>CM053622.1:200900161-200916091 GCA_028646595.1 Phalanger gymnotis | reverse complement strand
TACTATACGAAAAGATACATAAATGTTTCTTTCCATCAAATTGTCATGCTTAAGTGTTTCTTTAAAAAGTAGCTAAGGAACTAAGGTGAATAACATGAGGAATCAATGGCTGTAAAGGCAGGATCAATCCTAAGGACAATCTTCATTTTGATTTTGTCAAAATGTCCAGGAAAAAAAAAAAACCTAAAAACGTGTAGCATGTTACAGTTTGTCCAAACTATAAATAATGGCAGAAGGTTTAAATAATGACATCAACAAAGTAATATAAATACCCCCTGCCCCACCACTGCAAAAGTCAAGAAATGATGGCCACCTTATTTAGACATCTTATCTCTTGTCAAAGTCAGAAAATTGTTTTAAATCTTATTAAAGAAACAAAGATCCATAGAGTTGTCAGAATCAAGTAAGGCAATACGTCTAAAGGGGGCAGGTAGGTGATATAGTTGATAGAACCATGGACTTGGAATCAGGAAGACTCATCTTCCTGAGTTCAAATCTGGCCTCAGACATTTACTAGCTGTGTGATCCTGGGCAAATCATTTAACCCTGTTTGCCTCGGTTTCCTCATCTGTAAAATGAGCTGGAGAAGAAAATGGCAAACCCTTCCAGTATCTTTGCTAAGAAAACCCCAAAATGGGGTCACAGAGAGTAGTCAGCCATGACTGAAATGGTTGAACAATGAAAATGTTCTATTTATAATCTTTATAATTCTATACAAATATGAGCTAATATTTATTTCCCTTTATTGGAGATCTTCAGGAAAAGCTCAGTTGGCTACTTGTCGGATAAGTTATAAAAGGGATCATTTCTGGGAACACAAGTTGGACTAGATCACGGACTAACCTAAAGTACTTTATGAATCTTGAGAGGAGTCCATAGATTTCACTAGAATGACAAGGGATCTATGACAAAGGCTAAAAACCTCAAACTAGAGGGTCTATGACAACTTTAACAAATCTGAAAATTGTGTGATTCTATGATCTTTTTATTCTCAATTTACAATTCTTGTTTAAACATCATTTCAATCAACAAGCATTTATTAAGAGCCTGCTATGTGGCAGGCACTGGATATCTCCTATCCACAGTACCTTAGAAAGGTCAACCTTGATGGCCACTGAAATATTTCTTACAATTTTTCCCCTCTAAAGTATGAAAACTCAGTTACATGTAATAAATTTATGATCTAAAATTAGAAACTTTCATAATTACATTTTTGTTGTTGTTCAGTTGTCTTCAGTTATGTCTGACGCTTTGTGATCTCCACTTGGGGTTTTCTTGGCAAAGATACTGGAGTGGTTTGCCATTTCCTTCTCCAGCTCATTTTCCAGATGAGGAAACTGAGGCAAACAGGGTTAAACAACTTGCCCAGGGTCACACAGCTAGTAAATGTCTGAGGCCAGATTTGAATTCAGGAAGATGAGTCTTCCAGATTCCAGGCCTGGCACTATCCACTGTAGCATCCTAGCTGCCATACTTATACCATAATTACATAATTCATCATAAATTGAGAGGGGAAAAAGTTATAGTTTCACCTAAGAGAGAGCAGTAAGAAAAATCAAAATAACCATCCTAGGTAGCTGGTTATGGCTGATATGACAGCACAGCAATCCATACAATAGCTTTCTTTAATCAACTTTGAAAAAACAAAGTAAAGTTAGAGCTGCAAAGGTGCATAGAGATCATGTACTACAAGGCCCTCCTTTTGCAAAGAAGAGAGTCCCAGAAACTGAAAGGAAAAAACTGAGCCCTGGAAAGTGAAATTAATTGTCCCCTGTATCACACAGCATTTTACTGATGTCAGACTGGGCTCTGGAAAAACTCAGATGTAGAACCTAGGCTTTTTGGTGGCCAGTCCAGTGCTTTTGCTACTAAACAAAACTCTATTGCATTAAAATCTCTTTATTTTATCTTTGAGTGACTTTAAAAGATCTTAGATATTCAGTACTTGGTAAGGGGTGTGTGTGTGCATGCATGTGTGTGTGTGTGTCTGTGTCTGTGTGATGGTAATGAAATAGTTTAAAATGAAAAAGAATGCCAAGAACATAAAACATATCTGAAAAATTTAAAATTAACTGGGAAACAAACTAAGCTGTCCACATCAAAGAAACACTACCTACTTAATATCTCTGGTACATAGCTAAATCCCTGAATCAAAAGATTTTTTTTGGTCCATTTGAAGGAAAATTATAAATAGAATTACAAATAGAACTTAACCACCTTAAAATAAAGTCCTGTATACTGAAAATGCATTGCTTCATTTAGATAGCTGACTACTTTATGGAAGTAGATTGAACTGACCACAGGACATTATAATGTGATATATCTGAAAATACATTATACAATTTGAAAAGAAGCCAGTGGATTTTGTTTCAAAGATGAGGACTGGTCTAATGACTATCTAGCAAGACCATTAAGACATTTTCATCTAAGGAATTGTCACTTTATGTTGATGAATGGCTGGTGCTTCCTTTGTGTGAATCAATTTTCTAAAACTATAGCTAATCCTAAAGTGCCTATCTCATAAACCAGTAGGATCTCAGATGGAGCACCTGGTATACATTCCTCATGTGGTGACTTGGGGAAGAAAGAATGGGAAAACATGTTTTCTACTAGCATATGGGAAAGAATTTCTGCCCATTTACCTAAAAAGCCCTATTATAATATATTTACTGGTCACAACACACATACGGACTCACTTTCAAGAAGCTAATTGCACAGATTGCCAGAGACAGAGAACAATAATCCTGATTGTGCCTGGATCGTTTTATATAGGAGGCAATATTGTGCAGGGTTTTCTTTTAAATGAAATCTTTATTTCAAATACGCCATCATTCTGAATAGAGCAGCTCTTCATTGGAAACCCATCACTGACCAAGCACTTATAATACAGCCTGGGAAGGGAGCACTGAAGGAAGACAGTCAGGTAAGAAAGACAGACTTAAATTTAACCACTGGGCCTTATATAACTATAGACATTCTCAACAGCAGGTCTGACAAAATTATAGAAATGCTGAAAGATTCTGTTTACTTTTTAAATCCAGTTGTGCTTAAAATGTATCACATTTCTATTGTTTAAAAGCAGAATTTCTTAAAGAGGTAGAAGTCTACCTAAGATTTAGAAGCCCACATAAAATAATGATGATGGTAATAAACACTGATAATATCTTACATAGGCATAGCCACTCAAAATTTGTAAAGTGCTTTCCTAAATCTGATCATCTGATTCTTATAAGAACTCTTAGAGGTGGGCAGGAAGGGCATTGCCGATCATTTTACTTTATATTATCTTTTAGTGATGAGGAGACTGAGGCTGAGAGAGACTGAGTGATTTTTCCTGGAGGTCAACTGGCATAAGGTCACACGAGTGGCAAACTTAGAGTGAGAATTTAGGTCTGCTGACTTCCTCAGTGCTGTTTTTAATATGTAGCAAAACATTCCCATTGAAATTGCCCATACTTTTCAAAGGTTCAGAGGTTATACAACTGGCTATAAATGCAAGATGATAAGCACAATATCAAGTATTACTGGCAAAAGACACATCAGCAGAAGCAAGAGAAAGAAAAACAAAGCCTCAAGGAGCAAATGCCTCCAAAACATAGACATCGTGTTGGCAAAATATACTTGTGAGATGAAAGAGAAAACATGTATGAATAACACACAACTTACACTGAAATGATCATTTGGATTTTTAGTTCAAATGACTCTGAAAGATATAGGATTTTCATGCTATAAATAGAAGACTAGGATCTCACTTATAATTGGAAATCAGTTCTCATTTCACTTACTAACTTTCCTTTTGGAAATTATGAAATTATGATGAATTTCAGCTGCATAAAAAACTGGGTCCGTAACTGAAGTACTGCACTTAATGCGTCAATGAAATGATCTACATGCCTGCATCTGCACTTCCTTTAATTATGGTGACAAATTAATTTTCCTTTATTGGCACCATTTCAACCTATATTATGAATGCTATTTTCAATGATTGGCTATTATTATAATCTGTGATTTTATTTAAGTGAATTTTTGTAAATGTGCATACATCCTGGAATCAAAACTTGCTTGAAAATTTGCCCTAAAAATTTCTACTTTTACTAGGCACCAGGCTAATTATTATATAATAACAGAACCATTTTTAAAATGCATAAAGTCCTCCAGCTACTTTTGTTTCTCTTCTTCTCCATCATTCAAACTTTAAAACAATCAACAACACTGAAAACTTAGAGACTGATAAAAATGAGTCTGTGGCACTCATTTTAAATTTGCATCTCTGATTCTGTGGCACAATTAGATGCTTAGCATAGGAATCTTGTAATTTTCTTGTGATTTTCCTGGGTACAGAGGCAAAAGAAAAAAAAATGAACTGCCATTGTAGTAGGATTTATATCTGCAGTTCAAATCACAAACAATCTAAATTCCAGATGTTTGGTTTGTTCTCTCAATAGCATATCAAACTCTGGACAAGAGATATTTTTCATCCATTTGTTTTTTTCCTAGATTAATAATTAGATTGAACTATTTCAAATGATTATGGAACTGATTCAGGAGATACTGAAATGTTCCAGGGCTTTATTCATTCACCAAAAGGTGAACCCCAACCAAAAGTTTCTAAAGAACTTCAATGTGCTGGATAAACTCCATAATGATGGCAAAGATTTTAAGACTTCAAAATATCATGTTTACTTAAAGTAGGGTACTGCTTGTAGCACCTGAAGTTTGAGGTGTAAAGCTGTTCCATTAAACAAATACATTTTGAATGGCTGCCATAGGTATTGAACTGCATTAGGTAGCTCGGTGTGAACTTTGTGCAACAAGACGTGTATTTTAACTGACTTTTGCCACTGACAACATCAGGACGTCTCAACCACTTAGGGCCTCCATTTCCTTACCTGTAATATAAAGAGATTGAACTAGATGACCTCTAAGTTCCCTTTAGGCTATGGAGTTCTGATCCTATGAACTATATAAAAACTATAGTTGAAACAGGGGAGAAACAAAACAATCTTTTGGTATGTACTCAGAATAAGCTGAGAGAAAGATTTACATAAAATGAAACACAAAATAAAATAATTAAGTGTCAAAATATGGACTAAAGCCAAACTGTGACTGAAAATGGGTGAGTTAATTATGGCCTGGAGACACCAAGGAGAAGAGACTTGAGTAGAGCTGGGCCACTCCTCATTGTCTGAAGAACACAACAATAACATAAAACCAAGCATCTCAGCGACCTTGAATAAAATGGAGGACAAAGCGCCAAAGAGGAGACTGTTTATGGCTTGCTTTTCAGGGGAAAGAAAGGAGACTACAGCACACTGAGACAGAAGAGCATGTGGAAGCAAAAAATAAGACATGTGATGGGACAAATAAGGTAGAATTAGATTATGGAAGATTTTGAATGTCAAAATAAGGATCAAAGAATCAGAGATGAAAGAGGCTTTATTGTACCATAACATTCAATCTCTCTATTTTACATGTGGGGAAATTAAGACCAATAAAAATTGAAGGATTTGCCTCATATGGGTAAGTAAATAGCTGAACTTGGATTAACTCTAATAAATTTTAACCACTTGATTACATTAACCTGCACCAAGTTTGGAATTTATTCAATAGTCAATGGAGAGTTATTATAAATTCTTGAATAGAGGAGAAAAATATGGAGAAAACAATGTTTTAAATCTGGAGGTCTGTGAAGGGAATGAGGGGAGGAAAAAGAGATGGGAAACAGAGAAATTAATCCGAAGATATTACAAAAATCCAAGTTGTGAGGTGATGAGGACCTTAACAGAGATAGATGGTGACAGCAAAAATAAGAAAAGATTAAAAAAAAATTTCTACGGAAGAATTAACAAGGTGGTGATCGATTTAGAGAATAAAGAATAATTCCCAAATGACAAAGATTTTGAGCTATGACTGGGAAAAACTGAGGTTGGTTTTGGAAATGTACAAAAAAGGTGTAGATTGAGGGTGTGAGGGTGAGAATAGAAGTCTCCTTTTGGTTTTAAATTTGAGTAAAAATATTCATAGAGAAATGTTCAGCTGTCAGTTGGACATACAGAGATGAAACATAGTTAAGAGGTCAAAGTGAATGATACACTGAGAGGGAAGTCAAACTTCAGAGCTGAAATAAACATTAGGTTATCATTTAACCCAAACCACTTATTTTACATGTAAGGAAACTGAGGTAATGATGTAACTGGCCAAAGATCACACAACATATTATATACAGTTGATATTTGAATCCAAGAAAGTGTCTGAACTCTTGGAATCATCACAGTATCTTAGAACTGGGAAGGATCTTGGAAGGGATCTAGTCTGGCCTATATCAGAACAAGAATCTCCACGACAACTTAATCACAAATGATAATTGGGCTTTTGCTTGAAGACTCTCAGTGCAGGACAATGTGCCACCTTCTGGAAGTAGATCTTTTAACTTATAGATAATTTTCGTTGTAATTACTTATACCAAACTTACTTTGCATCTTTGCTACTTCAACTCACTGTTTTCTTTTTTTGTTCTTTAGGTCCAACTTATTATTGCTATTCAGTCAGGTCCAACTCTTTGCGACTCCATCTGAAGTGTTCTTGGCAAAGATACTGGAGTAGTTTACCATTTCCTTCTCCAGACTACCTTACAGATGAGGAAACTGATGCAAACAGAGTTAAATGACTTGTCCAAAGTCACATAGCTCATTAGTATCTGAGGTCAGATTTGAACTCAGGAAAATGAGTCTTCCTGCCTCCAGGGCCTGCACTGTATCCGCTGCACCACCTAGGTGCCCCCACCTAGCTGCCCCTTAGGTCCAAGTAGCATAAATCTATCATTACCTCTTCCATGACAGCCTTTACAATACTAACTGACAATTACCATATTCCCATTAAATATTTTCTTCTCCAGGTCAAACTCAACAAAGTCTTCGAACCAATCCTTCTATAGTATAAACTTCAAATCCTTCTCCATGATGCTTCTTTTCCCTCAATATATTCTCCAACGTATTAACATCTTTCCTAAAATATGGGGAACCCATAATTCAACAGAATGAATCAAGCCTTTATTAAGTGTCTGGTACATGTGAGGCAATGTGCAAGGCACAAAGAACCAGGGCAGAAGAGAGGAGAAGAAAAAAGCAAAAAGAACAAGAATAAAATGACAAGGAATGATCCTTTGGAAATATCCTTTAGGAAAAGAAAGGATGGTAAACAAGTTAGCAAAAGACAGAGAGAATGATCACTGCATAAATTTGTACCCATATTTTTTTTTAAATTTTAAAGCATAGTCTGATTTTTCTGTAGTTCTCCAAAAGCAGAGTTGAGGAACCTGCAGCCTCAAGGCCACATGTACCTTCAAGGCCACCGGCTCCCCACCTCTGTTAAGAACTATCGCTTCTCTAAGAATAGCTAATTTTTCTGCATACACTCTTTAGTCCATCAAATTACATTTAATTGAATGGTTGAAGGGAATGATAATCCATCTTATAAGCCCAATGTTTAGGGCCCTGTTGGGGCAATGGGGAGTCTGGGGAAGGAGAAGGAAGTATAAATAAAAATGTCCATTTACCTTGGCATGATGTAGATCAACTCCATACATAGATAATTTTTTGGCATTTTCTAAGAAATGCATCTCTGCTTCTGCTGGTGTCATTCCCCTGAAAAAGAAGAAAAGAAAATGAAGTTTAAACATGGTCAGGAAACAAGAAGATTTTTCTATAGAATTAGCTACGTGGCTATCTGCTAAA
Organism: Phalanger gymnotis; assembly: GCA_028646595.1. Taxonomy (NCBI): domain Eukaryota; kingdom Metazoa; phylum Chordata; class Mammalia; order Diprotodontia; family Phalangeridae; genus Phalanger; species Phalanger gymnotis. The sequence continues at coordinate 200,908,358 of CM053622.1, read as the reverse complement.
CAAGCCATTATCGAAGGCATTAGGCCTTTTCTATACAATACTGGGTAACAAAATCTATTCCTAGACTGATAGGAGATGCTCGGAAAGCACCAAGCAGAATAATAAGAAAATGATTTAAGATAAAAAATTCAAATTAAGTATTTTAATATTCTGAGTCAGACATAGTATATAGAGAATCCATTAATGACTAATTTCCTGGGGTTAGAACTGGATTTGTTAGGGAAATTAAGAGTTTATTTGTCTAGATCAGGGGTGGGGTACCTGTGGCCTCCAGGTCACATGTGGCCCTCTAGGTCCTTTGGCAGTCAAAAGGCCACCCTTGAGGACCTAGAAAGCCACATGTGGCCTTGAGGCTGCAGGTTCCTCACCCCTGATCTAGATGATATTCCCATTCCCAAAGTGAACCTAAGCAAAATGCTAGTATTTTTACTGTATTCACCTGTGGCTCTTGTGCAGCTCAATCACTTTATCTTCCAGTTCTTTTGTGTGGTTCGGTGCAAAACGGAATTCACTGACATAATCACTTCCACATTCATCTGGGTCATAGTCTCCAAGTTCAGACTGAACGGTGTAGGATCCCAAGAGGGCAAGTGTGACGAAAGAACATGGCAACCTTCCTGATACTATATCATCTCGCAGCTGCAAACAGAGGTAGTACCTTCCAAGGACAAAGAACAGTGCTTAGACGAACAGTTACATTGTTTTCAGCATACAGCAGTGGGAGGAATTTTCCATTGCCCACTACAATTTCTTTTTCATATATGTTTACGCAGTGCCCTGGAAAAAATACCTGTTACCTAAAACAAACAAACAAGGGAAAATGTCTATGTTACCTTGCAACAAAAAACAAACAAGGGATAATTACGTTACCTTACAACAAAAAACAAAACAAACAAAAAACAAGCCACTACAGTGACTATTTCACTAGTTTCTAAAACGTACAAACTATCCTAAGAATATTTTAGTACGTAGATGAAGAAAGACATCTGTTTCTGTTGGAAGTAAATCAAAGCCATGCTTTGGCCTCAGGTTAGACTTCAATAAATTTAACGGAGAATCATTCTTTGCTACTGAGCAACTAAGAGTCCAAATCACTGATAAGTGGACGATCTATAGTATTTGAAAAATGATAGAATCATGGACTGTGTTGAAACAAATTATGAGCATGTGTTTGCAAATGTGTCCATGGGCTGACTCTTAATGCAAAGTATAATCAGGGGAGCTTTGAATCAGCTGCATAGAGGAAATTAGTTGGGTGAAGTTTTATTAATAAAGTACCTACATGTACTAAAAGAATCATATGAACTGGTTCCACTGACATCTCCTAAAGGAATCCATTGATTTATGTGAACACACTTTACAAAAATATTTGGTATGAGGTTTCACAATATAATTTTCCAAAACATAATTACTGGTTTGCAGGGGGAAGGGGAAGATATTTCATCAAGGACATCAAAAGTCTTACTTGTGACATCTTGGCAACATTTATGTAGGTCAAAAAAAGTAAACCACCACTTATATTCTCAATTTATGGCATTTCTGCTTAGGTATTTGCTTTCATATTATGGACTTCAATCAGGGCTTTAGATTAACTTTCTAAAGTCTAAACAGAGATGTACTGACATGATGACTAATTCTAAAGCACAATGGTCCTTAAGTTAGAAAATCCTTTGTTTTAAATTTAGGCATTGCAAATGCTTTTCCAAGGAATTTTACCAAGGTAAAGCAAAGTAGTTTTTTAGTAAGTTCTCTTCTTATTTAAGACATATAAATATAAAATATTTTTAAGTAGATGTTATTGCTAATATCATTAATCACCAAGAATAAGGATGTAAGCATGGATAGAGTCTATCTTCATGCATTGCTTAGGATGTTAATACACATGTTGATCATCTTTCTTTGATAGTTTAAGGTTTAAGCATTAATTTTCTTAGATGAACTTCTAAGATATTTTATACTTATGATTACAGTATTCTATTTCTAAATATTTAGAAATCGGCCAATATGGTGTTTTATATGTGTGTGTGTGTGTGTATTTATTTCACATATACCATATTTTAAAAGATTTTTGAATATTCAAATATCCTTCATAAATATGGGTTCCTTTTTCAAATTCAAATTTAACAATGCCATTAGCCATAAACCAAATGATCTTAAATTTGGATTCCGAGAAAGAAAAATGTATGACTTCTCTAGTTTATCTATTTTAAAGCTAGTTTTCATCTACATTCTAATTTGTCACAGGCAGTGAGTTTCTAATCATCTTAATACTTTGCATTTTGGGTGGGGATTCCAAAGTATTTGACTCTGTCTGAAAATTCCATACTAGAGATTTCCCCCTTGACAAGAGGCAATCATTACATAGCATGTTAGCATGTAATTACTTGGACTAGCACTAAGTTACTGTCAGAGAATAATAGCGCCATGATGGTCCAAAATTATGCAAAATTTATAACGTGTGTATATATATATACATACGTACACACACACACACACACACACACACACACACACACACACACACACACACACACACACACACATGTAAGCCTGGAAGAATCCAGAGCAAAGAGTTGTTCAACAAAGCAGAGAGATTAAGCAAAAGCACCTTGTTGCTCAGTTTCCGTGTTCATTTGTCATTCCGGAATAATTCTTGCAATATAATAGTTATTCTTTCATTTCCATATGAATACTGTTTTCTTTTTCCATCCTTCTTAGGGTGATCAAAATAGGTCCTTATCTTTTTTTTGGGGGGGGGGGGCAATACAGTATGGAAGAAGAGTAACTCCTGTGACATTTTCCATTTATATCATAAAACTCATTTTTATAGCTATCAATTGCCTGGTCTAGTCACAGTACAAATTCTAGCTATCCAGAGAAAAATGTTTCTGCTCTTTTTTGTATCTCTTTTTTTTTAATCTATAGCTATGTATACTAAAACAATAAAAAGCAAAGAACATAAAAATGGGAAGTCTACCCTACACTACTGTAGCAGTACTGTAAGTCAGCACTCACACCTGTATATTTTTCCACCAGTTACAAGTACATGGAAGAGCAAAAGGAGCAGAACCAAGAGAATGTTGTGTACAGTAACAACAGTACTGTTTTAAGAACAGCTTTGAGTGACTAAGTCATTTTGACTATCATAAAATACTCAAATTAACTACAAAGGACATATGAAGATGCTATCGGCATCCAGAGAGAGAACTGATAAATCGATATACATAGAATGGTTTTATACACACACATACACATAATATTACATATATAATATTATATATACATATTTGTGTCTAATGGCAGCTATCTCTACAAGAGGGGTGAGGGTGAGGAAAGAAAAAAGGAAGTTATATGATACTTTATTCTATATTTAAAAGGAATATCAAGGTATACATAACAGATTTGTTGTTTCATGTACAATCTTTTTTTTCTATTCTACTATGTTATAGAAATGCTTATTTTATTTAAGTTCAGAATAAAATAAATAATTTTTAAAAAATATATGGAAGCAACAAGAAAAAAAATTTAATATCATGGTGCTACAATAAGGATTACACAAGATCTAGCACCTACTACATTAAAGGACCATGGGTCTTGGAATATTACATTCTGCAGAGCAAAAGAGCTGGAGTTACAACCAAGGATAACTTGCCCAGCAAAGTTAAGTATAATCCTTAATGGAAAAAAAAAATGGAAATTTAACCAACTCAAAGACTTTCAGGTTTCGGTGACAAAAACCCCAGAACTTGAAGGAGAATTCAACAAATAACATCCAGGAGACATATAAGATAAACATTAAAGATCAATTATATAACTCAATAAGGTCAGATTGTATACTTCATATTCGTGAAAATATTAACAGTACTCTTATGATTGTCATCATTATTTGGGTGGTTTGAAAGAAAGGTGTGCGCTGAGCTGACAAAAAATAAAACTGTGTAGGGAGATATAAAAAGGAGTAATTATCTCATATAAATGAGGCATAAAAGAAAAAATTGATACAGAAGAAGGTAGTTGGGAGAGAGTGAGTAGCGCTGGAACCTTACTCTCAACGGGAACGGGTTAAAGAGGGAATAACATATATAAACAACATATATATCTAGGAAGGCATGTCATCTAAATTCAAAAAGAAACAAGAAGGCAAGGGATAAGGTGGAGGGAGAGGATAAGGGAGGGACTCAAAGAGGGGTGGGTTGGTTAAGGAAGGTAAGATAGCAGGTAGAAGCAAAGCAGAGGAGTGAGGAGGGATGGAGTAAATAGAGTGAGAACGATAGCGAGAAAAAATAGGAAAGAGGAAAATACACAATAAGTAAACGTAGCTTAGAATGTGAATGGGACGAATTTACCCCAAAAATGGAAACAGACAGCAGATTAAACATTTGAATTCAACGATATGTTGCTTTCAGGAAACATTATAAAAATGAAACACACAAAAATAAAATAAAGGGCAGGAGTAGAATTTAGTATGTAAAAAAAGCAGGAATAGTAATCATGATCTCAGACAAAAGTTAGAATTAAAATTGATTTAATCAAAAGTGGAAAAAAAGAGAAACTTCACCATGCAATATTAATCAATATTGTTTTAGACCATTAAAAATACTTAATATAAAATATCTAAGTGTACACCTGCCAAAACAGACACAGGAATTATATGAACATAAACACAAAACACTTTTTGTACAAATAAATTCAGATCTAAATAACTGAAGTGATATTTATTGTTCATGGGTAGGTAAAGCCCAATATAATTTTTAAAGTGACAATTTTACCTAACTAATCTATTTATTCAATGTCATCCCAATTAAATTACTTTAAAAAATTATTTTACTGAGTTAGAAAAAATTTAAAAAAAGTTAATTTGGAAGAACAAAAATTGGAAACTTCAAAGAAACCAGAGAAAAAAGATGTAAAAGGAAATAGAATCAGCCCTTGAACTATAAGGTGAGAATATGGTTGTGAAGTGCAAAAAGGATAATTTCAATTATTTTAGGACAAAATTTTCTTGTATAAATTAAATCTATGTAGCCAAAAATAGAAGGAATGCAGAAAGTTGGGGGGAAAAATTTTCATAGATAATCTCTCAGTACGTGACTGGGTTGGAATTTTGCTGTGGTATAAGAAATGATGAGCTGGGTGATTTGGAAAACATGGAAAGATTTGGACTTATGAAGGAAGATGCTATCCATCTTCAGAGAAACCGATGGTAGGAAGATAAGAAGCATAGTACAGTCATATGTGTATGTGTGTGTGTGTGTGTGTTTGTGTGTGTGTGTGTGTGTACGTACATGAGTGTCAATGTGTATATATGTATATATTTATAGATATCTATGTATATTGGGTATAATGTGTGAGTGTGTGTGTATAGAAATGTGTGTGTATGTTTGTGTATCCATGTTTAACTGTAGCCTTCTTTAGGGTGATGGAGGAGAAAAAAAAATAAAGTAAAAAGTACATAGCAGAGAACAAAAGAAAACCAACAAGGAAGCAAAGAAAAGCTGGGAAGCTTTGAAAACAATGTGTAGTATTTATTATATAGGTTTTTTTGAAATACAAAGTTATTGTTCTTTATTGAATCCCTTCTTGTCGTCTGTTGTGTACGTGGCAATAATTTTTTTTCTTTTCTCATTTTATATTTAAATTTAAATATAAATTACAAAAAATAAATTTAAATTTAAATGTAAATTACAAAATTACAAAAAAAGTATATGGAAGTATCAACCCAGAAGCAAAGCTTCAAAGTGAATATTCTTCATTTGTGACAATGTTATCATTTTCCTTATTACCAACCTGCCATCATCAATCTGCCAAGTGAAAGTGGCTGATTTAGAGTCTATCTGAAACAAGCAAAGTTGTTCTCAAGGGAACCTGGGAAAAGATCCTTCCTCCCACTGGGCCTGAGACTTTCATATTTATTTTTGCAAATACCTGGTGATATCTTCAGATAGCTGGGCAGGGTCTGGGGGGTAGAATTTCACATTAAATGAAAACTGCCAAGCACCACCTGCAGAAAAACAGAAGTTCATAGAATCTCTTTCCATTTATAGTTCCAATCCATCACCAAATTAGCATCTATTCACAACCACCACATTTAGAATCCTATAGATTATCCATGATAAAATAAGGACAGGATAGTTAACTCTTCAAATCTCAGGGATTTTTTTTAACAATTCCTTTCTTATCCTCAAATTTTTTACTAGCATATCAGACAAGCAATAAACTTTATTGCTTTAACTCCCACCCTTTCTTTTTTTTTCCTCTATCTCAGGAATTCTTAAATTTCTGTATGTGATAGCCCCCTTGGGCAGTCTGTGGAAGCCTATGTTTTGAAATGCATAAAGTAAAATACATAGGATTACAAAGGAAAACAACTGTATTGAAACACATTATTGAAATAATATGTGCTATACTCTACAGACCCCTTAAATTCTAGCCATGGACTTCTTGGGATTCCATGGACTATCAGTTAAGAAGTTCTATTCTATCTGATGATGAAGGCAAAGGAAATCAGTAATGACATCACCTAGTGAAAAGCATTTGGAGAAAAAGAGAGAAAAACACATGGAAAATTCTCAAAGTGGACTGTGCCTACCAAGTGTTAAGTTCTGCATTGAAACCTATAAAAAGGTATAACCTCTGCCCTCTGGAAGACAATGGTCTAAGGCAGTAGGGTCAAACTCAAATAGAAATGGAGGCCACTAATGCAGAATAAGGATCCCTGTGGGCCACATATTGATTTAGTTTTAAAGTATAACATTATCTGTTTTCTTATTTTTTTTTTGTTAAATAATTCCCAGTTCTATTTTCATCTAGTTTGGGTTCCACTTAGTACTGTGGGTCACATGCAGCTTGTAGGACTTCAGTCTAGTGACACTTGTTAAATAGATGTGAATGTTACACTTTTATCATTTTTTTCTGGGGAGGCAGGATTGGTGGTAGTCATGTTGGGGAGCTTACAGTTTCCTGCTTGAGAAGAAGCATAACCTAATATAAGTTTTGGTTAAAGGAATAAAGTGACTTGGCAGGTGGAAAAGAAAAGAATCAGGAATATAAGAAAAAAATGGATACAGAGAAAAGTAAAAGCAGGGAAATAATAGGAGAAAATAGAGTGGTCTGAAATAGATAAATTGATGAAGATCATGGAATGGTGCCATCACCATGCAATGCTTTTTGCATGGAAAATATGATTATGCATACATGTATACGTATGTATGCACATATACATGTGTCTATATACTAGATGTTGCTGCAAGGAAATATGCAAAAGTTTTATACAATAATTTTACACACACACACACACACATGCTAGACTTGGGGAAATGAACAAATTATCAAAGATATGCTTGACATGCAATGTAATAAAAGTGAGGCTTCATTATGAAGAATTAAAGAGTATATCTCAAAATCTTGTGAGCTCAATGCCAAATCCTGCTATATAGGTTACTGTAGCAAAAAGAAGACTTAGTGAACATTTGAAGTTTTCTGAGAATGTAAAAAAATTGTATCGTTTATTTTATGTCAACAAATTTACATGCTTTTACTTTGTCCTAAGTACTTCATATGCTGTTATACACATGCATGCACACATACACACACAGAATTGTCTAGCTGAATTTTAAAATGGGAGAAGTTCTAGTAAGACAGAAGTAATCTTGTATAAACAAGAATTGCTACAGATAATTTTATATGCTGTCTTTAAAATCTATTTTTATCCAAAAAATTTTTTTCTGCCTTTTTATTAATGGGCTAGAGATAATTGTTTAATTTTCTCCAAAATGATCAAGGTACATGGAAAGTAATCTGTACAATGGAAAACATACAAAGTCTGATAGCTCATTCTTTCCTTTGGCTTCCTACTCTTAGAAAGGACAGGGGACAGAATATAAAATTACAATGGGAAAAATACAATTCTAGCAACAAGTTGCAACCAAATTAAACTATTCAAATAGATTTTTTGCTATAGTATCACAGTTGCTTATTTTTAGTAAGTTTTCAAAGTACTTTGCAATTATTAAAGAGTACTAATTACTATGCACTAATTATGTGCCTACATGTGGTTTCTTATAACTACAGAGAAAGTTCCTGAGAAAATTTCATCATCTTAATTTTAAAAAAAATTCTCCAAAGCAAAATATAATGATATTTTCAACTATTTATCACAACAGCAGTCATCCCTGGCTTCCATCTCAGTTAATCTGTT
>CM053622.1:200877395-200899661 GCA_028646595.1 Phalanger gymnotis | reverse complement strand
GAGACTCTGTCCTCGGGCATCTTCACTTTTTATTCTATCCTCCTTTAATTAAAGAGCTCATCAGCTCCCACAGGTTCACTTGACATTTCTATGTAAATGATTCTCAGATCCAGCCCTAGTCTCCTTCCTAAACTCCAATCCCACATTATTAGCTATCTTTTGAACTTTCCAAACAGGTATCCTATAGGCACGTCAAATTCAACATGTCCAAAATAAAATCCATACTTTCTTTTCCCCAAAACCTATTCTTCTTACAAACTTCTCTAATGCTGTTAGGGGCATCACCACCCTCCTAGACAGCCAGATTCAAAACCTCAATTTCATTTTCTATTCCTTATGTTCCTTTGCTCTGCACATCCAATCAGTTGCCAAATCTAAGCATTTATTTTGTTACAACATCTCTTGGATACGTCCCCTTCTCTCCATTAACACAGCCATGACCCTAGCTCAGGTCGTCTTCATTTCTCACCTGGACTACTGCAGTAGTCTCCTATTGAGCCTCCATGCCTTAAGTCTTTCCCCACTCCAATTTATCCTCCACTAAGCTGCCTAAGTTACTTTTCTAAAGAGCTGGTCCAACCATGTCATCCCTTCTACTCAGTGAACTCCAGTGCCTCCCTACTATCTCTGGGAACAAATATGAACTCCTCTTTTGGACATTTATGTTCTTTACAACCTTGCCCCTTCTTATCCTTCCAGTCTAGGCCATGTTCCTCATCTCCGTAAACCCTACAGTTTACCTATAATGGTCTACTTGTTGCCACTTGTACGTATTGCCTTTTATCTCAACTCCATGTCTTTTTATAGTTGCCTCTCATTTCTGGAATGCTTTCCCTCTTTACTTCTGTCTCCCAACCCTAAAACTTCCTGCAGAATTCAACTCAAGCACCATCTTCTGCAGAAGGCCTTTCCTGGTCCCCCTCATCCCCAACCTACTAGTGCCTTCCCCGCTAAAGTTACCTTTCATCTAACTGTACTGCATCACATATATGCTTTTGGATGTATGTGTTGTTTCTTACATTAAAGGGTGAGCACGAAGAGGACAAGGAACCATTTCTATTTTTTCCTTGGATTCTTGGTATTTACTACTCTGCTTCGCAAATATGAAGCAATTAACTGCTTATTAATTGACTGATATTGGTGTCCTCACTTGGTCCACATGTTAGATGTTCACGCATTATGTACAACTAGAGGTCTCTGTGGGGAAGAGTTGAACTCCGCAACACAAAGGGTTGGACAATGGCCCTCAAACATTTGTTTGATTTCTGTGTTATGTATGAATAGTTAAGAGTATTTACAGATGATATTACTTTGTTTGAACTATACTAACCCTCAGCAAATGGATAAATGGCTTAAAAGAGAAATTAATGGAAAGAAACTGCATATTGAATATTAACACTCATAATGCAAGCACAACTGAATGTTATAGAAATGGCAGAACTGATATCTTTTACTATAAGCACTTTTTTCAGCTGTGTTATGAGGTGAAAACAATGATAATCTAACCAGATCTAACAAAGTTTATTGAAAAAAAGGTGAAATTACAATAAAGATTATTTGAAATGTGGGTTCACATCCATTGTTATTAAAAATAAATCCACTAAGACATTATTTAGTGACAGTAAGAAGACATTATGATTAATAAAATGCTTAAAAACCAAGCTCTTGTTTCGAAAGTGATGTTAGTATATCACCTTTAAGGCTTCTATCTGCACATCAAAGGAAAAAAGTGAAAACAATATTGTCCAATCTTAAAAAAAAAAAGTCTTCCAAATGAATCCAAATGGGTCTTAAACCTAATTTGTTAAAAATATAAGAAATCAACATCTTCCAATCAGTTTGTAAGAACATATGACTGACATAGGAGAAGATTAAAAATGTATTGAGTGAATTGTAACAAAAACCTCGAAGTAACTAGTCGATAGGATAGAAAAATTGGTATCAGGATTTAGTAAGCATGGTCAATGATGCATTTTTTTCCATTTGGATCTATTTATCTTTGTGAGACATCTTTAAAAAAACAAACCTATTCCAGCCAATAAAACCAAATATCAAAATAAACTGAACTTAGAACCAGACTTTCCTTGCTGTTATCAAAAAGTACCAAATTAACATTCTCAAAAATAATGAGGCATATCTAATCACACTGCTCTCCCTAGCATATTAATAGTTTAGTGATATCAAAAAGGTTTTTTCTACCATTGATAAATTTTGTTGTTATTGTTGTAAGTGTAAGCGAAGTGGATTTCTTGGAGCTTAGTTTTCCAGGATCCATGACCATCACAATCTCCTGCTGCCAAATATTCTGCCTCGTCAATCAGGTGCTGAGTCATGTAAACTCTGAGCCTATATACTTTGGGAATTGATCTTTCTCCTTGGGGGGGGTCTTGCTCATGGGAAAGACTTTTGATTTCCCAGACAGGACTCTGGGTAGTTGTTGTGAAGGAGCCCCACTGCCCCCCAGCTAGCCAGATGTTAGTGCTCCCTCGGTTTGGTGATGCACATAAAAGTTAAAGTATGTAGCAAGATTACTAAGACAGTTGGAGCCCTGTCTCTGTGTTAATTTCTCTATGTCTCTCTGCTTGTTCTGCACTGTTGAATTAAAGTGAGATTACTAACCCCTTTGAAGCTGTCTTTTCTTTAGAAAAGTAGAGCAAGAGCCTGTGACAGCAACCCACCCTGTGTGCTAGTATGGTTGCTAACATAGTTCTTCAATTGTTTATCTTTGGGGGGGGGGGGCCTTTGGAGGGGGAAAGGAAAAGCAATTGGGGTTAAGTGACTTGCCCAAGGTCACACAGCTAGGAAATGTGTCAAGTGTCTGAGGCTAGATCTGAACTCGGGTCCTCCTGACTCCAGAGCCCGTGCTCTACTCACTGCGCTACCTAGCTACCCCTCAATTGTTTTTCAGCTGTAAGCACTGACCTCCTCCCAAAGCTTTATAGAGTGAACAGATCTGGACTTTCCAGCCAACTCTCCATTTTCCATTTAAAGCTCTGCTTGGTTTGAACTTTACCAAACAAGTCCTATCCTCCCTTTCCAGCCTCCTTTGTGTGGTCTTAATTAGATGGTGAGCTCCTGGAGGGTAGGGACTGTCTTTCTTTTTCTTATTTGTATCCCCGGCCCTTAGCACAGTGCCTGGCACAGACTCACTACTTAATAAGTATTTACTGAATTGAATTATTGAATTATGATAATACCAGAGACAGAAATGTGTTATGTTAGCTGTCGCATACAATCTCTATTGTGAAGTTCCATAACAGCCTTTACGTTATATTGCAGTCCAATTGAAGAAGAGTTAATGAAATCCATTTTAGTAAGAATATCTATGATGAACTTTGGAAACCTACCTCTCAAAAGTTAAGTCTTAATTTTAAACTTAAAGGTAATGTAGCTGGTAAAAAACATTTCAGTATTTTCACTGGGTTTAAAAAAATTTAAACTCAACTAGAGTTTGTGGGGCTTTTTAATTACCCTTTGAAAAAACTCCCTTAAAATTTTTTTCTCTAAACTTAGGCAGGTTAGAGTTACCAAATTTCAGATATTATAGATTTCCCTTTTCTACATTATGGCCTATATTTTCTGGCAAAAATTGATTTAGTTTGCTTAAGAACAATCTCCAGTCTTTAACCACAATGTAATCACAGAAGCTGCCTTAAAAACTAAATAACAAAAAAAAACCCATGACCACCACAATAATAACCACAAAAATCACTTTCTCCCATATGCTGTTTTGTTTAAAAAGCTGATATAAACATGCAATTTGTCCCTGGACAGTGGTAGCACATAGGTAAAGTAAAATATTGACTGATTTTCTATTCAGTGATGGGCAGAGAATGAAGGCTATGGGAAATTAAGTCTGGTCATAGGATTACAGATTTAGAGGTAGAAAAGAAATGTAATCTAGAGGGTAGTTAGATGGTGCAGGAGACAGAGCACTGGCCTTGAAGTCAGGAGGTCTAGAGTTCAAATTCAGCCTCAGACACTTACTAGCTGTGTGACCCTGGGCAAGTCACTTAACCTGTTTGCCTCAAAAAAAGAAAAAGAAAAAGGAAGCTAGTTCAACCCCCTCCTTTTACAAATGAGGAAACTGAATGGTTAAGTGATATGCCCAAGGTTACATATTTAGTTACATATATAGTATACATATATAGTTAGTAGAAGACCAAAGATTTAAACCAAGATCCTCTGACTTCAAGTCCAGAGCTTTCTCTCTGCAGTACTAAATCTACATGTCCATCTATTTAGGAAGCTTCCAGTGAGCAGATAGACAAAATAAGAGAGGGGGAGGACATGTTTTGGGAGCAACGAGGATGAAGAATAAACCTAAATTCCAGGCCTAGGCAGGTCAGAAATCTCTGAAATTCTGAGTAGAGCACCAGCCCTGGAGTGAGGAGGACCTGAGTTCAAATTTGGCCTCAAACACTTGACACACTTTCTAGCTGTGTGACCTTGGGCAAGTCACTTAACCCCAATTGCCCTGACCTTCCCCCCTCCAAAAAAATACAAAAGAAAAAAAGAAGAAATCTCTGAAATTATACATACTCACACAAACACAAACCATTGTAACCACGCCCCCAATTTTTTCCATCAGTGTTTTATTTTATTGTTTTATCAGCAGGCATCATAGAGCTCTACATACACCAGTGGCTCATAATTTTAGAATAATACGATTTTCACTTAGCAAGCGGAGCTAACACTTTCTCATTCCCACTTAGTAACTCATTCACCCACTCACTGGGACAGCAGCATGTCTGTGACCGACTCACTGCAGAGGAATACCACAGAGTCATAGGAAACCTACAACAATAGATTCAGGAGAATACATTCATTAAGTTGCCTTTGATGTTAAGGCCAAGAAGGATAAAGCTTGAGGGAGAAATATCTACCTACAGAAATGGAAGTTAGAAATTAAAAGACAGAGGTGAAAAGGGAAAAAAAAACCCTTCAGAAGTAAAAGAGAAAATACAAGCATGGGAAAAATTAAGTTTTTCAGGAAAAAAGTCTACGTTAATGCTAAGTTATCATTTCAGGAGTCCCTGAAGAAAATTGAGATCTTGCAAAGAACTCTATGAGGGCTGACAGACAATGAGGCAGAAAGTATTGCAATACTTGATTAAAGTCAGCAAAGAAGCATTTCTATGATAAAAACTGACATTTCTATAGAGCTTTAAGGTTTTCAAAGCATTTTATGGGGTGATGGGAATGGAAGGCAAAGAACAAGAGGCTGAGGAGTAAAATAGGATGAGGATAAAGAGGAAAGATGTGTCAGTAATTCTATGCATATGAATCCTAAGCATACATTTTCAGACCTGTTCTCTCTACATCAGGTAGTAAAGTAATGGCGAAGGGTCCTTTGTTGTTGAGTTATTTCATTCCTATCTGACTCTTTCTAACCCATTTGGGATTTTCTTGGCAAATATACAGGAGTGGGTTGCCATTTCTTTCTCCAATTCATTTTATAGATGAGGAAACTGAGGCAGACAGGATTAAGTGACTTGCCCAGGGTCACACTGCTAGTAACTGTCTGAAGCTGGATCTGAACTCAAGAAGATGAGTATTCCTGACTCAAGGACTGGCGCTCTATACACTGTGCCACCTAGCTGCCCCTGGAGAAGAGTCTAGGAAAGAGTTACTTTAATATGATGAGCCTTGAACTTGTTTATAGACAAAATTCAGGAGTAATAATAGCTAATATTCATACAGTTCTTATGACATGCCAGGCACCATGCTAAACACTTTACAATTATCTCATTTGATCCTCACAATCACCCTGGGACATAGGTGCTATTATTACCCTCATTTCACAAGTAAGAAAACTGAGGCAAACAGAGGTTAAGTGACTTGCCTAGGGTCACATAGCTAGTAAGGGTCAGAGGCCACATCTGAACTCAGGTCTTCCTGACTCTAGGTCTGGCTCTCTACCCACTATGCCACCTAGCTGCCTCAATAAAGAAAAGCAGGAGAAAAAGAGAAAAGAAGCAAGAAAGGAAACCAACACAAAAAACAAGGAGGCGAGAGGGAAATAGGCAGAAAGGTTAGCTTTGGAAGAAACGAAGACACTTTTGAGACAGAAATGGGAGTGGATAGAAATTGTGATGAGTTGATTTGTTAATAATGACTTAGAGTGGTGATTTAAAAACTTAAAAATAAAAACCTGAAGTCAGCCTAATTGAACTGCGCTGGAGTCAGCTGAATTCTCAGAAGAAAAAGAAAATATTTTATACATTTTTCCTGTAGAAAATCACTGGTGTAACAATCTTTGCAATATTTTATAGTAAGGCCTCTGATATATTTTTAATACAAAATAGAACATTTTGAGTTTTTATTCCACCTGAAGTGAAATATAGCATCAGGGTGCAGTGTTTGCATCTCTCAGGACCAACACGGAGACATTTAAAGTCACTGAATCTCGTGTTGGATTTTCAGAAGAAAAATAAAACTTTTAAGAGAGTGTTAAGTTAGAGGACCTCCTGCTACTATCACCCCATCTCATCTCCTCCTTATCTGAAAGCCCCAAACTCCAGGCACTTTTAAGTACTGTGTTAAGAAGTGATCCATTTATCTCCTTCTTCTCTGACATAGGCCCCAGGGATTGGGTCAACAGTGCCCCTCTAGCTGCTAACCACCATTTTTCCTCTTGCCTTTTAAAAATGGATTATTGATGTTCTTTTCTTTCCTTTTATAAAAATCAATCATTTCTCAATAGTTTTCCCCTACCAAGAACAACGACAAACTTGCCTAATAACAAGTAAGTACAGTCAAGCAAAATGAATAAACAAATTTGGCCACGTCTGCCAATGTATGCATTATTCTTTCCCTAGAGTGCACTTCTTCTCTGGTAAGTGGTGGGAGGCATACTTCCCCATTAGTCCTCCGAAGTCACAACAGGACATAGCGTTGATCAGAGTTCAGAAGGCTTTCAATGCTGTACCCCTATATACAACTGCCAACACCCACTCTTCCAACTTGGCTCTCTCCTCCTCCCAGGCCCACTGCTGAAAGGTTCCTACAGCAAACACACAGACTTCTGACAAATTCTAAGAATCTCTACTATTAAGTACTGAAAAGAATAAAGTAAAATTGCAAAGCTATAAGAAGTCTAGCATTATGCTTGGTGATAGATCCAGTGCTACAAAGTGGCAAGACACATTAACATTTTGGGTGTAGCAGGTGGGTATCTGATAGGGAAAGGAGCAAAGGAATCTTAAATGTTGATTTTTAGGAATACATATATTTCTTTTTTAAAAAATGTTTTATTTATTTCATTAAATATTCTCCAACGACATATTAAAAATTACAAACATTCATTTTCTTTAAAAAATTTGAATTCCAAATTCTCTCTCCCTCCTGTCCCTCCTCCATCCCTTGAGAAGTCAAGCAATGATATCAATTATATATGTGAAATCAAATACATATATATTTCTAATGCCAAAATTTTCCACTACCCCAGGCACATAAAGTACTTATTTTGTGATGGGTCAAGTCCTATATGTTAGCACAAATGCCAGTGAACAGTAACACACAGGGGTTGCAAGTTTCTAACCTTGCATGGCCTATACAATTGCCTAAAATATAAGTGAAACTAGACTTGAGATTGGTTCTCCAATGACACCAAATTCTGCCCTCCCAAATTCTTCTATTCCTCAACACATTTATATACAACACCTATTACATAGGTTTTGCAAAGTACTTTACAAATATGTTCTCATTTATCCTCACAAGCTCAATTTAATGATGAAGAAACTGAGGCAGGTAGAGGTTAAGTGACTTGCCCAGGCCCAGGCTGGATTCAAACTCAGATCTTCCTCACTCTATGTCGACAGCTCTATCTATTTTGTCACACATACACATCAATACCTTGATGTAACACCCAGGGTTGGAAATACCACATAGACTAAAGGCTTCCACAACACAAGATCCCTTAAGTATTTCACTAACTAAAGCCTTTAGAATAAGACACATAGATGGAACCAAGTTATTATACTGCATCCCGATGTTATAGCAAAATATCATAGAATAATATATAATTTCAAAATATCATAATTTCAGAAATAGAATAATAAATAATTTAAAAATATCCTAGAATAATTTCAGAAATGGAAGGGACCCTAAATGCCACCTAGCCTAATCCATCCATGGGAAAAAAAAAGAAAAAACTTCCCTCTACAAAAGACAGTCAATCACTCAGGCTTTACTTAAAGACTGTGAGTAAGAAAATAGCTACTATTTCCTAAGGCAGCTTATTCCATTTTAACATAGTTCCAATGGCTAAGGAAAATTTTTCCTTAAATTAAATACGCCTCTTTACAACTTCCAGAGGGCCCTTTAGGACCAAGTAGAACAAGACTAATCCTTCCAAATAACATCCTTTTGGTGACTTGAAAACAATCATATCATCCTACTTCCACCTTCCAGTTTTCTCTTCCACAGTTCCTTCAACTATTCCTTTTATGGTATGAACTCAAGGATTTCCCCCATCCTGGCTGTCCCTCCTCTGGATGCCCTCCAGTTTATCAATTTTCTTCCTAAAATATGGAATCGAGAACTGAACATAATACTCAGTAAAAGAAGACAATCACTTGGTTAGTCCTGGAAGCTCTGCCTCGCTTAATGCAGCCTCAAGATGGCACTGTTGAAAGTAGATGCCCATAGACTAGATAGAAGCTAAACAAACTGCAGTCCATGAATGGAATGGGAGTATTACTGTGCTGTAAAAAACTGCTATGAAAAATACAGAGAAGTATGGGAATAAATACGAAGCACACAAAAGCAGAGGCCAGAAAACAATATGCAAAAGGATAACCATATTGAAAAAGATGCTTGTGCAATTATAATGACCAAGCCTGGCACCAAAGAAGACATGGGAATGCACCCAACTCCCACCCCCACCTTCTTTGCAGAAGTCAGGCACTATGTATGTGCTTCATAAAATGACTACTAACAGAACCAGTCAATACTTTTTACTTACACAGACTTAATTAATGTGGCAAACTTAACATTGAGAAAGTATCTTTTAGTGATTATATTTTCAAGTGGGATATGATCCTCATTACAAACATCCACACAATACAGGGAATTATTCCCACACAGGTTTGTGGACAGGAAACAGCATTTATGAAACTGGGAGGTAGTTTAGTGGGACTAGTCAGAAAGAGAACAAATAAAGGGAAGGTAAGTCATATTTTTTTCCCCTTTGATACAGAATAGTTGAAAGATCATTAGACTAGAAGTTCAGAGACAAAGTTTCTTAGTCCTAGGTTTCTCAAATGAGCTGCATGACTGAATGAATCAAAACCTCTCTGTAGCTCAGTTTCTCTCATCTGAACAATGAGAAAGTTGAACTAGTTTATCTCTAAGGTGCCTTCCTACTCTAATATCCTATGATTCCATGTTTAGAGGTGGTATGAAAGCACAACCTCCAGGGAGAAAGTCACATGCTCCGTAAGTTGACTGCTCCTACAACAGAAGAAGCTGTTGCTGAACAAAGATTATAACATTTTATGATAATTCTTTCTGTTTTTGTTTTTTGTAGGGGAAAAGCCAAGGCAGTTGGGTTTAAGTGACTTGCCCAAGGTCATACGGCTAGTAAGTGTGTCAGGTGTCTGAAGAAGCTGGATTTGAACTCAGGTCCTCCTGACTCCAGGGCCAGTGCTCTACTTACTGCCATCTGGGTGCCCCATGTTATGATAATTCTTAGGAAGATAAAAGCTGGAGGCAGAGAGGCATTAAAGTTTTTGCCACTTTGGCTCTAGACACCCTGTCTCATTTTCTAGCTTTTATGCTTCTATCTTCTTATCACCAGCCATTCTGCATGTGCTAAAAAGTTTTTTAAGATCCAGACTTTTCTACTCTAGTCATACTATTGCCCTCTTTCTGGGTCCAATCTCTTCTTCCTTCACTGAATCACAAACTCAGAGTTACAAGGGTCCTTGGTGGAGGCTCATACCTGAATGAGAATCCCTCCTACAAAGTATTCAATGAGTGGTCATCAGCCTATATTGGAAAACCTCGAATGAGGAAGAACTCAATATCTCCCAAAGCAATGGATTTCACTTTTGAATAGCTCAAATTTAATGGGTAATTGTTCTTTACAAAGAGCCTAAATCTTTTCTCTGCAGCTTCTACTCACTGTCCCCTAGTTCCGCTCTCTGGAGCAAGGAAGAACTAATATGATCCCTCTTTCAGAAATTCTTCATTATTGTGAACTTATTAATCACCAAATATGAGCACTTTAATATGCAAAGAAAAAGAAAAGATTGTATAAAAAACGGTGAACTGTCACGTACATGTTTGCTTTATATGTATGTATGTAAAATAGACATATATATGGGGTGTCCCAAAGTTCTTAGTACAGTTTTAAGCTTTAATAACTTAAGAAGTATAGTTGTTACAAATTTTGAAAAGCACTATTTTAAAGTCAATTATTATTTCTTTGGATTTCTTTGGATTTCTTTTGGATTTCATTTGGGAATAATACATCCATTAGATTTTTTTTCTTGTGGGGTCATATCAAGATTGTCATGTGTACAGCAAAACCTTATTCTTTAGATGATCTTAAGGCTAGGATTATAAATACAATCCTTTCAGTCTCTGAGCAGCAACTGATGAAAGGTTTTGATTTTTCTCAATATTCAAAAAATCAGAGAGATTGCTGTATAGCACAAGGTAGTGGTTATGTTGAATTTTAGTAAGAAACATGTTAGTATTTTAAAATTCTAAATAATTAACTTTTACATTTTTTCAAGTTTGTAGCATTTATACTTATTAAGTCATAAAATTTCAAACTGTATTAAGACTTTCAGGACACTCCGTACATTAATAATAATAATGAGAGTCCAAGTACTTCACCAGCTGCCACTAGCCAGATAAAGTATCCTTGGTTGATTCAATCAATCTTGGTTGTCCATCTCTGGATGATGTCATGCTTACTAGTAGCCATCCTCAAATTAGGCACACAGAACTTTACATAATATTTCAAATCTGGTACAACCCAGGTGGAGTAGTTATTTCTGTCAATGCTACTGTAATCAGATTATATTTTTCTGTTAGCAGGCATTTGGAATTAATAGATTTTCATTCTACATGCTGCATGTCCAAGATAGGCACAAAAATTTTGAGCTGAAAGGTAATTTAGAGGTCATTTAGTATAATTCTTTGATTTTGCACATAAGGAAAATGAATTCTAGAAAAGGGAAGCAATGGCCCAAGGAAATAAGAAGCAAAGCCAAGATGTGATTCCAATGGCAGTGTTCTTTCCATTAAACTATGCTGTTTCTACTTTATGTTATAAGCAGTGATCCTTGGTCAAGGGGAAAATACCCTGTGATGCACTTATCGAAGGTTAACAGAAAGCTCAGACCTCAGGAACAGTCCAGTGAACCAAAGAATAAGGCTGGTAATTAGGGAGGTATCCCTGAATGAACAAGCCACGGATGCTTTCCAGGCAGTTAGGATGACTATCCTAGAATAAGTGTGCCCCCATTATAATTTTGAAGAGTATATATACAGCATACCCAGGGTCTTCAACTGAAGCATTAATTAAACACCTATTCTGTGGTAGACACTGTGCGGGATGTTGAAGATATAAAAACAGAAATTAATCAGTCCCTTCCGCCAAGGAATTACATGACATGAGGGATCAGTTAATAGAAAATATGCACAATGTACAAGGTACAAAATTACTTCAAGAGGGAGCACAGACAACTGGGAAGATCAAGAAAGACCTCATGGAGAAGCACTTCAGTTGAGTTTTGAAATGAACTGGGGGCTGATTCCAAGAAGAATGGTGGTAGTGAAGAAATAGCATTCTAGATGTGGGAGAAAGTTTATGCAAGGGCAATGAAGTGGGAAATGGAATGGCATGTACAGGAAATATCAATTAGTCTAGTTTGGCAGAGGGGCAGCTAGGTGGCATAGTAGATCATGCACTGGGCCTGGAGTCAGGAAGTCTCAGCTTCCTGAGTTCAAATCCCACTTCAGACTCTAACTAGCTGTGTGATCCTGGGCAAGTCACTTAAGCCTTTTTGTCTCAGTTTCCTCATCTGTTAAATGAGCTGGAGAAGGAAATGGCAAACCATTACAGTATCTTTGCCAAGAAAACCCCAAAAGGGGTCATGAAGAGCCAGACATGATTGAAATGATTGAATAACAGCTAATTTGGCTGGAATGTGGAGTGGAACAATGTAAACCAACTTGGAAAAACAAGCTGGAGCCAAATTGTGAATGGCTTCAAATGTCAAAAAGAGAAAGGTTTATTTTATCCTAAAGATAACTGGGAGTCACTGGAGTTTCTTGTGCGGTACAGTAGCATGGTCATACCTGAGCTTAGGAATTTCAATTTGGCAGCTAGGAAGACAGCATACTGTCAAGGGCAGAAAATAGAGAATATGTAACCAAGTAGGTAGTGACTGTAATCACCTAAGTACAGGTGGTCTACATTGGAGTGGTGGCTGTATGGGCTGAGCTATGGCAAGAGATTTCAAGATGTTCTAGAAGTAAACATCGTAAGATTTGAAAATTAATTGGATACAGAAGGTAAGGGAGAGCCATGGGTCGGAAATTTCATAAGTTGGGAATCTGGATGCCTGGAAATATAGTATCCATGATAGAAAAAAAAAGAAGTAGGAAATAAGGGTAGGTTTGGGGGGGAAGGGGCAAGATAATAAATTTTGAATATTTGAGATATCTATAGGATGTCCAGGAGGAAATATCCATCATTACAGTCATGATGTTGACAGAAGCTTGAGAAAAATGAGGGTAAAATGCATAAGTTAGGAAGTCATCTACATAAAAAAAGATGATTGAATCTCTGGGAGATTGTGAGATCACCAAGAGAGATCTGAGGCAGAGAAGGGCCCAAGACAGAGTCCTAGGGTAGCCCCACAAATAACTGAAGGAACATGAGTGATGATCCGACAAAAGACACTGAGGAGTGGCCAGACCCACGAGAAGAGAACCAGGAGAAAGCAGCATCATGAAAACCAAGGGATGAGGCAATATCCAGAAGGAGAAGGTAAATTACCAATGCCAAATGCTGAAGAAGTTAAAAGGATAACATTTCTTTCTTAAAAACTGAGAACAAATATAAAATAATAATAATTAAAAAATGAGAAAAAAAAAGACCATTCTATTTAGTAATCCAGTAACAATCAGTATTCTTCAAGAGAAACAATTCCAGTCAAGTTGTGGGGTCAGAAGCCAGATTACCAGAAATGAATGAGAGGTAAAGAAGCCGAGGTGGATGGCTTGATCTAGGAGTTTGTCGTTTGACTTTCTCAAATTTAAAGCCATTAACAGACTGTTTCCAGGCCAACTTTTGAGGCCTAGTACATATTCCTGCCCTTCCTACTCTCCATGTTCTGGCACCACTGACCTAGTTTCTGTCCTTAAGCACAGCATTTGTACTAATTCATCCATAAGGTCTTTTCTAGCTCAAAATCCTATGACCTTTTCGTATAACTGGAAAAAAAAAAGTCCATTTAATAGTTCGGATTGTTAATGAACTTTTATTCCCCCTACAATCTGCTTCTTCTTTCATCTGGTTTAGCAATTTTAGCATCTGTTTCAATTAGAAACTTGGTGCTCACCATAGAAAATCACACTATGGTAAATAATAGCTTTTCATTTAAGAATGCTTCTTCTCAGCCAGCAACGCATTCTGGGCATCATTTTTACAAAGAGTTTCACAACACACATGAGTTTCTGGCAAAGAATGGTCTACTACTATATCCTGCTGTTAATCTGTTAAGGATTCAGGACACAAGGCTATGGTGTGTTGTCAGAGTAAAATGTATGTTGTCCATGTAAAATGGATAGCAGAAGAAAAAGAACTAACATTCACAAGCAAATTACAACTTAAAACTAAGTTACTTTGTACATCCTTAATGGTTAGTTTTGAATGGAATGAGTATTTAAGAATATTCTTAAAATCTATTCTTTAAAAATGGCCTTAATATGTCTCTAAAAGAACTCTACAATATGTACTAAAACCATTGTAGGCTGTTGATTCATGACAGTTTCCCAGAAGGCAGTATAATTATAAAAATAAAAGAGGCTAACATGATAACAATTAACTGTCATTTTTATAATACAAACAATAATCTGAGACTGTTGTACTAAATCATCTTCACATCCCATGAACCTATTATTTCTCACAAAGATTTGCAGTGCTGTCAGCTGACATGTCAGTGTGCAAAATATTAATTTTAAAAACAAAATATACAAGACATACTTATTGTCTAAAAACAATCTCATTTTTAGTTGGCTATTTTAAATGGAACTTAGAGGAAGAAAAAAGTCATTAAATGTATAATATACACGTTAAAGAATCATAATTCAGAATTATTTTTAAAACAAATTTTAAATCTTTAAATGAATGATAAAAATATTTAATTTTAATTTAATAAAAATATTTTAAAACAAATACAACCACTTTAACAGAAAACATTTTTCACAAGTGACATCAGAGCATACTTCCACCTCCTCACACACATATACACACACACATATATATCCCCCAAATGCAAATGAATGTCTGATAAGAACAAATCTATTACAAGTAATTACACATCAAGTGATGTTTTCAGGCCATTTCCCTCTGTTTAGTTGAGCATATAATAGTCTGAATTAGGCAACATATATGAAAGAAAAAAATCTTTTCTAGTGTTTAAATATTTGGGTCTTTCATTCTTGCTCCTAGATTTGTATCATGGTTAGTATGACAAAATGATATCTAATGCACAGTAACAACAATGCCTAATGCTATCATCAGAATCAATTATCTAACACTCTCAGGCCCAAAGTTAAATCCATATGCCAAATGTGAGTGACATCTTATAACATCATTTTCTCTATTGAGGACAACCTGCATTAATACTGTTTGAGCTCACAATCCTAAAAAGCCAGTACTAATCTGGGGCAGGGGTGGGGGTGGGGAGAGAATGATTGCTAAATACTGCTAAGAAGATTGCTGGGTTAGTTCTAATTCTGGAATTGGAACAAATAGGAATGTGTCTTCTGTGTCAGAAGCCAAGTCCTGGCTAGTGCTAACACTAAGATACCATACTGCTGGGCTCTAAAGATTTAGTATTTTATAGGTAAAGAAATACAACCTTATCAGGATATTACTTCTGATATATGCCACACACATATACAATGCAAATGCAACAAATATTAGTAAAAAAAAACGACTATTTTTAAAAAACTATCTGCATGGTATTAGCAATGGATACTAAATATCAGGCATAGAGATTGTGCAAATAAAGGAATTATGCATTTTTCATTAAAACAATATTGACAAGACAATTTGAATACAAAAAGCATAAATCAACTTTAAAAAATTACACCGACAAGAATTTGCATTTGTTTATTTGGAGGAGAATTTAAAATGAACTCCATTCATCTAAAGAAATGAAATATTTAAAAACCATTCTAAGTCCCTTAGGCTAAGAGATTGCTGCTGTGATTTGCATTGTACTCAGTAAATACCTTGCCAAGATCCCAAATAACAATAAAATATAATCTTAAAGTATATTGCATTAAATTGTCAATTTAGGTAACATCCCTAACATCAAGTATTATGAATTCTCCTTGATCTGCATTTTACTAAGAAGAAGTCCAGCAGACACAGTCTACCATACCAATTTTTGAAAAAAATGGATCAACTCTAGACTTTGCTGGAGTATTTTGCTTTAGATTAATTACTAAAATTGTTCATGTACCTTGCAAGATCAGTCTAATGAAAGCACTGGGATCAAAAATGGGTTTATATGCTATAGAATTATTATTCCATAAGAACTATAAGCTTCCTTTTATAGTTTCCATTTCTCAAAATCCATGGTTAGGGTTGGCAAGGCATCAGCTCTTTGTCACTCATATCTGAAAAGGGCAGCAGTGAAGAGCAGACTGATGCCAAGGTCTAAGTGTAACTTTTTACTGCGCCCACTTTAGGAAACAAATAGACCATTAGAATAAAATACATACAATAGCCATTCGACAAGGTTATTTCATTTGTTGATAAGACATCTCCCCTCTTCAGAAGAGTTCATGCTCTAATGTCTAATCTGGACATTTTAATTCAACAATTCCAAAGCTACCCCTGACCTCGATTGCAGGAAACAATCACCAGGCAACTCTAGTAAAGTAGGACACTTCTGACAAATGAAGCAGTAGGAAGTCAGAGTTCAAGTTCACCAGAAACAACTATGTATGTACCACCAATAGTTATCTCATTCAATATAACAGAAAAAATGGAAAAAAGTCCTTTAGTGACTGAAGCTTTTTTTTTTTTTGGGCAAGCAAAAGTCTCATGGGTTAAGTCTCATGCCAAACTACAATAACCTCTTCAAGAATAAACAACAACAAAAAACCCATAGTTTATCTAACAAGTTATCTAACCCTGCTTTGGGAGGAGGAAATAGAAAGGGAAGATCAGGTGGATGCCCACTCCTGCTTGATGGAGAAGAAAAGCAAGATTTGGAAGGGAATTCTAGATTTTTCTGCGGTCCTCTCTTGGGGGCAGGGGGAAACAGGAGGTAAGAGAAGAGAAGAAAGGACTGGATGAAGGAATACTTATAGAAAGGGGAATAAGGCAGGTTGTTACACTCTTCTTCATTACAAAAATATGGCCTTAGTATTATTCTTAATGGATTTGTTTAGTGTCACCACAGCAGATGATTATCTGAATTCTGTTTTTTAAAACTAAAAACAATTCTCCAGAGGCAGTTGCTCTTTCAGACTTAATTTTATGCTAATAGTGCTTTTAAGATTTCAAATATAAGACATACTAATGCAAAACTATTCACAGAATTCACCTTGAGTTTCCTTAAAGAGTGTAGGGGGCATACCACACATTGGTTATACCTCCATAAACTAATTTTTAACATTTCTTGGGTTCCATTCCATTTAGATAATTAGAGTTCTATTACATAATCAACTACAGAAAATTAAAGTGCAGACACAAAATGAGAGAGCAAGCAAAGAATTTAAATAGGTAGGAAAAGTAAGCAAAGCAACTAGGGAAAATGAATTTGGAATTCTGTCCCCATCTACATACCTTGAGCAGGGCATTATGATCTATCCTAGGGAGCACCTTAGTTTCTCTATCTGTTCCTAATGCCTTGAATACTTCAACTATATGGGTGCCTCTGTGTTTGTACACACAGAAGCACACATCTGATGATGTTTCTGTGATACCATCTATAGTGTGTACCTTTTAAAAGTAGTGCTGGGTAGAACTTAGTAAAATATAATGTGTGAACTTTGAAAACACAGTGTGCCTTCATAATATTCTAATGAAAGTATATTTATTCTACTTAATGTTATCAATTTGCTATCACAAGGCAGAATAGATATCATCGCCAAACAGCTATTGAATACTCACCTAACTATACAGAGAACACCGAAGCAACTATTATTTATTTCTGTTGACCTTATTAACATGTTGCAATGCTTAATTTTACAAACTTCAGACTCACTTATTTTTAGTTATCTCTAAGATGTACATGGCCTTAAGGGATACCTATTGCTCAGAACTGATTTTCAACCAAGCTGCTCTATAGAACTGTTCAGTTCCAAAGTCACATTATTCCTGGAGAAAGGGAGAAGAAAAACAGTATTATAAAATAAGGTCCTACCAATTAAGCACTGCCAAATTATTTTAGGTGGGGTGGAAGGAAAGGTCCATATAATAAGAGAAAATCTGTTCTTGGGTGTATTTGTATTTCTTCCTTCCTTCTGTTTCTATTTTTCATAAGCAATTTTTACCAAACATTCATACACTGTAGAACCCTATATTTGGTAACAGGAAAATATTCTACATGGAGCAAGTAGGTGGCACAGTGAATAGAGCGCTGGGGTTGAAATCAGGAAGACTCATTTTCTTGAGTTCAAATTTGGCCTCAGACACTTATTAGCTGTGTAACTCTGAGTAAGTCACTTAACCCTGTTTCCCTCAGATCTTTATCTGTAAAATGAGCTGGAGAAGGAAATGGCAAACCACTGCCACATCTTTGCCAAGAAAACCCCAAATGGGGTCAGGAAGAGTTAGACACGACTGAAAAACAGAACAATTCTACACACACACACACAAATTTATCTGCCATTGTATAAAAGATAATATAGTGACCTGTGGGAGTTTTTTTAAGCCATTAAAAAACAAATTATGTTACACTGGACTTTGTTAATAAATGTGCCTCTTTTTATATGGCAGATCATAAAAACAGATAAGAGCATAGAAAAATTGGCAGCCATTAAAGGGAACTTTTACTTGACCCATTCTATAACGTTCCATAACATGTAGAAGTGTGAGTTGAGTATCTTAACAGAAGCACACTACTTCCCTATTCACTATAGCCCTAAGCTGACTCACATTTTATTTGACAAGCACTAGAAAGCCAGAAATGGTGTATGTATAATTATTTTTAGAACATAAAACTCCCACTGATTTCTGACAAGATAGCAATAGTGCCTTTGCTGAATTTTCTATCTCACCTCAATTTTTCTATTGTCAAAAAAAGTAGATGGGCTGTCTTTCTAGGCCCATTTTTCTCAATCCTGGAAATACAGACAATTGATTTCTAACTACTTGTGAAACTTAATCATCTAAATAAAATTGTCTGATGATTAAGAACCCACAGATTATTTTTTTACATTCAAAACAAATAACTTCCTTTCCACTTCAACCAAATTGTTCACCATTTTCTAAATGGGTATCTGATATGAATTACCAATGTGAGAAGTTTCAAAAAAAAAAAAACCCAATTTCCAGGAGAAACATTAAAATGGATAGTTAAGGGAAGTACTATATTAAAGTTAATTTTTGGATGACATACATGCCAGAAAAATACTATCTTATTCCAACAACTTACCTCCAAATTAAACCTCCCAAACACTTTGGGTGTGCTTCCTACCCAGACCACAAAGAACCATTGACAGGCCAAATGCCCTTATAAAAAATGGGATAAAGTTTCTGTATTGGAAAAAAAAATTGCCAAACCATAATTATTCAATGATACATTTACTCCAAATGTTTTATATGCCAAAACTAGAGCACTATAAGAATAGTGGTGTGAAGTCAGTTCATCATAATGTAATAGGATTTAATGGATGGCACGATGGAATGACAATGTACTAACTAGGGTATTGGTGGCTCAAAACACCCTTAAGTACTTAATTTATACAATGGGATACATCTTACTTAGTATTAGACCTTTTACCCCCACAGTCTTAAATGTCAGCAACTTGTCTTGATTTTTTTTTCTTTCTAGTTTTTATAAATATGTCTTGAACTTTGCAAACCATGAAATAAGTAATAGCACAATGTCAAAAAATGTCAAACCTATGTTGATACGTACCTGGGAAAGATTTCCTGGGAAAGAACACTATCACAAAGGATGATTCATTTTACGGTGACTTTAAACAGGGCATCATTTAGTAATTCATCATATAAAATCACAAGAGATTTTATTTTATGGAATCTTGTAGAATCTGTTTACAATCGATTTTAAAAACTCATAAGGAGATTTAAAAAAGGTACAATGGGAAAGAAGTTCAAAATCCATGTAGAATCTTTATGTTAAAAACAAGACAGTCAAGCTTGGGCAATGTATGATGCCACTCAGCTGGTTTAAATATGGTTTCAATGGGGTCTTCTATCTATTGATACCAGCAGACACATTTGCTATAACCTATTTTTATGTTCATGGAGTACTATTTTAGACAATTCCTCAGTCATAAACTACATAAGATCTAATACAGGTGAACCACATACTATTAAACAATATTATACAATAAACCTAGTATAAATAGTACAGTGTAATATACAATAAAATAGCATAATAGTATGGTATAAATAGTTAATAATATACTGTCATACGATAAATATAGCATACGTGGTATAATATAGTATATAATAATAGTATAAAAACATACTATATACAATATTATACAATAGCCAAATTCATCTCTTGTTCTATAAAACAAGTCAGTGAATACGTCCTTCTGAAGGAGCAACATCATCTCCACACAGTAAAAAGTACATTCAGGTTCATTTTCCATGCCAGGGTATTCAAATTAATTGAATGAACTAGACAAATCAAAGAATGAAAAAAAAGACCTTGACTCTGATTTAGAAAGAAACTAAAAATGATCAGAGTAGATTTAAATGTTCTTATCTCTCCATGAGATATCAATATTATGGCTTAGCAGCCTTTGATAGAACTAAAATTACAACTATGTAAAGCCTTATCTTAAGGCGTTTGGCAGAGGGAATTAAGTAGTGAAGTTGACCTGGAGTAGAGAAGACCTGAATTCAAACCCAGCCTTAGGCACTTTGCAACTAACTGTGTGACCCTGTGCAAGTCATATAATCCCTTTTTGCCTTAGTTTCCTCAACTGTACAATAGTAGCCCCTACCTTCCAGAATTGCTCTAGGGATCAAATGAGATATTTGTAAGCATTTACCACAGTGCCTGGCACATAGTAGGTATTCGATAAATGCATGTTTTCTTCTTTAACTGCTATCTTGCAAGTATAAAAGGAAAGATTCTAAAAAGTTAATATAAACTAAATGACATTTAGCCTTTTCTGACTTTGAAACCAAATATAAAACACCTGATTACTAATGCAAAAAGACAAGTAACAATCTGATGCTCTACCAAAGTGTAATTGTGCATAATTCATAAAAGTTTCATATTCTTTAACTGTGACTTCATGAGTTTAATCACTCACCTTACATTCTTTTTACTTTGTTCATGTTTATTCATGTACTTTGAGGCTATTGTATTCTGATTTCCAACACTGGTTCTACTCATCATTATCAGAGAAATACAAAGATTCAGCTTGTCAGAATATTTGCAGAAAATATGCAGCAACAAAAATTGTGCATGTGATTCTCTTTCCCCAACCTCCACCCCTAATTAAGGAGGTATGAAATTTTGCCACACGGCAACTCCACTCCTTGGTTCCCAAGTTGGGGGGGACCTAGATATAAATAAAAGAAACATTACTATAGGCACTCTGTTTGACAAGAGAACCTTCAAAACTCCAAGGAACACTACTGAAAAGTGTCAGGACAAATGTCATTCACAGCTAAAGACCATTAATAACTTGGAAAAATAACTGACTATACTTATATAAAACAAATCATTTAACAATGTGAGGTTTGTTCACTTGTTTTTTCAGTCACATCCAACTCTTTGGGACCCCATTTGGGCTTTTCTTGGCAAAGATAATGGAATGGTTTGCTGGGTCCTCCAGCTTATTTTACAGAGGTAACTGAGGCAAAACAGGATTAAGTCGGGGTCACACAGCTAGTGTCTAAGGCTGGATTTGAACTCAGGTCTTCCTGACTCCAGGCCTAGCATTCTATCCATTGAACCACAAAGCTGTCTTTGAGATATGTTTAGTTGATAAGAATTCCTAACACATTAATCAGGTATTTGCTTTCGGAACAAATAAGTTAATAAAGACAAATTAAACACCTCAGACGAATAACAAACACCCTTTCTCCTAACAACTCTATCAGGCAAATAATTTTAGGCCTAGGGCAGAATTTGGAAATACAGGCTCTAATCTACGAAAATATATTACCTCCAAATTTAGAAAATTATTCTATATTATTTCGGTTCATTCCAGCTTAAACATAGAAATGCTCTATTACAATATGTGAAAATGATTTTTCCTTCTCAATTTGCATGTTTAATTTTTATATGCAAACTATATAAACAGGGATATATTGAAAAGATCAGAAAGCTTCTCCTTTCTTCTTTTTCTACCAAAAAACAGCAAGCTAACCTGAATGCTAATAAGCAATAAAAAAAAAAATCTTGATACACATAGTTCCAAACCACAAATATCTGACATTTCCTGACACGAGATAGGAAAAAAAAATTATTTCAAACTAGAAGACATAAAAGCACCTATTCGAATCCTTCAAGGGAAAAAATAAAAAGGCTACACCAGTCTGCTGTCCTGACAAGACAGCCAGGACATAGCAACTTTGGGAGCAAAACCAATTTTATAGCTAATTATTCTCTGCATATGAATGCCCTTTTAAGTTGATCTAGGACAGTAACCTGGTCCTCTTTCATTTTATGTCTCCCTAAGGACTACCAGGCTCCCCTACACAGAGTAAAAGCTTAGTAAATGTTAAACAGATAAAATGATGAATTAACAAGGAATTGCACTAGTCAACATGTGGACTAGGGCAAAGTCAAGATCATTTTTGTAATCCTCTAGAAATATTTTGCTATAAATCTATTTGGGGGG
>CM053622.1:200857447-200876895 GCA_028646595.1 Phalanger gymnotis | reverse complement strand
GGTGGGAAGGGAAGAGGGGAGAGAATTTGGAACTCAAAGTTTTAAAAAATAGCTGTTCAAAAACAAAAACAAAAAAGTTTTTGCATGCAACTAGAAAATAAGATACACAGGCAATAGGGCATAGAAATTTATCTTGCCCTACAAGAAAGGAAGGGAAAAGGGGATGGGAGGGGAGTGGGGTGACAGATGCGAAGGCAGACTGTGGAACAGTACAACCAGAATATACGCCATCTTGGAGTGGGGGGGAGGGTAGAAATGAGGAGAAAATTTGTAATTCAAACTTCTGTGAAAATCGACGCTGAAAACTAAATATATTAAATAGTAAAAAAAAAAATTAAAAAAAATAAATCTATTTGGAAGTTTTAAATACTATGCTGTCTACCAAATTCCCCTGCAACTATATACAACTCATGTCTCAAAATATCAAAAGTTTCCCAATACTACTGCCTTTTGACTTTTTTTTAACTCATTATCACAAAGTAAAAAAGAAAACAGCCCAAAATAGCTGGACCAAGTAGGTCCATAGGCAGTTTCCACATATGCATGGATGCTGGTCTCATTTCTATGTCTATCATATAAAGACATATCTGCTTGATCCCTAAAAGCTCAATTTAGTAAAGTATTTGAATTACTGTTTCCTGACTGATTCACGTGGGAGGCCTTTCCATTCTCCTGGGGTCTCTAACAAGTACCTAATATAAAATATTACAAAGAATTCCACTCGATCAAAACCCCATCTTTAATACTGAGGATATCTCTATCTAGTTAGAGCTTGTAGTTGTACCAAGCCTAGTAATACTAAGGAACAGTTTGATAGAAGAAAAAGAGAAGATCACCAATATGGGAGACAAATGCCCCTAGCAAAGATTTCCTTGGTGTGCTTTTGGCACAGAGATCAGCTGCGTAGTCTTAAGTACAATTGCAATTTTAATAGTGTACTAGAGATTGAGGAATTAGGGTCCAAGTGAATAAAAATAATCTATTTTCTATCCGTTAGCCTCCTGCAAATTTCATCTATGAATGCTTGATACGGTTCAAGTAGGTCCTACTCCAAACTTTCTATAGGCTTGTTTTCATAACCATTGCTTTTCATTATTTTGAAGGTTGATATTGTTTATAATCTTCTACCATCCTCCTTAGATTTACAAATGAGTCTGTATTTTAACCAAGCCATGCTTCTGCAGACATGTCGCTCAGTTTGGCAAGAAGATCGAGTACTTTCCGGCTGACATAGTTTTGTGGCCTCTTTTTGACCTTTTCAACTATGATGATTGCTGTGCATCAGAAAAGGTCAGTTTGAAATGACAACAATTTTTCATAATATGAAGAATTCTTCCCATATTTATCCCTTGTATTAATTTGATGTTAATTTTGACCTTTGTTCCAAGTGGTGGTGTTCTGACTGGGCAGTGATCAATCATTTCCTATTAGCATAAATCAGTTTCATATTTTGTGTATATGATGTAGTTGAGTGCTCATCACATCTACGATCCTTTAATTTCCTTCTGGAAGAAAAGTATTCACGACACAGTCATCTGTGACTTCTGAAAATATGAAAAGCCGTATTTTCCAACATATTTTTCACCACCCTATCCATGCCCACCTTCACAGTGAAGTCACCAAGAATTGTCTCCTAGTCAGATGAAATGTGTTTGGTCTAGGCTAGGGAATTTTAATTTTATGATAATAATAAGAAGAATAACCAAAGATAGCATTCTGCATTTGTGCCATATCCCTCTGCAGGACTCTTAAGTTGAGAAGGCAGGGACAATATCTTATCAAAACTCTATATTTTCTCTTTGCATACAGTAGTTAAGTAATAAATATTTGTGGGATTGATTAATCAATCAATTCAGGGACTGTGCTAAGTGGTGAGAATGCAATTATTGCATTGCATTGTATTGTATTGTACTGTACTGTACTGTATCATAACACCAGAGAAAGCCCATTTCTCACAGGGATTGGCCCAAATTCTTGAAGTTTTTCTGTAATGATCTTAAATCTACCTTTTTGCAACTCAGTCACAGTCATAAATTTGAACCTAGAAGGGAGATTATTCCTAGTTTTGGGGGCCGCTCTGAAGAAATTTAATTCCCTCCTTCATATGACTGCTTCACAAATAACTGAAGACAGCTATCATATTTCCCTTAGTTTTTTCTTCTCCAGGCTCAAATTCCAAAGTCTATCAACTGAGAATCATATGGCATATTTCATAATACTCTTCATGTTCTTTTGAAAATGTTCCAGTTTAGAGAGAGCAAAACAAAAATTATTTGAAGGTACAAGAGGCCTAGAATCTCAAGAGAAATAATGAAAAAAGTAAGACTAGAAGATGATGAGGACTTTGAGACTTCAAATTATACTGTAAGGCTGCAATCAAATCTATTTAGTACTAGTTAAAAAATAAAGGGTAGCTAGGGGGCTCAATAGGTAGATCGTCAGGCCTGTAGTTGAGAAGCCGGCATATAGCATTCAACCATATGGTGTTCAATGAACTTAAAAACCTACTTTATTTGGGGAAGAACAACCATTAAAAAAAAATTAGATGAGAACTAGACTGTGTGACTTTCACAGATATGGCCAGGAGGAGAATTCTTAACTAAGAAAG
Source organism: Phalanger gymnotis (assembly GCA_028646595.1). Lineage (NCBI taxonomy): Eukaryota > Metazoa > Chordata > Mammalia > Diprotodontia > Phalangeridae > Phalanger > Phalanger gymnotis. The sequence continues at coordinate 200,874,287 of CM053622.1, read as the reverse complement.
GGACATAATTGGTCACCAAAGTTAAACAAAAAAGTTATATAAAATTGAAAAAATCTGCATAAAAAAGTCAATGCAATTAAGATTAAAAGGGAAGTGCTCAACAGGAAAAATTCCTTGAATCAACTTTCTCAGTATTGAGCCTCTTCTTGAAGACCTCCAAAATGTGGAAATCCTCCACAATATCAGTTATATATTGGAGTTTTCTGTGTTTGTGTTTTGCTCACCTCTAAACTTGTAATCTATTAACGATAAGACATAAACACAAATAAATATTATATTCGCCAAGTATTACTGTGTTGTGATGTCCCCATTACTGGAGGCTTCCAAATGAAGTCTGGTTGCCAACTCTTCAGGAATATTGAGTTTTGATTCTCTTACAAGCCATGGTAAATTGAGCTATGATGTATAGAGTCTTTTAATTTTTAGTTTCTATGCTTCTAATTATAATTGAATTAGAATTGCTCACTATAAATGACCGTATGAAAACATATTCCAAAATATTATTTATCATATGATAATTTTAAATTAAAATGATTTTAGGCAAACCAGTTAACTTTTCTTGACTTCAAATTTCCTTGTTTATAAGATGAGAGACTTGGTTTTAGATAGCCTCTGAAGTCACTTCCATCTGTGTGTGTCTGTGTCTGAGAGACAGAGAGAATATACATAAAACCCTTACTTTATGCAAATTGGCCAAAGATGGTAAGAAATAGCAACAGTAAGGTTGGAGAGACTGTGGGAAAAAAGGAACACTATTAATAGTCTGGGAATTAATCTACCTATTCTAGATATTAATCTGGAATCACAACATTAAAGTGTATAAATTATTCACATTAAACATATACCACAAATAATTGAAAAATAGGAGCTAAGTTTCAACTATATAAAATATATGGCAGCACTCTTTGTAGTAACAAAGACCTAGACACTAAGTAGATGCCCATCAATTGGGGAACAGCTGCAAAGATCTAAGAGATATGAATGAAATATTATTGTGCTCTAAGAAATTACAAATATGAAGAATTCAGAGAAGCATCAGAAGACTTGCAATGTTTATGTATTATGAAATAAGAAAAAGTAAGAGACCTGGAAAAGAGATAATGAAGCATACTTTTCTCCTGTGGCAGGGAACAGGGGGACATTTAAAATCGTGTATACATGGTTTGTGGCCCTTTTATTGGATGTTTTTGCTTTTTTGTTTTCTTTTGTCAGACTAGATAGTAGAGGTTGTCTTTTGCCCAGAAAAAACACATTAAAAAAAAAAAAAAGACTGCTCTTACCACAGCATAACCAGGCACATAGTAGGGATCTTATAAAAGGTTGTTAACTCAACAAAACATAATTAATCACCACTTTCTCAACCCCACAAAGTAGTCTGGTTCCAAAATGATACAACCCTGGCACTGTACTATCCTTTATGTTTGTTGACTGGCTATTTGTTATTTTGTATGCCAAAATCAAGGCTGTCATTTGGTTAATAAGAACTTATGATATGCCTCTTTCTTTACAAAGATAAGCATAAATAAAGCTCAATAATTCTTTTAAAGTGTCATGCAGGTGGCACACTGGATAGAGTGCTGGGCCTGGAGTCAGGAAGACTCATCATTCTGTGTTCAAATCTAGCCCCAGAGACTTATTAGTTGTATGACCCTGGGAAAGTTACTTCATCCTGTTGGCCTTAGTTTCCTCACTTGTAAAATGAGCTGGAGAAGATTTGGCAAACCACTCCAGTATCTTTGCCATGAAAACCCCAATGGGGTCACAAAGAGTCAAACACAATTGAAAAAACAACTGACCTAAATTATTTTAACATCCAAATTTTTTTCACATCTGTAACTATTCATCAGTTTAAAGTATCAAAAAAGGAGACAGTGGGTTTTTAAAATTGGTTTACTGCCATCATGATCTCCTCTCACCATGACTATTGAAACAACCTCTTGCCCCTCTCCAATCCTCCACGAAGCCATCAAAGTGAGATTCCTAAAGCACAGGTCCAATCACATCACTCCCTGGCTCCAAAAATCTAACTGTTCCCCTTTTGCCTACACAATCAAATATAAATACCTTTAGGTTTAAATTCCTACATTATGTGGTCCTGGCCCACATTTTCAGGCATATTATATGTCACTTTCATTCACAAACTCTATATTCCACCTAAATTGGCCTACTTTCTGTTCCTTTCCTATATCCTGATAATTTACCTTGATTTCTTGCCCTAGCCCAGGAAGAGATTTTCTCTCACCTAGATCCCTAGGTGCCTTCAAAGATCATGTGCTACCTCATGCATGATGCCATTCCCTATTTCCTTGTAAAAAGGTACTGTTTCATTCTTCCTATTTGCATTTCCAGGGCATAGCAGACCATATATTACCTTCTTAATGTGTATGTATTGATTTCTCTCACTCAACTACTAGTGTCTGTCCTCCTAAAATTACTTTGCATTTGCCTTGTATAATCTCTGTATTTACTTGCATATGTGCACCTTATTTCCTTGGATAGAATGTAAATTCATTGAGGGTAGATAGTTTCATTTTTGTCTTGATATCCCCAAATCCTCACACAATTCCTGGCAGAGAATTCCTGGGATGCCTTTCCCAATCCATCTTAATTCAAACCTTTCCTCTTATAATTATTTCCTGTTTTTCCTGTATTTAGCTTGTTTGTACATATTTGTTGGCTTGCTATCTCTCCCATTAGATTGTGAACTCTTTAGGGCAGCAATTGTCTTTTGCCTCTTTTTGTATCCTAGAAGGCACTTAATAAATGCCTACTGAATGACTTTCAGGCATGTAGGAGGTGATTAATAAATGCTTATTGATTCATTGCTTTCTAGGTAAGTGGTGGGTAATTCAGATCTAGGTATATGTGTATATATGTACATATATGTGTAGGTGTGTGTACATATACATATATGTGTGTTCGGGTGCATATAAGGTACCATACTAGTTGAAGATACAAAGATAAGTGTGATTTAGTACATGTCATTAATGACCTAATGACCTAGCAAGCGAATATATACAAATATGGAAGATTTAGACTGGTGTGTGTACATGCGCGTGTATGCATGTGCATGTGCATGCACATATTCATATGGCACTGTGCTAGTTAAGAACGTAAAGATGAGTGTGATTTAGTACATATTATTAATGATATAACAATGTGAATACATACAAATACAAATGACTTAAAATGAGTGGGTGGGTGTGCACGCACACACACACACGCGCACACACACATAAAGCACTGTACTAGCTGAAGATATAAAGATGAGTATGACTTAATACATGTCATTAATGACCTAATAATGTAGTAAAAAGATATACATACAAGTACAGATGATTTAGAATAGTGTGTGTATGTTAAGGGGGTATGTAACTTCATTGTTAAATAGAACTCCCAAAGAGGAAATTCCATCTACAAACACATATCGATACCTTCTCTCACTTAAAAGAGTTGATAGGCCATTGAGAGGCTGTAATTTACACATTATGACACAGGTAGTACAAGGGAGAGCGGTGGGGGACTGGAACCCCGGGATTCCTGACACTCTCCACTCTATATTTCTGAAATGATCTATTGATTCTCTACCCGTGACACCGTGTCACTTCTCTTAGAATGATTTGCTTGGGAAAAACCTCCCAGTTTAAATTCTCATCGGGAAAAAGCTACCATCATTCCAAATAATGTAATATAAAATGTTAGTTAAAAATAAATTGTTCCTATGGTATACCAATGAAATGCTAAGTATTAACAAAACTTTTTAAACTCAGAGTTTGACAAATTAAACTTTTAATTCTGAACTTTAGGTCAAATCACCCAAAGGAAATTTGGGCAAATGTAAAAAAAGAAAATCCGAGTTATTTATGCATTGATATAGTGCTCAACAAAGCACCTGGCACTTAAGACCAAAAGTCACTCAAGCTTTGAAGATTAAAGCCCAGAACATTTAAATTAGCATTTTAATGTACTTCAGGGTCTCACTCATTTGTGTTTCCTGACATATATGCTTAAATTCTCAACTTTGTTGTGAGTTTAAAGTGTTTAATAGGCTATATATACACTAATTACAGAATATTAAAGTTAATTACTTTTTCAAAACGAAAGCCTGTAGACTATAGCAATCATTTTCATCAAAGTGGTCTGTGTTTGTTGGCCAAAACCTTAGTGAATACAGATCAAGATGATTCCTGCACCCCTGGGCAACAGATTTAATATTGGAGATGTTAAGGAAATGAGAGTGTATTTTAAAAGGCTTAGCATGTAGCCATTCCAATTGTTATCCCTGAGTGTCATCACACAAAGAAATCAAGTTAATTACACTTTTCTTCAGCCTCGCAAATTCTCCACGGTCTGATTTTTCAAGATAAAGAGTTAGTCATTCAGTTATAAAAAAGAGACCTTGCTTCAGCTGATAAATCATTTCACCTATGAAAGGATAGGGGTTTCAAAGTGGTAAATGTGTATGAAATAAAAATTCAGATAATTTCACAGAATCAAAACACAATTGAGCCCCACAATAAGAGGGGCTCAATAAATATCTACTAAATGAATGAATGAATGAACTGGGTTTGGACAAAAATAGTCATTTTTTGCTGGCCATGTTTCTGGATTATGGCTGTCCTATTAGCTGCTCAACCAAAAACTTCAAAAGGAAATGGAAAGAATTTTAATTAAGCTCCTACAGGAGATGGAAAATTTGCAAATGGGATTTATTTTTCCATTCATTCCATGAAAAGAGGCAGACAAAATAGAAACACATTTTCTGCACAGATAATTAAATCACCTACAAGACAAAGCACAAGGTAATGCCTTTATAATCCCTTTACTGCATATTTTAAAACAAATCACAAAGTTGTATGCACTATAGGCATCTAACCCTACCTAGTCCACAAAGATTGACAACAATTGGTCTCAAGAAATATGGTCCACCCAAGTTTCAGATATACCCTAGAAGAGAATCAGGTCTTATTCAGTCCTGGATGTCTAGATCTATAACAGACAGGACCTGATATGTACCTAAATTTGAGTCATACCTAGAACTAATTTAGCCTCTCTAAGGTCCACTGGCCTATCACATAGACCTCCTTCATTCTAGTCAAATTCTAATTGCCCCTGATTGCTGATTCACTCTGAAATTTTTAGTTCTGGTATCTACTAAAGATAGAGAAGTATTATCTGGTACAAGACTAAATGGTCTTTTAAAAGATTTTTTGGATGACTTCTGTCCATATATCACAGTCATTTTCCACTCTCCTTGTAACGCAAAAACAAAATATTAAGCAAATTCATCCTACGTGAGCTGTGTTCTACAATGTATACCGTTTTCTGTCATAGGAGTTCCCCAAACCTCTGCCATGAAGAAGCATGTTTCATGATCTGTATTCTAGGATTTTATTTTTTTTGTTCTGGAAGACTCAGCTATAATTGTAGTCATTTCATATATTGCTCATTGAATTCTGCTTATTTCATTCTATATCAGTTCACAAAAATCAGTCCATGATTCTGAATTCCTCTTACTGTACAATAAGGTTTTATTATATTAATATGCCATAGTTTTCTATGCCATTCTCCAATACAATGACATGCATTTTATAATCAGTTCTTTATAATCACAAAGAATATTGCTATGAATATTTTGCTATATAATGAACCTATTTCTGACTTCACAGGCTGAAAAGCTCATTTACTCATCTTGAAAAAACTGAAATTAAGGCTGGCCCATTCCATTGCTCCACTAACAATTCTCTTCCATTGAAAGAAAAACAAAACCTTTCCAAACAAATATGTATAGTTAAACAAAATCAATTCCCACATAAGTCATCTCAAAACTGCATGTCTCAGTCTGTATATTTTGTCTATCTCTTTCTGGAGGTGGGTAAGATGGTTCATCATCAACCACCTAGAATCACAGTAGACTATTCTGTTGTTCAGAATCAAGTCTTTAAAAGTTATTCATCTTAAAAGAAACAAAAACAAAAACAATAACAAAAGAGGAAGGAGAAAAAAAGAGGAAAAAAGACAAAAAAGAAAAAAAGTTATTCATCTTTACAATATTGTTTTTATAGTATAAATTATTTTCACTACCTATCTTCATACCAGTTTTCCCAGGTTTCTTTGAATCCATCTCCTTCATTTGTTATAGCAAAACAGTGTTATTCCATAGCACTTGGATACCATAGTTTGTTCAACCACTCCTCAATTAATGGGCACGCCCTTAGTTAACACTTACACACACACACACACACACACACACACACACACACACACACACACACAATATGCTATAAAAAGATTTATACATATAGATCTTTTTTCTCTTTCTTTGATCTTTTTGGGATGTAAGCCTACTAATATTATGACTGTGGCAATGGTATCCCTGGATATTGTGGGCATCTGACTTTATCAGCAATGTTTAATATGATTTTCTTCATTCTATATTTTCTCTTTTAATTCTGCCTTTGTTAACTATAAGCAATTTGGGAGAGCGAGGAATAGTTTACCTATCAGATTTATGGGAAAGGGGAGAATACATGACCCAACAAGAGATAGAGAGCATTACAAAATACAAAACGGATAATTTTGGTTATGTTAAATTGAAAAGTTTTTGTATAAACCAAGCCACTGCAACAAAGATTAGCAGGGAAGCAGAAAATAGGGAGAAAATCTTTACAATCAGTGTCTCTGATAAAGGCCTCATATCTAAAATATACAGACAACTGAGTCAAATTTATAGGAATACAAGTCATTCCCCAATTGAGAAATGGTCAAAGGATATGAACAGGCACTTTTCAGAGGAAGAAATTAAAGGTATCTATAGGCATATGAAAAAAATGCTCTAAATCATTATTGATTAGAGAAATGCAAATCAAAACAACTCTTAAGTACCCCATCTCTCCTGTCAGATTGGCTAACAGGACAAAACAGGAAAACGATAAATGCTGAAGAGGATGTGGGAAAATTGGAACATTGTTACATTGCTGGTAGAGTTGTGAACTGATCCAGCCATTCTGGAGAGCAATTTTGAACTATGCCCAAAGGGATATAAAATTGTGCATACCCTTTGACCCAGTAATAACACTTGTAGGGCTGTATCCCAAAGAGATCACACAAGTGGGAAAGGGACCCGTATGTACAAAAATATTTATAGCAGCTCTTTTCAAGGGGATGCCCATCAATTGGGGAATGGCTAAACAAGTTATGGTACATGACTGTAATGGAATATTATTGTGGTATAAGAAATAGGGAAGACACAGACTTCATAATAACCTGGAAAGGCCTACATGATCTGATGCTGAGTGAGGGGAGCAGAACCAAGAGAACATTGGACACAGCCACAGACATTGCTTCTGTGATGACTAACTTTGATAGACTTGGCTCTTCTCAGCAGTACAAGGTTCAAAGAGCTCCAAAGGACTCATGATGAAGAGAGCTATCTACATCTAGAGAAAGAATTGTGGAGTCTGAATGCAGATTGGGTCAAATTATTTGCCCTCTCTTTTTTGTTTTCTTTCTCTTCTTTTTTGGTTTTGTTTCTTCTTTCTCATGGTTCATTCCATTGGTTTTAATTCTTCTTTACAACTTGACTGTTGTGTAAATAAGTTTAATGTGAAGGTATATGTAGAACATATATCAGATTCCATGCCGTCTTGGGGCGGGGAGAAGGGAGGGGAGGGAAGGGAAGAAAATTTGGAACTCAAAAACATGTGGAACTGAGTGTTGTAAACTAAAAATAAAAAAAAATCTAAAAGAAAATAAAAATGAAAAAATAAATCTACCTTTGCTAATGTGATTCATGCAAAAACATTTTCATTTTACATAGTGGTTTTCCCCTCATTTTCCTTAAGATTTTTGCTTTTCCAAATAAATTTTATTATTTCGACTAGTTCTATAGGTTATTTTATGAATATATCACTAAATCTATAAATTTACTTAGGTGTCAGAGTTATTTTCATTGTCTTGGCATGATGCAAACATTAGAAATGACTATTCAATTAGTTAGTCCCTCTTCATTTCTGTAAAGTGTGCTTATAATTAGTTATACAAATATTATATAGGGACAACTACATGGTGCAGTGGATGCAGTGAAGCGCCTGGAGTCAGGAAGACTTATCTTCCTGAGTTCAAATCTGACCTCAGGTACTAGAGTTGTGACTATAGGAAAGTTACCTGTTTGCCTCAGTTTCCTCATCTGTAAAATGACCTGGAGAAGGAAATGACAAATGACTTCAGTATCTCTACCAAAAAGACTTCCTAAATATAGTCAGGAAGAAATTCAGCCATGACTGAAAAATGACTGATCAGCTATACACGTCTTGGAAGGATAACTAAAAGATATTTTATGCATTTTGTAGCTCTTTTGAATGGAATCTCTTTTAGTTTCCTTCTGGTTTTTGATACTACTATACAAAAATACTGCAATTTTGATGGATTTACATTGTATTCTCATATTTCAATGGTGCCATTAAAGGTCTCAAATAGTTCCTTCATTTCACTTCAGCACAATGCCATCTACAAATAAAGACCGTTTTCCCTCTTTGCTGCCATTGTTTGTACTTCTGCTTTTGGTCTTGTGTCTTACTGCTAGAGTTAACCTATCTAAAACTATGTAAAGTAATAGTGGGGAGAGGAGCTATCCTTGCTTTTTCTCTGCTTGCACAAGAAAAAAATTCATTATTTCTTTACTACAAAGAATACTACTTTCTAATAATAAATAGATGCTATCGATAAGAGTAAAGAAGTCTGCTTCCCCAACTGTTATTTTTAGTTATTTTTACATAAATGTGCACTGCCATTTGTTAAATGTTTTGCTTTTCTGCTCTTAAAATATACATATATATATATATACATATATATATATATATATAGTTTTTGTCCTTAGATTGGATCGTTTTTTAAAAGTCAAAAATTCTAATTTAACTGAAAAAGGAAAGGGAGAATAAAAAGAATACTCATTTAGATAGCACCTACTATGTGCCTAGCACTATGCCAAGCACTTTTTAAAATCTTAATCTCATATGATCGTCATAACCCTAGAAGGTAGAAGCTATTATGGATCTGAGGCAGAGGTTAAGTGACCTATTCAGGGTCACACAACTAGTAAATTTCTGAGAATGAATTTGTACTTAGGTCTTCCTGACTCCAGTCTTAACCACTCTATCCACTGCTCCACCTAGCTACCTGTGGGGGGAAAAAAAAGCTTTCAAATAAAATAGAGAATCCTATAGCATGGCCAACTTTGTGAAGCAAATGATTGGGAAACCTTCTGCTCCAGATGTACAGCTATTATTCCTTCCACCAAAGAGGTCACTGAAGAAAAGAAACAAAACCCCACCATGTTCCTGTTTTATCATCCTATAAGTAGCATACAATTTAAAGTATTTGCAGCTGGATAATTAGCCTCTGGCAGGATGTATTCAATAAACTGGATTAGAGGATCTCATATTATTGGCAAGAAAGTCTGCTGAATCTTCCTGAAAGTTATTGAATTAAGGTAGTTCGTTGCTTACAATTTCATAGAAATATGGAGACAGAAATGACTTTAAAGATTGTCTAGCACCCATCTCTCTAATTTTATAGACATGGTGATAAATTAATTAAATGGTAGAGCCAGTTCTCAAACTATAGTCTTGTGATTCCTAGGCCAATGTTTTGTTTTGGTTTGTTTTAAATAAGTTTTTACCGAAGTCTTGCTTTTTACATGACTAATTTCCTCCGTTATCCCCCTCCCCATGCAACAAATAGTTTTAAGGACAAGTATTTTTAAAGACAAATAAAATAAGGGAAGAAAAATCAGTATAACTTACCAATACATCTAAATAGTACAAAAATATATATGCAATGTGCAACACCTGGAGTTTTCCCACCTCAATCAAAAGATGGAGCATGTCTTCTCATTTCTCTTTTTTTTGAGCCATGCTTGTTTTTTATAACATTCACTTTTGATTTTTTTTCTTTGTGGTTGTTCTTTCTGTTTATATTGGTGTATTCACTTATATACTGTTTTCTTAGTACTACTTACTTCACTCTGAATGAGTTCATGAAATTGTTTTCCATGCTTCTATATAGTAATGTACCAAAATTTGTTTAAGCTATTCACCAATTGATTTTGTTTCCAATTCTTTGCTATAAAAAAGTGGTGCTATAAATATTTTGGTGTAGATGGAGACTTCCTTCTTATTAATGGTCTTCTTGGGGTAGAAGCCTAGTAAATGGAATCTCTGGGTCAAAGGGTACGGACATGACTGCTTTCCAAAATAGTAGTACAGCTCCATCAACAATACACTAGTGCGTTTAGCCAACATTGACTATTGCTATCTTTGCCAACATGAAGGGAGAGTAAAGTGATGTCAGGAATTGTTTTTGAATTTGCATTTCTCTTATTGTTGGCGATCTAGAGCAGGGATGTCCAACCTTAGGTTTTTATTGAAACAACAGACAATATATTTTGATTTGCCATTTTAGTGAAAGCTTGGCTTTGTTTCCTAAAGCATTTATATAAATTTCTATGTTTGTAGGCAGGCCACATAAATCTTTTGGGCCACATTTTGGGTAGCCCTGATCTAGAGCATCTTTTCTTGATATGGTTGTTAATCCAATTTTTTGAGAACTATTTTTTTTTTTGTATTCCTTGACCACTATCTATTGGAGAATTGCTTCTGGTTTTACATACACATTTGTCTATTTTGCACACATACACACACATACAATACACACACACACGTACACACATACTAAAAATTTTCTAAATATAGGCTTAGGCCATCACAACTACCCTATTTACATTAGTTTTTCCTTCAACTTTATGTAACCAAAATAAGAGCATTGAAAAATTTTGAGGTGAACCTTTGACAAAGAAAAATAGAATAAATCCAAAAATTATCTCAGAAGGATGGTAGAACCCAAACCAGAATTCCATGATGAAGACTGAGAAAACTATTTATGTCTTGTGAAAGGAAATATGTAAAAAACAAAACAAAACAAAACCAATTACTGAACTCAATACCTTATTAAGGAACTACTCTTAGTACCTTTGTACCTTTGTACTTTGGACCCAGTAAGAATTCTCCCTTAGAGAATCCTATAGGGATAAGGTACTCTGCCATCTTGTGGTCCAAAAAGAAAGGAAGAATTTGCTATTTCTTTTTTTTTTAATTGTTTAAGATTTTCCTTTATTTTGTTTCTGAATTCTAATTCCTACTGAGTTCCAGGGTTTCATCTTGTTTTTAGTATAAAGATATTTATTAAGGAAAAAGGAAACGAATTGTCCTGGTGGATTATTTCTCACTTTATCTCCCACTGTATACCTGGATCAGGTCTCTTCAATTCAGCTTTTTAAAATATTTGTTGTTGTTTTGTGTAAGAAAGGATAGGAGGAATTTTGTTTCCACAGGATTAAAAATACTCCTCCTAGCTTTAGCAGAATGTAAGTTAGGTGATGGTTCTAGAGCTGTGACCTAACAGAACCAGGCTTCTAATCAGGTGAAAGGTTAGAAGCTTGTATGCATGCTTAAGGAGCTGTTGTGGGGGGGCATAATGTGGGCAATTCTGGAGGTTGCATCTGGCCAATGCAGAATAGGTGGGTGGGAAATTAGAATTCAAATAATATAAAAGGCTAGCATTTGTCTGAAAAAATTGTACTCTCCTGAACTCTCCATACCAGAAGTAACCATTTATTCAGAGAGAATAAATGTAAAATATAATGAAAACCTTCCTGGCTTTCCAACAAGTATTGTTTATCTCTAGACTGTAGGTATGTGTCTCACATTTTGAGAATAGGCTTCTATCACTTAAACAAGGCTAAAATTTTAGAGCTTGTATTTTTTTCTATGGATGTCTTCCTTTTCACCATTTCATGTCATTGAAGGACAGCACGATGCACCAGATTTGGGAGTTAAGAAACCTGTAGTATAAATCCCATCTGGGCCATTTATGAGTTGTATAATTAAGGGCAAGTCATTCTATCCTCTGAGCCACAGTTTCTTTTCTATAAATAGGGCTGATAATACTTGCACTACCAGGATTGTGATGAGAAAAGTGCATTGCAAACTTAAAATAGCAAAACATATAAATGTGAGTTACAGTCAATTCTCAACATTCACCATTTAACTTTTGTGACTTTAAGCATTTGCATGATTTCATTAGTAATCTCATTTTCACTTTCACACTGGCAACCAGACACATTTGCAGCTATGAGCAGTAGGGAAAAAAATGAGAGATGTGATGTATGCAAATTTGTGGGGCAGTTTATATTCTACTAAGTACTTGACTGGTCTTGTTCACCCTACCATTGTAAAGAACTCTCTGTGCATTTATTGCCTATTTTCATTATTTGCTTTTAAAACTCAAGTTACAATTATGCCCTCAGAGTGTAGTACAAGTCCCTTGGACTCTAAGGTGATGTTGAAACCTCACCAGTTTCAGCATCTTCTGACAGTAGCAACTAATGTTCCAGCAAACTCCCCTTTGGTTTTTAGAGGGTAGCCAAGGTAGAGAGGTTTACAACAGTAAACACCCTCACACTACAGTACAACACCCTCACACTACCATCTGAGACAGTGAAAGGTAAGATTCAGGTTAAAAAACAAGTTTTAGTTTTAAGAATTTTATTTGCTGTATTTATGATATTGTAGTTTCACATGTAATGAAAAGTAAATGTTGTCTGAAATCAATGTGTTGTTTTTTTTTTAAATTGAGGTGTTAGCACAAAAGATCATAGAATTTTAAGAAATGGCTAGTAAGACAGAATACTTTGCTTGTTACCAATTTTATTTTGTGTACTGCATTTTTACGGATTATTTCATGGTAACTGTGTTAAGAAAAGTGCATATTATCAGAATTAAAACTTTGTTTTAAAGAATTGTATGTAGAAAAGTCTGTTTTCAGCAACCTCAAACAAAAGATTACAGTTTTTATGGTCATGGGAATGTAACCCCCTATTTCCCATAGGTTCAGTGTATCAACATTTATGTTTTTTATTTTTATTTCATTTTCTAGGAACAGTACCCCTGCAAAAGTTGAGGACTGACTGTATTATTATTCAGTTCACAGGATTATAGATTTAGAAGTAGAAGGAATTTAAAGTTGATCTGACCCATCTCCTCATTTTACAAATGGGAAAACTGAGTTCCCCAGAGATTAAGCCAACTTGCTCAGTATCACATAAGTAGTAAATGACTGGCTATTTGAACCCAAGTTCAAACTTCCAATCCAAAGATCTTTCCATTATACAATAATGCTTCCCACTCTCATAGCTAAACAGATAGCGTTCCTATAGCTATAGTAATATGTTTAGCAAAACAAATGACTCATCTGTGAAAAATACTGTGTTCAAATGAATGTGTGTGTGATGCAAGTATTTCAGAAATTGCATGGTGCTGAGAGTCAAAAGTCAAAGGTTCTTCTTGTCCCATTGCTGCAACTGATTTGTGACCTGTGACGTGATCATTTAACCCTAGGCTTTCTATGAAAACTAAGTACAAGCATCAAACCAATCACAGTCTTTGTGTATGAGAGCAGATATCTGAGATTATTTAGTCCAACTCTTTCATTTTACAGACAAGGAAAATGGGACTCAGAAAACTTCACTGACCTGGTCAAGATCGTATGGTTATTTTGTGACAGACAGTGGGTGAAATGCAAGTCTAGAAATCTTTACACAATAAATACCACTTGTTTCTGTAGACTCTTCTGAATCTATGATTCTATAGCACAGAAGTGCAAACCAAGTATTACAATATAAAAATCTTTTATAATTTCATTCCTCAAATTTTATAGTGACTTCTAGCTCAGAAGGTAACCAACACTACATTTTCCTTCTCATATATTTTTTCTTTGCAAAAAAATAAAAATCATATCTTGTCTTTACCAATGAGTAAATTAATATGACTCTAAAGTCAATTTTCTTCTTGCCATATTTCATAGCTACTGAAGAAGCAACTGACAGGAGTACAGGCAACCCTAATTTGGCCAGAAAAGGACCCCAAAGGATACAATTTAAGTCCATAGCCAGACCACTCATTTACTGCTGTGAAAAGGTATAATAAATATTACATATTACATCCATATGCCACTTCATAGTATGCAGTATTTCATAAAGTAGAATGTACAAGGATAAAAGTCATCTCTGTAGCACATGAAAACAGGTAATCAGCAAAAAGGCTTATTTCACAGAGATGTTGAGTTGGACAAAATCTCTGAAAAGACTCCTTCAGGAAAGGCATCCCAGTGTTCAAATAAATAAATTGTGAAACTTCTTTCAGTTTTATGCACCAAATGTGCATATATTTATGCACTTACTCTATACTTAGAGAAGTGATGGAAAGAAAAGTAGAATATTGAATTGCTTATTGCTAGGGATTTAGCATGCAAAGGCATTCCATGTATCTCTTGCTTAATAGAGATGTATCCCCGAAAAATTCAATGAATTTATTTCCCCAGTTAACTTTGACTATGTAAGAAATTTTTAAAAATAATTTTGAACTTGGATTTAATAAAATTATATTTAAGAATTTGACAAGCCTTTTCAAATCACAATTTAAAGGAAAAGGAACTCAAAGATCAGTCACTACCACTGAAACCAACACTAATATAAAACTTAACAAACCACTAAATAAGGCTCTGGCTGTGAAAATACGGTACCAGAAAATATAGCATGTATTAGTGGCATAGTGTTGCTTTGTGTTATATGCGTGTACCAGACTTTTGCATATGCCTCATCATAAAGTGATCAACGCTACAGATACTAGAAATGGTTCAAAGGACGTTATAGTGTTTCTGTCCACATGGCATAGTTTACTTTCTTCTAGATTCTTCCTAGGAAATTAATTTTCCCATGACAACAAAGTTGTCTCCAATGCTTCCATTTGAGTTTTCTCTCAAATATGAATTCAGAATACATAGGAGATACCTTTCTAATAGACAAGGAGAATAATCAATGTTCCTTGACCAAGAATAGTTTTTCCAAAAAGCAAGAAAATTTCAAAACAGAAATCAATACTATCTTCTTAGAGATTGTCATGGTCACTCAGATTCCAGAAGAAAACTTGTATATTGTCACCATTATAAAGGTGACAAAGTCAGCATTTAAGTCCCCTTCTGTGAGCCAAGAAGAATAGACAAATTCACAGTCAGCCATAAAGGATGTTCTATCAGTAGAACACTTAGAGCCCATATTTCTCACCTTGGCAATATCCACTTTTTTGGCTTTAACAATTGTAAAGCTATCAGCATTTACCAAAGATTACCAAATCACCCACATGAAAAATTCTGCCATAATTAGAACGCTGCCCATTGACCATTTTGTCTAAAGGTTTTTCAAAAGACAAAAAGATATCCCCATTCGAAGATTTGTGAAGTCTGTGCACATTTACATTTAGGAAGATGCAGTTCCAAGAATTTCTTTCCCCGTCTCCATTCTACTCCAAATAATTTTATTGACAAAAAATTATTTTGCCTTTTTCTTCTTAAAGGAAAAGATCAGCTATATTGTGATCCAAATCAAGATGAAAAATGAGACATGAAGTACTTTCAAAATCGACCAAAACACCAATCCCTTTGCCTGTTATTGTGAACGCCCCTGTTAACCTGGAACTACAAAATCTCTTTGTACCGAAATCCACTACACTGTTCACTTTAAAATAAGATGCTTTCTCCTTGCGTGTATCTCCTGCAAAAACTGCCGGGAGGCCCTTCATGGATGTGACTTTTTTTTTCCTGTGCAAACATTTGAAAATGCCTCAACATTTGATAAAAGGACATTTGTAGGTCAAAGCAGAAGAAAACTTATGTGCAGAAATATGGCAGAATCCAAACAACTGGCTAGTTAGTCCTGACCATGCATTACTCAGACAGCAACAAATCATTTAAGTAAAATGCTTATAATTAAGATATAAAAACATGGTGATTGTCAAAGTCTAGCAATAAACCTTACTACCCAGTTTTAAATGGAGAAAAGAGTAAAATTTGGGCTTCTTGGATATAATCTTAGATACTAATTCAAATCATTTTGTGGGATGCTATTTTTTAAGCATGTTTCTGAATAATAACTAGATCTTGTCTTACAAGTAAAGCAAATAAAATTGTACACAGGGACTAAATCTGCAAACATATGTAGTTTGCCTGAAATTGCATGAATTATACTTATGTTCAGTAGGTTTAATATGAATACTACCCTTCATTCAAGAATCTTGGACCAAAATCTCCCTTACCACCCAATCCCCTTGGTCCCCAAAAAACAACCCATAACAACTTACTTCAACATCACAGAGATATTCTGTTCCATCTAAAAGTATCACTTTGCACTGCATGCTTTTAGGCTTTTTAACTATCTTCAAAGGAGATCGAGAGAGTTTGCTGGAATATGACTTCTGAGAAAGTTTATCGTCTTCAAACTGCTGATATTCAAGCTGTCTTAGAGCTGCAGCAGCAAACTCCTGTTCCTTGTCAGTGACCTGTGAAGAACAAACAAATAAGTTTTAATTGCAAGTGAAGAAAAAATATACTATATAACAGAGGAAACAAAATAGTACATTAATGGATATTTTTTCCCACTACAGAGTAAGAAATACTGATTACTGATAGATTTATATACACATATAATTTTACCTAAAGTGCTTGCATTGGTACAATGTAGCTATAAACACTTTATTTCAAGCATGAATCCTGAAATATTCAATAAGAAGAAAAGGATGAAATATTGACATTAGTCTTTTTCTAGCCATTATGTGCTAGCTGGATACTGCAGGGACCCTAAAATAAATCCTATTCATTTATATCTACTGAGTCCTAATTTTAATTCATTGTAATTTCATAATATATACCTATTAAATGTGTTCTAAATATG
>CM053622.1:200832896-200856947 GCA_028646595.1 Phalanger gymnotis | reverse complement strand
ATGTGTGACCTATGTTGAATTGCTTTCCTTTCTAGGGAGGGTGGGTGGGAAGGAAAGAGGGGAGAGAATATCGAACTCAAATTTTTAAAAGCAGATGCTCAAAAAAAGAGTTGTTTTTGCATGCAGCTGGGAAACAAGATATACAGGGAATGGGGCATAGAAATCTATCCTGCCCTACAAGAAAGTAAGGGGAAAGGAGATGGGGGGCGGGGAGTGGGGTGACAGAAGGGAGGGCTGGCTGGGGAACAAGGCAATCAGAATATATGCCATCTTGGAATGGGGGGGGAGGGTAGAAGTGGGGGGGAAATTTGTAATTCAAAATCTTGTGGAAATCAGTGTTGAAAACTAAAATATTAAATAAAAATGATATAAAAAAACTGTAGAGGACAACACCATCCTTCCAGTCTCTCAGGTTCAAAACCTATGTGTCATCCCTGACTCCTCACTATCTCTCACCCTCCATATCCAATTTGTTGCCCAGGCCTATAGATTCCACCTTTGCAACATCTTTCAAATATGTCACCTTCTCTCCTCTGACACTGCCACCATCCTGGTGCAGGCCCTCATCACCTCAGTCCTAGACTATTGCAATAGCCTGCTGGTGGACTGGCCTGCTTCAAGTCTCTCCCCACTCTAATCCATCCTCTATTCAGCCATTAAAATGATTTTCCTAAAGCACAGGTAGAACCATGTTACCCTCTACTCAATAAACTCAAGTGACTCCCTATAGCCTCCAGGATCAAATACAAATCCTCTATTTGGTGTTGAAGCCCTTAATAACTTAGCTTCTTCCTACCTTTCCAGTTTTTTTCCACCTTATTCCCTATCACAAACTCTTCAAACCAGTGTCACTGGCTTCCTGGCTGTCCCACAAACAAGACATTCCATCTTTTATTCCAGGCATTTCCTCTAACTGTCCCCCATGCTTAAAAGCATCTCCATCATCTCTGTATAATGTCTTCCCTAGCTTCCTTTAATTCTCAATTAAAATCCCACATTCTTCAGGAAACATTCCCCAATCTCTCTCAATTCTAGAAACATCCCTATTTCCTATCTATCTCTTATATAATTTATTTGCACATATTTATTTGCTGGTCGTCTCCTCCATTACATCATCTCCCTGAGTGCAGAGGCTTTCTATCCAGTGCCTGGCACATAGTAGGTGCTTAAGTGTTTATTGACTGACTTTAACTTGCAGCCATCTTTTCAATTACATCCTTGCCATGGTGCACCCATACTGTCCAATCCTTCCCCCCACCAAGTTTTCCATTTCTAGAACCATAATCACATCAGTACTGCCATTGCTCTTGGAAAGTATATCTCAGTCTACTCCCTTATGGCTCTATTCACCATCCCTATGATTCTCTCAACCACAATATTCTGCCCTGACCACTATTCCTGTATTTGTGTTATCCCTTCCTGTATTTGTGTTATCCCTTCCTGTAAGAATGTAAGTTCCTTGAGATCAACCACTTTCTTTGCTTTTGTTTTTCAGTGTACCTCATGCTTGGCCCAAGGCTTGGAATGCACACAGTAAGTGCTTAATAAATACCTGTTCATTCATTCATCTTTTATAATTTATGATCCTCAAACAACGACTGCCAAAGAAGTTCTCAAATGCACAACAACAACAACAACAACAACAACAACAAAACAAGATATCCAAAAGACAAACTCTCAAACGGTATAACTGGGAGAGGAAAAGAGAAAGTCTTGAGCCCATTTTTGTACTATTGGCTACAACCTGATAGCTTCATATAAATAGGGGAATATTCCTTCCTATCAAAAGAGACACATACAGGAGTCAGTGGTCCAGATTTCTGGTGAGGGTTCTTGTTGAATGATGGTATCAAGAAGGAAGAAAGTTTTGTAAAATCTAATTTTTGAAAGGTTTTAAAATAGAACATATTTTTGCCTGCTGGAGATGTGAAGTGAATGGATATGGGTCCCTCATCATTTCTTGCTAATTTTAAGATATCAAGTCTTCAATGAAATACTTAAAATAACCACAATAAATATTCGCAATTGATTTTTTTTTATTTTTTATTTTTTGTAGAGGGAGAGACATGACAACTCTAACCTCTCCATATTTGTGGAGTGGCTAGAAGCTGCAGGACAGGGAGCTGGCTGACAAACATGAGAAACTTTTGAAGAACTGCTATTTACGGAATTGGGACTAACCTCTTTTTTCACTGGGGTGCTATGTGCTGCTGCTGCAGAGAACTGCTCCAGTGCCTGCTGATGTTCCTCCCTGAGCGGCTGCTCTGGTGGCTGCTGTTGAGCCCCAGCTTGGCCCTGCTGTCCAGAGGCTTCTTGGTGCTCTGGCTCTTGGTCCTGTTTCGATTCTGAGTCAGATCCAGATTCTGTAGTCATGATTGATTGTTCTGCAAGGAAAGAAAGAGGACCCAACCACTCAATACAATTTTCTCTCCAATGAAAAGGAAAAAGCATGAAAATGGGACACTACATTAGATAAGAAATAAAGGAAAAAATGAAGAAATACTTAATATTCAACATAAGATTCTGTTTCTATCGTCTAATACTAGACTGATCAAATTTATTAAATGTATTAAACTCATTCACAGCCTGAGGATTGTTGAGTCATGAAAAATTTAAGATTAAGATGAACCTACAGGGAAAGATTACAGACTGATGAAGATGATTATGGGTTTTGTTCTTTACTAACTTTTTGCCACAAAATAGTCAAAGCCTAATATTAAAGTAACAAATCATCATAATTAAACAATTAAAGTATACACTCAAGTTCCTTTAAACAAATTTGATGCATCAGCCAAATCAATTATTGCCTGTGAAGTACCAATATACTGTTCCCTCTCCTCTCCCTGACATGGCACTTCTGGGGTGGGAATGAGGAGAATGGAAAATTGGGAAGCCCTGCTAATACCCCCAAACTTCTTTTGATTAAACAATTTTATTGTCCTTGTTGAAGCATACCAAGGGTTAAAATCTGGTTTATTTTCTATTGGATCAACACCAGTTGAGCTTAGCTTTCTAATCCTGTTTAATTGTTTCTCAAACTATTCACTTATTCTACATCTGCCTTCTTCCTATCTCCAATGGGAATAGGACAACTATTGTCATTGTTGTTTTGGTTATTTCTGTCACGTCTGACTCTTCATGACCCCTTTCAGGGTTTTCTTGGCAGAGATACTGGAGTGGTTTGCAATTTTCTTCTACAGCTCATTTTACACATGAAGAAACTGAGACAAACATGGTTAAGTGACTTGCCCAAGGTCACAAAGCGACTAAGTGTCTGATAGTCTTACTCCAGACCCAACACTCTATCCACAGTGCCACCTACAGAGCTATTGACTCCATTCCAAAGTACCTCCTATCCCATAAGCCAGAGGTGGTTAACCTGGGTCCATAAACATTTAGATAATACAGGGTGTTCCTTAAGTCTGGACACATAGGCAAAAATGCATGTTTTCAAGAAATGAAATGAATGAAATTTTCAACATTTTATTTAATCGGAATATTAACAAATAACATCTTCAACATGATTTCCATCATTTGTGATGCAAAGGTTAATGAGCTTTGCAAGGTTCAAGTGAACTCGATGCAATAACTCCACATTGCCATCAATTTTAGCACATTCACACGTTCAATCAAGTATGTTGCATCTGTGATTTTCATTTTTATTTTCATTTACCTTCTCCTTTAGCATACCCCAGAAAAAGAGCAGCTGAACAATGCAGAGTCTTCAGTGAAATGGTTAATGAGATGTTAATGAGATTTCCTATGAGTCCAGACTTTAGGGACACTCTGTATTTTTATCATTGTATTTCCATATAAGTAGTTTCCTTTGTAATCTTGCATATTTTACTTAATGAATTTTAAACATTGTGCAAAGAAGGAATCCATGGGCTTTACCAGTTTGCCAAAGGAAACCATGACACAAAAAAGATTTATAATATCTGCCAAAAATAAATTAAGTGGTAAATTAAGTCTAAGGCAGACATGAATTCTCCCTCTGGATTTTGGGTCCTTTAGATTCAAACCTAATATTTGACAAGAAAGGATATTTTAAATATATCTATCACTTTTCAACCTCTTATAAAGCGAGTCACTTACCCTTTCTAGGTCTCAATTTGCTCATCTACAAAATTGGGTTAGATTTGATGATTTCAAAAGTCCCTTTTACTCCCATACATAAGTTAGATTGTAGACTGTTAAATTGTAAGGCCAGTTCCAATTCAGTTGGAAGGGACCTCACTGGCCTTACAGTCTAACTTATCCACAAAAGGAATCCCACTATCATATTCCCAATAAGTGGGTATCCAGATTCTACTTGAAGACCTCCAATGAGGGAAAATCTAATTTTCTAGGCAGTTCGTTCTACTTTAAAAAGTATACACTCAACTTTCTTTAAACAAATTTGATGCATCAGCCAAATCAGTTATTGCCTGTGAAGTACCAATATGCCATTCCCTCTCTCCCTTCCCTGACATGGCACTTTGGAGATGGAATGAAGAGAATAGAGAAATACAGAAACCCTGCTAATGCCCTGAAACTTCTTTTGAGTAATCAATTTTGATTTATCCTTGTTGAAGCACACCAAGGATTAAAACTTGGCTTATTTTCTAGGTTGATCTAAGTATTACTCCAAAAGTCCAAACAAATTTCTTTCTTTACAGCTTCTATCTATTGCTCCAGGCTTTGCCCTTTAGGATCGAACATATACAACAACTCTAATCCTTCTTTCACAGGAATTTCCCCTTTAAGTACTTGAAGGCAGCAATCATGTTCCTTTGAGTTTTCTCTTCTTCGGGTAAAAATATTTCCATTTCCTTCTCCTGACCTCACAGAACATAGCCCATCATGATGGTCCTCTTCTAGAATGGTCTACTTTATGTCTTTCCAATAATGCAGCACATAGAACTATTATCTGCTCTTTCAGATGTCTTCTGACTAGAGCAGTGGATAGTAGAAAAGCAAACCTTTAACTTCTTTATCCTTGCTGTTCAGACATTTTTTCAGTCATGTTTAACTTTTATGACCCTCTTTGGGGTTCTCTTTTTTTTTCTTTTTAAATTTATTATTTTTAGTTTACAACACTCAGTTCCACAAGTTTTCGAACTCCAAATTTTCTCCCCCTCCCTGTCTTCTCCCCCCCTCCCCCTGCACAAGACGGCCACGTAATCCAATATAGGTTCTACATCTACCTTCACGTCAAACTTATTTTCACAACAGTCAAGTTGTAAAGAATTATAACCAATGGAATGAACCATGGGAAAGAAAAAATAAAACCAGGAGAATAAAAAAGAGAGCAAATAGTTTGCTTCAATCTGCATTCAGACTCCATAATTCTTTCTCTGGATGTGGATAGCTTTTTCCATCATGCACCTTTTGGAGCTGTAAGGATTTTCTTGACAAAGATACTGGAGTGGTTTGCTATTTTCTTCTCCACCTCATTTTACAGATGAGGACACTGAGGCAAACAGGGTCAAGTGACTTGCCCAGGATCACAGCTATTAAGTGTCTGAGGCCAGATCTGAACTCACATAGGAGAGTCTTTCTGACTTCAAGCCCAGCACTCTATCCACTGTACCACATAGCTGCCCCCCTTATTCCTTTTTTTTTAAAGTCAAGTGACAAAAGTTTATTGTAATGCTATATGGTGGGTATGACTCTTTTTTTTCTTAACAATTATTTTATTACTTAATATTTTAGTTGTCAACATTGATTTCCACAAGATTTTGAGTTACAAATTTTCTCCCCATTTCTACCCTACCCCCCACTCCAAGATGGCATATATTCTGATTGGCCCTTTCCCCAATGAGCCCTCCCTTCCATCACCCCAATACTCCTTATCCCCTTTCCCCTTACTTTCTTGTTAGGGCAGGATAGATTTCTATGACCCATTCCCTATATCTCTTATTTCTCAGTTGCATGCAAAAACAACTCTTTTTTTGAGCATCTGATTTTAAAACTTTGAGTTCCAAATTCTCTCCCCTCTTCCCTTCCCACCTACCCTCCCTAAGAAGGCAAGTAAGCAATTCAACATAGATCACACATGTATCATTATGCAGAACACTTTCACAATACTCATGTTGTGAAAGACTAACTATATTTCCCTCCATCCTATCCTGTCCCCCTTTATTCAATTTTCTCCCATGACCCTTTTCAAAAGTGTTTGTTTTTGATTACCTCCTCCTCCTATCTGCTCTCCCTTCTATCATCTCCCCTTTTTGTCCCCTTCCCCCTACTTTCCTGTGGGGTAAGATACCTGATTGAGTGTGTATGTTATTCCCTCCTCAGGTCAAATTCAATGACAGCAAGATGCAAGATTCACTCATTCCCCCTCGGCTACCCCCTCTTCCCTTCCAACAGAACTTCTTTTTCTTGCCACTTTTATGTGAGATAATTTACTCCATTCTACCTCTCCCTTTCTCCCAGTTGTGTGACTACTGTAAGCTAGACGTTATGCTAGACACAAACTGGGAGGCAGGGGATGTACCACTCCCCCCACGTTAATTACCATAATTAACATGATATTCTATACCCTGATACTTTTATCAAGTGATAATGCTTCTGAGTGACAATCAAATATGTAAACTAGATATAAACAATTCCTAGACACCTTTACCGAATCAATAAATCTAAAGTATAAAGCTGGATATGAGGACTGAGGTGCTTCTAGCCATTGAATGGCACAGACAATAGCTGAGTCCAATTGCTGCTTACATTGGGGGGGGATTAGCAGTAATCTGCTAATTACATAATTAAAAAGGGTAAGGGAGAGACTGGCAAAAAATGAGAAAACCCAACTATTACAAATGCCTCCTTAGACGTCCCTTCCTGTTAACAAGCTGGACCACACCAAGAAGATCTGTTTCAGCAGGTATAGCAGGGGAGAAGACTGTGCCAACGTACCACAGATATCACCGTGTGTGTGTGTGTGTGTGTGTGTGTGTGTGTGTGTGTGTGTGTGTGTGTGTGTGAGAGAGAGAGAGAGAGAGAGAGAGAGAGAGAGAGAGAGAGATCTAATAGCTTCTAACTGCTTCTGACCTAACATTTAAACTCTAGACTGCCATTTAAAACCCTTCATAATCTGACTCCAATCTACCTTTCTTGGATGATTACATACAACTCCCTTTCACACACTTTACATTCTAGTAATGGTCTTTCTGTTCTGTATCTGGCCACTGAACCCAGATGGCCTTGGAGGAGAAGGTTAGGCTGTTGACTTTGCCCAGGTCCTCCCATACTTAAATCCAATTCATTTGCATGTCATGGCATCATCTCCCTGATGTCCTGGTCCTCTTCAAGAACAAAAGACAAACAACAGCAACAATTCAGTTCCTCCTACACAATATTCCATTTCCCATTTCTATGCACAAGACGATGCCCATGCCTGAAATATCCTCCTTTCTCACCTTGGCCTCTTAAAATTCCCCATTCCCCTCAAAGCTCAGTTTAAGGGGCATCTCCTCTATATGCTCCTTCCTTATCCCCCAGATTATCTCTATCCCATAACTTTGTACTTATTTTGAATATACTTAGTCTTTAGTATAAAGACATGTGTTGTTTTCCTTGATAGAATTTAACCTCCAGGTGGGCAGAGACTATGCCAGAACCGTTTAATATTCAAAGCACAGAGATGAGATCCAGGAACAAAGGCAATGATAATATTCATAGCCTCAGGTGTCCATACCTAAACATCAAAGCAGAGGTAGTAAGTGAAATTTATTTTATTTATTAATCTTAACTATTTTGGGCCAGATTTGTAATTTTATTGATGTAGGGAGTTTTCATTGAAGCAACTACCTCTACCATGGCATATCAACAACTGTTCTCTAATTTACTGTCTCAGAGAGTTAAGTCATTTTCCCACAGGGACAGCCTCACAGCCAGAATGTTGTCAGAATTGAACACAGATGTGCCTTCATGACTCCAAGGTCTCTGTCCAGTACAGCACACACTGCCTCTCAGAGAGCTTAATATAAGCAAATACATATAAACTCATTCATACCATTGAGACTCTGAGACATGATCCCATGACTGGAATCATTAAAAATTCCAGTCTGGGATTTATTAAATATTAGTGGACCTTATTTTTTTTTTAAAGAATGTTGTTGTTCCTTCATTTTCAAAAGAGGACCAATGACTTCATGGGGTGATGTCTTGACTCAAGCATAAATCAGATTTAAGTGAGGCAGAGTTGCACAAAGTCATAAGCCTCACTCTCTCTTCCAGAGTCATCAAAGTCCAATAGTAGGACAAAAATCAAGACTGCTGTCAATGGCCCAAGAAGCCATGGATGACCTTGGCATCTTCACTTCAACTGCCTTCTTAGCTGCTGGAACTAATTGTTCTTATCTGCCCATTCTGCCTGGGAGGTCTTCATATGCATGGTGTAGACATCTTCCTAACTTATCAATGGGTCTTAGGCCTGTTGTTACCCTCAATGTGGATTAGCCCATACCAAGAAAGAAGGCTTTATCAGTGTATTGCTGCTGGGTATGCTACAGTTTCTTGAAGCCACTGGGGAGAGCTGAGTGCCCTAAATTTCTATCCTAACTTAAATCTAACTTGTCCTTAAGGTGGTCTGGGAGGGCATAATTCAATTCTGCTACCTAACTACCAACATGCCTTTGCCTTTGTCAGTTAAGTTCTAATTCAATTAATTAATCAACAAGCTTTTATTAAGCACCTACTATGTGCCAGCATTAATCTCTGGCAATACAAAAACAAAGAATAAGATCCCTACTCACGAGAAGCTTACATTTGAAAACACAGACATTGCAGCAAGGCAAAAGGAATGGTAGCAAAATATTCGACATATTTTTGGCGAATTTACTTGAGGTATGGAAATCTACCAATCATAGGATCATAAAAAGATTACTGATCATTTTTAACCTCTTTAAACAAATGGGAGGCTTTGTCACCTCGTTTCAGGATGTGGTCAGTTTTTAAAAATTTGACATGTGATTACTTTTCAAATATAATCAAGTGCTATAATACAAATGTCTTTATTAATATGGAATGTTTCTGATTTCAATGCTCTTTGTATCTTAATTGTAAAAACAAAAACAAAAAAAGCAAGAACTGTTTATAAGAATTTCTCTAATAATCTGACCTCAGAGCCAAGAGATTTTTCCAATGCCAGTGTAACTGTTCCCTTAATCTGTCATTTTCGATTTGATTCTGCCTTCAGAATAACTTCACAGCTACAGCCCAAAGCTATTCTGCCTGTTCTACATAATTCGAATCAAAATACAAAATTAAATATGGCCCAACATTTGATGATCAAATTTTTCAAAAGGCAGTCTCCCAAAAACTTGCTATAATCATATACCTATAAATAACTTTCAATCTATCTTAATTATTGCTGTATTTAACACTACATGCACTATGTAACACATATAGTACTATTGTTTCCTCATGAACTGTTTTGATAATAAAACTTTGATTACTTTTGATGTACTGATTGCCCCAAAATGCAACCCTTTAGATTTAGCAAATACAACTGGAATTAAATCTCCAATAGGAGCCAAGAAAAATAAGAGTACTTATTGTGCTTCTAATAAAGTAACATTAATGCATCTGATTTATGCATGTATATCTAATTCAATTTCAAAATGCCATTCACTCTTTCTTTCCTCTTCTATTCCCATCCATCACTCTCAGGTAATAAACTGATTTTTACACCCAGTAGTCATCATAAACATATGCCACCAGACATTGTATTTTGAAAAAAAAAATTCTACCTTTTATCTTGATAGTTGAGAAGTTGTATTTTTTAAAAGTTCTTTTTAAATGGTTCATTTTTCTAAACTAAGCTTCCACACATTACACAATTATGATTCTCCTTTCTCTGACTATTCTCTTTCCTTTGTCGTCTCTTTTCATCATTAGCTTTTCTTCTTCCTTTTGAATGGTTAATCATGGCTATTTTCTAAGTCTCAGTTCTAACTTCTTTTCTCCCTTTGTACTCCATACCTTTGAAGGAGATTGTCCATTCATCTGGTGGTAACTATCATATATAAGGTAAACAGCTCCCAAAATAATTTGCCCAACCATGACCTCTTTGAAGTGCAATATTTCCAGTTGCCTATAGGCCAGGCCCTCTCCACTTGAAGATCCTTCAAACATTAGAAAGAGTTCAAAACTGAGCTCTTGTGATCATTTCCTTTATACCATTTTTATCATGTTAATTCCCTAAATGACCAAAATTGCTCAACTTTTCTACTTACTTGACTTTTAGGACCCTTTACCAAATTGTACCCATTCAACCTTTCTCCTTATTTCCTAAACAATCAAAAAAGCCTTTTATTGCAATAACCAATCTGAATGACTTATGGTCCACCAAACATGATATGTTCATTTGCTTTACTTTGTGCATCTGCACCCTGAATTCTTCTACTTGACATGTCTTCCTTGTGTCTTCCAATGTGCAAAATGACTTCCCTTCATTACGTTATTTACTTCCTTCAAATTAGTATGAAAACTCTACCTCCTTCAGGAAACTTTCCACAATACTATTGGTGACTCTTTACCTCAGTACCCCACCAATACTTACATTCTCAGTTTGTGCTAAAGCCAGCTCGCGATTTTCTGGCCTAATGGAAGAGGCCATGTCATATGTGATCCCAAACAGCAGATAAACAAAATTAACTGGTATGTGGTTATTTAAATGTGCTGTGGTTATTTAAATGATGCTCTTACTCCCAAGAACATTTAACTTTATAAATATGTTTAGTACAGATGAAATAGGGGTGGGTAGATTATATGGGGGCTTGGGTGGCAGTGAAAACACTCATTCTTTTTGAAATATGTATTTTATTTCATCATACAGGCTGCATTAAAAACAACCATAAAGAAATAAGTATTTGCTGCCTACATGATTACTTCAAATTTTTATAGTGTAAAAGTTAATATCCTAGGCAAAGAAGCACCTAATGATACAATCTCTGAGATGAAAGGGACCTCAGAAGCCACGTCATCCAACACATATTGAGACCATTTCCCTCAGGGTACAAGAGTCAAAAAGGCACAAATCATTAACATGAGAACAGGGAAGGTGGCTCCGTTGATAAACTCTGTGTCCCAATCACTGCCTGAACTCCCCAAGGGAGATGCCAAAAGAGGATATCAAGAGCTAGAACTTCAACTGATAAACGGTCAAAGGATATGAACAGGTAGTTTTAAGAAGAAATCAAAGCTATCTAGTCATATGAAAAAATGTTCTAAATCACTATTGATGAGAAATTCTTATTAAAACAATTCTGAGATACCCACCTCACACCTAACAGATTGTCTAATATGAGAAAAAAGGAAAAATGACAAATGTTGGAGGTGATGTGGAAAAATCAGGATGCTAATACAACATTAGTGGAGGTGTGAAGTGATCTAACCATTCTCAGAACAATTTAGAACTACGTCCAAAGGGATGTAAAACTGTGCATACCCTTTGACTCAGCAATACCACTACTAGGGTCTATATACCAAAGTGATCAAAGGAAAAGAACCTATGTATATACAAAAATATTTATAGCGGCTCTTTTTTTGTGGTGGCAAAGAACTGGATATTGAGGGGATGTTCATCAATTGAGGAACTGCTGAACAAGTCATGGTAAACAATCATGATAGAGTACTATTGTGCTACAAGAAATGATGAGCAGGATACTTTGACTTACATGAGCTGATGCAACATGAAGTAAGCGTAATCAGAACATTATACACAGCAATAGTAATACTGTACAACTGTCAATGACTTAGATATTCTGATCAATACAATGATCCAAAACAATTCCAAAGGACTTATAATGAAAAATGGTATCTACCTCCAACGAAAGAACTGATGGGAGTCTGGATGCAATTTGAAACATCATTTTTTTCACTTTCTTTATCTTTCTTGCCTTTCTTTTGCTAACATGGTTAATACGAAAATATGTTTTGCATGACCTCATATGCATAATTAATGCATCTTTCTTGCCTTCACAATGGGTGAGGGAGGTATTGAAGGGAGGGAAAGAATTCAGAAGTCAAAAAATTTTTTGAAATGAACACTAAAAACAAATTAATATATGTATGCATGTATTTGTATGTATACGTATACACACACACATACACACACATATTTTAAAAGAGCTATGACTTAGAAGGAAGTATACCAGGAAACAAAGGTTTTAAAACCAGAAAGCAGAAGTGGATTACTCTGAGTAGTTAGTAAAACATGCAGGATGGAGAAGTACGCAAGAAGGGAGGTCTTCAGGACTTAAACTAAGACCCAGTTAAGTCTGAGATTCTAGTTAAAGGTGAAAAAGCTAAAATTCACTTCAAAGAAGACGAGACCTATGTAAACAGCTAAAAGAACATGCTTTAGATTGATGGTTTCCAAAGTGGGGCCGTGGCTTGACTCAAAGGGGTATGTGATCAACCATGGGAGGGTGGGAAAATGGGGTAGATCCCATCTTTCCTGCAGAAGGGATTGTCTCCAATACAACTGTACCTTCCCTTAGGTCCCAACACTCCCCCATTCTACCCTTTCCCTTTACTATATAAGCTAGCAACACCATCTCCCCTCCCCTCCTACTTCTGAACCAGGCCCTCAGCACAACCATAAACTAACCTCTTCTCCAGGCATCTACTGCAGCAGTCACTAAGAAAATCTCTCTCCCAGCAGATTACTGACCTCTACCTTCCCAGATTAGGCGTTCTCAGGGAGCAAGTTGTATGCTCTGGTATGGAAGAGTGCTGCCTCCCTTTTTATTAGTAGAAAAATGTAATTCACATAAGAAGAATAGGCATGGATGGGTTGAGATCTCCATTGAGGATTTCATTACATTATCTTTTTCCCAGAGCCAACCTCCCTTGCAAACTTTGCTATTAGTGCTGAGGGTACCACCATCCTTCCAGCCCTCACCATCCCATGTTCCACATAGCCAATCATCAGTTACCAAACCCTATACTTCTACCTCTACAACATCTCTCCTATCTATCCCCTGCTCTCTACTCAGACTGCTACCACCATAGTTAGGTCCTTATCACCTCTCACCTAAACTATTATAAGAATCTAATTGGTCTCAAGTGTCTCCCATGGATTTCCAAAGTAATATTCCTGAAGGGCATGATGTCATAATGTCATACTCCCCAACTCTCAAATTCCGCTGGCTCTCTCCATTGGCTCTAGGGTCAAATATTATTTTTCTCCTCATTCTTTTTAAACATCTGTTTTTGTCTGTTTAACAATATTTTAAGTGATTAACACAGCAGTATATGTATATAACCTATGAATGAGGAAATATATGATTACTGATGCATTCTCAAAATTTTTAAGTAGGTGAGCAATCAAAATTTTCCACAAAAAGTAGAGATGGGTCAGAGGTGAGAATATATCATGTTGCCCCATTCAGACTGACGCAGGTTACTTGCATAAGTTCCCTATGTCTTTGCAAAGGGAGAATTTTAATTTTCTCTGCCTAATTTTTACTTACTTTCCTTGTTGATTTTCTGGGTTTCTTACTGTCTTGGTTTATATGAAAGAAAGGAAGGATTTTGTCCACTCTGGGACCAGGAGTTCTCTGAGGGAACTCAATTGTCCCAGACAGCAGACTAGGACTGGTGGCAGCAAGACTGCTAAGCATTTAAATAATCCTCTCAATATGTAGGGACTTGGAATTCTGAGGAAGAAGCTACTTTAGCTTCCTACAGGCTAAGAATGAAATGTTTGGAAGGTAGCATTTGCAAGTGTAAGTAGAACCACAGCAGAATTCTCGGCCCAACTTAACTAAAAGATAGTCATCAGCACACATTTGAGGCTTTGCTCTCTTACAGACAGATATATTTTAAAGAAATTTTGTGAAAGCTGAAAAAAAACCAACCTTCATGGTCCCCACTTTAAAAAAGGTCATCTCAATCTCCCAATAAATAATTGCTTTACTAAGCCAGTTTCTATGTTTAAAATCAAACTGTTTTCTACAGCTGTCAGAAATACTGTCAAGAGGCTATAAGAAAATAGTTGTGAAATTTTAATCTGTAGCATTTGTGCGCAAAAGAAAGAATTCATAAGTAAGCAATGTAATTTTTCAAGACTGGCATAAATGAATTTTATTTATAGTGTCTTCTTGCCAAGGAAAGTAGAAATAAAATGACCAAAAGGAAAAGACCACTGATTTATTTTACTTATTTCCCACTTAAGTAACATCACAGGGGAAGTAAGACTCATAAAATTCCATCAATATTATGTAGGTCTCTGATTCTTTTGTGAATTTTTTAACATCCACGAATGAGCTAATATCTATCAGGGATGAATAAATTAGTAAGTAGACTGTTCCTGCTCCTAGAAACATGCCTTTCGTTTGCGATTCCCAAGGGTTAGGTTTAAAGGAAAAAGCAGTGGTGGGGCTTGGTCATTTGCAAGGATGGAATGTATACAGAAGGAGACTTAAGACTTTTGAAGCTATATAAGTTCAATGCAATTGACAATGCAAACTGTCCCTTTTAACACAAAGCTTTGCCATAAAGCGCTCATCTACTCTATTGGAATGGTCGTGGCTAATTATTTCTCCAAGGGAAAGAGGCATCTATTTACCTTGGGTTTTACATAACCTCAACACAACCTTGTAATTACTGCGTGTCCATAAGTAGAAAGGTTACATATCTATAACTGGGGGGGGGGGGGTGACATATATAGCTTAGGTTATAAACTTACACTTTAATGTGAAAATAATGCAGCCAAATATGATATAATTCAACAACAAAAATGTTTATTAGACAATTATTATGCTCCTAACACTATGGAGGATAAATCATTGTACACAAGGAGAATATAATCTTGTTGAGAAATGATAAACTTAAAGATTATTCAGAATATGTATCGGTTCAGTGGAATAGATAAAAATACACACACACACACACACACACACACACACACACACAAACACCTGGGAAAGCATTGAGATGGCACAGTACTTCTCAGTTAATAAAGGAGGGAATCTTAGATCACAAGTTCTCAAGACCCAAGGGTCCTAAACTGTCACAGGGGAAGAGACAAGTTGTTTCCCTGATGATAAACAGAGGGACGACATAAGTGCCAAACAGGTTTGCTTCCTATAAAATAGAATGCATAACAGCAATGTGGTCAATGGAACTTCCTGAGCAGGAAAGTGACAAGGGGAGATCTAGCTTTAAGTATATAGATTTGGAAGCTATATGAAAAAAATGAATTGGGAAGTGGGGGTACTCCACAGACCAATTAGGAGGCTACAAAATAATCCATACAAGTGTTGATGATGCCTAAGATGGTTATGCTGTGACTGGAAAGGAGATAGATAAGAAGGATGTTTTGTAGTAGAATTCATAAGAATTGAAATTGAAAAGGAAGAATAAAGAATTGAAAGTAACTGTGAGGTTGTAATATGAACTGCGAAAATGGTGGTACCTTCAATAGAAAAAGGGAAATCAGAAAGAAAGACGGGTTTTAGAGGGCAGATAATAAGTACTGTTTTGGACATACTGTGTGTTTGAGACGTTTATGAGCCTCCAGTTGGACATGCCTAATGGACAGTTATTGATACAACCCTGAAAGTCATGAGACAGACAAGGGATGATACAGCTAGGATACATCTAAGAGTGATTGGCATAGAGAGGATGATAGTACCAAGGTGATGTGCTTATTATTAAAGAAAGGGTATATATAGAGAAAAAGAGACCCAAGACAAATCTTTGAAGGACACCACAGATTACCCTCACCAAATAGAAGGATCTACCCAAGGGGACACTGTTGCCAAATAAGCAGGAAGCTAGCCATTAAAATTCAGTTTAATGAAAATCCAAAGATAAGGAAGGGATGGAACTCAACAATGACAAACACTCTTAATTAAATTATGGACATCTACAGAACCATCGGTCAACAACTATAAGAGAACCCACACAACACTTTGATATCAGTCTGTTCCTACCTCAGAGGTTCAGTCCTGCTGAACAAGGAAGTTAAAAAAAAATTAAATCCTTTAGTGCAAGGTCACAGAGATCAAAAACTGTATTTGTTCCCTCCAACCTTTCTACTTAAAACTATGCCTTATTTTTCCCAGATGGCTTGGGGCTGGCGAAAAGATCAGGTAGATCAAGGGCAAGAGGAAAGGAAGCAGAGAAGAAATGGGGAGATGACATTAAAAAAAAAAAAAACTTGAACATAAGCATGCCATTCACCAAGTCTATTTGTTTTTTTTTCCTAATCAGCTATAATTTCTTCAAATCTATAAAATGAAAGACAAAGAGAAAAAAATTGGAAGAAGAATGCAGATGAAAATAGAAACATTTTTAAAGGCAGAAGAAAATAGGAATTACCCACCCAGAAAAAGAGCAGATCAGTTACAAGAAATAAAAGAAAAAAGGAGACAGAAAGACTGAAGAATATCAATCTAAGGAGAGAAAGGTAAAGATTACAACAGAGGAGAGAGGAAACGGGGTAGTTGGAAGAGATGGTAAAACATGTAGAAACTGTTTACAGACCCTTACATTGACCAATACACAAATGCTTTAAGGACCTGTGCTTACTAGAGTCTATTTCCATTCCTATTGCCAGAACAAAGCAGGGTACAGCAGGGGGAGTCCATCAATATATCAGGGAAGGGGGGAACATCTGGTTAACAATACGATGTTTGTTAAATATAGGAATGATGGGCGCTTAGCCAGGGAAAGAGGAAATCTGCCAAGCTGGTAAAAAGGTATTGGTCAGAAGTAAATATAATCCAAAGGGCTTTAAAATGAAAAAGACTGGGGGGAACAGAGTAGGGTGGGGGGGGGGGGTGAGGAATGCCAAGTTATATATACCAAGGTAGATACCACTACCTATAAGAAGAAGAACACCAAGAAAAACATCAAGAAATTCACAGGAGATAAAAATCAAAAAAAAAGATGCAGCATGGGAATTTCTCAAGAACTATGTTAAAAGAAACAATGGGGCCAAAGGTTGGTTAGGGCAGGTAAGCTCTCTAAAGAGACCAATGTGAACACACAGGGAACCCATCGACAAAACTAATTTTAAAATTGAGATACAAGATTGAAGCAAGAGCAGGCAACAGAGGATGTACACAAAGATGGGGCACAGTGCTGTAAAAAATAGTGTCAGAAGCAGTGAAGCTGAGAATGAGCTGAAGCCTGGCAAAGAATGCTAATGGCAACAAGATGATTTTTTTTTTTAGTGAGAATGAGGAAAAGTACATTTAAAATGGACAGCAGCAATGGTTAGAGTGAATGAGATGAGGAAGAAAAGGCAAGACTGCTTAATACTTTTGTTTTTGTTTTCTCCACCAAGGGCAATGACCACTGGGATAGAAAAGACAAAGTATAGAGAATGCCATGTGTAAACTATTACCAGTCAGTGAGTTTGATTTCTATTTCTGATAAAAAATTTATTACAAATTATTAAAGGAATAGTGAACATGTAGAAAAGAAATCATGTTCACAAAAAAAAATCAGCATCATTTCAACAAAACCAGTTTATACTAGTCTTATCTCTCCCTTTAAAAAAAAAATGGGTTTCTGGGTCAATAAGATGAGAATAATGTTATAGCTACATATTTTAGCAAAGTGTTTGACAAAAATCTATCATTATTTTTGTGGAAAACATGGAGAGATGTGGGTTAGACAACAGATGGTTAAATTTGAAAGGGACTGGAACTGCAGGCACAGGGAGTAGTCATTTAGGGGTTAATGATAAACCTGGAAAGATTTCTCCAATGAAGCACCTCAGGGTTCTTTCGTTGACCTTGCGCTAGTTAACATTTTTTGCCAACAACGTGGACCAAGCAATAAATGGTTTATAAATGTTTATCAAATTAGCACAAAGCGGGGAGGAAGCTAATATAACAGAAGTAGCTAGATGGTATAGTAGAGTGGAGAAAAACCTAAATTCAAATTTGACCTCATTCGCTTATTAGCTATATGACCCTTAGCAAGTCAATTAACCTCCCTCAGTCTCAGTTTCTTCACCTGTGAAATGGGGATAATAATAGCACCTCCCTCCTTGAATTGTTGTGGGGATAAAATAATATTTGTAAAGTGTTTTACAAACCTCAAAACACTGTATAAATGTTATTGTTAAAAGCACTATACAAATGTTATTATTATTATTATTATCATCATTATAGATGACAGAATTGGTACACAAAAATATCAACACTCTAGAAAGGTGGACTGGCAAGATAAATATTAATGAAGATCAATGTAAATTCTCACATTTGGGTCTAAAACATCAA
The DNA here is from genome assembly GCA_028646595.1 of Phalanger gymnotis. Taxonomy (NCBI): domain Eukaryota; kingdom Metazoa; phylum Chordata; class Mammalia; order Diprotodontia; family Phalangeridae; genus Phalanger; species Phalanger gymnotis. The sequence goes on along the minus strand of CM053622.1, from coordinate 200,838,717 downwards.
TTTCACACTACATCAAGAGGAAGGGCAAGCTAGAAACTGTATTTGTCTGAAAAAGATTTGGGGTATCTAAGAGCCAGAGAGAAGACAGTCATTCATCTAGATAAGACATTGGGCCCTCTCTGATTTGTTAGCAGGGATACAAAGGAATTCAGAACAAATTTCATTAGGAGATTCAATTGAAGGAAATTTTAAAAGTAATCACTCCAGAATTACTACAAAGTAAAACTATACTGACTAGAAGGGCCATATATAATCATTTGTAATCCAAGAAATATCTGTGCTTCGGTATGATGAGAGGCAGCCGTGACACATGCTATGAGGATGAAAAGCTATTCTTGGAACCAAGAAGCCCTAGATTCAAGTTCTACCTCTGACATTTAAGGACTATGTTCCCTTAGACAAGTCACTTCACCTTTATTTGCTCCAGACAATTATCTGATTATAAATTGCAGAGAAGGTCCTGACCTGCAGTGTTAGAGTATATTTTCTTATCCAGGAAGTTACTTATACCACTGAAATCATCAATCTAGCCCCTCTTAATATGATATTGAGAAAAAATGTATGATGACAATTACATGCCTTTGGGGCCCCTGGATGAGCCCTTCAGGTATGTTATAGTCAGCATCCTAATACAGAAAGAAGAACAACAACCTTTCTTTCTAGCTAAAGGCAGCATTAACTACTTTACTCTACCAAGGAGCTATTCAGGGTCCTGGAGCAGAAATTTACTAGTGATTCCAACTAATAAACTGAAAAAAGTGAAGATCATTTTATCATTTTCTCTCATTAAGAATAAGTTTACATATGCAGATAAACTGCCTCATTTGTGCAAAAAAAAAATTTTTAAACCAGCAAAGAAACATTCAATTTTGTTTTCATGTACAAAAATACAATGACACATTTTTCATGTCAAGTGGTAAATAATTTACAAAATTAAATAATATATAGTGTTATAACAAGGAAGTCTATAATTACTCTTTAAAATTTCACTGACACCAAGTGCAGAGTAAAAAGCTCCCAATATTCCTGTAACAACAGAAATACTTGGTTTCATTGCACTACGTTTCACTACATTACACACTACATAGAGTACATTTCAAAAGGCAAGAGACTCAGCAGTTTCCTGGGGGAAAGGGAAGCTTAGAAAAGCTTTCAAAGGAGCCTGAAGTAAATCATTTAGGGAAGCTGGATAGAAGTGAAGACCATTACTTCTAAAACAGGAAGGTCTGACTCAGCAAAATTGAGGGGAAATTGACTAAATTTTATCCCATGAACTTCCCTGTTGTTCCAGAGAGAACCTTCTACTGTGAAAATTGAGTAGTTTTATGTCTGTGGCCCCTGAAGCAGGGCAGAAAGTCACAGCCATATAGATATATAGAGATTTCAATATGAATTTAAATTTCCAATTAGGAAATCATATATTATCTACAATGTTTAAAATTTCTCACACACATATACAGATTCACATGGAGAACAAAGGTTGATCTCACTCTAGAAAAATTTAATTTTGTGGTTAGTAAGCACTAGCTCCAATATTCCCGAAATACAAATCAAAAACAGATATTCATGTAACACCAATAAAATAGATTTTTAAAAGTTATGTGCCTCTAAAATTAAAAAAAATCCTTCAGATGTACAGAATATAAATTATATTCCTATATTATATGTGTATGTTGTTGTTATTAATCATTTTTTCAGTCTTGTCCAACTCTTTGTGACCCTACTTGGGGTTTTCTTAGCAAAGATATTAAAGTGGTTTGCTATGTCCTCCTCCAGCTCATTTTACAGATGAGGAAACTGAGGCCAACAGGGTTAAGTGACTTATCCAAGATCAAACAGCTAGTAAGTGTCTAAGGTCAGATTTGAACTCAGGAAGATGAACTTTCCTGACTTCAGGCCCAGCACTCTATCTACTTAGTGACTTAGCTGCCCATATGTATTCGAGAACCAAATTAATAACAGGTTAAATAGGTTATCCTCCAAAGATAGTAAGTTAACAGCCTGGTTGATTCCTCAGCAGTACAGCTATAATGTTATTGTTGTTGTTTTACAGTGATGTTTAACTCTGTGGATTTTCTTAGCAAAGATACTGGGATGGTTTGCCATTTCTTTCTCCAGCTCATTTTAGAGATGAGGAAACTGAGGCAAATGGGTTAAGTGACTTGCCGAGGGTCACACAGCTAGTAAGTGTCTCAAGGCCAGATTTGAACTCAGGAAGATGAGTCTTCCTGATTCCAGGCCTGGCACTCTATCCACTGCACCACCCAGCTGCCCTAATGCTATCACAAAGAAGTTTTATGCTCTCCAAAGGAGTTGCAATAGATGATCTATAAAGTTTTTTCTAATGCCAGGATTAAGACATCAAGGTCTAGAATTTCTAGAAGAGTCTATTTCTACTTCACGTATGTATATGCATTTCTTTTATGTGTCTAAATATGGGGAATAGAACAGACACTATTAACAGAAACCTATAACTAGAAATGAACTTCTAGGGCTCCTTCTTTACAGACAATACAATGGCATATTATCAGGATAATAAAAAGTTATGATTCTTCACCAATCCTTTGATGAGTGAGCCCTAAAATCATCATCATAAGAAGGATACATAGGAAAAACACATGAGTCACTGCATATTTTTCATTCTTCAATAATTTTTCATTTTCTGTAGGAATTTTAATAGAAAACAACAGCAGGGGCATAAATAAATTAAACTTTATATAGTAAGTTTCCGGTAGAAAAATCACCAAAAATACTTTCAGGAGATAACTCTTTCAATCCTAAAACTCAACTTCTCAAAACTATAATAATTCATGAGTTTTTCTGGCAGTGGGTGTAATTTAATGACGTGATTCCCTTTAGCAAAAAATAGATAAGTCAATCCCAAAATAACTAAGATTGAAGTGTAAGGAAAAATTAAATCAAAAGGGAAAAAAATGTAAAGCTCTGACAAACTACAAAAGAAACAACAGTATGCTCAGTCCTTTTGCCAAATATAATACTGGATGAAGCATAACTGAATGAACTAAATATAACAACTACTCTCCTCCATCTCTCACGAAATGCACATAGAATGACTAGAATGTCATTCAAATGTCATCTTCAAGAACTATGCTTTTCAACTGAAACCAGAAATTCTCATGGCCTTTTAGAATTTTAAACAGTAACAATAACTTATTAAATGTTACATGATGCTCATTAGTGACCGTTTATGAGTTACTTTCTCATTAGAAACCATCTTTTGTTTTCTTAAATGGGAGGCTAATTATGGGAAGCATTTAGATTCTAGGACCTCAAAGATCGATCATGTGTCAATTTTGCTAATCCACATATACCAATATAATCTGCTTTTAAAGTGTGGCCCCTATTTTGAAGACATCAGATCTAGTTTAGTTGCTGTTCTATAAGATCACCCGCAGAGAGGCAGAATAGTCTAATGGTGAGAGAGCTAATGTGGAAGCCAGGAGATCTAGCTTCAAATCCAGCCTCTGACACACTGACACATCTTGGGCAAATCATTTAACTTCTTGGTACTTTAGGTAACTCTCTACAAATGTAAGTTGCCAAGAAGGTGCTTTAATCTGCTTTAATAGAGTTGTTTTATCACCATCCTTCCTCAAGACTCTGATGGAGACAACCAAGGACCCTGAACCCAAGAGCCTTGGGGACAGCAATGTTTTCAGCCTAGTGTGTGAAACTCTTCTGGAGATACCCAGCAAGTGCCCCTGCTTTTATTGAAGTCACGACAACTGAAGATTCAGGAAAAAAAAAAAAAAGCTATTGTTACCAAAGTCCTTGGCACTGTCAACTGGCTTGTCATAAGAAACTGATATGATTTTATCAGTGAAAATAACATTAAAGGCATTGCCATCTGCTTTGCTGCTGTACTCTAAAGACCATGGGACCTTTCAATCTGACTTGCAGCTAAGACTTTCTGTATGTGTTGTCTCTCCTACTAAAATGTGTGATCTTTGAGAACAGGGCCTATTTTATTTTTCTATTTGTATCCTCAACACTTAGCACAGAGCTTTGCACTGAGTAAATGCTTAATAAATACTCAATTCTTTCAGCCAGTCATACATTTACTCTAAAACAAAGAAGTAACAAGTCCAGGCCCTGATTCCCAATGAACAAATACACCCCCACATTACTTGAAACTCCCAATATTTACTCCACCAACAATTTCATTCACTGCCTCAAACATCAAAGTTTAACTTTATATGGTTTAAAACATTAGTGGGCAACCTATTACATAGCTGTTTTAACCATACCTGTGATTTTATCCATGTTTGGGGAACACAGGAGAAAATTCCTCTATGAAAGCAGATCTACACCTTCTTTCAAACTTACAATCAGAAAGGGTTGCCAGGGCATGTAGAGGCTAACTGACTTAACCAGATATGGCAGCAGTGGGCCTTGAAACTAGGTCTTCCTGACTTCAGAGCTGGGTCTCTATGCATTAAGACACACTGACTCTCACTTCATTTAAAAATAAAATAACACAAAATTAACAAACATGATGTCCTCTATTCAAGGTTACTTTATAAAGAGAATAGTCTTAAATAAATGGGGGTTTAGGTGGCATAGTAGATAGAGCTCTGGCCCTTAAGTCCGGAGGATCTGAATTCAAATCTAGTCTCAGAAGTTTACTAGTTGTGTGACCCTGGGCAAGTAAATTAACTCTGCTGACCTCAGTTCCTCATCTGTAAAATGAGCTGGAGAAGAAAATGTCAAACCACTTCAGCATATTTGCCAAGAAAATCCCAAGTGGGGTTATGAAGTCGAATACAACTGAAATGACTCAACAACAACAACATAATTGTACAATCAAATGTCTGATATTTTAATTCTGAAAGGTAAAGTGTAGATCTCTAATGCTTCTGGGCAGAAGGCAGTATCTCCATTTAGTGGATTCTACCTATGTAGATATTAATGATATAGATGCCACCTCTCACAGATTCTCAGAGTTAAAAATAGCTTTTTAGAGGTCCTCTTATGCAATCTGTACCCAAACAAGAATCCTCATCTACAATTTTCCTAATAAGGCATCTAGTTTGAACTTGAAGACATCGAGGGATAGGAAACTTAACTCCTGAAACAATCCATTCCATTTCTGGAGAGCTCAAATTGTTTTCTTTACCAAGTCAAAAATCAGCATCTTTGCAAGTTCCTTGCTCTTAGTTCTGCCCTCTAGAGCCAAACGAAACAAGCCTAATCCCTCTTCCACATGACAACCTCTCAAATACTTAAAAACATTGAAGTTGCCAGTGGATAACTTAAAAAATGATTAAAACCCATTCTCTGGCAGCATTTGCTATAAGCCTGCCATTATGACAGGCAAATGAATGGGCTTGTCAGTTTCAAGGGTGCCATGAAAAAAGCAAAAGGAAAGGTGAAGAAGTTCCCACCTTCCATTCTTCTGCTGTCATCATCTTCTTGTACGCAGACAAAAAAAAAAATAGCAAAAGGACATCATTACCTCCCCACGATCCCCAGCGCAGACACACAATTTTCTATTATCCGACAAATAGGAGATACTACACTTGCCAGAAACAAGAATGGGAGCTAGAGGAAGGTCAATGAAAAGCTTTAACCCAAAGAAATGTCAGAAAAACAGGCAAGCTACGGGGGGCGGAGCCAAGATGGCGGCTGGGAAGCAGTGACTGGCGTGAGCTCCCCACCAAGTTCCTCCAAAAACCTATAAAACAATGGCTCTGAACCAATTTTAGAGCTGCAGAACCCACAAAGTGGCAGAGGGAAGCAGGGCTCCACCGCAGGACAGCCTGGATGGTCCCTGGGTAAGGTCGGTCCCACACGGACCTCC
>CM053622.1:200798398-200832396 GCA_028646595.1 Phalanger gymnotis | reverse complement strand
GGGGGGGGGGAGGAAATGGGGAGAAAATTTGTAATTCAAACGCCTGTGAAAATCAATGCTGAAAACCAAACATGTCAAAAATAAATTAAAAAAAAAACAGGCAAGCTACATGGGATTTAGATTTAGTTGTCTAATGTTGAATTTGGAATGAGAAGACCTGAGTTCCAATCCTGGCTCTTTTACTTACTACCTCTATGACTTTGGGCAATTCACTTGTCCTCCAATTCAGTTTTTTCATCCGCAAAAAGGAGGGATTAGCCTAATTCATCTCTAAAAAAATTCTAGTTCTAACCTTAGATCCTATCTCAGATAAAGCAACAAACTGGTATGGTATATGAGTGCTGATAGAATCTCTTAAAGCTTCTGAATCTCTCCAGTACATTTTTTATTGGAGGAAAGGGTGTCGTGAGGGAATCTCAACCTATAATTTCATTGTTGTGAGGATTTCCTAGTATGGAAAAATGCAACAACCAATACAGATCTTGGATTCATCTGTACTTTACAATCCTACTGAATTTTTTTAGGGCACTAAAATGTTAAGTGACTTACCCATAGTCACCCAGTTAATATGTGTAATCGGTAAGTCTTGCTTAAAGAAAACTATCTACTGTACAATGCAACTTCTCACAATATATGAATCACAGAAATTTTATAAACATTTGTTTAATCATGGAAGAGATGAGTCTTAGTCTGCCCTGTATCCTACCAAGCCATGATAGCATAATATTGTTTACATAGGTGAATAGCAGATAAGCAGCTGGGCAACACCAGCCTACCTCAGATGGCTATCTAGAAAGAATAAATCCAGATATGTACCACTATGGTTGTCTTAGTTGATCTCTATCACCCTCCACCCCTTTGCTAACTCAAATGGTAATCCTCTGGTCTAGATGCTGGGTTTTTGGGTGTTTTTTGTTTTTGTTTTTTTTTTACATTCCTGAGAATGAAGAAAACTTGAACTTCTGGTTAATAAAGTAAAGAAGGGAAACCGAAAGGATAAGAAAAGATTTCAGGGTGAGAAAAAAAAGATGAGTTTAAAAAAGCAGGTTAACAAGAATGCCACAGTAAATGAACTACAATTTTTTTTTAAAAATATATTTGTAAGGCACCTATTCTAGGGTATTCCAAGGGTAAATTGTGACTTGTCTCAAAAAGGCAAGCACACGAGAATATGAGCAGATTCTATTCACTCAGTTAAAGAAAAATGAAAAAAAGATTACTAATTGCTAAAATTATGAATAGAATTGAAAAGCTGTCATTTCTTCCCATGTGCTTAGGTATGGAATAGAGCTAAGAAGGTGCTGGTATCAGACCAGGAAGTAAAAGACCACATCTGCATTTGAAAGAGAAGTGATTCAGCTTTCTTTCCCCTAGTTTTTTCAGTGTAATGCCTTTCTTCTCTCCTAACTGCAACTGGTACAATTAGTAGTTTAAAAAAAATGCAATTATTATAGAAGCTCAAAGTGATACTTGCTTAATATGCAGCATTTATATAGTACTTTTTCAAAGTCTGTTAAGCTTTTTCTATACAGTAGCTAATTTGAGTTGGATGATGACACTATGAAGTTAATACTACACATGTTAGTATCCTCACTCTACAAATGGGGAAATTTGGGCCCAGATAGGTCAAGGTGATTTGCCCAAGCTGACACACAAGATAACAAATGTCAGAGGCAGCATTTGAACCTAAGTCTTCCTGATGCCACATTTAGTCCTACACTCATTATACTATCCTTTCTCTTTGTAGCTTAGTAATTATTAACAGGGGGCAGCTCGGTGGCACAGTGGATAGAGTGCCAGACCTGAGCCTCAAAAAACTCTTCTTCATGAGTTCAAATGAGGCCTCAGACACTTCCTTAGCAGTATGACCCTGGACAAGTCATTTAACCCTGTTTGCCTCAATTTCCCCATCTATAAAATGATCTGGAGAAGGAAATGGCAAACCACTCCAGTATCTTTGCCAAGAAAACCCCAAATAGGGTCACGAAGAGTCAGACACAACTGAAAAACAACAACAATAATTATTATTCGTAACTTTTTTTTTCTTTTGAGTTTGGGAATCTTTCCAAACAAACACAGGGCCAAGAATTTATCTTGCTTTCACCATCAATTAGTGACATTTCCTAGTAACTGATGAAATCTATCATTAAAGCCTTAATGGCACATAGGTGAATTGCTCAGGAAATGTTTAAACCAGTGCTTCTATAGAATCACAGCATATTAGTGCTAGTGGGGCAAGGGAAATCATTCAACTCCTTCCCTTTTCAGAAAGGCATGTGGCTCGCCTTTGGTCACACAGCTACTAAACCACAGAGCAAGAATTCGGTTCAGCTCCTCTGTCTGAGAACCAGAAGAAGCCACTTCTTTCTCTCTCTATCCAGCAGCTTTCTTTAAAGGTCAAAAAAAACATTAGCAAATCTTCATCTATTTGGTGACCGTCACAGTATGTCTTCCCTAAAAGTGCATGCCACTTATACCTGACATTTCAAATATTTTGTAATTATTGCTGGCAAAGACTACCTGGGCCAAGAGATCCTCACTTAGCTAAAAGCCAGCTCAATAGATATAAGCAGCAAGATCACTGGTGGAGATACATTCTAATCATGCGAGCTGAGGTTTTTAAACAATGTTCTTAAAATAATTAAGTTTCACGTGTGGTGTATGTAGTAGGAAGATCACTGGCTACGTCTGGAACAATAGAATCACAGATTTAATGTTGGAAAGACTTTAGAGTATCTCGGTCAACCTCCTCATTTTATATATAAAAAAACTGAGGAACAAAGGTTCCAGTGTCTTACCTATCCTCACACAGATAAAAATGCCAGAGATAAGATTTAAGCCCTGGTATTTTAACACAAAATTCACTGCTCTTTCCATTGCAAAGATTTGGGCTCAAAGCCTGGCTCTACTATCAAACCAACCTTAGGCAAGTCACTTAAACTTCCCTGGCCTTCAGTTTCCTCATATTTAAAATGATAGTCTCTGGATGCCCTCTGAAGTTTCAATCTCTAAAGTCTCTTTTAACTCTAAATCTGATTTAAAAACCAAAAAATCAAAAACAAAAAAAACCTCTGAATAATACAAGACAAAGCTGTTAAGATAAGACCACAAAGGACCTTGAATGTCAGGCTAAAAAAAATGGATTTATGTGGTAATATGCTCTGTCTTAAATCATAGCAAATTTTTCTCTCCAAACATTCCCTTGTGAGTACCTTGGGAGCAAGGACTGTCTTTCTATTTGTATCAGCATTCTTGGCACTTAGCACAAAGTCTGGCACATGGTAACATAAATGCTTGCTGAATAACTACGGCTACACTGGCCTTCAGTGGATCTCTTACCTTCACATAAGCCACTCACATGCTCTAATAACCAACTGGTATTGATCAGTCTAATCAAGATACACCACCCCCTTGTCACTACACAGCTCCCTAGGTACTCTAACAATTATGCCTCAGACATAGTGTGACCTTGGTCAAGTCACTTAACTTCTGCCTGAAACAGATGTAAAATGGGGATAGTAAGAACTTATTTCCCTAGGCTGTTAGGAGAATAAAATGAGATATCACATGAAAAGGATTTTGCAAACTTTACTACTATGTAAATGTTAGTTGCTGTGGTTGTTAACCAAGCTGTACTCATTCATCTATTTCCATAATAAGAAACCACCTGTACCTTCTTCCACCTCTAGGTCCCCATTCTCCATCATCTCCTGACAATTAAAATTAATATTAATCAAGTTGCTAAATTCTGAGATAAGTAATTTTACTCGTTATATGCATCTTTATAGGTGCCAGCTTGCTTTCACGGACCTATTCAAATGGCAGCATACTTTCTTGGATTTTGACATAACTTATGGATGATTTCCTTAATACTTCTTACCTTTTCCAATCTGTTGTAACACTGTAAACTTTCTTAATATGTACTAATGTAACTATTTTTCAGTTAAATTGAATCTGATCCCCTTCCCTAAAATATTTTAGTTTCTATCACTATCTCTGTACACTTACTTAGGACTGTTTTTCACTGTAACCAAGCCCAACATGGCAATTATTTTGCTTATTCCCTAGGAAAAGAAGAAGGAAACGCAGGTCTAGTCAACCTATGCGTATCTTAGAGAAGGATCTCCTCATTGCAACAGTAAATATGCTTTTGGAGGAGAAATTAATGATCAAATGGGGACAAGCTGACTTCCTCTTTTCTATAAAGAAACTTGTCCATTAAGTTGGAAGTAAACTAACACCAGAAAGGAAACAATTTGAGGAAGCTATTGCCATAGCAACTAACCAGCCTAAAACACTCTTTAGTCCTTTAGTCGACTTGTTGCATAGGCTCAAAGGAGACTTCATGACCTAAAGTTCCAACAAAACACATGTTGTAATCATTCCAGCTGCTGACTCGGCTCTACTGGAATGTACTCTGATTGCTAGTTGGGGTTGGGCTGGGGAAAAACAAGATCTTCCAATGTCCATTCTTTGTAAATGCAATTCTTTATTCAAAACCTATAAAAACCTGATGTCTAATGTTGACCCTCTCCCTCCTTGCCCTCACGATATATGAAATGATTTTTCCCTCTCACAAGACATACAATATGGAGTACAATAAATAATCTCAAATGATTCATCAGTAATATCACAAAGGTTAAAGACTAGCTATAATTTTTTTATTTAATTAAAAAAAAAACCTTTCAATTCTAACCTATTGTATATGTTAGCACTGGATGTAAAACAGTCTTTAAGACAAACAAGACAATATTATAATAATTCTCATCTTTGCCTTTAGTTAACTTTGGCTTAATATTCATCAGATCCATAGATCTATCCAGTTCCTGTAATTCTTGGACATGGGGGAGGGGAGACTATATAATTCTTTGGAATTTCCTTTAATTATGTATTTTCCTGGAATGGATAAAAATAGGCCCATTTCTAAATATGACAGAAGCCTCCAACTTTCATATAACTCCTTAATAGCAAGCTTAATGATGGAACAGAACCAGTTTAAAGTTAGTCAATAAGTACCCAAGATGTGCCATGCACAGTGTTAAATGCTGTGGATATGAGGAAGACTAAGGTAGTCCCTGCTCTCTAGGAGGTCACGATCTAGTGAGGGAGATAACACCAAAACAACTATATACAAACAAGATGTACAACGGATAAATAGAAGAAAATCAATGGAGGGAAGGCATTAAAAAGGAGAATGGGAAAGGTTTCTCTGGAAAGATTCTATTGAAATGGCTAAGAATAGGCCAAAGTGTAAGGACCAGTGAAGCACTAATGAGTCTACATCTCCAATAGGTAACTGCTGTTCTGTTGGAGGCAAGAAAAGATTTCTCACTTCATGTCTACTTTGATCCATTCCTTGGGACAGTTCTGCACATTCTGGCTATTCAAATATATTTTTAGCCATTTGCCTAGGTTGGGACAGGCCTAGGTTCTGTAGCAGACCAAGATGGTGCAAAATGAAATCTAAAAAGGATCACTTCACTTTTCTGGTAACAAACCAAACTCATTCCCTTATTTTAAAACTCCCTAACTGAAATTTTCACATTCCATTCATGTAATTTGAAGAGTGCTCTATTCAATCAAATTGGATTAGTCTTTTGCTTACCCTCTACCCCCCCCACCCCCCAAATAAGATCTTTCTGGTAAGCTACTTTCCCCCCTTAAAAAAAATACCTGCTTTAAATTGTTTGTCATATTTGTCCTTATTAAGCATTTATTAAGTTTGTCCTTTGTACTTATTAAGCATTCAATTTGGATGCAAAAGAAAAAACCTTGTATACTTGATACTGGATATTTAGCTGTTAAACAAAAGTTATTTAACAATACCCTTTTAAAACAACTTATTCCTCAGAAAACCTTTAGAATTCCTTCATAAGGTTAACCTTTGTGAGAACAGGAACCAAGGGAAAGAGCACACAACTCCACATTTAAAGGTAATAAGTTTAAAATTGAAGAGAAAGATTGTATTATCCCTTTGCCACTCTCAATAAAAAAATAACAATAGCAAACATAATTTCTCTGTACTCATCTTCAGTAACATGCTTATATGAAAATCTGAGTTTAAGAGATATTAGTCATACATAGGCCAAGACCTTTGCAAAAGAAATGAGAAACAATGAAGTCAGTCCTGGGCTTTTTCAGAAGCATATTGCAAATATAAATTTTCCATCCACCTGGAGCCTGGTCATATTCCTTTTTGCAAAATTTACACAATCTTCACATTTATTTGGCATGGCAAATCATTTGTTGTCTTACTTTCTCTTGAGCGAAACATTTTAAGAACCTTCTCCTAACTTTTTAACAGATTTAGGAAGTAAGAAGAACATTAAGCTGAGTTGAATGCTATTTTGGTGTAAAGGGTTTTTCGTTTTCTTTTGACCAAAAACTGGGTTTCCATCAGAGTGGAGAACCCCAATTGGAGAAACTTTATCTATTCAAACTGAAAACTCTTAGGCAAATTAGTCTTTTTCAAAGTTTAAGTGACTTGTCCAGGGTCATACTAGCCAGTGTTTTGTTGTTGTTGTTGTTGTTGTTGTTTTTTTGGGGGGGAGGGCTATACAATTCAGGTTAAGTGATTTGCCCAAGGTCACACAGCTAGTCAAGTGTCTGAGGCCAGATTTGAACTCAGGTCACCCTGACTCCAGGGCTTGTGCTCTAATCACTGTGCCACCTAGCTGCCCCAGCCAGTACTTATTGGTCAGGACTTGAAACCAAGTGTTCCTGACTGCCAGACCTGCCATCTCTTCAGCCACTATCCTCTGTTAACTTAAATACCAAGATTAATAGATAATAAAGAAAAGAAATACAACTAAACAAACAAAATGGATAAAAGCACACCCTAACAAGGAATAAAGAAGAATAGCCCAGTGAAAAGGGCATTTGATGTTGAGAAAACGAGACCTGGGTTTGCATCATAGCTATGCCATTGTGGAGTCTCACGGATGTCACATAAATTCTCTGGGGTTCACTTTCGTCATCTATAAAACAAGGGGGCTGCAAAAGATAACCTTTAATTCCAAAGCTCTAAATCTATGATCACAATAGCTTTTGCCCCTTTCCCTTTTTCCCACCCAAAAACCTAACACAATCTTCATCAAACTGAGTCCAAATTTCAGAGGCAGAAACCAAAGGAATCATCAAAGTCAAGTCAGTGTTGACTTAGATCCATTTTGGTTCTGTACTATAAGGTGAATATATCACAACAGTTACAGTATAGTACATCCACAAATAATGATAGGATCCATAAGATTATATTTGAGGGATATTAGAAATCACTTATAGCTCCCTTATTTTATAGAAGAAGAAATAAGCCCAGGGAGGTGAAATGATATTTACACAGGTAGTAAATAGCACAGCATTCCCACTTCATGAAATAGTTGCATTCCAAAAGTTTATTTAAGTAGATGATTATTGTTGTTTTTGTTGTGCTTTTGTTTTTGGAACTCATCACAGTCTCATCACAAAGAAACAATGCCATAACACTAAAACCACAAACAAGAGCCCAGTCTGATCCCTAAGAGCCTACTTAATGAAAATTAAACTAAAAAAAGCATATTCCTTAACCCTTACAATCAGGTTTCTGCCTCCATATTCTAGCGAAACTTTTCTCAAAGGGTCGATGATCACTTCATCATTATCCTTTTCTCTGCAGCATCTGACATTGATAATCATTCCCTCCTTCTTTAAACTCCTTCCTTGACTCCTATGACACTGATGTGGTCTAAGGGTGCTAGGAACTAATGCAAGAGTCCAGGGTGTGTCTGCCTTCGAAGAATTCGACCACTCAAGCCTTCCTTCATTCCAAGTATCAAGTTTACTATGACACCAGTTTGGATTCCTAGTGGGTCTGAAGTATTTGTGAGGACAATACAAGTGGGCCAGATTCTAAGAATCTGACCAATTTAATGAGGGGGAAGATTGGTACTTTCATACAGAATGTGAGATTTGGATGGGATTAAGGAGTGGCAAATAGCCTGGGGTGGGCCAGGTATAGACAATGAAAGGAGCTAAGTGGCCAGAGAGCCACAATGAAAGGGAAGTTACAAGGATTACTGACTGAGATGCGCTGAATGCCTCAGGTGAATGCCAGAGACTGGGTTCCTGAAATTTATGGGAAAGTTCAAGGCTTTTAGGGGTCCAGGTCCCATCTCCCATCAACACTGCCCCAAAGTATCTCTTTAAGCTTCATCACTACCTTATATTCCAACTCCTACCCCTTAGATCATGGGATCGGTGAACTGGAAAGGATCTTGGAGGCCCTTGAAACAAAATATATATACCACTATATATATACTACTATATCTATAGTGTTTAAGGTGTATACAGTTTAGGGTTGGCAGCAAGACTGTCCAAATGATAAAGCACTGGGTGTGGAGTCAGAAAGACCTGAGTTCAAATTTGACCTCAACCTAATGGCTATGTGAACCTGGACAAGATACTCAACCTCTGTTTGCCTTAATGAAAAAGGAAATTGCCACTGAAGAAGGAAATAGTAAACCAATCCAGTATCTTCATCATAGACAGTATAGTCCAAAGGATCATGAAGAGTTGGACATGACTAAACAACAACAAAATGGTCTGGGGAATCTCAATTTTGCAGTCACCAAATTGACCTTTCAGTTGTGTTTCAAAAGTTCCTTTCTTAGTCTGTGGGCTGGATGTGTTCAGCCAAGTTACAGCCAAGCCACAAAACTAACTAGCTTTTGTGAGGTGGCCTGAAACCTTAACTACTACATAAGAGATTGGGAAGTTAAAATTTTTTTTGGTTTGGAATTCCAAGCTGAAAGCAGGGCATCATGGAGGGAGAAACCACAGGGTCTTTTGGAGCAGAAGTCAGATTATTTTTTAGTAGATAAAGAAACTGGGGGCCCAAGAATTTACATGACTAGCCCAACATCCAATAGACAATAAGTAGAAAAGCCAAGACTTGAACTCAGGTCTAAGACTCCAAGTTCTGCATTCTTAATATCATACCATTGCTTACCTCCCATAACAATATCCTCTCAGGGAGCAGATGGACTTCCTTATAACGTGAAAAGACTTATATGAACTGATGCTGAGTGAAGGGAGCAGAAGCAGGAGAACATTATACATGATTACAGACACATGTATCTTTAAGGAATAACTTTGATAGACTTGGCTCTTCTCATCAATGCAAGGTTCAAAGACAGCTCCAAAAGACTCATGATAGAAAAAGCTATCCAGAGAAAGAATTATGGAGTCTGAATACAGAGTGAGGCAAACTGTTAGGTCTCTTTTTTTCCCTTCTTTTTTGGTTTTATTTCTTCTTTCTCATGTTTCATTCTATGGGTTATAATTCTTCCTTACAACTGGACTATTATGTAAATAAATTCAATTTGAAGATATATGTAGAGTCTATATAGGATTACATGCCATCTTGCGGGGGAGGGGAGAGGTAAGGTAGGGAGAGAAAATTTGGAACTCAAAAACTTGTGGAACTGAGTGTTATAAACTAAAAATAAAAAATACATTAAAAAGAGATACACATATGCAAAAAAAAAAACACAAACCCTGAGAATTAGACTGAGCATAACTTAATAAAGCTTAATCCTCATCCAAGTTAAAAAAAAAAAAAGTATCTTCTCAGGAAAATTCTGTCCTGAGTTTGCTTTTCTCTATATTTTCTCCCTCTAGGACATTATTCACTGGACAACTGCAACTAGCAACTCTACATTAATGAAATACCTACTATATTCCAAGCACAGAGGACACAAAGACAACAGTCAAACACTCCTGGCTCTCAAAAAGCTTACAATCTAGGAGGGGAAGACATGCACATGGATAGGTATATCCAAAATAGATTATGGGGAAGAATGCATTTGTAGCTTGGTGGGGGTGGGGCATAGGGAAGAGATGAGAGGAGAAGCTCAGAAAAAAGCTTCATGTCAGAGACGATACTTGAGCAGAGGCTTGCCTAGTTTTCTATACAAATCAGCACAACTCTGAGTACCAAAAGACTTGGGCTATGGGTTATACAGGGGAGCTAGGAGGTGCAGTGAGTAGAATAACAGGCCTGGAATCAGGAAGACATCTTCCTGAGCTCAGATCTGGCCTTAGACATTTAACGACTCTGGGAAAGTCACCTAACCCTGTTTGCCTCAATTTTCTCATCTGTAAAATGAGCTGCAGCAGGAAATGGCAAACCACTCCAGTATTTCTACCAAGAAAACCCCAAATGGGGTCACGAAGAGTCAAACACCACTGAAAACAACTGAACAGTAACAACAATAGGTAACAAACATATGCTTTCAAATTGATACACTATAGTTATACTTTATATATTATTGGGAGAAATTAAAAAAGTTTAAAACTCTGTCCCTTTCCTAGTAAACTATACAGTCTTGTATGGGCAGGACAACTAAAACAAATAGCAAAATATAGACTATTACATGTCCAGTACATTAGAGTTTGGGTGGGGGAGAGGGGTTAAACATTATATGAGCTCTGAGAAGACTGTTACTGTTCAGAGAAGGCGGCTGACATCTGAGTAATGTAATAAAGAAAGATGGCTACAAATTCAACATTCAGGAGAGAACATTCTAAGAACAAGAAAGAGAAAAAAAAAAGCTCCAGCAAGGTCATTTTGCTTTTTAAAGTCTGTTTCCTCACTTGTCACTTGAGGATAATATCAACTGGATAATATTATGGTCCTTCACAGGGCAGTTTTGAAGACAGCTGTTGCTAGCCACATTTCAAGTTTTCTCTTCCATTTCTAACAGACTTCTGCTCCAAAAGACCCTGATTTCTCCCTTCATGCCCAACTTTCAAGTTAGAACTCAAAACCAAAACTCTTAGCTTCTTAAACTATTAAGTAGTAGTTAAGTTTGCATGTCAGACCACAAAAACCATTTAACACTTAACAAGGCTGAATATCTTCAGCCCACAAACTAACAGAGGAGTTTTTAGAACACAACTGAAAGGTCAATTGGTGGCTGCCTTGAGTCCCCAAACCACATACATCCTCAATACTACAGACATAGTACTTTAAAGAGATAATGCCCACAAAGTTTTTAATAATACGATTTCCTAAATGAAGCATTGCAAATGAGAAAGTTGATCATGAAGCAGAAATAAAAGGTATATATTCCCTCGCCCCCCCACCCCCAACAATGATCAAAGGCCAATTATAAAATATGAAAGCAGTTATTGGGTGATATACAAACTCCCTAAGGATGAATTTAAGGGTATGCAACATGTTTAGCTACTCTCTGGGTATCTAAAAACTGACATTTTTCAGAGCCTAGGGGAAAAAAACCACACACACAACAGTAACATACGTTGCTCAACTCAAGTTTCATTTTCTTCAGCGGGCCATTTCTGATCCCTATCCCCAGCAGTTGGTGTTAATATCCCTCTGAAATCTGTTAGTGTTTATTGTGGGGTAGGGAGGGAATAGGTTGTACCTTATACTTAATTTTCTGTGAACATAGCATATCTGTCTCAGTTTAGAGTGTAAACTCTTTCCAAGCCACTTGGTGTTTGTATACCCCATATGAAAGCACATTTGAAACCACTTTTTTAGTTCAACTAGAAATATTAAGAAATTAGATTTTCTCTAGCCTAAAAACCCTTCCAAAACTTTTCCTAGTTTATGCCAAGAAGACAAGGTCCTTTTTAGAGTAATGAATTATGGGTGATAACCAAATTTAACTCTTATCTAGATATCATTGCAGTGTCTTCTTTTGCATTCAAGGTTATTATTGCTGTGGTTTAGTGCTAAACACCTATAATCCCTACTATGAAGGGAGTCTGAAACTCTGAGCTGCTGAAAATCTAAAGCAGATAAGAAGTGGGAGAACATGGAAGCCAGTAAGTGGAAGCTGGACTTATAGCCCAGTCAAGATTAAGAGATCCAATCTCAATAAGGAAAAAAAGGCTAAAATATTAAGGGAAGGTAGGAAATGTTTTCATTCCTTGAGGGGAGTGATCTAGGAAGGAACTAAGTAGTAACATGTTTTGGGATGCTAATTCCAAACTGTATTTTAACGTATCATGATCTTTTCCACGTTCAAGATTCCTCTGTCACCTTAGGCACTTACTACGTTGCCTGGCACACAGTGGGTGCTCAATAAATGCTTGTTGACTTGACCTCAAATTGTCTTGGGGTAGAGACATATCTGAGTGCAAGAAGGGACTAGACCATTTTAAACATTTCTTCCTCTCTAATCTAGAAATGTTTAAACATAAGAATAACAATAAATAAATTGTTTTGGGCAGGCCTGTGCCTAAAATACAGAATACAGTATTATTTTTTTTCCTCCACACCAGCACATAGCAAAGTTCCTGGCACACAGTAGGTGTTTAATAAATGCCTCTTTTGTTTGATTGAAGTTAGTTGATTTGGGTTGCCAAGTATGTTTTCTCAAGTGGGGAGACATCAATGTGATATCAAATCTAGGTCTACAATATAACCATTATATGGTGAAATTAGGAGATACTGATAAAATTTCCACATAAGATATCCATATTATTGTAAGATTTCACAATTTGTCACAATGCTTACAGGGTACAAAAACTACACACTATGAGAATTAGAAGGAGCCTCAAAGTTGATCCAGTTCAGCCCATACTTGAATACCAACACCCTCTATGATATCTCTGAGAAATGACAATTCAGCCTTTGCTCAAAGACTTTTATTGAGGGGGAAAAAAATTACCTCTCCTCTCTTCCCCTCCCCTCCCCACTACTACCTCATTCCACTTTTGGATAGCTCTCATTGTAAGTTTTTCTTTAAATCTCCCTCTCTGTAACTTCTACTCATTGCCCCTAATTCTGCCCATGTAGCTAATCAAAATAACTTTTCTGTCTCTACTTCATGAGAGCACTTTGACTACAAAGAAACAGCTATCATGACCCCATTTAGTACTCTCTTCTCCAGACTAAATATTCCCAGTTACTTTTACAGCATGACTTCAAAATCCTTCAACATCTGACTTCCTCTGAATGATCAACCACTTTGTCAATGTTCTTCCTAAAATATGACAACCAGAATTAATTATTCCAGATGTGGAATAAACAGAGCACAATATAGACTCCTATGTCCCTGGTTCCAATCAGTACACTGCCATTCACTAAAACCCCTAGGTCACAGATTCCTGGGACTTACAGCTAGAAAAGATGTATTTTTATGTGAACTGTAGCATAGCTATTCTCCCACAAACTGTACTGGTATGCTTGATTTTTTTTAAATTCCGAGTGAAAAATTTTGTATTTATTCTTGTTAAAAATGTCACTTTATTAGATTCTTATCATTCTAGCTTTTTATAGTCTTTGCTGTTGCGTGATGTATTGTCTCTTCAAGCTTCATATCATTCATGGACTTGATAAGAATGTCATCTATGCACATTTTTTTTTTAAATGTTGAACAGAACAGAGCCAAGGAAGACTGATCTCTGCTGGGCAGCAGTTGAGATATAATGGGCACTTTTAAGATGAACTATAATTTACCATCATAACAAGGGCTTTGTCAGTATTTAAACATAATCTTACATCAGTAACATTTTGTGTCAATCAAATTATCTACTGTGAGAATAGGGCCAATTTAACATAAGTTGAAGTTATTGTTAACCTATGCCAAACAGTTTCCCAGAGAAGAGAGCTCTTGAGATAACCATGCACATGCTTTATCAAAAGCAATTTCCTCACCTAGTACACTAACCTTCCTGAAAACAAATGTCCTGCTCCTCTAATAAGTGTAACAGTTATTTGACTATGGAAAATATTGTTTAATTTGAACACTTGCCAACGTCTAATATTGGAGGAAGAGAGTATCTCATTTCTGTATTGTCTAAGCACTTTCTATTTCCCATTCTCAGTCTTTTGGTGATTTTACTGTTCACTGGTGCCTATATAGAAAAGAATGTTGGAAAAAGGCAAGCATAGAAAATTCAAATCTATTAACTCGGATTCTCATTATTAGCTCCTTAGAAAAACTAAGTGCAGAAGAGTTTGGAATAGAACATTAAACTATATTTTTTGATTAACTCATTTGTATATGCTATGCTTTCTTCTCATTAGCAAAGCTAATAAAATTATCAAGAATTACTGGTCTTTCCACCTTTATTTTGCTTTGATTGAATCTCTTTTTGCTTGGTACACACTCCAAAAAAAATTCTTATATTTATATTGTTATCTATCAGAAGGGCTTTACTCAAATTTTTAAAAACATATTTATGTTTATTTTTAAGTTATGAGCAGAATGTATAAAAGAGAGAGTGATTAATAAGGCTGCAGAGAAGTCAAAGAGAATGAGGACTGAGAAAGGGCCATTGGATTTGGCAACTAGGAAATCATTAGTAACTCTGGAGAGATGAATTTGGTCAAATCATAAGGTAAGGGATTAAGAGGAGAGGAGAGAAAACAGAGGCACTTTGTGTAGACTGCCTTTTCTAGGAGTTTAGCTACAAAGGACAGAAGAGTTATAGGATGAAAGTTAGCAGGGATGGAAAGATCAAGTAATGGTTTTTTCAATATGAGGTAGACATGGGCATATTTGTAGGCAGTAGGAAATGAATCAGTAGTAGACAGGAAGAGATTGAAAATAAGTGAAAGAGTGTGAGTGATGGAGCTGGCACTCTGTTGGATACGGGATGGAATGGGATCACTTGAATAAGTTAGAGGGGTTAGCCTTGGTAGGGAACAAGACTACTTCACCATGTGAGATAGGAGTGAAGAACACAGTGGCAGAAGGCATCTGACTGATAGTTAATGGAGAAGAGGAGAGGAGAGAGAACTCATGGTGAATGGCCTTGATTTTTTTCTCTAAGAGACAAGGTTGTCAACTGAGAGAACGGGTAGAGGAGGAAAGGCCATCTACAATAGGTGCCTCCATTTTCTCTCTTCTCAATCACTTCTTAACCCTTTACAATCTGGCTTCTGACCTTATCCCTCCTCTGAAACTGTGTTAAAGTTACTAATGATTCCTTAGTTGTGCCAAATCCAATAGCCTTTTTGCAATCTTCATTCTTCTTAATCTCTTTGCAGGTTTTTTATCGATCACACTCTCCTCGATATATTCCTCTCTAGGTTTTCAGAACACCATTTACTTTTTACCTATCTAACCACTCCTCTTTCTCTTTTGATGGATCACCTTCCAGATCAAACCCTCTAACGACAGGCGTCCCTCAGGCATCTGTCCTGAATCCTCTTTTCTCTTCTCTCTCTATGCTACTTTGAGACTTCATCAGCTCTCATAGATTTAATTATGTCTCTATACTACTGATTCGCAAATCCACTTATCCTGCCGTAACCTTGTGCTGACCTCCAATCTTGCAACTTCAAATGCCTTGCAGACATCTCAAACTAGATAGATGTCCATTAGACATCTTAAACTCAAGATGTCCAAAATGGAATGCGTATCCTTCCCCTAAATCCTAACTCCCTCTTATCTTCCCTATTATTGTAGAGGGGAACAGCATCCTTGACTCATTATCTCTTACCCTGCCCCAAATCTAAGTCATTTACTGTCAATTTCACCTTTGCAAAATCTTTGAATATGCCCCCTTACCTCCTCTGACACTACCAACATTCTAGCACAGGCCTGATCACCTCACACTTGGACAACTGCAGTAGTCTGTTGGTGCATCTGCCTGCTTCTTCCCCACTTCAAGCTATTCTCCATTAAGCCACTAAAGTGGTTTCCCTAAAGCCCAGGTCTGATCATGTCATACTCCCTACTCAGTAAACTCCACTGATTTCCTTTTGCCTCAAGGATCAAACACAAAATGCTGTTTGGCATGCAAAGCCCTTCATAGCCTAGCCCATGACATTGGCCTCCTGACTGTTCCACAAGCAAGACACTCCATCTCCTGGCTCCAGATTTCTCTGGTTTGCACCCATGCCTGGAATGTTCTCATTCCTCTATTCCAGCTACTGATTTCCCTGGCTTCCTTTAAGTCCCAACTAAAATCCCTCCTTCCACAGGAAGCCTGTCCCAACTCCTCTTAATTCTGTACCTTCTCTTTGTTGGTTACTTCCTATGTATCCTGTCAATAGCTTGCTTTGTACTGTTAAGGGCTGTTGAGGAGTCCCCTGAACTTGTGCTTTTGAGCTGGCATATTTTCCAGAGACACTGGACCCAGAGTATGAATGTATCAAGGACAAAGCCCACCCCCGACCCCTGCTGACATAATTTGTTGCAGCGCATCACCTAGCTACCCACTATGGTAGACTACTCAGAAGTTTGAGATAAGAAGGGTTGATAGTCACTGACTCTATTAAAGACAGATGTTTAAAGCATTCCAAAATGTTCTAATCCATCTAGTTCCAAATGACACCTTATATAATTTAAACATTGAGGTCTCTCAAAACAAAAGAATGGTTACTGGAGCACTGTAGGGAGGTGGTAGATGTAGCATCAAGCAAAAAGTTCAGATTATGAAGGAGGAAAACAACACTGAAGAGAAGAATTGAGATTAAATTATCTTGACAAAACTAAAAATTAAAGGCAAGATGGAGAGATGAAAATGGTGGCAAGCAGAGACAGTGACAATGAGCCTGAAACTCAGAGAAAAAGGAACAAAGCTATTGTTTGGTGTGATTGCTCATAGTATTCATTAACTATCACCCTTCCTTTCAGAAATTGCTTGGTATTTGCCTTGTACATATTTTATTCTTAATTATATGAGTATGTATTGTTTGCCTCAACAAAATGTAAGCTGCTTAAGGATAGGTTATTCTATTTTCATTTTTGTATCCTTAGAACCTAGCAGTGCCAGGAAAAATGTAGGTGCTTTTAAAATGCTTATTTTAAATAGATTTCCTGCTGCTAGAAGATCCTTGCTTAAAAATTCACATATTCTCCAATTCTTAATTTAAAATAAATCCCAAATATCCTGGTTTTCCAATCAAAGTGACAGAGAGCAAATAAAACTAGAAATAAAAAGAAAATATTTCTCTTTTTTTGGAAGGCTATAGTGAAAAAAGTGACAGGCAAAAGAAGTGGCCCAAATACATACACATATGCGCGTGTACGTATATATACATTTATACATACAGAGATACATGTAAATATACACATACATGTATATATCACATTTTTATTACATGTGTATATGGCGGGGGGGAGAAAGAGAGAGAGGAAGGAAAATGGGGAGACAATCAGAATCACCTTGGAGTTACACCTCCTAAGGCTATTGACCAACTCCACAAAAATTAGTTCATATGACTCTTGTTACATAACACAAACCAGCTTGAATTATGTAATGAAGATATGCAGAGCTATTTGCCACTGAAAAAAGTTATCAAGTAATCAAGGACCATAGACATCTCTCTAGCAGCAGAAAGGGGAGGAGGAAGAGAAGTACTTAGAGTTTGGTGGTTGACTGAGAAAGGTGTCAGTGTGACTAGATACAAAATGAACTTGCCCTCCAGAGCCTTCTCTTACTATGGGACTATGGGAGAACACAGAGAAAAGAACAGAAACCTCATAGCAAAGTAGGAGTAAGGGACTATGCTTATATGGTGAACTGGGGAACCAAGTCCTGTTGTCCCACACCTTTAAGTGAAAGAAAACTAATACACATTATGCTGAATTCACACAGTAGGAAAGACAACAACATTAAGTTGTGTTGGCTTTTTTTTTTTTTGAACAGGGTTACAATATATATTACTCAGAATTCACGGACACAGCTTTCATTCTTAACAACTACTCATTAAATGTTTAAATCAGTGGGCTTTGGGGACAAAGGTTACAATTTGATGTTGGACTACTTAATATTTACATATAGGATTACGGAACATTAACTCTGGAAAAGCCTTCAGAGATGGTTATGGTCTAAGTTCTTGGTCTAACAGATGAGGAAATTGGGACAATTGGATAGGTGGCTTACCCAAGGCCATCTGACTAAGTTAAAAAAAAAAAAACTGGGACAAGAACTCAATATTATACAGGAATAAAAATACTGGCTTTGAAGATGGAGGCTTTGGGTTTGAATCTCTGCTCTACCACTTACTATCCTATAGATCATGAAGAACTCAACTTCGACTCTTTAGTCTCAGCTTGTCCATCTGTAAAATGGAAGGATTAGACTAGGAGACCTCAAAGTTCCCCAGAGTCATAACTTTATAATCTCCAGATCCCTGTGTTCTTATCACAATATGTGCTTATTGTACCCACAAGATTAAATTTTATTGAACAGATTTTCATTTCTGCTTTGTTGCCATCATGTTTTTCATTCTTTTAAACTATATAAACTATATATACTATAATCAGAAACTAGAAAAATGCAATTGTTATTAATATTAAAATACTTTAAAAAGCTGGAGATAGTAAACTTAAAATACATCTGAACTCAAAAATATCAAAGCATAATGCAATAGGAATCATAATTTCTGAAGACCTTTTTATAATCTTTTCTAGAGAGATTTCCTTCCTATATTGTGTATGTTCCTAGACTTGATTAGAGGGTAGAGGAAGAGCACAAAATTTGAAATTATACTCAAGGTCATGCTTCTGACAAAGTGACACAAAATGTTTTAAGTATGAATTTTATTCTTAGAATCCATGTCAATATAAGCTAGAAGTAATTATTACTATAGAAAGCAAAACCAAAATTACAAACTTACAAAATGGAAAGAAAACTCGCATTTTCTCAGCATGTCTTGCATATTAAATTACAACTCTTTAACAGTAGTATGG
The DNA here is from genome assembly GCA_028646595.1 of Phalanger gymnotis. Classification (NCBI taxonomy): domain Eukaryota; kingdom Metazoa; phylum Chordata; class Mammalia; order Diprotodontia; family Phalangeridae; genus Phalanger; species Phalanger gymnotis. Next base: position 200,813,737 of record CM053622.1, on the reverse strand, counting down.
TTGATACAACACATATGTAATGATTATTTCTGTATGAAACACTTGCTATTTCTTCCTCTCACAACTTAGCTAAAACAGAATGCCAGAACAGCTGTTAGGGAAGCACATACTTCGGAATTTGTCACACAGAGAGTTTTATTTTTTCTTTTCTGCCAGACAGAACAATAAAAAATGAAATTAATACATTTTCAAATCAGGAGCCGTGATTCAAAAATCCATAAAAGAATTTGCTCATAGCTTTTTTTCAAGGGTATTTCTCTGAATTTCATATCTCTTACTAGAATATTATCAAACTACTTTATATAGTTTCAGCCAAACACAATATAGTTTTGGTTTCTGACAAAGAGTAAGTGTATGTGAATTTCATTCAGCCTTCCGGTTTCTTTTTGAGACTTCTAAAGGAATTCTCTATTTACCTCCCCAAGACAAACACACACACACACACACACACACACTTGCTGACTTATAAGCACTGAATATTATATACTACATGCTAGCTTAAAATTCATCATAATTTTTATTAAGAAAAATTATGCAGAAAAGGCTAAATAAAGCAACATTCTAATTTAAAAATTCCATGAAAAATTTAGAAATGAAAAGTCACATTCAGTTGAGAAAAAAATTATTATGTTCATTTTTGTATCAAAGGGTGTTTTTAGTTTGGTTTCATTTGGAAAGCAGCAGGCTCATTCCCCAAATGGTATGATTTTGAGAAGAATTTGGGATTTCCCCATTCCTAGAGCTAAGAATGCATACAGAGCACAGCTATACCTACAATTAGTGTTTTGATACCCAAATTCCAGGTGCAAAATGTTTATCTTCTATGCCATCTTTAAGGCCATGCATACACAGGTGCTGATATTCAATGTCTCATAGTGAGAATAAAGAAATTATTCTTAGCCATAGAAGGAATATACATGCTCACTTCCTCACACATGCCTCTGTGCCCAAGGTCTTAAAATGGCTTACTATAAATCTTTCACACAAGCACCCAAAACATTGACTTTTCTAAGTGTCAAAAACCAACATATGTTGGGCAGTACATTTTACTTTTATTCTATATATGCTGGGCCTTCTTGGTGCCTAAAGCAAACAGCTGTCATTTATATTCTCCCCTTCTGCTAACACTTTCCTTAATTCCTAAGGGGCTTCCCAACCTATAATTAAACTTTCCAGCTGCCACAGCATCTTTTCCTGGAAAGCTCCCTACCCATCCCTTGCTTTAGAATATTCTCTAAAAATGCCTCTTTCAAAGCTGCATTACTGGAACGAAGATATTCAACAATAAGGTTTGAGATGAAATGCTTAGTTTTCAATCAAAGAAACATTTTATGCAGAAACTTGCACTCTGATCCAATTTCCCTTTGTAACATAGGGTGGCACATGTTAAAGAAGTGGAAGCCAAATGTGGGGTAGTGAATATATTGGGATCTTCTCTGTGCTTTGCAAAGAATGTTAAAAACTAGAAAACTGTAAATGTTCTCTTGTTCTCAAATATCTTTCTCCTATAAACACCCTATCTTTCTGACAAAACAGATCAACCAGACAGGAAGTTGTGAATAATTAACCAAATAGTAGATTCTACTTTCTAAAATGCCTGTGGCTAACACTCCCCTCCCCCCATGTAGCTTTTAAATTAGAGCAAGCTCTTCAAGTGCAAAGATATGAAAAGCCTTCTTCATAGAAAAGCAAACATTTCAGAACATAAACACCTAGCAGTGAATCCTTTAATTCAAAGCTATTACATTTGCAGATCTAGAATGCATAGCAGCTGATTTGCTAAACCCAGAAACAAATGCATGTGTATATGCATGCAATCACACACATACATACATATACACACACACACACACACGCATGAATGTACTCGCGCACATGAGGGGGTACTAGCAGGTAGGAGAATCAGGAAAAGCTCAAGGTTTTGCTTAAATTGTGCATTTTTAATATTTATTTTATTTTTAATTTTTGGAATAAACCAAGTATTCCATAACACAGTAAAATAAAAAGATGATTGCACATAAATCTGCAAATCTATTATGTACAATCTACTATTCCTTCTAAATGTGAACCGAATCTTGAAGATAAAGAAGGTTTCTAAGAGGTTGGGATGAAGAGCAACTACATTCTGGGCATGAGGGACAGACAGCCTGGGCATAAGAACTTCAGCAGCCAGAGGAGTGCTGTATACAAGGAACAGTAGGAAGACTCCTCTAGCTATATCGTAGAGAACATAAATAGGAATCATATGAAATAAGGCTCCATAGGTAGGCAGGTAGGTGGAGAAACAGATAGGCTGGATCTGGAGCCAGGAAGAAATGAATTCATAGCTGACCTCAGACACTTACTAGCTGGGTGACCCTGGGAAAGTCACCTAATCCTGTTTGCCTCAGCTTCCTCATCTGTAAAATGAGCTGGAGAAGGAAATGGCAAACCATTTCAGTATCTTTGCCAAGAAAACCCCAAATGGGGTCACAAAAGAGTCAGACACAACTGAACAGTAACAGGTAGGTTTGGGCCAGCTATAAATGTGAAAGGCGGGGGTATATTTGATCCCAAAGGTAACAGAGAGTCACTGACATCACTAGGGGAAGCATATGGCCAAATGTGCTCGTTAGGAATATAACCCTGATAGGTATACGGAGGATGGATTGGAGTAGGGTGAGACTAGAAGCTGAGAGACTACTTCAAAAGCAGTATTTGCTCAGACTTAACTAGCAAAAAGGCTAATTTGGTAAGAACCTCCATTAAACTAAGACACATATCAAGAAGCTGCAGGAGATTTATAGCTTTGGATAAGGATGAAATTACCAATATTTCTCACAGTGAAAGTGACATAAACAAACAGAAAAATTCTGAGCAAGAATGTAAAACCTATTATCGAATCCACTGTATGTGAACTCTCCATCCAGAAGAGGATGTGCACAAAATGTACCTCTTATACACACGACTGGGCATACCGAGGGGAATATTAATGCTCTGCTATCTGACCTTACAGAAGTATGGAAGAAATGCACAAAGGAATATTCTGGAAAAAGTGATACTAACTTAGCATTACCAGAATCAAGTCTTTCGTAGTTTTTATTTAAACTAAGATGTACTACACATTTTCCTGCCTTCTTATATTGCAACCTGAGTATTAATTTAATATTCTGCAGAACTTCTCTACCAAATCTTTTCTCTTGACCTATAATTTTGAAAAATTCTGAAATATGACATATGAAATGTGTAGTTAATCTAGTAAAATATGCAAGAGTGGGAAACTAGGGGGGCAGGCTCTACTAATAGAATAGAAACCCAAGTTGGTCCAGTAGAACCAGTCATGGATTAAGGATGGAAAAGGAGAGGCCCATAAGACTATGCTGTGAAATTCAGGACCCACATGATATGGCACAAGCAAACTTTTCATCCAAGGCTAAAGTGGTTAAAATATCCACTTTGTGGAATATGCTTCAAGAGATCAGGAAAAATGGCAAGAGTAGGAAAAATCAGTGTAGCTAAAGCACCATGGTAAAGCTCTCCCTATCTACATTAAATGATAACTACTGTCAAATGAGATTATATATGCAAAGCATTTTGCAAACCTTAAAGTGCTAACCATCATTATTGTTATTAATGACTATCTTTATTCCAACAAACTTCAAGAATGAGCATCCTACCCTGGTAATAGGTAAATCTAAGAAGAAAATACAGTGGGCCATTCTTCCAGGTCAAGATGGCAAATTCAGTCCTTAGGCAAATGATAATTGCAGGGAATTTGGATCAGGGGTAGGGCAGCATTCCTGTCTCTGAATCTGGAATATATGGGAAACCTTACATAGGAAAAAAGCAGGGGTGCATGGGTCTGAAGTTCTGTCACTCTGATCCTACAGCAGAATCCCAGGTTCGGGCAATAGGAGAGTGACCAGGGTAGCAGGGGCTGTGGATCACTAGTACCTACATTTCTGTCGCTCTGAACTTGCAAAGTCTTCCAGCTACCTGACGGGGGATTGGTGCCAGGACTATTTATTGGAGTTCCACTTAAAAGCAAATCTTCAGTTATATCACACAATGCAGGGGTTCAAAGCCTGCAAAAACTCGGCTAAACTAGACCTCTTGGAGCTGGCCCACTGAAAGTCTACAGCTGCCTCTCCTGAGGTACCCCTGAAATCTTAAAAATGTAACACTCAATTATTGGAAAACACAATGGCAGGGCACAAGGAAATACAAATTACAACCAAACATTCCCTCCAAAAATACACAAAATCTAGTCCTACTACAAAGTATCAACTGAAGAAGTGAGGATGGAAGAATTTCTTTTTTTTTTTTTAATGCATCAAAAATTAAAAAAAACTTTTGTGGAAAATGGCTGACTTAAAACACACAACCAGAAGAGTAACTCTAAAACATCTTCAAGAAAAGCTTCAAATAAAGACAGAGATTACAAAATCAACTACATTTCCTAAAATAAATGAAGCAAGAGATAAAGAATTTAAAATTACAATTACAATTAAAATTACAAATGAAATAAGAGGAAGAATTGAAAAAGAAATGACAGCACTAGAAGTACAACTTGGAAGCCAAAAAATATTTCAGTTAATAAACATTAATTAAGTACACACTATGTACTGAGTACCTGCTAACCATTAGAGAAATAAAGAAAAGTCAAAGACAGTCCTTGCCTCCAAGAAGCTCACAATCTAATGGGCGGAGAGGAGTAGGAAAGGTAGGAAAACTAATAGCTTGGTATAAAAGGTAGAAAACACTACTGATGTTTTAGACTCCACGAAAATTAGCGTGTACAAAATATAAGTTAGTGACTTTGTGAGACAAGACATTTCTAAGTTAAAAAAAAACATTTAAAAAGGATAGCATTGCATATCCGATTTTTTTAAAAGCTAACCTGGAAAATAAACCAATGATAAAAAAAAAATTAAGAAATATAGGCTACCTGAAATTCATAACCACAAGGAAGTTCTGGGCATCATAATTCAGGAAATCATCAAAGAAACCTGACCGGATCTATTAGAACAAAAAGGCAAAGTGCAAATAAAAAGGTCCCAACAGTCACTTCTTTAAAAAAAAAAAAAAGAAAGCTAAAATGTAAACTCCCAAGATCATAACCAAAATGTAGGTATTCCAAGTCAAAGAACAATCTAGCAAGAAGCCTGAAAAAAAAAAAAAACCTTCCAGGCTGAGGAGTCACAGAAAGGAATACATAAAATTTAGTAGCTACCACCATAAAGTGGTAGAAAACTTATAATTAAATATTCCAAAAGGCAAAAGATTTAGGCTTACATCCAAAAATAACTTGCTCAAAAAAACTGAGTATAATCCTACAAGAGGGAAAAATAAGCACTTAATGAAAACAGAGGATTCCCAAGCATTCCTAATAAAATGATCAGAGCTGAGTAACAACTTTGAAAAGCAAACATAGGATTCAAGAGAAACATAAAAAGATAAATATGACTGAACAAGCAGAAGGGCTAGTAAATAGGTCCCTGGGCCTGGAGTCAGGAAGATTTGAGTTCAAATTCAGCATCAGACACTTACTAGATCTATGACTCTGGGCAAGTTATTTCATCTATCTGCTTCAGTTTCCTCATCTGTAAAAAGGGGATAATAACAGCATCTACATCCCAGGGTTGTTATGAGGATCAAATTAGATAATAATTATGAAGTACTTAGCACAGTATCTGGCACATAGTAGGTGCTATATTATTACTGTTGTTGTTTAGGTGTTTCAGTCATATTTGACTAATGGTCACCCCCTTTTGGGGGGGGGGGGTTGTTTCTTGGCAAAGATACTGGAGTGGATTGCCATTTCCTTCTCCAGTTCGTTTTATGGATGAGGAAACTGAGGGAAACAGGGTTAAGTGACTTGCCCAGGGTCACACAACCAGCAAGTGTCTTGAGGCTGGATTCAAACTCATGAAGATGAGTCTTCCTGATTATAAGCCCAGTGTGCCACATAGATGCCAAGAACTATATAAATGTTAGCTATTGTATATTATTAATAGGAGAGATGATATATATCTTCTCAGACCCCTGGGGTCACAGAGGAAATTAAACAAGACAGAGGAAAAGGTATAATTTCTTATTAGTAGGTCATTTATTTAAAGTTCATGCTACCCACTTAGCAACATTTTCAACAACTTGTGTAATAGATTAAAAAAGTTATTAACAAACATTCAAGGAAGATAGAGGGTAGTACGTTCTTTCTATAAACAAGTGCATATTTGAATGTGTGAGGAAAAGGTTCTCACTCTATCCGCTATTTCTGTTTTGCAAAGCATAATTAACAAAAATTTGCAAAAGCTAGAATTCATACAGTGACCTAGCCTGGGGAAAGAGGAAACACTTTACTGAAAAATCATAAAGCCAGGGTATTAGTCTTCAAATATCACCTCACTAATCAATACTAACTATAGACGATATTGGTTATGTCTGGAATAAAAAGCATTCCATTAATACCAAGTATAACACAGTATTTTATTACCTACAAGTAGATACAGTGTGGGTCAAATCATGTTTTCTGATATATTGTTGTTGTTGTTGTTTTCAGTCATTTCAGTTATGTCTGACTCCTTGTGACCCCATTTGGGGTTTTCTTAGTAAAACTATTTGAGTGGTTTGCCATTTCCTTCTCCAGCTTTCTGATAGATAGCACCAATATACTGATCAAAATCTGATGCAACGAGATTAACCTGTAAGCACAGTTATTGCTAATTTGTGATTTAATATAATACAGTCTACAAGTCTACAATTTGTGATTTAATATAATATTTACTATTGTGTATATTGAAATTATCAGTGAATGAGGGTGATAAATCAATGCATAATTTAACAAAAGACAGTGTGTGTGTGTGCGTTCAATCATCTTACCCTTTCTGTATCAGTCTAGTGAACCCAAACAAATGCCTTAATTCATGATATATTGGTTAATTTCCTTAAGCAAAAATCTGTGATTTATTTTCTTTATGCTGTTACCTACTGTTCTGGGGTTGGGGGGGCAGAGTGGGTGAGCAGGGGAGGAGTTCAAATTTAAAGGGAGCTAATCGAGTAGAGTCCCAAGACCTACTTTCAAGGTCAGAGCTCTCTAAGTTCTCAAATTAAAACTAAAATTAAGCTCTATAAAATCAAACTGGAAACTGGGCCATAAAAGAATGAGCTTGTTTTACTATTTTTTCTTAACCAAATTCATACACAAACCACAAAACCACCCAAACAATAACAGCTTAATGTACTCAACTTTTCAGGAAGAATAATGGAAACTAAAAAGGTTTTAATCCTTCTATACACAAAACAAATTATACCACTTGGAAACATATTGTACTTATCAAATGTCAGATTTATTTAATACATCAGTCAAGTAGAAAGAGAAATGGAAAATAAAGGTCAATAATATATTTGAGCACTCAAATAAATCATACATATATAACAGGCAAACACACTGGAAATCTTAACTAAAGAATGGGGTTCTCTCCATACAATGTCAACCAATAACAGTGATGTGAAGCCTACATGTTGTCCACTGAAGTCATGTTTCAAGAGTATAACTATGTTAAACTCTCTTCAAACAATAGCTAAAAATCTCAGATAATGTTGGAGAAAACATATACAGCATACTGTGGAAAATGTCAATATATGAAATTAAGATGAACTAATTCCTACAGGGTTTCACATCTTCATTTTCCTCACAGGAGTACTGTCTGTTATATATCTGTATTTGAAATTCAGTTTAGTCCAGATTGAGTTTTCTTTTGTCAGAGAAGAAAAATTCACAGCAAAATTTATCACATTAATAGAAGAGTATTAATAATGCTACAGGATTTTTCAACGTGTTTATGGATATGGTTGTCTTTACATAGCATTCATTTCCAAATATATAATTCAGTTCACTTGTTTTTCAGTCACATCTGACTCTTCATGACCCTATTTGGGTTTTCTTGGCAAGGGTATTGAAGTGGCTTGCCATTTCTCTCTCTCTCATTTTACAGATGAGGAAACTGAGGCCAAAAGGGTTAAGTGACTTGTTCAGGGTCACACAGCTAGTAAGTGTCTGAGGCCATAAATGAATTCAGGAAGATGAGTCTTCCTGACTCCAGGCTTGGCATTCTATCCACTGCACCGCATAGCTACCCACCAAATACATAGGTGCTTAATAAATGCTTGCTGACAAACATAACCCCCCCTCCAATCCTTACACCAAAGCAAACATCTTAACAAATATTTTTACAAAAGCAAAAATGAGCAATTCAGGAAGCTAACCAACACTGCCAATGTCTGATAGTATCTGCTAAATTCTACATCCATGTCCCCCACCCACCTACTTCACACATTTTCTCCACTCTCTTCCAAGATTAAATTTGGTTATTATAATTATGTGATATTCTCTTTCTTTTTTTCTTTTGATTCTTTCCATTTACATTGTTATAGTCATTATGTACACTGTTTTCTTTGTTCTGTTTTCTTTTCCATTTACACAATATCAGGGGAGGAGGAAGGATAACAATCCTGGGTTAAACTCCTATTTCTTACTGTGCTTAGCCGGACATTACAAAATGTTAAAGAATCATAGAAACTCAAGTAGAAAGGACTTCACAGCCATTTAGTTTAACCTATATTTGCATGGGAACTCCCCCAGCAAGGGGTTCATCTAGTCTTCCCTTAAAGACCTCAAAAGAAGAACCCAAGGTCAGCCCATTCCACTTTGGGAGAGTTCAAATTTTTCGAAAGTTTTTCCCTCCCTCGCATCACATCTAAATGTATTTCTCTGTAGCTTGTACCTATTACAGCTGGTTATGCTGTCTAGGGGAAAGAAGAAGAAGTATAGTCCTTCTCTAATAAAACAGGCTTTCAAATGTTTAAGGACATCTGTCATGTCTTCTGTCAGTCTTCTCTTTTCCAGGCTAAACACACTCAGTGCTTTCAGGCAATCTTCACATGGCATGGCATCGGGGATGTGCTGGACAATGCTTAACAACTAGTTCTCCAGAAAAAAAGTCAGATCTATGATCCTATGAACTGACTTAGTTTTGTTTGGAGAAGTAGTTGATATTCTGTTTGCAAGGCAAAGCCAATCATTCATGTGTTGAGTGACATCACCCCTCTCATCTTTAAAATCAAATTATAGGGTGATGAAGAGAGAAAATGGCAGATAAACGGAATCATCATTAGCCACTAAAATCTGAAAATAGGCAAACAATAGTATATACAACATTTCAGACCAAAAGCACTAAATTATCATGGAAACAGGAATATTCACATGATGTATACATGCGCAGACAGAATGAAGGAAAGTGAAGTCATTGTAACTCTAAATTAAAAAGCAGGAAGGCAATTATTACATACTTTCATTATCTCACTTCAACCCCTTGAACATTTCAATTACATTCTTTGTTATCACCACTGTTTCCCAGTTTTATCCAAAAAAAAAAATCAGAGACTTCATTACCCTCCACTACCCTAAGAAGTGCTGCACTTCCACAGAAATCAAAAGTCAGAGCACCTAATATCATTTCTTAAAATACATGATAGAGGGTGCACACCAAATAGAAAAGAGTTAAACAAAGAGAATGGAATATTATTCATAGTGAATGAGACACAGCAAAGTGAGAGACAATTGGCCTCAGCCAGGATTTAAGTCTTGCCTCTGATACCTACAGGCTTCCAGATCCTAGTCAATTCAACGAAATTCTCAGTGTGCCAAGCAATTCTCTAAGACTCTAAGTTAGAGAGAAAGAGTCATGATGCATTGGCACAGGTTTCCCCATTTAGGGCATTTTTAATATGAAATCACAAATCTGTGCCCTATTCCTATTCATCACTTTAAATATGAGAAAATTGAAATCCAGAGAGGTTGTAACTTTTCCATAGTATCGGGCAGTTGCCTAAAGTGAAGAAGAACTCTGACCCCTTGACTAGGTCTCTTTCCACTATTCTGCTACTAACAATGTTCTTCCACGCTTGGGCGGATGCGCTGCCTCACCAGCACTCCTCCTTCCCCAAGAACCCCCTACCAGGACTGGGCTTAAATCTTCAGCAGGCTCTTCACTCCTGCTCTGATCCGCCACTTCATTCCTCCCACCAGGTGGGCCTGGGGCCAGAAGCAGCTGCAGCTGTAGTTCTAAAGATGCCCCACCTCTGCTGCCCCAGGGGCGGTGGCAGAACTGCAAACTCAGTCCCGCAGCTTTTCCCACTAACCTTCTCTGTTGTCTTTGCTTTTTGTGGGTTGAGAGGTCTGGTAACTGCTGCAGCTCACTGATTCAGGGTGCTAAGGCACTCTCTGCTCGGCTGCTGGTCTAGTCTGGTCTGGTCGGTCCGCGCCGCGTCCGCGCCGGGCGCACTGGGCTCTGCTGGGCTCAGCTCCGCTCCCCTCAGCTGGGAGCTCCGTACAGGACAGACCTTACCCAGAGACCATCCAGGCTGTCCTGGGCTGGAGCCCTGCTTCCCTCTGCCACTTTGTGGGTTCTGCAGCTCTAGAATTGGTTCAGAGCCATTTTTTATAGGTTTTTGGAGGGACTTGGTGGGGAGCTCACGCCAGTCACTGCTTCCCAGCCGCCATCTTTACTAACAATGTTCTTAATAAACTTAATAAAATAATGTTATTCACTGAGGCCACTCAGGGAAAAAAATCATCACTATGTTGATTTATGTACCCTACACACATGTATGTGCCATAAAAACTTCATGGGTTTCAGAAGATTTAGAGCAAAAAAGGGCCATTAGTTTACTCCCAGATCTTCATATCACACATGTGCAGTGAAGCATAGAAGAGCAATATCTAATAGTGTCAGATTTTGAATCTAGGACTTGTCACTCCACATCAAACTGGTTCTAGTGACTAGACCATAGTCTTTAATGGAAAAAGCTATGCATAAATTAAAGGATCCAAAAATGGACAGAAATTCTCTAGGCTTAAAGAAAAAAAATTAAGGACCAAGTCTAGTTTCCTAGTTAGGTTTCATTAGATAATAGTTGAGCATGATGATGGAGATGATTAGTAACAGGACATCATCTGATCATGTCAACTAAACCACAACAAACAACAATAGCCACTCCCCCCCCCAGGCCAAAGACGGTTCTTTACTGTTCTATAATATGACAGAATCAAGGAAATATCTCCAAGGATAGATCTCTTATGTGGGATATGTTACTAAGTTTATAACTTATCAATGAAGCTTCTTATTTAGCAAATTTTCCTAAATTATGAGCCAAGAAAAACACTTCGCTAGAGAAATTCCCAAATATAAAAATAAAATATAAGGATTTTTTCCATCTGGAATCAAATTTTTATAATTAATGACTTCCAATAAAATCATGAAACAAAAGACTAAGATGAAATGTCATTTCTAACTGCAACACTTTTCAAAGCTGTGGGGACAGTAATTTGTCTTCAAGTGAAACCCTACTTAAAAAATTCTAAAGCTGCATATATAGTTCTTTAATGACCTAAAGGGGGAAGGGATAATAAATCTCCTGCCAGCCATAATTTCCATTCAAAGCCCCCTCACTCATCCAGCAAGCTGAAGTGGTAAATCAATTGGATTTAGAGGATCTGTATTCAAATTCTGCTTCTTCTATTTGCTACCTTGTAAACTTTGCAAATTATTTTACTCCTCAGCCCTCAAGGTTTTTATCATTAAAATCAAGTAGGTGGTCTCACAAGCTTTAAAACCTATGAATCTCAACATTTTTTGGGTGTATATGTATGTATATATGCACATATGCACATGTATACACACACATATGTGTATGTGTATATATACACGTTAGACACTCCAATTCAGATCATTTAGGTATAACAGGACATTACTGTTGTTGATTCATAGAAATACAAATTATAATCCCATTTGTAGAAGGTACAGCTGCTTCCCATAGAAGTTGGATATTCCAAGATGAAGGAAATAAGCATTTACACAGTGCTTACAATGTGCCAGGCACTATGCTAAGTACTTTTAAAGTGTCTGAGGCCAAATCTAAACTCAAAGTCTCTCTGATAACAGGGAACACTCTCTCCACTGTGCCAGAGCTGAGTACATGCCCCAGTGAATCAGGCAATAGAGTACAATTTGGGGAGAGAAAACGAGTAGGAGCCAGGAGATGCAGATATTGTCTTAGTTCTGCTATAAATTGTGGGACCTGAGCATATCACTTCACTTCTCTAATATAAAGCATAATGATGGTAATGAAATAAAATTCCATAAATCTATGATGGGAAGTGTTCAATTAAAAAGATATTTGTTGAGAAAGTAGAGTCAACTTTTAAAGACAGATCCTAGTAGGCTCAGCTAATATTTGTAGCAGGACAATTACAGAGAAGGAAGTTAAAATGTAGGTAACAATAGGGAATGCACAAAGGTTGTTTTTTTTTTTAAATTGTGGATAGCTTTATCCAGCTACCACAACCCTTTTAACAGACTGGTGAAAATTCATCACAATTAATTATAAATATTATCATAATCTTGGTCCTTGTTCAAACAGAGACAAAAAGTGGATTTCAGGAAGCAGCAGAAACATTTTAAAAACAAAAGAGTTTTAAGAACATCTACAAATATTAGGGTTATTTTTCCTCTTTACCCCAAACAAATTTATTTGCTGTTGATGGTTCAGTTGTTTTTCAGTTGTATCTAATTCTTCCTGACTCCATATGGGGTTTTCTTGGCAAAGATACTGGAACAGTTTGCCATTTTCTTCTCCAGCTCATTTTACAGATGAGGAAACTGAGGCCAACAGAGTTAAGTGACTTGCCAAGGGTCAAATAGCTAGGAAGAGTCTGGAGCCTGATTTGAACTCAGGAAAATGTGTCTTCCTGACTCCAGGCCCAACACTCTTATACACTGTACCACCAATGACAAATTTTTTAGCATTCATTAATTTAACTGGTATGAAACACACATATTAATCCTTTTGGCAGTAATTCTGTCAAAATTATAACTATGTTCAGCTACACAAACTGAATTCTAGGTATAATTTCAATTTTATCCATCTCAATAAGAAATATCTGTCATCTTGGATTCCATTTAAATTATTTCCTTGCAATGTAGAGAAGTTGGGGGCTTGGGGGAGGTGGGAGTCTAAGGATGAAGTCCCTTCACCGGCTTCTTTCCAAAATACTGGCTAAAGAGTGAAACACTAGGGGAAGCCTCAACAGATCTGCTGGCAACACTTAGGGAGTACAGAAATAAGAAAATATGAAGGAAAAACCTTTTGTTCCTAACTTGAACTGAAACTCTAGCCCTAGGTCACAATGTAGCCTTTTCCTATAAGGGCACATCTTCAGAAAGTATGATCAAGAAAGAGACAACAAAGTTGACATTATTTATAACGTGTATTGCAACAGAGAACAAATTCAATTTCTAAAAAGAATGTTTGTTACTTTAGGTTCAATGAATACTGGAACCTGATATAATCACATGCACCTAGAAGAGGATTACAACAGAAAAAAGGATGGCATTTGCAGACTGTTCCTTCCAGATATATATATATATATATATATATATGGATAAAAATATATAATATTTTTTAAGATTCCATAACATGACCTTGAACAATGTGACTAATATACTTATCAAACTGTATATGTGAACACTAACCCCAATCAAAGGGAATATTTATTATGAAATAAGTACGTTTTAGAAAATTTCCTTTCCTAATGCATGACACTGAGTCTATTATCTTTTGGTTACAGCCATAAATTTCACCTCTCCAAACAAGTCAGATGCAAAGAGACAACTATTTTTACCTAAAAATCTCACTCTTTGGAATGAAAATTTCTTACCCTTCAAAGCCTTCTGAAGAGTATTATTTATTATACAAACTTTTTTCTTACACACTGGGCCCATCTGACAAATTGAAAAAAAAATCCATATAAAACTTTACTTTTGTAAAATAATGAGAAAATTAAGATATTGGAGATACTGAATATCAAACATGTGTGGTACTGACTTGTTGCAAACATTCTTAAAAGCTGCATATACGGATAAACTTTCCCAGTATGTATGTAACAGGGCAACTAGGTGGTGCAATGGATAGAGTGCTGAGCCTGAAGTTAGGGAGACTCACTTTCCTGAGTTCAAATCTGTTCTCAGGCATTTACTAGCCGTGTGACCCTGGGCAAGTCACTTAACCCTGCCTGCTTCAGTTCTTCATCTGTAAGGTAAGATGGAGAAGGAAATGGCAAACCACTCCAGTATCTTTGCCAAGAAAAACCCAAATAGAGTCATAAAGAATTGGACATGACTGAAATGATGGAATAATCTCATATGTGTGTGTATGTATATTATATAAGTACATGTATGTGTAGGTATATATACACACGCATATTTATATATACATGTGTGTACTATCTATTTTTGTATACATATGCACATGTATGTCATATGTGTCTTTACATATATAATATGAAACTAAGGATTATAGTCCTAATTCAATCAGTTGTAAGCAAAAATATGTACCAACTGCAAACTCAGATAATCATCTAAAATTCTATAATTACACACCATTCAAAAAAATTAGTATAAAAATTAATCTTATATAAAAGAGCACCCAAAGTATACTTTTTTTTTCTGGTTCAGACAAGTCTGTCATTTCATCAGTCACTGAATTCCCAGTGTAGAGAGTCTAAAAGAGAGTCTAAAATTTTTAAAACACGTAGTTTAAAAAAAAATACTGAAGAACATCTGCAAGTATTAGGGTTATTTTTTCTCTTTATCCCAAACAAATTTATGAACTTTCATTAATTTGGTTAGTATGAAACACACACATTTAAGCCACTTTTCTGCAACTTGAAGTCTACCTAGCAATCTCTATGGCACTGAGAGGTCAAGATTTGCCACAAGCTAGTACATATCAGGTATAGTTCTCAACCTGGAGTCTTCCTGATTTCCAGGCTGATCCTCTCTTTACTATACCATAAACCTCTTTTCAAAAAATAAAATTCCCCTAAATCATCACTTTGACCTAAAATATGTTCATTAAGATGGCTATTTAACAAGTATTTAATTAATAATCATTTTGTTGGCTTTCCATGAAAATCTATAAAAGTTTCTTTTGGGAAGTGGCTAGGGGTTAGTGATAATTTGAATGACTAAGGTAGCTGAGCCGAGAAAGGCTTTCTCAGAAGCATAATAAAAAAGGACACCAGATTGAAAGTCAGCAAGCTAGGGTTCTGGATACAGTTCTGATCCCAATTCATTTCTCTGGGCTGCCATTTTCTCATCTATAAAATGAGGCTGTTGACTAAACTGCCTAAACCAGGGGTCAATCTCTAAACAACCTACAAAACTGCAAAGCAAACCCAAACCAGATTAAAATGCAACTGTGAAATGTTAACAAAATAAACAAAAATATGATACAATA
>CM053622.1:200749432-200797898 GCA_028646595.1 Phalanger gymnotis | reverse complement strand
TGATACGTATGTGGCCCATGTTGAATTGCTTGACTTCTTAGGGAGGGTGGGTGGGAAGGGAGGAGGGGAGAGAATTTGGAACTCAAAGTTTTAAAAAATAGATGTTCAAAAACAAAAACGAAAAAGTTTTTGCAGGCAACAAGAAAATAAGATACACAGTCAATGGGGCATAGAAATTTATCTTGCCCTACAAGAAAGGAAGGGAAAAGGGGATGGGAGGGTAGTAGGATGACAGATGGGAGGGCAGACTGGGAAACTAGGCAACCAGAATATATGCCATCTTGGAGTTGGGGGGAGGGTAGAAATGGGGAGAAAAGTTGTAATTCAAACTCCTATGAAAATCAATGTTGAAAACTAAATATATTAAATAAAATTTATAAAATCCCTCATGTTTTTCAAGCCTAATGCAAAAGAAATCTCCTCCTTGATCTCCTAGTCAAGTTTCCCTTCTCTGAACCTTCTTGGCACTTCCTTTATTTTTACCTATCACATGATACATGAAGTTTACTGTCCTGGTATTATGGTTCTTCATAAATGTTTGTTATTCCTCCACTAGTTTGTGAATCCCCTGAGGGCAGGGATTATATACTGTACAATGTTACAACCTATACAACACCTATCACATAGGACATACTCACCAATTACTTATTTTGGACGAATATCATTAGATTGACCTAAAATTCTTTTGAAATGAAGAATTATAGAAAGTGACATAAATTTTTTTTCTAGAAAGGCATAAATGGGCTAATACATACAGATGTTATAATAAACACACAATGTTAAAATATACATTTAACAATAACAGAGAAAAGTCAGTTCAACAAAAGCCACAAGTACACAGAAACTAAAAGTTTCCAATATACTCAATTCCAGAAATATAAAAGGAAAATAAATTTCCAGATTTCCTACAACAGAGAACTATTTCCTGTAGTGACACTATTGCTATTATCAGCAGTGCTGATTTTTTTTCTGGCTTTTTTTTTTCAGTTTCCTTTTATATCATCACATCATTTATCCCTTTCTTCTAGGATCTCCCTCTTTGCTGATGCCCACTGTAACACCAATTAGGGCTAGGAAGAGAAGGACTCTCTCAATGAAGTAATTCTTTTCTTTTTTTCCCCCTGACACCTGCACTGTTCTCTTCTCCCATACGGCAGAACCTCCAGGACTTGCCTAATTTACAGCTGAGAATATAAGTAGTTAGGTCATTACAAAGAGTATTAGGCTGTTAAAATAAAACCGAAAAAAAAAAAAGGTGGCATAGATGAGTTCAGAAATCGAAATTTTCAAATGAAACATGAGTAAAAATAAATGAACCTTTTTAAACATTCTCTTTGTGGGAAAGTACATTTATAAGGAGCCTCAATTCTAATCAGTTTAACAAGTGCGTACCTAATATGTGCTGCTGTCCATGGTAGGCACCAGTGCCTTGCCCTCATGGAGCTCATAATTTATCTGAAGGGGTCAAAGGGAGGGGGAAGCACAGGCAAAGCCATTTAGTTTATTTCCTTTGTTTTTAAATCTAACACTGATC
The DNA here is from genome assembly GCA_028646595.1 of Phalanger gymnotis. NCBI lineage: Eukaryota > Metazoa > Chordata > Mammalia > Diprotodontia > Phalangeridae > Phalanger > Phalanger gymnotis. Next base: position 200,796,364 of record CM053622.1, on the reverse strand, counting down.
TTTTCCCCTTTAAGTGAAGACCGTAAGAACAATGTATCAAAATGCCAGCATTCTAGAAATTAAGTTGTCAGCTTTTTCTCTAGACTATAACTACAAAAGAATTACAGGGTTAGAGCTAATGAAACCTTACACTTGAGCACTGTGCAATTTCCCTAATCATTCTAAGGTCTAAAAACGTACTAAAGAAAATCCAACCATTAGATTTGCAATTTTCTCTATTTTATTTCAGTTTCTCTCACTCATTAATCTTTCCTATTTACACTTTTACTTTTGAAATTTGGGTCCAGATGTAGCTGGAGAATTATAGATAGATAGATAGATAGATAGACAGGCAGACAGAAAGATAGATATAGATACAGATATATAGGAACAGCATGTAATACATATACATACATAATGTTTATATGTGTATGTTCGTGTGCATCTCTCATACAGTGTCACCCCGGCTAAGAGAAATCTTAAACATATTTTTACAATTTGCAGATATCTCCATAATTAAACTTAATGATGTGCATAATCATAGCAACTTTTAAAAAAGCAATCCTTTAAAGGAGAAGTTTAAATTAACCAATCTTCTAACTTCTTGTCCATAGAAACAATTACGAAAAATGTTAGTTCAGAGTAGGAAACCCACAATAATAACTCCTGCATTAAAATTCTAAGCTAAAAATACTTAAGCTCTAAAGTAAGTAATAAATATAACAAAATACAACTGAAAATCAATTTCCTACACAGGGAACAAAAAAATTCAATCTTACTTTGAGGAATTCCTAGGTTTTTTCTCTTGTCAACTGAAGTTACGTAACTTTAATAAAAGAAGAAAATAAAACCCCAACCACCATAGGAAGACTCTTTCCTGTTCAAAAAGATACATTATTTGTTGTGTGACTTAGCACATCTTCTAAATCAAGAACTTTTAGTAAAAACATTAATTCTATTGCACTTGAAGAAAATAGGAAATGTGTTTGATCACCTTACCAAATGGAAACATCTGATACATCATGCCTATTGTTCACTTGTTTTCTCCCCATATTTTAGAATAGTGATTCCCACCATCCCATAAAATCATTTTCTGTTTTATCTGTGAAACACACCCTCACATGCAGGTTTTAATTTATTTCTACCTTTCGAATTTTTGAAAAATACCTTATGGTGCAGTTCAACTTGCAGTAAGGACAGTCTCATTCATTTAGCAGACAAAGTTGAATCCACCAAGATGGTTCAGACAGTCTGGTTTTCCCTGCCCCACCCTTGTTTCCTTTGAGCCATAGTGATGTCACAACACAGGGCAGTGCAATGACTTCACTGCTACAGTTCTCCTGGCTTCTGAGCACACAATTCTTTGCAGCCAAGGCAAATCAAATAACAGCAAAGGAAAGCTGTACTTCTCTCAGAGGAGCACTGAACATCTGACACATTTCCAAAAGATTAGTGGCTAGCATTTAAAAGAAATATATGTAACAATTGCACCACTAAGAACCTCTCCATATGAAGTGGGGCTAAAGATGAATGTTTCAGGGTTTTGAAGACCTGAAGACTAAGTCTATATTCTATATTATGTAACAGCCAAAGCTAGAGATCGAAGTGTTGAATGACAGAGATAAAACGATAGGGGTAGACTACACACACAAGTAACCTGTTTTTTTGGTGATGTCAACTTCTCACAGAAAATACAGTTTCATTTACTCTCCAGGCCACTTAGAGAGTTTTCTTTTTACCATCAGGAATGTGATTACTGATATGCAAATTTTAATTCTTCTTTGAAACTTCAACTCAAAAGGGCAGCAGTATGATCTTACTATGCCTAAGAAAAATAACATCTTGTGCAGCAAATGCCCTCCATGGTCTATCATGTGGTAAGTACATAAGATGACAAGAAAAGGCCATATTGTTTCTTTCAAACCTTGAAAGGGTCTTTCTGTATATCTCCCTAATCTATCTAGGCAGAGATTTCTTTGTATATGGTTTTATAAGTGAACTTGGTCAAATGTATCTAAAAAGTATCTATCATTACATCATCTAACAGTATTTAAACTTGAATAATCTTTACATAGCCAAAGTCCTATGTATCCTAAAAGAATAAAAACAAGAACAGCTTTCAAATTAATTACTTATGAAGGAAAAGCCCATCACTAAGAAAATCATTATATTAAAATATTTTGTCTTGACCTAAGACAACCCAGTCCTTTTCGCTAAAAGGGATTGTAATCCAAAGTTGGCACTTTTTGCTTGTTCCTACTGGGAAATGATGCATAAAACAGCAGTTTTAGTTTTATGAAATGTTTTGCAAGAAGCACAGGATTAGTGTTTATGCTAGAGAAACCATATGCAGCAACATGACTGTCCACATTTTACTTTTCATGGGTTTTTTTAATGGCATGTCAAAAAATGACCATGGACATGATCTAGAGTTTAATTTCCATAACTGACCCGAAATTAAGATATTTTTACTCTTCCGGACAATTAAGCTTAAGGAAATTAACATAGTTTTGTCACTATCTCAAAATGCAATAGCAAAAGTTTTAAAATTCAAGAAAAGCCCATTTTAACAACTCAATTCTAAATCCTAACAAATAGCTTATTAAACTTTTGTTTCACCGAAAAAAAAAAGCTATTTTAGAGTTTAAGGTTTAGTTAAAACTATGACCAGAATATAATGAGTTTACCAGAGAAGGCAAAACTATGCTTACATTATCTATACATCCAGTGCATGTTATTATTTTTGTTTCCATAACACTTTTAAATCTATATTAAGTTCGTAGGGGGAATTTTTCATCATGTGACATCAAGATATTTTAACTAAGGAAGTAGTTTCTGTAACGAAGTATAACTTCAGCGCACCTGGCTATCTCAAATAAAGTGTAAACCGTTTTGAAAAGACAGGTAAGACCTCTGCAAAGGCAATTCAACAAGACCAATGCAAAGCAGCAAAAATTCCGAATAAAAAATAATGAAAGCTGTGGATTAACAGGACTAAGACTGCCTAAGATTGGCCCCACGGTATCTCTACCCCGGACCCCTGTCTGATTAATGCCATCTGTTTTCCCTTTATCATCTCGTTGTGTCAGTAAAGAAGCTTGTCCCAACTTAACTCCAGGCATCAGCTGAGCAAAACCTGAGGAAACCTATGATTTGAAAACGCCGAAAGCAAAAAGAAATAGAGCGCTGCCACTGCAGAGGACCAGTTACAATTTACTATGTAACCACACCCACCGCATTGCAGAAGCCATGGACTTGGTGGGGAGGTAGCGAGTGGAGAAGGGTGCAAGGGCTGTGGGTGGGGGGCTATCAGAAGGGAAATCCAAGACAGCAAAGCAACTACTCTGTTCGCTAGAAAACATTCCCCTCCCCAGCTTGACAGAAATGGCTATGAACGAACTAAAGTAAAATGGCCAGTGAGCTTTCCCCAACCCCCACTCGAACCCTACTGCACTGCCTCCTTTGCAGCTTGCCTAGCCTGAATGCAGATAGCAGCCCAGCAGTCAGTCAGGTAAGCAAAGCAGCATACAGACACCCCCACTCAGATGCTCAGGGGTACAACTCCCTGCTCTTATCAAGTTAAACTGGGGACAGAAGGGATGGGAGAAATCAGCAGTGGAAGGGAGGAGTAACTAAAAGGGGCAGGGGATTACCCAGGTGTCCAAGCCAAGAGCAACATCCATTTAGACACTCGCTCCTCCTCTCCCCCCCCCCTCCCCCGCCGGGAATGCAGCATTTGGTGTTAGTCTCAGGGAATCATGCCCTAGTTAAAAGGAAGCAGGGAAGTTACATAAAAGCCAGGAGGTTGTGCTTGGGAAGGGGGGCGGAGGGGTGGGATGCTTTGTGCGCTACATACCTTATCCTGACCTCAAATACAAACCAACCCCCTTGGCGTCCCCTCTGAACAGCCTACATGGGGCGCGTCTCTGGTGCCGCGTTAGCAGGGGGCAAGGCGCAGCGAGCGGAACACGCAAGCAGAGATTCCCACCCCCACCCCCCACCCCCCCCTCGCCTGACAAACCGCTGCAAGGAAGCGGGGCATCTGGCATGGAGGCCCCCAGGAGAGCTGCAGAGGCAGCTGCGCCGCATCGCTATCCTTCCTCTATGCGGGCCAAGGGCTGGTCTAAGAGGAAGGGCCGGCGTGTAGGAGGGGACAGAGGAAACCCCGTCTCGTACATACAGGATTCCCCCTCCCCAGCTCATCCCCCAATCCCTAATCTCCACCCACCACCAAGTGTTAACTTTAAAAATGGCGCCTCGAAACAGGAATTTAAAAAATAATAGCAGCAATTCAAATAAAGAAATAGAAAAGACTGCATTTTAAAAATTCCCTCGCTCAATTACGGCCTCCAAGGAAACCGAGGCTGACTGCCAGCTATCTTGCTCAACCGGGTTCCCTCCCCCCACACCTCCAAGCCATCGCTGCAAAAAGCAAAAGCAAAGCGAGGAATGTACCTAGGCGAACAGGCGCAAGAATAGCCAACAGTTGCCGGCGCCAGAGGAGAAATCAGGGTCTGGGGCCCTGGAGGCTTCCTGAGAATCAGAGCCGGACGTACAGTGGCGACGGTAGTGGCAGCGGTAGCGGTAGCAGCAGCAGCAGCCCCAGCCACGCGTCAGCCGCCCCGCGCAGCCCTGCTCAGCTCCGGACTAGCCTCGGACACATTTCCAGCAAATCAGAAAGGTGAAGACTCCCTTCGGATGCGTCCCCCCTCCCCCTACGAATCACAGCAAGAAGTGAAAAGTTACCTTTCGGATCAGTAGTGTGTCTGGGACTTGCCAGGGTTTAGGGCAAGCGGTTTGTCACTTTCTTCTCCTTTCGGCCAGTTTCATCTGCCAGACTAGACAGTCCCGAGTGTAATGTAAAATCAGCAAAGAGAAGAGGATGGGTTTTCTTGCCCCGGGTCCCCTCCCCTCCCTGTCCACCCCCTCCTTTTGCTCAAGATGCAGAGGCACTCGGGTCCACGCACTGAGATGTCTCACAGAAAACCGACGTCGATCGTGATCCACCCTCCTGGAAGTGGAGGAGTGGTTAAGCCTACAGTACTTTAGAGGAGTTACAATGTAACAGTTTTCTCCACCCTAGGAAGCTATTTGAAGATAACACCCCCTAAGAACCTCTGCAACGACTATAATTTTGATTTCTGCTTTAATTATTTGCTTTGCAAAAAGACAGACTCTGCATTTGACTTGGAACGAGCTTCAGTATCAAGTCTGTAGGAGCCTGAGAAGAACTGGTTTGATTTAATATTCAAATATAAGAAAATTCAAATTACCTTAGCAGTAGAGCAGGATTCTGCTGTTCTCTGGGACCCCATCCCCATATTTAAAAGTATGTCTTCTTGGTGCCCAATCCCCTTCGAAATACTACAAAATTACCTGATGAAGTTTTCTGCTCCAGTGACCAGGTTTTGAATTCTGATTCTAGGGGAGAGGAAAGAATTTGTTTGGCTCAGCAGAGCCAAGCTTTTCCATTTGTCAACTAGCAAACATTTATTGAGCACCTACTAGCCTAATAAACTATGAGGGGCTTGTGGAAGGTACAGAGTAGGAGAAAGTATAGTCCTTGAGATGGAGGTTAACATGTAGTTGGGCAGATAAGACAGCCTATGAAACCAGACATACACACACACACACACACACACACACACACACACACAATACTAACAGAGACAACTTCTGTAGCCGTGGGCAAGTCACAACCTCTCAGTCACTCACTCCCGGCACTTTTCTAAGTCTGTAAATTACAGGTGAGTTTTCTATCTGCATCTGTGGAGAATGTTTGGAATTTCCCACATCTACCCTGGACCCTAAAAACATTTTTAACCTCAGGTGGTTTTTGTAAGGCTCAAATAAGAATTATGTGAAGCATTTTGCAAAACTTTAAAAACTGTTTACTAAAAGTGCAAAGAATAAATACTATATCTAAAGGAGGGAGAGAAAGACTGGGGAGGGACAACCAAGGAAACTTGTTTCATAAAGGAGATAGGCCCTAAAGAAAGGAGGAAGGCAAGAGGCATTCTAGATAGACATAAGCAAAAGTGCACATAAGGGAATGTCAAAGGCATGAGAACTATCATGTCAGACTGGCCGGAGGAGAAAGGTTGATGGAAAAAAAAGTAGTGAGATGAGCAACTGAAAAGGTAAATGGTAGTCAAATTATGACAAGTCCTGAATGCCACATTAAGTTTAGATTTTCTAAGGCAAGCAATAGGAAGTCACTGAAGGGATATGAATAGGGGAGACTATAACCAAAGCAGTATTTCTGTAACATTCATCTTGTGGGAGTGAGTAAGATGAATTGGTGTGAGGAAACATTAAAAACCAGATAGGAGAATGTTGAAATGAGGTAGTTTTAAGTTAGTAAGGTAGAATAGTAGCTTTGGGCATGAAGAAGAGAGAGATAGGGATACGCATATATTGTGGTTTTGGTGATGCCAAGGCAATTGAGAAGAAATAATAGAATCTTGGAGATCTATATACACTGATAGAACTTTAGAGATAGAATACAAGCTTGTAAATCATCCACAGGTAAAGGGGAAGGTCCACATCTGTTTTGTTTTTTTTTTTCAAAGTTAAGGCCACGGACTGCTTTCATCAAAAGAATTTGAACTGGATTTTTTTTTTATATGTGCTACACAGTAAGATTTGAACTATTGGTACTTTTATTGCTAGCTCTACCTATTGGCTAGAGTGCTAGTTGGAGCCTGGAAGTCCTGAGTTCAACTGCTACCAAAGATATTTACTAGTCTTGTGGTTCTGGACAAGTCACCTAAAAAAAAAAAATCTCTCTTTGCCTCAGTTTCCTCATTTGTAAAATGGGAATAATAATAGTACCTACCTCCCAGGGCTGTTATGGGAATAAAATGAAATAAAATTTGTAAAGGGTTTTGCAAACTTAAAAGTGTTATATACTGCTGTTGTTATTGCTATAACGTACTAATATACCACTTTCTTGCAAAGGCATTTTTTTAAAATGAGAGAGAAAGTCAACCACTCATCCCTTTATCATTCATTTGTACTCTAGGGGAGAGAGACAACAAAGTGATGAAATTAAAACCAATTAATTTATTTACTCATTTGAAACTCTGACTATTTGGGGGCAAAGGAAGATGGTAAATAACTACATTAAATAGAGATTGGGGAGCCTTTCTGGATTTCCTTCTCTTGTTATCTAGAGTGACTATTATCCAGATACCTGTATGGATATGAGGTAGAAAATCCAGAATAAGTGAACTTCTTTTCCATTTTTTAAAGACTTGCCTTTTACGAAGTGGACTTGAGCAAATTGAATTGTTTACAATAAACACTAACTTGGCATTACTATTCTAGACAGACAGATGGCTTCACATTTTCATTCATTTCTTTGCCATATTTATGTTAGCTTTTTATTCAAAACACACTGTTCTTCCGATGACTCATATATTTTGGCCTTAGTGAATATCATATCAACTAGTTATGGAGCATATTCAGTGACTACTATCTGAGTTACTAGATTGCTGAAAAGAAAGCCAAAGTACTAGGCATTATTACTATTTTAAAGTTAAATATATCCAAATAATTGCCCCAAAATTCTAGAAAACTCAAAATAATCACAAGAAAATGTTGAGTTAACATATATTGCTTCATTATTACATGGGGAAGGATAGCAGCTACCATTTTACTGAGTGCATTACAATTTACAAAACACTTCTCTATAATCATAATAGTTACCATTTATATACCACTTTACATATTTTATCTCATTAGATTCTCACAACACCATTGTGAGATAGTTGCTATCACTATCCTCATTTTACAGATGAGGAAATTGAGGATCAGATAAGGAGCAGATAGGTGGTGCACTGGATGAAGCCCTGGCCCTGGAAGCAGGGAGACCCAAGTTCAAATCCTGACTCAGATATTTCCAAGCCGCATAACCCTGGGCAAGTCGCTTAGCCTCTGTTTGCCTCAGTTTCTTTCTCTGTAAAATGAGGACAATAATAGCAGCTACCTCCTAGGATTGTTAGTGAGGATCGGATAAGATAATATTTGTGCCTAACAGAGTGCCTGGCACAAGAACTATGTAAATGTTAGAGGTGGTGGTGGTGGTGGTAGCAATGTTACTGGTAACGATGGCAATGATGATAATTAGATTTGCCCATCTTCCTACAACCAGTAAGTGTTTGAAGCAGGATTTGAACTTGTCCTGACTCCAAATCTTGTGCCACCTAACTACTCTATACATTTTATATATACACATGCACACATGTATGTATATGTACGTATATATACACATGTATATACATATATATCTATATGTGTATACATATACACACATATGTTTAATGTTTGATCCCCACAACAGCTCTGGAAGATAATGCATGTATCATTAGGAGAAATTCCTTGTAGTCGATAGATGCTAAACTTGGAATCAGAAAGCCTTGAAACCTACCTCTGACATTTACTGGGTCTATGACTTTGGGAAATCACATCCTATTTCTACACCTCAGTTTCCTTAAGTGTAAAAAATGAAGGTAATAACTGCAGTTAGCCCCTACCTCCCAGGGTAATTGTTAGAATCAACTGCAATAATGTATGTAAAGTACTTTGTAAAACTGAAAAAAGGAACCAAATGTCAGTCATCATCACTATCCCCATTCTAAAGAGTTTGAAACTAAAACTCAGAGAAGGTAACTCAAGGTCAGCCCACTAGGTAATGACAGAGCTGAATTTTAAACCAAGTTTTTTTCTGTTCCTAAATTTAGTTTTTGTTGCTTTACCATCCCTTGGCATGGGTTCTAAGGCATTGCTCTTTTAATTTAATGGTTGAATTAAATTGTTTACCATGGGATTATGTAAAGAAATTTAAAAGTCAGAAAACAACTTGTGATCAATATTGTCTTCACTGGTTTAAAATGAACTTGTTTTTCTGTCGTACCCTGGAAACAGAATTTGACAATTAAATGCACCAATAAAGCTAATCGCTTCTCATCTAGTCCCACAGTGAAGAGCTTTTTTTTTTTTTATGACAATAAAGAGAAAATTAGCAAAAAGGTAAAATAAAAGAATGGGATACAATATAACTAAAATTAAGACTTCTTACTGAGAAGCCTGACCCTAAACTTTCTCTTCATAAACAATTCAATAAAATGAAAAAGAGGAGTAGGAATTATAGAAACTCTATTCATTACCCTGGGAGGGAATGGTGCTAGGGAAACTTCTCAGTGTGAAGTAATTTATTTATAATATATATGGCACAACGGATAGAGGGCCAGGCCTAGGGTCAGGAAGACCCAAGCTCAAATCCACCTTCCAACATTTACAAGCTGTGTGGCCCTGGGTAAGTCACTTCACCCTGTTTGCCTCAGTTCCCCCATCTATAAAGTGAGCTAGAGAAAAATATGGCAAACCACTCCAGTATCTTTGCCAAGAAAACCTCAAATCAGGTCATGAAAAAGTAGGTAAGACCTGAACAACAAAAATACATATAACATATTGGCAGCTAGGTGGCCCAATACATGAAATACTGGACATGTAGTCAGGAAGACCTAAGTTCAAATCCAGTCTCAGACACTTAACTAGCTATATGACCCAGGGCAAGTAATTTAAAATCTTTTTGCCTCAGTTTCCTCATCTGTAAAATAGGGATTATAATAGAACTTAACCTCTCAGGATTGTTATGATGTAAAGTGTTTTCTAAACTTAAAGTACTTACATACACACATATATGCAATTAAGTCTGGAATTATTCTTTTATTCTAATAGAGAATTCTGGAGATATATTTCATTCATTTAGAGAATTTTGAGGTAAGGCACTCCCTCTACCAGTGCAAGTTTTTACCTTCTCAGGAACTTAATAGTTTTAGAGAGCTTCCTAGAACACTGAGAAGTTGAATGGCTTGTCCAGTAATATGGCCAAAGTCATAGATGGGATTTGAATAAAGGTATTAATAGCTTCAAAGCTGGCTTGCTAGTCACAATTCCAAGCTGCTACTAAATGTATGTACTGTGCACATATAACATATGATATACATATATGTTTGTGCTTATATATACATTATATGCTTCTATGTATATCACAAAGAAATACTTTTAAAATTGAGTGTTTCTGTATCTGATGACCAGGCATTTGAGTTTCCTTTGCTGTTCCCTCCTATGTCTTTCATTGTCTCTATCTGACCCATAAGTTGTTTTGCAGTCTAAGTAGTGAGCCTTTGACTTTGCCTTCATCACTTTGCCTTTCCCTGGCTCAAGGGCTAAGAGGAGGAGAAGCCCATAGAGTTCACCTAGTTTTTTCTCTTACTCTACAGAACAGGAATTCTCAACCTTTTACGTGTCATGGACCCCTTTGTCAGTCTGGTGACACCTCTGGGCTTCTTCTAAGAATAAGGTTTTTAAATAATAGAAGGAAATGCTCAATTTTAGTTAGAAGTTAGTGAAAATAAAGATGCAATTTTTCCCATCCCACATTCACAGACCCCTTGAGGGTCTTTAGATCCTAGTTGGAGAAACTGCTAAAGAATTGCTCTTCAGAATCCCAGACAGATGGTCATCCAGACTTGTGCTCTATCCTTCAAGTTATCTTGTAGTTTTAGAAATAGATATATTGACTCTTCTGAAAAGAATGCAGGTCCCTTTGGAGATGGGGTATTTTGTTTTTGTCATTGTATCCTCAGCATCGAGCTTAGTTCCTTGCATGTAGTAGAACTGAATTGTTGGATTGTACCCTCCCATCAGCAAAACTTGGAACATAGGGCTACTCCAACCATGTGACGCTATTTCCATCTGTCATTGCTTCCTTCATTAACTGACATTTCTACGAGTTAGATAACAGAAAAAAAGGAGGACGAGGTAAGATCTACAAAGGCATAGAATAGAGGCATAGAAAAGTAATAGAAAAGGGAGGTCAAATTTGATGCTTCAGGGTCTTCATCCTCATGAGGGATACATAAAGAATAAAGAAGATACAAGAAGTTTAACCCATGATTCAGACAATATGTTGCAAGAGAAGAAAAATATTGAGAAAGTCAAGCAAACCAAGTTTCTTGGAAAAGGTTACAGGTAAAGAATATTACTTAAAATAAAAGGCTTGAGGAGAACTGGGAGGGAATGCTTTTTCAGGCAATGAAAGAGAAGAATCAAAAAAGGTGAGGAATAGATAAATAAGTTAAAAGAAAGAAAGGGAAATTAACGAATTCAGAGAACTTAGGCTAGGGAAAGTAAAGCACATAAAGGAGAAGATTCAGTGGGCATAGACTAGCATCAAAGAAGTGTAAGCAAAACTCATAACAAGGTCTACTACTACTACTACTACTGCTACTATTACTGCTGCTGCTGCTAATGCTACCTCTACACTACCACCAACACCACCACCACTACCACCACCATGAACACATATAACTAGGACCAAAGGGTGAAAGTCAAAGGGAGGTAGATTTTGGTTTAATGCAAACAGAAGTTAAACATTAGAGTTGTACAAAATAGGAATGGCTCCCCTGAGGTTTCATTCTCTTTTAAAGATTTGAGAGGCTGAATAGTCTGAGGTTTTATAAAGGGCATTGATAGTTAGATAAATGACCTTTCAGAATCCTTGGGATTCTGAGATTCTCCCTAGAAGATCAAATGAGATAATGGTTGAGCAGCACTAATCTCTAATACAGGAAAGAATTCTATGCACTCAAATCAAGATTAAATCCACCACTAAGCTAGGGATGACTCTATATCATCTCAGTAATGTCACTGTTTGACAAAATATGTGCCCACTAATTAGGAAATGACTAAACTGTGGCATATGAATGTAATAAAATATTACTGTGCCATATTGATGAATGTGAAGAATTTAGAGAAATATGGGAAGATACACAGCTAGCAATATTGTCTATTGTATTTTATCCAAGACTTTCAAACTTTTATTTTGTTGTTTGTATTGCTTTTGTACTTTAAAATATTTTTGATATCTTTTTTGCTTTATAACTATTATTTTACTTGATCCTCACAACAGCCCCAAAAGGCAGATGTTGTGATTATCCCCATTTTACAGTTGAGGAAACTGAGCCAAGTAGAAACTCAGTGATTTGCCCAAGGTCATACAGCTAGTAAGTGTCTGGGGTCATATTTGAACTCAGAATTTCTTGACACCGGGCCTAGTGATCTTATCCTATATGCCACCAGCTGCCCCTACAGAAATATAAATAATAAAAGTTCTTTTTCTGGAAGAGAAAGGGAATGTATTTTATGTGGAAAGGAAGGAGATGCAAAAACAAACTATATCAATAAAATCATTTTAGAGACAACAACAATAAATGCAATGCTAAAAATAAAAATCAATCAATAAAAAGCATTTATTCAGTGTTTATTATCTGCTCAGCACTATGATAAGCCCAGAGGATATGAGGAAAGGTAAGAATAATCCCTGTTATCAAGGACCTCACACTCTAAAGAGGGAGATGACATGTAAATAACTAGGTACACACAAGCTATATATGGAGTAGATGAGATATAAATTTAGAGGGCAAAGCATTAGCAGCTAGTGGGGACTGGAAAAGGGATCCTGTAGAAGGTAGAAGTAGAGCTGTGACTTAAAGAAAGTCAGGGACGCTGAGGCAAAGGTGAGGAGTCAAAGTATTCCAAAGCTGAGAGTCAGCCAGTGCGAATGTAGAGAGGGAGACCAGAGAGAGAGGATGATGTTTGAGGAACAGTGTGTAGTCTGTGGAGCTAGCTCATAGAGTGTGTGAAGAGTAAAAAGATGTCAGAAGACTAGAAGGGTAGGAAGGAAGCAGAGTAGGATTAATCGTAACAATTATTATTATTAAACATGACAACAATATTCCTATAGAGCTTTAAAATGTGCAAAATGCCATATAAATATTATCTCATTTTATCTTGTCCTGGGGGGGGGGGGGGTAGAAGCTATTATTATCCACATTTTGCAGATGGGGAAATTGAGGCATCTAGAAGTATGGAGAACTTTAAATTCCAAACCAAAGATTCTATTCTATTTGATTTTGGAAGTGATAGTCACTGGAGTTTTATTGAGAGTGGAGAGAGGATGACAGGTTTAGACCAATGCTTTAGGAAAATCACTTTGGCAGCTGAGTAGAGGATGGATTGGAACAGAAGGGTATTACAACAGCTAGGTTAAAAGTGATAAGGGTGATGGCTGCTTGAGTAAAGAGGAGGCAACATACAGAGGAGACATTGTGAAGAAAGAAATAATAAGATTTGGCAACAGACTGGATGTAAGATGAGTCAGAGTAAGATATTGTGGATGACACTGAGGTCATTAACTTGGGTGACTAGGAGACTGGCAGTAGCCTCGACAGCAATTGGGAAGTTCAAGAGAAGGGAAGATTTGGGGGAAAGATAATGAGATCTGTTTGGTCAGATTGATTTTAAGATAGCTATGAGACATCCAAATTACAATGTCCAAAAGGCAGTAGATAAAAGTCAGGAGAGAGACTAGAGCTGGATATCTTTATCTAGAACTATATCCATTTAAATCTATGTGGATATATATATGCACATTTGTACCTCATATATATATGTATGTTACATATATATGCACACATATGAATTGAGAGATTGATAAACATGGAAGTGGAGCACTTGTGGTTGATGATACTATCAAGGGTATGACCATTTCTGTGTATAGTTGAGGTGGAGTGGTCATATAAATTTAGCTGATTAAGGAATCAGGAAGTTATAATATTTGAGAGACCTTCAAGATTTATGTTAAAATGCCCTCATATGAGGGAAGGAATTGGAGAAGAGAGAAAGGACAAAATCTATGAATCAAATACTGAGCTCATTAAGGAAGAAAGGAGAATATCCTAGGGGTTAAGATAATGGCCATCAGGATCTGGATTAGATAAAAACTTTGGACAGCACAAAGCTGAGAGCGAGAGCGAGAGCGAGAGAGAGAGAGAGAGAGAGAGAGAGAGTGCCAGAGGCAGAGAGAAAGATACAGGCTGCTGAATGATGGTCACATAGTAGGGGCAGTGGGGAGCAAGAACTATTCCAACTCCCACACTATGATCAGTGAGTAGGGAGACATGAGTGAATGTGCTACCTACCAATACAAGAGAAAGGGTAACAAAGAAAGCCTTGTCATCAAGAGGCAGCCAGATCAGGTCGGGTCAAATGTAATAGACTATGCTGGTATTAGGCTATTAAAATCATAAGGCACATCCTTGCTTTATGTTATCAATAAGTAAACTATAAAAATGCTGTCATTAGAAATCATACAGTGGTTCTATTTAACTTTTGAGGAAATGCATTTTATGGAGAGGTTTCACTAGGTATTAAATGTCAAAATATTGTGAAATAGCAAAATGAAATGGAATAAATTATTTTGACTTTATGACCCATAAGGCCAGTTTAAGGGTAAAATGACGCTAGCCAACATCTTCTAATTCTTCTCAATCCAACAAGAAGGAAGATATATAGAAATTTGTTCTCAAAGAACCCTAAAACATTTGAACTGGAAAGGACCATAGGGATCACTTGGTTCAACCCTTTCATTTTCTCAAGTCCAAAGGGGAGACATGCCTGGCCAAAGGTCAAGCAATCTGATTGGCCTACCACACCAAAAGTGCTTTACTTGATCAAAGTAAGAATCACAACTTCATCAAAATTTGAAATGCTCTAGTACAGTGGTTCTCAAACTTTTGGGTTTAGAACCCCTTTACATTATTAAAAATTAGTGAGGACCTCCCCCCCACCAAGAGCTTTGACTGATGTGGGTTATATCAATTGGTGTTTATTGTATTTAAAATTAAACATCTTGGTATTATTCTGAAAATAGTTTTAACTTTGAAGACCTGCTGAAAGGGTCTTGGGGACACCCCCAAGACAGCTGGACCATACTTTGAAAATTGCTTCTGTTGTACAATGTAGTTAGGTGGCACAGTGGATGGAGCACTGGCCCTGGAGTCAGGAGGATCCCAGTTTAAATACGGCCTCAGCCACTTACTAGCTGTATGACCCTAGGCAAGTCCCTTAACCCTATTTGCTTCAGTTTTCTCATCTGTAAAATGAGCAGGGAAAGGAAAAGCACTCCAGTATCTTTGCCAACAAAGAGTCAGACACAAATGAAACTACTTAACAATAACAACAGTACGATGTCCCCTTGTAACCCTAAATGCTGAAGCCTTTGGATGAAACAGTATTCTTTGTTGTGACACATAGAACATTGCATCTGCACCCTCAGCTGCCCTTAAGTTCCACCTCCACATCAGCATGTTACAGCATGGAAAACTAGTCCACTTTAGCAATTTAATTTAATTAATAATCATATTTAAAAATATATCTACCTTCTTTAGTTGGACTATTTTCAAGTCAGAGCTATCTTTGTAAAAATTTTAGTGAACCAAAGCCAACTAGACCCCAGTAGTTGAGGCCTTTTATATGTTCAGGGTGATGTGCACCTGAATTACTTATAACAATCTGGAAACTAGGGCACAAAGTACTCAACCACACCAATATAACTGGGGACTATAAATAAAAAGAAAATCCATGGAAGAATGCATGATCACAAACTGCTTGTTATCCCTCTGAAATGTAAAAATACACACAAGAAAATACAGCAGCTCTTAATTTCCTGGTTAAATGTTACATTTACTGGCCATCAAGCTTTCCAAATGTTTTCTTTATGTTAGTGGTTTGCATATATTTGGAGCACAGCCCCCCAAAAAAATTATAGAAAAGTTCCAGTGGAAATAGAGCATAATGCTGAGTCCAAAAATAGACCCTGGGAGTTTGCGAATTAAATCAGCCTAACTTAAACATGGGCAGGTAGCTCAGTGTATAGTGCCAGATAGTGCCAGACCTGGAGTCAGGAAGACTCCTCTTCTTGAGTTCAAATCTGGCCCCAGACACTTACTACCTATATGACCCTGGGCAAGTCGCTTTATCTCTGTCTGCCTCAGTTTCTTCCTCTGTAAAACTGGGAATAATAATAGTACCTACCTCTCAGAGTTGCTGTGAGAATCAAATGAGATATATTTGTGAGGTCCTTCCCAAACCTTAAAGCGCTGTGTAAATGCTAGCTATTATTACTAGTTATTATCATAACCACTTAATAGATTATTTTAGTGATTGGTTGATGATATTCTTATGCAAACGATTTAAGCTATTAAAGTTTAAAACTGCCCTAAGGCTTTTGGGACACCTTATATTAGCCAGATAGTGGGGGTCACCCTGATACCACATAAAGTCATCATATCCATGTCCATCATTATGAATTTATACTTTCTCTACTTCTGTAATGCTAGTGTTAACATAGTCCAAAGGCACAGGACAAGTAGTAGGCAGTTAATAAGCTATTTTTTTTTTGAAAATCATGAAAATTATTTTTAAAACATATTTGAAAACTTTTAAATAGAATTTTTTAGAAGTAGAGTGTTTTAAAAAGCTGTTCCAGTTTTATGAGTTATTATCTTTATTTATACCAGTTAAATGTTTGATCGATTTATCCTCACAGTCTTTGCTTGAGAGAAAATAAAAAATCCATTTACACAGAACCCAGTGATTATTTCCTTCTCCTGAAACCATGCTCCTATAGCCTAAAATGAGTTTTTATTCATGATTACAAAATCCAAGGAATAAGAATGCCAGAACAAACATATTCCTTCAAACTAGAAAAAATAAATATATTCCTTTATAAAGAATTCAACAACAACAAAAAATCCTTTTAAAAAAATTTGCTCTCCAAACCAAAACTGAAATGTTGGATTAAGTCATCTACGACACTTCAGGATTCAACCATTTTAGCCCAAAAGATATAATAAATCTCTAATTTTTCCTTAAAACTATAAATAATCTGCAAGGAGCTATTAAATGGCATATACAGAGCCAATGAGAAAAAGGCCATAATGAGAAGGAATTATATCAGAACTTTCTATTCTTGTACCAAAGAACTGGGAACAACATAAATGCCCATCTACTTAAGAATGGCTAACCCAGCTGAAGTACAGGAACCTAATGGAAAATGACTGTGTTGCAAAAACTAGGTGATAGATCCAATAGAGTGCTGGACTTGGACTCAGGAAGACCCAAGTTCGAATCCTACGTAGGTCATTTAGTAAATGTAGATAAGCAACAAAAGAATGAAAACTGAATGATATGAAATTATCATGACAAAGTCTGAGTTCAAAGAAGAGATAAAAGGCTAAATCCCCTTATTGCTTTATTAGACACGTGAGACTATGAACATGGGAGGCTTTACTGCCATCATGGTCGATATGTTAGTTAGGTTTGCTGATCCATACAGTATTTTTCCTCCTTCCCCCTGCCCCTTTTTTGTTGTTGTATGGGTAGCTCTTGGAAAAAGAGAGGGACATAATAGGAAATTTTGATGATACAGAATGAGACATATCAATAAAAATAAAAATTTAAAAGCCATTAAATTTCAAACCTACTTTCTTCAAGAATTATCTCAAGAACAGAAATGTGAGCATTTCCAAAAAGTTAAATATTCATCTTTACAACAGTTTTCTACGGGAATTCAGTTGTTTAGTTTGTTTAATTATTAACTCCTCCTCCCAGTTTACATACTACTTTAAATGTAAATACATAGTAGATTATCTTTAAAATGAAAAAAAAAAACTGTCTGCATTATAAAGCACTCCAAAATAAATGTTTTAGTTTTCCCACTTTCTATAGATATTTTTCTCTTTACAACCATTGCCTACTAGCTATATACGTGAATCTGATTGATGTACATACAACTTAAGAATGAGCACTAAGGCATAGGACCAAATGAATTATGTCTTGACAAAACCCTTTTAAATGTTTAACAGAATAATTTGTAGCAAAAATTCTAGTTACCCACAACATGCCTAGGTTGCCAATAATTGTCAGCTTCCAACACAGCACAATTCCTTTACTCTCTGGACTGTTCTACCTCAGCCCCAGCTTCCTTCTCAAGCCAGAGATGCCTCCACTCCTGAAACTCCTTTCCCAAATGGTGTGCTCCTGTCTAGAATCTCCATCTAGAGGAAGTACCCAGGCCAGCCATATTCACTTCTAAACAGCTTCTACTCCTGACTACTCTAACATAGGCATCAACATGTTTTAAAACATCATAGACAGTACATCTGGATTTTAACAGGCCATTTAACAAATTTGTAATCGCACTAGTTATGACAGAGAAAGATGGGCTTGAATAGAGTCCAATGAATTACTAGTGAAACAATGAAACCAAAAAGGAGTGGATTAAAGTCAAGAAAGGTTTTGAAATGGGTGTTGGAAAAGTGTTTCTAGTAGCATACCACAAGGCCATGTATTTGTTCTATATTTTTTATCAATGACTTGAATAAAGACATAGAAGCCTCTAAGTAGTTCAGTACAAATTAAGACAAGTTCAAATTACTTCAACTTTTTAAGCCTCAGTTTTATCATGTGTAAGATGAAGGAATTGGATTATGTGACCTCTGATTTCTTTTCCAGGTCTAAATCTATGATCCCATGCTTATTAAGTCTGTAATTCTTAAGATTTATTAAGCATACGTGGAAAGGATTATTAATACATTGGAATCAGTATTTCAAAAGATCTCCATATGGTAAGACCACAAAGATGAAATTTAATGAGGTTAAACGTAAAGTCTTATGCTTGGGCTCAAAACATTCAATTAAATAAGTACTAAATGAGGGAGACCTGCTGGCCTGGAGGCACAGTGGATAAAGAGCGGCACCTGGAGTGAGGAAGACCTTAATTCAAATCCTATCTGTGTGGCAAATCACTTAATCTCTGTCTCAGTTTCTTCATCTGCAAAATGGGGGTAATAATAGATAATAATAGATTCTTCTATCTCACAAAAGTGTTGTGAAAATAAAATGAAATGTTTGTGAAGCACTCTGCAAATCTTAAAGTGCTATATTAATGAAAGTTATCACTTTTAATATTTGTATGAAAAAGACCCTGACTCCCTTGTAGACTATGATACAAACTGAAATTAGACCTAAAGGAGTGCTTTCCCAACATCATGATTTCTAATTAATGAATTGAAAAGCATTCATTAAGTGGATACAATGTGCCAGGCACTGTGCTAGCTGCTACCCATACAACAACTCAAAGGAAATCACTCCTGATCTTACCTTAAGTCCTTGAAACACCCCACCAATCTGAGCTGCTTGTCCTATCCTCCCTCACTACAGCCTTTTGCTCAACCCTAACTTAGTGAGATGCTTAACAAAACAACAGCTATTGGAGTCATGGGGCACACTTCTGGGTTAATTCTGTGACACAGCCTGCATGTCACCCTGAGGGTCCCCACCCCAGATTTTCCATCATTCAGAAGAACCATACATCTTACAAGTATCTTTTTAATATATACATATATATTTATAATATGTACATAAGTATATAATTACTTTTAGAAGTCATACTTGGTGGAGAAAAAACAAGGCCAACTCCAGAAAAAAGTTTTAGGGTCTTGAATAAGTTTCAGCTTTGACAGTGTCTCATACAAGCTAAAAACCTATTTCTAATTACATCTTCCCAAGGTCTAAAAGATTTTGTAGATCATCATATTTCGAAAAGTTCCACATGACATTATGATTAACATAACCGTCAAGTTATTTAAATCATAGTTTAAAAAAATAATTGAAGACCATAAGAGAAACTACTGATTTATACCTAAAGATTGATCTATTCTCAGCCAAGTTGGCTTCTCATTAGCACCCATCCAATTGTAATTGGTCTTTGTATTGCCTGCTGTCATATCTGCATGTCCTCAAAACTTGCTTGGATGAAACACTAGCATGTAAGAAGTTCCTGAATTCACAGCAATGTGCCAAAAAAAAATGCTGGCATATGTAATGACTGGAGTAAAAAAAATCATGACACTTTATATATCAAGACTAGAATTTCAACAATTCTTCCAATGCCAAAAGAAAAAAAATCCATCTTTGATGTTCTTCCTCCCAAAGTTTCTTCTTTGTGTATTTACTGTCATATGGAAACTGGACACAGACACTACTGCCGTACTTAGATGTGGAATAAAATAAGTCTAAAAATGAAAGTCATATTACCACTTTAAAGCTGTTTTTTTTGGAAAAGGAAAACAAATGCAAACATTTGGGGAAGTGTTATGTATAGAGATAATGCTTTATAAATATCTAGTGGAGAAAGGGAAAAAAACCTGCATCTCTTACAGTAGCTTCACAAGAAATCTTCAAAACCTCAACAGAGCTCTTAAAACCAGTAACGGCTATGCTTGTGTATCCAAGTGAAACCATGCAATTATGTAATCTAAGATGAGAATTGATCTCATTGAAATGTGAACACAGACAGAACTGGAATGGGGCAGAAGATAACAACCTTTCTGCTATCTTGTTTGTATTTTAGACAAGTCCTTGACACTTAGGAGTACTGGAAGTGGGGTGGGTTGGACAGGGGGTTGTGGTCTCTGCCAAAATGTCCTACTTGCTGTGCCCCTGAACTTGGTACTTCTGCTCCTACTTCTGTGTCCCCCCACAGGATGTCCCCCATACCTTAAGACACCCTGTCCTGTCAGAACCTCCCACTTCTCAGAATGCCTAACTTCTTTCATGATTCAGCTCATTAAGACATCTCTTACCAGAAGCCTTCATTGATTGTCTAAATGTTATTGCTCACTTCTCACCTCCTCCCAAAATCATCATGGATTTTTATGTATACTATCACTGAGGTTTTTTAAAGTATTCTGCCTACACTCTAATCCAAAATATCATAGATTGAAGCATACTATTTTCTTTTTTTTCTTTCTCGTCTTTTCCCTTTTGTTGTGATTCTTCTTTCACAACATGACTAATATGGAAATGTGCTTAATATAATTGTACATGTACAGCCTATATCAGATTGCATGCCACCTTCGGGAGGGGGAATGGGGGTAGAAATTTAGAACTCAAAATCTTAAAAAAGTGAATGTTGAGAACTAAAAATAAATTATTTTAAAAACCCACAAAAAATATCAGAAAGAATTCTACTACTTTCATCTAGATCTAATCCACCACCATAATGGATTCTTCATCAAGCCAGCAAACTAATTTAGGGTCTTGGCAAAATCACTTGTTTTCAAAATATGTACCCTGCTATTGGGAAATGGCTGACTGTGCTTAATCTGTTTACATGTAGCTAGGTGGCACAATGGAGAGGGCTGGACCTGGAGTCAGGAAGATCTGAGTTCAAGTCTTGCCACAGACACTTAGTTGTGTGACCCTGGACAAGTCATTGAATCTCTGTCTTCCTCAGTTTCCTCAACTATAAAATGGGGATAATAATGCCTCAGGGTTGTTGTAAGGAACAAATGGGACAATATTTGTAAAGCACTTAGCACAGTGCCTGGCACATAGTAGGCACTTAATAAGTGTTTGTTCTTTCCTTATGCATCCCCATCATGTTATATCCCTGGGTTTTCTCCTCCCCCTCCAGGAGAATGTAAGCTTCTTGAATATAGGGACTGTTTATTATGCTGTCTTTGTATGTTATCAGGGCCTACCACCTTTCCTTGAACTTGTTGGAATGCTTGTTGGACAGTATGGAATTGAAAAAACGATCAAAGTACTTCAGGACTTCTTGGTTTCCATAATAATAATTTTCGCCATCATGAAACATTTAGTAATACAGCAGGGTAGAGGAGGATGTTATATACTGAAGAGTGTCGTTACCTAGTTACCTGAAATTCCCTTTAAAGAGCAATGAGTTTCCAGATTTACAAACTTGCATCAGAAACAAAACCCCCATGTGTTTTATTCAGGGAGACAACAAAGCACCTTACCATCAGGTGAGTATGTATAATTCATTGCACCATCTTGAACATTCCTAGGTATCTTCAGGTATACTTTGATGATTAATTAATTATGAAGGAAGCAACCAAATGATCTCATGCCTTATTTTATACTCCTCTCCCAATGTCTAAATTTCAGCCCAAGTGGAATACTAGCTGTTCCCCAATCTTGCCCCGAATTCTCTTGTCTCCACACATTTATACAAGCTGTCTCCTATACTGGGAAGGCATTCCTTCCTCACCTCTGCCTTTTGAAATCTTTCTCCCCTTTCTAGGCTCAGCTCAGGTGCCATCTCCTCAAGAAGCCTGCCTAGGCCTCTAAGCTGTAAGTGTTCTCCTTCTGCTCAATAGTCCCTGGGGCATTTTGTCTAGAATTCCCCTTTGTCTCTAACATTGTACCTTTTGTTATTCTTGTCTGGGTCTATGTAACATATGACCTAACAAATAATAAGTTGTAGGTAAAGAACTGCGTCGTGTTCACCTTTCAGTCCACAGTGTCTAGCACAGTACCTTGTGTATAAGAAATATTAAAGTGATTATTGAATTTCTGTGGTTTGTTTTCAGGCCCAATAAGCTAGAGGAAAGGTTTAAGGGCAAACAATACCACCAACAAGCTCCAGCAGATCTCTTGAGGCCTGGCCATTATACTTAAGTAGTGTTCATAGTGGTATTCAGATGTTTATTGATCCTCATTATCACTAACAAACATTTACTAACTATCATTCTATAAGAAATGATGAGGGGGACAGTTTCAGAAAAACCTGTGAAGATTTGTATGAGCTGATGTAGAGTGAAGTGAGCAGAACCAGGAGATCATTGTACACAGTAACAGCAATATTTTCCTGGTGATCAACTATGAAAGACTTAGTAACTCTGATCAATATACGATGATCTGAAGGATTTGTGATAAAAATTCTTATCCGTCTCCTGGGAGAGAACTGATATACTTTGAGTGCATACTAAAGCATATTTTTTCACTTTCTTTATATCTCTTGCTTTTTTTTTTAGCACGGCTAATACAGAAATATGTTTTGCATGACTTCACACTTATAATTGCTTGCCTTCTCAATGGGTGAGGGAGGGGCTGGAGGGAGAGAATTTGGAACTGAAAAATTTAAAAATGAAGTTAAAAAACCTGTTTATTGAGTTCTTATTAGGCACAAGCTACTGTGCAAAACACTTAGGATGAAAGCAGTAGCTTTATCTCCTAGGAACTTCAACTATTCATTTATCCTGAGCAGACCAGAGTATAAAATACATAGTTCGATGTTACACTGGTCACAACATTTAACTTCAGAGGTGCAACCCTCTACAGGTGAGGGAACAATAGCTATTCTACCACGGTGGTGAAGTTCAGACTACCAGCCTTTGAACTTCATTATTTATTGATTCTGAGAGATTCACATCATTAAAGCTTTTCAGTCTTTTTTTTTCTTAACAATATTGTTGACTCTTTCAGTGTACCCATGATTATGTGCAGGGACTGAAATGAAAGGACACTACAATAAAAAAAAATCTATAGCATAAAATAGGATAGACAGTAGGGAAAATCAAAGGTTGTTAGACTACTAAAAAGCCTCCTGCTCTTACATCATGAATAGTTTCTTAAAACAGAAACTGGGAAGGTCCTGGAAGAAGCAAGTATTGAACAATGAGGGTTTGGTGGTTGTTGTTTTGTTTTTTAAATAATTGATATTATCTTTACATAAAAGGAAGCAACTGGTTACAGTCACAATTAACCAACTTCATAGATTTGTGACTATAAATCAGTCATTTAACCTTTCTGAGATTCATTTTCTCTATCTCTAAAATGAAAATAATAATGCCTGTGTTGTTATTCAATCATTTTTCCATCATGCCCAACTCTTTGTAACCCCATCTGAGGTTTTCTATGCAAAGATATTGGAGTGGTTAGGCAATTCCTTCTCTAGCTCATTTTACAGATGAATAAACTGAGCTAAAGAGGGTCAAGTGACTTGCCCAGGGTCACACAGACAGTGTTTGAAGTCAGATTTCAACTCAGGAAGTTGAGTCTTTCTGACTCCAGGTCTGGCATTCTATCCACTGCACCACCTAGCTCCCAGTAATAGTCCTTATCTAATACGTTATTGTGAGGCTTAAGTAAGATATTGTAAATAATGTGTTTTGCAAGTGTTTAAAAGTACTATAAAACATCAGTCATTACTGTTATTATTTCAGAACCAGAAATTGAGGCAGTCAGATCATAAAACAAAGGCTAAATCAACTATCGAATTAGAAAAAAAGATAAAGATAAGAAAACATTGTGATTATAACCACTCCAACCTACCTATTTAAATAAGTTTTTGACTTGAAAAAATTGGCAAATCAACAAAAATAAGGACAGTGATTATGACTACCAGCACTTCTCAGAGAAGTTTAACTGATAAAAAAATTAAAAGTTTAACATATCCAAACAGTTGCCCAGCTGAGGAGGCCAGGAGGCCCCAGAAAATGAATTAGCCAACATAGGCTTGCATTCCTGGCCAAGGAGATTATATGATCGGAGGCCAACAATGGCTGGTAGTAAAACTTCATTTGTAAAACATTAGGTAAGACTCCAAACAGTATCTTTCAGAGAGCAGTGAAAAAACACTTAAGGAAAAACAACCTGCAGAGAGTTTGGCATAGGAAAAAGATAATCTAACTCACCCCAAGAAGGAAGATAATGTCTAAACTTAAAATGGAATAGATATGGCAACCTTTAGATAAGAAAGCTACTTTCATAGTTGACAATGACAGAACTACCACATTAGGATTTTAGTCAGGCAATAAACATTTATTAAGCACCTACTATATGCCAGGTGCTGCACTAACTCTGTGGGATGCAAAGAAAAGCAAACCAGAGGCCCTGCTCTCAAAGTGCTTGTAGTCCAATGGAAGAGACAACATGAAAACAGCTGAGTACAAACAAGATACACACAGGATAAATTGGAGATAACCTATGGAGGGAAGGCTCTAGCACTGAGGGGGATCAGTTTCTGATTCCACCCGCCCCCACCTCATTGGTCGGATTTTAACTAGGACTTGAAGAAAACCAGATAAGTCAGAAGGTAGGAAGTAGAAAGAGTATTGCACATAAGAGGACATCCAGTGAAAATGCCCAAAAACTGGAGATGAAGTATCTTGTTTGAGGAACAAACAACAGAGGCCAGTATCACTGGATAACAGAGTATGTGGAGAGGAGTAAAGTGTAAGAAGACACCTTACTCACTATCCAATGTGCTGTATAAGAAAGTAGAAGTGATACTTATGAAGATTAAGTAAGGAAGAGCAGCTGGATTTGACCAAATACATATAGAAATAATCCAGCATGGAGGAAACACAATTTAAATGATTTTCAGGGGTCAGTTTCCGAGATATTATAAAAGGTGAAGATTCCAAAAGAATGGAAAAGATCACTGAAGGTATCTATATAGAGAAATTGGTTCTTTAAGTCTTCCCCTTGGCCTCTCTCATTCAATGTTGAATCTCTTCACTTTCTTTGAAACCAGCATCTTGATGTCTAAGTCTTTGCTAAGTTCATGAAGATGAGAGAGAGAGACTGTTGCAAACTTCCCTACCCCGATCCCCACCCAAACAGCTAATTCCATTTACCTGATAATCCTAACTGCTGTTCACTGAGTAGAACTCTGCCTCATTGTAACTTTCTCCCTATGTCTATGAGGCCAATTCTTTCTCTCAGATATTATTATCTTATGTTACGTTATATTACCTCACATCACGTTACGTTACGTTATGTTAGTTATATTATGTTGTATTGTTATATTGTTGTTCTGATATATTATGTTATATTGTATTGTACTGTATTATATCATATTATAAATAATGGTACGTGTTATAAGGTATTCTATGTCATTAAGGTTTGACCTGACCTATGAATCCAGCATATAAAAAATGGAAAGGCCTCTCTTCCCAGTTCCATTAAGAGAATATTTCTGATTCCAATGGGAAGGCAAATGACCCTTTATGAAATGGGAATCAATTAATCAAACAACAAACATTTATTCAATGTCTACATTGATGTGGTGGATGGGATAACTGTGGAAGTCAGTGATGAGTGAGTAAATGGAATAGAGACCTAGACACTTCTAAATTGCAGACAGATTAAATTTAGAGATAAGTATTTTTAAAATTAAATAACCTTTACTGCATCCATATTCTACTTACGTACTTAATGTCTGAGGAGACAGCCAAATTTATTAATTCTCCAACAAATAATAGCTTTTTGAACATTGAAAGTATTTTTCCTGCCAACATTAAATAGTTTGTGCAATTAATTAAATGATAGTTGCAAAAGTGAATATTTTCCAGGATAAATGCTTTGTAAAAGCTACTGTATAAGAGATTACTTTTTGGCGTGGACTCTTTAGCAAGATGAGTACACATTTTATTTAGAGGACATTGTGACCTTCAAAATAGATAGCTACACTTTTTTTTTCTAAAGTTAGATTGTTTTCCCAGTTGCTGCAATTAACGTGTCAGATAGTACTTTCTTAGCAGTATAGTTCTACTATTTATTCTTTACATGTAAAATCTTAATTTTACAGTCAGTCCCTGATTTAAGAACATCCAACTTAAATGAATTAGGATTGGGGTGAATGACTGTTTTTTCTCCTAAAACAGCTAATATAAGTGAATAAGTTACCTAAAACTCAATTACTTTCTATGCAACTATGAAGATGTTGGGCAGCTAGGTGGCACAGTGGATGCTGGACTTAGAATCAAGAAAACTCATCATTATCAGTTCAAATCTGGCCTCAGACACTTACTAGTTGTATAACCCTGGGCAGGTCACTTAACCCTGTTGGCCTCAGTTTCCTCATCTGTAAAATGAGCTGGAGAAGGAAATGGCAAACCACTCCAATATCTCTGTCAAGAAAACCCCAAATGGGGTCATGAAGAGTTGGACACAACTGAAATGACTGAACAACAACATGATGACCATGGCCTGCAGTAGGCCACGTCTTGCCTAGTACATAGTATGTCCTTAACAAATGTTTGTTGAATGCATAATATAAACGCAAATATTGTGAAAGGCATAGTGTGAGAGGCAGATTAGTATAATGGATAAATGACTAGCTTTCAAGAAATCATAGAATTGTAAGATCATACTTCTAAAGCTCTAGAAGAGATCTGGGAGGCTAGTTGGTCCAAACCCTTAAAGATGAGGAAACTAAGGTCCAGAGATTAAGTGATTCACCCAAGATCACAAAAGTTCTAAGTGGCAAAGGTGGGATTTGAACCTGAGTCCAAATTCAATGCTCTAGGTTCAAATCCTGACTCAGATACATACTAACCAAGGGCAAGTCACAACCTATTAGAAACCCTAATCCATAAGTTACACGAGAGCTGTTAAGGTTAGTTGTTGGAGAAAGTGTTCATATGAGGGTGTTCCCTATGCCCATTTAATCATACATCCTGACCACCCTCCCCTCAAAGGAAAAAAAAATTAACACAGTATACAGTTAAAAATTGTATCTTGCCCAGCTTTACACAAAAGTAGTCTTTCAATCTTATGGTTTACTTGAAGGAAGGAAGATTTCTTCATCACTCTATATTTGGCTCAATTTGAACTGGACTTTGAAGTTTTAGTCAAATAACATATATCATAGTCTGTCAATAAAATCATCTCCCTTTACGACACTAACAAAAATGTGATTTTCCATTTCTACTATTATTCCCAAAACCTATTTTCTAAGCTAAGCCTCTTTAAATTCTATTTTTTATTAATTGTAGAAACAGTGTTTGTATAAAAGTGTGGCATATGAATGGAAAGAGTAAAGAAACTCATTAAAGCCCAACCTAAAATAGAATTGCTGGGCTTGATTAACTGCATAGCAACAAACTGATGAGTGATGGAGTGGAACATCTAAACTGTCTACTCTAATCAAGATTCTCAATCCTCTGGACTGGAAAACTCTTCTCCATCTAAAGACTATTCTAGAAGAAAAATTACCTCGGGAGATGA
The DNA here is from genome assembly GCA_028646595.1 of Phalanger gymnotis. Lineage (NCBI taxonomy): Eukaryota > Metazoa > Chordata > Mammalia > Diprotodontia > Phalangeridae > Phalanger > Phalanger gymnotis. Next base: position 200,768,650 of record CM053622.1, on the reverse strand, counting down.
ACTCTAATTTCTGCTAATATATCCCCTCGTGAGGAATAAGCTTCTGATAACTTTTTTTTAAAATTTTAACTGCTTAAAACTTCTCTCGCTCTGTAGTAAGTGACAACAGAGCTAATTAAAAGTTTCAGGTAAAGCACATGTTCATCTAATTAAAGGGAATAAGCAAGCTGACTCTAAAATTTAAGAGCTCTCGGCAGGACTCCCCTCCACACTGTTCCAAACATCCACAATATTTGTTTAGGAACATTAGCAAGAATGGAAACATTTGCCCATTTATTGAAAAGAAATTAAATTGCAGGTGTTTGCTATGTGACTTGACTATTGTATACCATACTTTACATAATATTTTGTAAGGGATGAGTAAAAAGAAAAAGAAACATATAGTATTATTGCTTAGGTTGTTCTGTGAAGATTTTACTAATGGTACATGAGATGATTTTTTTCATAATGAGCAATGATACCTTCCAGCAAAGAGATGATTGACTATTGTGTATTGTGAACAAGAAGTGTGATTAGTGACAAACCTTTATTTTCATATTTGATATATAGTGATTACTTTTTTTATGACCACAAAGCAATTTGCTTTGGTGCTCTAATAAGACTATATTCATCTCACAAACACCTAACTTATGAGCAACCTTTACAAGATACTTGATTAGTCAAGAATGTTACAGTTGACTAATATTCAGGGTTGAAAAATTTCAATAATAAGGCTGAGCAAATTCCCATGATGCTCAACCAGTAGCAGTTTGGGTGGGGGAGGAGGGATCCTATTGTTCCCTCTGCTCCAGTATCTCTGTAAAAAGCCCCAGTGGGGCTATGATATAGCAGGGAAATTTGGGAGTCATCCTTTAGACCACACCTACCACCTCATATTATAACTATCACATAGATATAACAACACATATCTATTACCATACTCTTTACTAACCATAGCTGAGAACTATATAGTGCTTTGAGGTTATTCTTTATAAACACTTTGTAGACAGTAATCCCCTGTTTGACAGCTCTGTCACATAGTGCCTGTATGACCTTGCCTGTATGCCTTCCCTCTGTGGCTTCAGTTCATGAAATGAGGAAGCTGGACTAGATGACCTCAAAGGTCCTGTTTGCCTCTAGATAGATGTTCGATAAATGATCTAACTCCAGCCCACCTTCCTGCGCTTAGTTGACATCACTCCCCTTTTCACACTCTACATTCTAGCAAAATCAACCTAATCGTTACTCTTCATACACAACACTCTTATTCCCATTTCCTTTGCATAACCCTAGCATAGGATGTCTGTTCCCTACGCCTGGAATTCCTCCCCTCCTCACCTCCACTAAAGCCCAGCTCAGGCACCACATTCTACATGAAAACTTTCCTGATCTTCTCAGTTACAAAAGTCCTCTGCTGGAAGCTATTTTGCAGTTATACAGATGTGTTATGCATTTGTTTTCCCCAATAGGATATACGCCTTTTGAGGGCAAGAAATATTTTGGTTCTGTCCTTCTATGCCCAGACCTTAGTATAATGCCTGATATTTTGCAGGCATATGTTTAATTAATTGTGGCAGCTAGGTGACACAGTGGATAGAGCACTAGACCTTGGAGTCAGGAGGACCTGAGTTTAAATATGGGCTCAGATACTTACTAGCTGTGTGATCCTGGGCAAATCACTTCACTCTGTTTACCTCAGTTTCCTCACCTATAAAATGAGCTAAAGAAGGAAATGGTAAGCCACTCCAGCATCTTTGCCAAGAAAACCCCTAATGGGATCATAAAGAGTCAGACATGACTGAAAACTACTGAACAACAGTAACAAATTAATAAATGCTTGATGACTGGTTTCATGACCTCTTCCCTAGGGATAAGTATTCTGGGCTACTCACAAATTTTTCAAAGAAGCAAGTTTATTCAATAATTTGCAACTGAAGTAGCTTTTAGGAGGAGGTTTTAAATTCTGATTTAAGGTTTTACTATGTCAACCACTTCCCAGATAATTGCATGATGGGTGTATAACATGTTTTATATTTGTTTGCTCTTCCCTTTTAAACTCTTATTCAAATAAAGCTTTAATGTTTTCAAAATCCTTTCTTCCTAACAACTCTGCTAATGTAAGTATTGTTGCTATTTTACAGATGGGAAAACTAAAGCTTGGAGAAGTTAGTTAACTAACTTGCCCTGGGTTGCATAGCTAGCAAATCTCAGATGTTGGAATTTGAACTCAGGTTTTTTGACTACAAAAATAGTAGAGTGTAAAGACTACCATTCTTTTATTTTTAATTGTAAACAATTTCCATTTTAGTCATATTGTAGAAGACTCGAATAAAAGGAAAAAATGAAAGAAAAAAGTGAAAAATAACACTCATCAATCTGCATTCAATCAATATCAGTACTTTCCCTGGAGGTGGATAGTATGCTTCATCATTGGTCCTTTGGGATTGTCTCGTGTCATTGTATTGCTGAGAATACCTAAGTCATTCACAGTTCTTCATCAAACAATATTGCTATTACTATGTACAGTGTTCTCATGGTTCTGTTAACTTCACTATGCATCAGTTCATGTAAGTCTTTCCAGGCTTTTCTGAAATTATCCAGCTTGTCATTTCTTATAGCACAATAATATTCCATCATAAGCATATGTACTACAGCTTGTTTAGCCATTCCTCAATTGATGAGGATCCTATTAAGTTCCAATTTTCAGCCATATGAAAAGAGCTGCCATAAATATTTTTGTACAAATATTTTGTAGAAAGTTTTTTGGATGTCTTTGGGATTTAGATCTAGCAAAGGTATTACTGGATCAAAAGGTGTGGATACTTTATAGCCCTTTGGGAATAGTTTCAAATTGCTCTTCAGAATCTGGTTGGATCAGTTCACAACTCCACCAACAGTACATTAGTGTCCCAGGTTTCCCACATCCCCTCCAATATCCGACATTTTCCTTTATTGTCATATTAGCCAATCTGATAGGTGTGGGGTAGTACCTCAGAGTTGTTTAGATTTGTATTTCTCTAATCATTAGTGATTTAGAGCATTTTTTCATATGACTATACATAGCTTGGATTTCTTTGTCTGAAAACTGCCTGTCCATATCCTTTGACCATTTATCAGTTGGAGAATGACTTGTATTTTTATAAATTTGACTCAGTTCACCATATATTTGAGACACGAGGCCTTTATCAGAGATACCTGCTGCAAATTTTTTTCCCAGTTTTCTGTTTTCCTTACAATTTTGGTTGCATTTTGGTTGTTTGTGTAAAAACTTTTTAATTTTATATAATCAGTTATATAATTATATATATATCAATTATATAATCAATATTTTACATTTTGTAATGCTATTTATATCTTCTTGGGTCCTAAATTCATCCCTTATCCATAAATCTGACAGATAATTTATTCTACCCTCTTTTGATTTGCTCATGGTATCTATCATCCTTTATGTGTAAATCATGTATGCATTTTGACCTTGTCTTGGCATACAGTGTGAGATGTTAGTCTATACCTGTTTTCCAGTTTTCCCAAGAAGTTTTTGTCAAACAATGAGTTTTTGTTCCAAAAACTCAGGTCTTTGGGTTTATCATTTACTAGATTACTATAGTCATTTACTATAATATAATTTGTACTTAAGTCTGTTCTGCTGATCCACCACTCTACTTCTTACCCAGTACTAGATTGTTTTGATAATTACCATTTGAGATCTGGTATGGCTAGACCACCTTCTTTCACGTTTTTTTTTTTTGATTGATTCCCTTGATATCCTTGAGCTTTTGTTCTTCCGGATGAATTATTATTTTTTAGCTTTGTAAAATAATTTTTGATAGTTTGATTGGAATGGCACTGAATAAATAGATTAATGCAAAGATGTCTATTCTCATTCCTTCAATTTGTTTTTCTTCTCTTATTGCTATAGCTAACATTTCTAGTAAAATATTAAATAACAGAGGTGATAATGAGCATCCTTGCTGCATCCCTGATTGTATTGTGGAGGCTTCTAGCTTAACCCCATTACAGAAAATGTTCGCTGATGGTTTTAGATAAATATTATTTAAGGTAAGCTCCATTTATTCCCATGCTCTCTAGTGTTTCTGATAGGAATGGGTGCTGTATTTTATAAAAGGCTTTTTGTTCATCTATTAAGATAATCGTGTGATTTCTGTTGATTTTGTTATTGATATGGCCATTTGTGATGATAATTTTCCTAATATTGAACCCTGCATTCCTGAACGCTACCATTCTTTAGGGAAAGCTAAAACTTTGAAACTTTTAATTTTGAAAACTGGGGAACTTCTTAAAGGTGGAGATAACTGCTGTTTATGCAATCTTCTAAAGAACATTTCTACAAATACAATTTCGCAAAATGCACCTTGATTATAACCTGTAGACTTGATTGGATCAACATTTGCTTCGACAGGCCTGCAAAGCATTTTAGAACAATTTTTGGTAAACTGGAATAGGAACATTCAAAATTAGTCCTTCGGGATAAAAAGGCAATCTAGAGAAAGAAATAATAAAAGAAAGCAGCAAACAGACTCTTTTTTGGTAAACAGATTATTTGAATTAGATTACTTTGCTTCTTAAAGAACTGGTTGTTTTCTGTCAAATCCATTTAGAAATTATTGGCACTTAACATAATGTCATTTCAGCTCTTTGTACTTATCATCCTCCTTTCTGTTTGGATTTAGCCGTGACTTTCAAACATTGGGGGTACAAAAGGCCCTTATACAGATGAGTGACCATCAGTGGAGTCCGAGTGTAGCACTCCCTGCTGCAATTGTCTTCTGGTACCTTGTTCCTAGCTTCCTGTTCCCACTATGTAAATCTTCCTTATTAAACATGAACATGCACATATGAAGCAATCTCTCTCCTTTTTCTTCCTCTGGGCAGATTTTTCAGTGTGGCTGGCCCTCCTGATACTTCTGTGGTCAAAGATAATAATACTAATAGTTTTTCCTGACTCCAAATTTATCCCCCTTTCTAACACACTGTGGTCTTTGTTTTCCCAGTTGGAATTCAAAATTCCTTTCCAAAAGAAATATTACAAATAATAATGGTTTGATGTAGATAAAATAGCGTAATTAGTACAATAGGAGCTCGTAGGAAGTTTAAAAAAAATTTAAACATTTTTAGATGGAAGTCTTTCTAAAGTGCCTATGTTCTTACTTCCTTAAATAGAATACACAGATCTCAGCTTCCACACTTTTTAAAAAATTATTTTTGAGATTGGGTATTCTTATCTCACCCAGGCTGTAAATGCAGTGGCATGGGTCCAATCCCACTAGTGACTTGCTCCATTTTTAATTTGGCCTGGTTTGTCCCTCCTTACTCAGCCTGGGGGCCCCCTCTTCCCAGAAGCTCATAGACTGGTACCAGACATAGTATGGACATCCTATTGGCATAGCCTTCCTACCTGCAGTTAAGAATTCCTAAGCTCAAATGATACAACAGTCACAGTTCCTCCAGTGTCAAGAATTACAGGCATACTCCACCATGCTTAGCTCCTTACTTGTAAAATGAATAAAATAGTTGCACTATCTAACATAGAAGAGGGACCTTTATAAAGCTTAAAGCACTGTGGAAATGTGAGTTGTTCTTGCTGACAATTAAACCTTTGCTTGATGCCTCAGCAACACAATTATCAACATCGATCATTACCCTGTGTTTAAATGAAGTAATCTCAGGGTGGAGGAGTCTATCCCTACACTTCAAGTACACCAATTGCTGTTTTTTTAGGCAGATCTGCACCAAGTTCTGTTCCCTCATTGGGATGTGGAAGGGATGCTGGGTTCCGGGAACAGAGGCTTTGAGGACGGTCTCAGTGTCACAGTGAGCCACATTTCTAAAGACATTCCAGCTAAGTAGGTAAAAGCCCATCATCAATAGGCTAGCCTTTGTCTGGTTATGATAACTTATGAAACAAAGATTCATAGAGAAGAGTCCTCAGTTCTTTGTACTGACCACAGCAGAAGATGACAATGGATGCCCTGTAGCGATCCTCTGTAACGCAAGACTTTGTCATAAATAGAGGTGTGTACTCGCTATAGAGTGCAAATGGAAAAGTGGTTCCTTACATATGATGAAGTCCTCCTGTTTGCGAATGCTCCTGTTTTCCTAGTGATCACACACTTACACACACACACGTGTGTGTATTTTTATATATATATATATATATATATCCATATACACATATAAGATTGCATTAATGTTATATACTAATACAGAATACTACACAGCCACCTTCACAAGATCTACTACAACTACTCAAAAGGGTTGGTCTGTTAGACACGGGAAAAAAAAAACAACAAGTGGACAAAGAAAACCTACTGTCCAAACTGTGGTATATAGTTTGATGAATTAGTTGATCTATGTGTGTGTATACACATATAGCTGTCTGCATATATATGTGTGTCTAGATCTATACAGATACTTATATCTTGATCTCTCTATCTCCAACTCTATTGATACTAAGATATATTTATAGATATGCCAATATCTATAGATATAGCTTCAGCAGACAGTGTAGATGGAAAATTTGCTGAGCCTGTGTCTAAAAGGAAAGAAGATAGTGGGATAGATTCCATTTGGGAAATTACAAAGTACTTTCAAATATCCCAAGTTGCTCCCTGAAATAAAAACCCATCTTTTAAAATTCCACTATTCTTCCCTTAATGGCTACAAATTATGGAGTGCTACCAATTTCTAAAGAGTCAAAATTGCATGTCACCAAAAGGGCAATGGAGAGATATAAAATGGATGTAATTAGGCTTCAGCATATTCTCAATGATGCATCTAAGAAGTGGTATGCGATGTATCTGTCCACCAGAAGATTTATGTCTAAATAGGGAGATGGACTGGTTACATGGTGAAAAGTAAGGAATAATGAAGAGATGAATGAAGGCCCAAACCAAAGAATTTTAGAGGATCTAGAAGGAGAGTTTTGCTTGGTGGGTAGATCTTTGGCTGAGGACATGGACAAAATGGGTGAAAGAGTCATGGATAGGTTCTGAGGTGTTGATCTCCATCACTAGAGAGATAGTACCCACATGGATGAGGTCATAGATCCATTATAGGAAGGAAGAAGGGCCACACTGATTCCAATTCACTCCTGTTGAAGATGAGGAAACCAAACCTTGGAGAGATGATATACCTTGCCCAGGGTCACAAAGGTAGGAAGTGTGGTGTCATGGAAAGAGAGCTAGATTTGGAATCATAGGACCCGGGTTCAAACTCTGGCTCTGCAACTTTCTGCTTATGTGGGTATGTGATTTTGGGTATCTCTGTTAAGAAACAGAAACATCTCTGAGTCTCAGTTTCCTTAACTGCAAAATGAGAGAGCTAGATGATCTATCTCTAAATTCTCTTTTAATTATGAATCTACGAGCAAAGGACTTCACTCCAAATCCAATGAATCCAAATCTAAATTTCCAATGAAAATTTCCAGTGAATCATGTTTCATTCTAATATGTAGACTCTGAGGCATCTCCTTTGGTTGCTTGAGGTCATCTTGTTTGTTTGTTTCCTGATTCTTAGTTGTGTTATGGATATATGACATCAAATAACTGAGTTTCACATAGGTGAGGCATTACAAAATTGTATTTTAGTTCCATTATGGGTTAAATAAGGAGGGTGGGGAAGGTTAATGTTGAATTCCAAAAAACCTGCTTTCAAATACACTTTTGGAACAAAACCCATCCATTATTTGGAGACTGCTGTACTTGTGCTTTTCTGCTTACCCAGCTATTATCAAAAAGTCTAGAAAGTATTATGGTTATCGAAGGTCAAGGTGCAGACTCAAGTCATTAGGAAAAGCATGTTCTTATCAGCATTTTCCATCTGACCTTGTAATCCTTGGAGCAAAATTTTTCATTGAATGGATATTTTACGATATTTTCCTCACATGTGCCATTCATTCAGATACCAGCTCTCTCTCTCTCTCTCTTTGTCTGTGTATGTGGGTGTCTTTCTCTCTCTCTCTCTCTAAGTATAGCTCAGAAGGATCACATAGAAAAGAAAATAAACTTGTACATGGTTTTAAAATCTATTTCCATGCTTTACCTGCATGTCTTTAACGTAAAAGTGATAAACTATTTGCAGTCTGCAATCACATACTTTGTGAAACATAAATGTAGGCAAAATTGAATTTCTTCTCAAAAAGCATCAGTAAAAGTAATTTGAAATTTTGGTCTACAATAACTTCACTCTGAACCGTGACTATTAATGGTGGATGCAAATGTATTTTTCTGCTGGTGGCCTTATCAAAAAGATTTCTTATTGAACAGAACATTCATTCTCCAGAAGCAGAAAAAGCAGAAGGTTCTATAAATCTGGTTACCTGTATTCTGAAATCAGAATAAGTCTGCTTCAGGCATTTAAATATCATTTCTGGATTTTCTGTCCTCTATAATTTTTTTCATTACCAAATGCAGAACTCTTAAGTAGTAAGCATTACCAGACAGATAATTAGAGTCCTAAACTATACTTTGACGGAGACCTGTTGTCTGTTAGACCTAGTTTCATTTCCTTTAAAATCATCCCATTTCTAGGCACTGGACCTAATCCAATGGAACAGTCTGTTTAAAAACAAAAATTTGCCTTAATTCTTCTTGTATACACTGCCCCACCTCCAGGTGCATTTGGTGTTCTCCTGAGAGATAACTCTATGCAGAGAAACCTGACTCCTAATTGGCCAAGAGAATTTGCAGGGGGAAGGAGAGGAAAGAAAGTGGAGGAAAACCGGCATCCCAGCATGTCTGTTGATTTGCATTGTCTACACCTCAATAAATTGATGAGTGGGATTATTGGTGAGATTTTTCTCTCACCATTTCATTTCCTGACTCTTGTGTATTTTATCACCTAATCTGTAAGGCTTTTCTGATTATGGTCTTACTTAGTTAAGCTGATAAATGTGTTTGCTTGCTATTTATGATCTTCTTTTGTGTTAGAATCATATGGTAGGGTTGGGGAAGGAAAGCTAAGTAGGTAAGATTACACTATCACCTTCCAGGCCTGGGGCACAATTTCCTACCTGATTAGAGAAGGTGGCTTTTATCCTGGACCTTCAAATTGAATATATCTTATGTGTAAAAGATAGATATAATTCTAGTCTGATATTCCTCTTAAAGGTGGGAGAGGAAAAGAGAGAGTAAGCACCCTCAGCTACCATCATCTTCTTCCTCTTCACAAATGTCTCTCCAGAAATGGGAGCGGGGAATCTCCGTATCTACCTATCCATTCATCCATCCATCCATCTTTAATTCCAGCATTTTTCTCTCTATACTGCACTGACTCTACAAGTGAAAAATAGAAACACAATTTATCCTAAATGCTTACCATTGTTGGTTTGTATTATGTAAAGGTATCCTGGGAAAGTCACTTCACCTCACTGTTTTCTAAGCAACTCTCTAAGACTGTAAGCTGCAGATAAGGTGCCGAGTCTACCTTGGTAGAAGGGCTCATCAAGAAGAGTTCCCTGTTCCGAAGAAATCACAGGTCTAGATCCTATTCGCTTTTATAACTTTGGTCCACATTTATGAAGTGCTTGTGCAAAAATATGTATTAATTTACATCTATATCCTATGCTTATATACTTCAAATATTATCTTTGAAAGTTCTTATATTTTCTACCTATAAAAGAGCAATTGCTAGTATGGGAGAGAGAAAAGTAAGGATGAATGATGATAGAGGGAAATGTAGTAAGATCATAGATTTCAAGCTAAGAGAAACCTTAGAGACTATCTAATCCAACTCCATCGTTTTACAGACGAAGAAACTGAAGGTCAAAAAGCTTAAGTGACTGGTCTGATATTACCTGCCTACTAGATAGATGACAGAGCTGAATTTGAACCCAGGGCCTGTGATTCCAAGTTCAGCGCTCTTGCCAACTGAGGGGAGGAGGGAGAAATATATTACAATACCTTAGCAAATTGCATTGTTATAAACTTTCTGTCAGAAATATACATGCTTCAAGACAGGCCTAGAAAAATGCCTAACTAATCTAAGACTTAAAACAGAAGTCTCGTAAAACCACTTGCAATACCAGGGGCAAGAACTGGGTTTTCAGATATAGTGAGTATAATTATATTTTCACACATGGAGAAAAATAATCTATGAAAAGAACAAAACAAAACCCAAACCAAAAACCCAAACCTTGATTATATGCAGTCTTATTCTCTAGCACAGAAGCATCAAACTCACAGGCCAGGCCAAAACTGAACCAGATTAAAATGTAATTGGGAAATACTTAACAAAATAAATAAAAATATAATAATACAGCATAGGTAATGTTAATTTGTGGTTTTCTAAGTCAATATGTGGCCCACCCATTTCTACTTGAGTTTGATACTATTTCTCTTGTAAATCTTGTCTCTCCAACGGCAAAATCCTCAAACATGAGGATTTTATGTTCTATATCTCCCAGAGTGACTAGAACAGTGCTGAGAACACACAGCAGGCACTTAATAAATGCATGCAGGCTCAACTTGAGTTTTATTAGTTCTCTCAATAAGAATAATCTGTACTTTGAAATATTTTTACTATCTTTTTCAGTGGCATTAAAGAAAACCATTCATGATTCCCAGAGGCTTTCCTTTTCAATATAATATACCCCATCACCCTCACATCTCCACTCACACCCCCACCTCTCTCAGAGCTTTTCTTTCTCTTGATTCACAGGGGGAAATTTGTGGTGCTATTGGGAAGACTGGAGCATAATTGAATTCTGTAGCCCAACTATCTGAGCTAGCAGGTTAATAGCAACAGATGGGCCACACTCTGTGCAAGGAGCTATATTCAAGCAGTCTGAGCTAGAGTTCAATTAACTGACTTCAGTTCAGCATTATCCTAACAGCAGAGCCAGTGATGAGCCCTGCAGGTTGGAGCTAGTTGTGAAAAAGACTTAAGTACACCCATGATCTCTGCTAAATGGATATAGAGGGAGTGTATGGATTACAGGAGTAGGAGCTAAAAGGAATCTTATAAGTCAACTAGGCTTAATCTCTCATTTTACAGATGGGAAAATTGAGAGAAATTAAGTGACTTGTCTAAGGCCACCCAGGTAGCAAATGGCAAAGCCAAGATTTAAACTCAGGTCCTCTGATTCTTTCTCATATACCAAATAATTAACCATGTGAAATATACAAAACTTTCATTATATCAAAATGTTTCAATGAGATAACCAATGTAAACTACAAACGTTCAAGTGCTACATGAATGCCAGGTATTATCATCATCCAAGGATTACAAGGTCAGATGGAAAATGGTGATAAGAACATGCCTGGATACAGCTATTGTTCTGGTCACTATAATTTCAGAGGAGATCCTTTTGAGACAAAAATAGCTTACAATTATTTATATTTACTTTAAGATTTGCAAAGTACTTTATGGATGTTATCTCAATTTTTCCTTACAACCCTGGGAGGTAGGTGCTATTTCATCCCCATTTTACAGCTATGGGGACTAACACAGACAGCTGTTAAGTGACTCGACCAAGGTCATAGACCTAACAAGTTTCTAAACCCATATTTTAACTCATTTCTGACTCCAATTCCAATATTGTGCCACCTAGATGCTTAAGGAGGGCTTCCCTGTTTATAAAGCATGGCCCTACTCCATTTCTACTGATTGCTTCCTCTCCTCTCAGCTAAGAATTTCAGCCCTATCCTGCCCCCTCTTCCAATTCATATTTTTTTGTCTCACCCACTCTACTTGGGCAATATTCATGATTCTTGCCTGTCTTCTCTATATTGTACCCCCTCTAGCATGTGTACATAGCCCTATTCTGTTCTCCAGCAGCAAACAAATCCAAGTATGGCACAAAGAATAAATACTGAACCAGAAGAATAATTCCATTAAACAGTCTGACTACTACAGTAATTCCTCATACATGGCTGTCAGAAAACATTTTTCTCTGAATATAATTTGTTGAGATCAATGAAGCACCATTACTTTAGGCCACCCACAGGGGAATGAAGTTAGCTTTGTTATGGAGAACCTGTATTAAAATAGGAATCATAAAAATGGGTTATTGCACACATAGACAGGATTTGCCCTTTCTCTTACAACCCACCCTCCAACGAAGGGATTAAGGGTAGAAATGTCCCTCTGGTGGACAAAATGATTGAAGAGGATGAAAGGTTTGAAAAAGCCCAAACTAAATCACCTCCTAAGTACTAAAAATTAAATGTACAAAGTAGGTGATCCCTGGGTAGAGTTATATTAGACCCTTCTCAGCCAAATGTACGTACAATGGAGGCATCCTGAAGCTGATGCCTTTAAAATAGGAAGGCTAAAATAATTTGTGTAGTTTCAGTTTGGGGGAATGGGCTTATTCATCATATCACGCTACCTAGGTGGATTCTCTACTGTCTTTCCTCTTGCAAATGAATACCCAGCAGCACTTCCCACCCCATCTAGCAAAGAAGCAACAACAGATTCTTATGCTTTGTTTGTATTTCAATTCTTGAACAACTGTTATATTTGCCAACAAGAGAAAATTAACTGCATATGTTTAAAAAAAATCAAGGCCAGGTTAATAAAATTTGGGTTATACTGCTAAGATGGAATGAGATATAGAGCACAGAGCTGAGAAGATTCTGAACACTGCAAAGTCCATCCATTAAGCATGTACATCTAAATACCCATAATCCAGGGTGTCCCTAAAATCATAGTGCAGTTTTAAGTTTTTATTAACAGAAAACTGCACCAAGACTCTTAAGACACCCTACATTTTCACTTTGAAATTGTGACTACCAATTGTGTTCTCCATATCTAATATTGTAGATGAGTGTCAAAGACACACCACTAGGCCAATAGTTACCAACCTTGTGGGCTTCAGATCCCTATGGGGAGCCATGGAATTATTGCAAGGTAGTCTACAAATCCATAGGCATGCCAGCTATCTTAGTAAATACTTCAGTAAGAAAAGATATATACACATACACATCCATACATCAGGAACTTGTGACTTTGTCACCATGGCAACTCCCTCGACAAATATAGACCCATCTATAATTGATAGTCCTTAGAGAGTTATCTGAGGCTCAGAAAGGTTATATGACTTGTCCATGGCCAGACAGCCACTAAGTGTCAGAGGTTCTAACCAAAGATGCTTTAGCAGCATCTGAAGCCTACAGAGCTCTCTCCCATGGGGTAGGGGGAAGAACTTAAAGTGGGATGTCTGAGATGAGGGAGGGGAGAGGAAGTGAGGTGGAAACAGCACCTTGACCTCAAATGCTCTAGAGGGCTCTGAAGAACAAAGTGCTTTCATCTAGCATGAACCAGGGGGGACTTGAGATTTGCCAGGGCTAAGAATGCACATGTATTGGTAAGCAAAATGGGCTCTTAGCACTCAGTTCAACCAAATGCCCTTGAAGAGTTTGGCTTTTGTTTCCTTTGATTAATTCAGTGTATTTCATTGAGTCTTACTAGGTGCTAAGCCCCAGGCCCAAACCCCTATTAGGGGCAAAGCCTATGTGGGTGTGAAGCTCCCAGGGTACTAAGGGGAGGTGCTAACTCAAGAGCCAATCATAGTAGCCTAAGTTCTGGTCATTCAGATGACATTTGATGATGACTGAAATGGTATAAGAAGAGAAGACAAAGTTATTTGCGCAGGGCTCTCACTCGTGGTGGCGTGCTGATGTGGAGACTCTGGGCAGCTGTAGCTAAGAGCCCTCTAGCTTGTAACCCGGGTGTTGGGACTTTGTTAAACTCTGCTAACTATGTATTGGGATTTGAATCAGACAAGGTCTGTCTGTCGATATTTGTAATTTGTTTGTATTTTGTTCTGAAGTTCAGGGTACTGTCTTTTTCCCCTGAAGTGAATGATATTTGTATGCTGGATTAAAGTAAGCTTGTCAACCCCCTAATGTTGCTTTCCTTAGTAAAGCAGATCAAAAGAACCTGGGCTTTTGCAGCGTGCTGGCAGCATTCTTGTTGTTGGGCTTGTGTTGGTCTTACACCCCCACAACAGCTGCTAGCCAAATTGTTGAAACAGCACACTCCAGGAGACATAGAACCAGTAAGTGAGTAGGCATTTATTAAGCATATACTATATTCAAATGGCTACTAGGTGGTAAACATTAAGGATACAAAGATAGAGGGAAAACATGGTCCCTGCTGTCAAGGAGTTCAAGTTGTAATGAGAGAGACAACATGCAAAAAACTCTATAGACAAATATATACGTATACACACACACACACACACACACACACACACACACACACAGTGAGAGTTAAGGGGAGGTAATCTCAGAGGGAGGGCAATGGGGGACAGGGGATTGGATGATGAGGAATGATTAGGTGGGATGATGTCTGAAGTTGGATTGTTGGGGGTTAAGAAGAGAGTGAGAGGAAAGGAAGTGGAGGCACCTATGGTAAACAGTCTTCTTAAGTTTTTGCCACAAAGGGCAAAAGAGATATACAATAGTTAGCAGGGAAAGAAGGATCAAGTAAGTGGTTTTTGTTTGTTTCGAAGATGGAAGAGATATGAGCATGTGTTTAGGCAGTAAGGATGCAGCCAGTAGATAGGGAAGGATTGAAGTTTAGTGAGTCATTGGGGATGTTGGAGGCAGCAATCTGCTAGAGAAGACAGAATGGAAAAGGATGAAGGATTTGCCTTGCCAAGAAGAAGGACCACATCTTCATGTGATAGAAGAGTGGAAAGAAAAAAGGAAAAAAAAAAAGAAGTGTGAAGAATTTGACCTGTTACTGGATTATTGTATTCCAAAAGGCAAATGGTATAGGCTTACAATTAAAAATAACTTGCCCTGCATTCTGAGTATACTTATATGGGGACAGAATGACATTTAAAGGAATAGAGGATTTTAAAGTTTTTCCTGATGAAAAGACCAGAGCTGAGTTGAAACTCTGAAATGCAACCACAGAAGTCAAGAGAAACCTAGAAAAGCAAATACATGGGAGCAATTTGAAGCAGAATGGATAAATAATGATAAACAATGACAAAATGTTTACATTCTAAGAGGAGGAGAAGAGACAAGTATCCCTTCAGAATCCAGAATTTCAAGGTCATGGAGGAAGAGATATAGAAAAGATAGATAGATGAAGCAAGTATTAAGTACTTCCTTCATGCTAAATTCTGATGTTGATCTTAAGAGAGGAAAGAAAAGGGAGGGACAACATAATACACTAAAGAAGAAATGAGGAAGAAGGTCAAATTTACAATTTGTTACAATTTGAGTGCCTGAGATTACCCAAACATTGAGGAAAGGATGGGGGTAGTAGTTATCAGATAAATCATTTTTTTTCCGATCCATACAAAAAAGAGTTAGTGAGAGACAGAGACAGACAGACAGACAGACAGACACACACACACACACACACACACACACACACACACACACACACACACAGAGTTTGATGGAGAACTACATTAAACTCAATAGAAAATGGGGGGATGGGTATAGAGGAGAGAGGAGATTATGAAGGAGAGTAGAGACAGCGTCTCTAAGAAGATAGGTACAGGGAGAAATCTAGAAAATGGAAAGACAAGAGATACCAATAAAATCTATTTCTAAAAAGCAGGCGGTCAAAGTCAAAGAGAGGACAGTCACAGGAAAAACAAATTTCAACTTAAAAGGTGGATAATAAAGGGAGGGTTAAAAGTGAGGGAAAAGGGTAACAACTGGTAATCCGACTCTGGGCAAGGTCAAGAGAGGAGGGACAGTGGGAAAACAGATTGCTTCAGTTTTAGATTGCTAGTTTTTCACCAACTTCTTTTGGTAAAGAAGACAAGTGGTAAAGAAAGGAAAAATCTAATAGAATGATGGAAATATATAATTAACCATCATAACTGTGAACATGATTGGAAGGATGAGCTCACATAAAACAGAGGAAAATCACAGAATCTGAAAGTTGGAAGGGACCTCAGTTACCATCTAGTTCTGCCTATACACAAAAGGTCGCATTGGAGACTTCCAAGGAAGGGGAACTCATCGAATCTCAAGACAGCCCATCACAGTTCTGGACAGCTCTAATTATTAGGAAGTATTTTTCTACTTGACATTAAACATAAGTTTATTTCTTTGCAACTTCTAACTACTGTTTCTGGTTCTACTCTTTGGGCCCAAATGGAACACTTTAATCCTTCTTCCACATGATGACTCAAATACTTGAAAGCATCTGTTATATCCCCCTTTCCCAAGACTTTTCTTTTCAAAGCTAAACATGCCCAGTTCTTTCAACAGAAACTCATATGACATGGACTGAAAACCCATCACTATCTTGACTGCCTTCCTTTGGACTGCCTCCACCTCATCAATGTCCTTCTAAAACCATGGTACCCAGAACTGAACACAATTCCATAGATGAATTCTGAAAAGAGCAGAATACAATGGGATAGTCATCTCCCTATTCCTAAAAGCTATGCCTCCCTAAATGCCATGAACGTTTTTTTGGCTGCTGCATTACACTGCTGACATATATTCAGTAGTCCACTAAAACCCTCATATCTTTTTTTGAAGTACTTTCTATCCATGCTGCTTCCATCTTATGTTTGTTAAGTATTGTTTGTTATTTTACCCAAGTTCAAGACTTAATATCATTTTGCTATATTCAGCCCAGTGCTCTAGGCTGTCAATATCCTTTTGGATCCTGCCACTACCATCCATTACATTTCGCCATCCCTTCCAGCTTTGAGTTATCTGCAAATCTGATGAGCACACTATTTAGGCCTTTATTCAAGTCACTGATAAAAATGCGAAACAGCACAGAGTCCAGAACAGATAACTGGAGTGCTCCACTGGAGACCTCCTCTTATGTGGACATTTAAAAAACTGTATTGATTGACTCTAAGCGCAACCATCCAACTAGTTCTGCATCCATTTGACTGTATTGTCTAATCAACATCTATCTTTCCTTAAGAGTGAAGTATGAGATATTTGAAAAGAAAATTTTGGCTAAAATCATATGTCCAACATGCCTTTTGTCTACTATTTTAGAAAGGCAAACGGAGGGGCAGCTAGGTGGCACAGTGAGTAGAGCACCGGCCCTGGAGTCAGGAGGACCTGAGTTCAAATCCAGCCTCAGATGCTTGACACATGTACTAGCTGTGTGACCTTGGGCAAGTCACTTAACTTCAATTGCCCTGCCAAAAAAACAAAAAAAAAAGGGGGGGGGGAAAGGAAATAAGGTTAGTCTGTTATTAATGAAGCCATGCTCCCCTTTCTAGATGTTCACCAACCATCTCTTCAATGTCAAGCTCTAACAATTTTTCAGGTATGAAAGTCAAGTCCACTAGCTTCTAGTTTGCAGACTCTCTTTTCTTTCCTTTGTTGACAACCAGCACAACAGTTGCCTTTTTCCCATCTTGTATTACCTCCACCATCTTCCATGCTTATGTTATCATTGTCTAGCTCAACAATCCCATCTGTCAGGGCTTTCAGGGACCAAGAATGTCATTCAATTGGGTTAAGTGGCTTTCATTCAATTCATCAAGAGCAGCCAGCTAAGTGTTCTCTTACCATCTCTCTTCTTATCTTGGGTATCAGCTCCTTGTTAGTCATTTATCTTCTGTCATTTCCAATGTGGAGGTCATTCTTCTTTGAGTATAGCTAGCAGAATCCAGCAATGTGGTGTTTACAAGAAACAGACTTGAAAACAAAGATTCATATAGAATTAAAATAAGAGGTTGGGGATTTTTTTTTGTATGCTTCAGGCAATTTTTTAAAAGTAAGAGTAACAATCATGATCTTAGACAATGCAACAGTAAAATTTAAATCTCCTCAAACTATGTATGTTAAAGTCCCTTCTTTCAGGGCCTAACTGAGGAACCTCCTCCTTTTCCATGAAGCCTTCCAGGACCCTTGCTAAAAGTCATGATCTAATCCTCCTCAAATTTCTCTGAGCACATAACCTGTATCCCTCCTTTGAATTAACCACATTCTGCTTGTTACTTAGGTATTTAGGCATACCCCGCCCCCATTTTTAAAAAAAAAAAAAACCACACAGTTAGATTATTAAGTACTTGTGTGTAGGGACCGTTTTCATTTCCCTTTTGTGTATGCCATCACCAAGCAGAGAACTTGACACAATTAGTATTTAATAAAGATTTGTTGAATTTTCATCTGGCCATTCCCTTCCCGAGCCACCCCCTCCCCTTTCTCTCACCCCCCGGCCCCCCCACAGCCTCCACTTAGGCTTTTGAAACACCATACTACTCATCCTATGTCTCTAATCATTGCTTCTGTCTCCTTTTCTTTTCTTGCTCTATAGTCTCTCTGTAGGCAACCTCGCTGACTTCCACGACTTTACCAACCATGAAAATGACTCCCAAATCAATATCCCTGGTCCCGATCTCTCTCAAGACCTTCATCTTCAGCTCTCTATAAGACAATTCCACCAAGGGATCTGACCAAGACCTCTAACTCAACATGTCCAGAACAGAGATTATATCTCCTCCTCTAAGCCTACTCCTCCACCAACAACACAATTTAGCTCCATGGTATCACTATTAACTCAATCCACCATGTTTGATATCCACCTAGGCTCATCTTTGGCTCCTCCTTTTCCTTCACCCCTTACATTGTTGTTCAGTTTTTCAGCTGTGTCCAACTCTTCATGACCCTATTTGAGGAAACTGGAGTGGTTTGCCATTTCCTTCTCCAGCTCATTTTACAGATGAGGAAATTGAGGCAAACAGGGTTAAGTGACTTGCCCAGGGCCACACAGCTAGTAAGAGTCTGAGGCCAGATTTGAACTCAGAAAAATGAATCTTCCTGACTCCAGACTTAGCACTCTATCCATTGAACCACCCATCTGCCCATGTCTCATGTTAAATGTTACTGAATATTGTCAGATCCATTTCTGTAACCTCTCTTCCATTTATCCCTTACCCTTTATTTACATAGCTGCTATAATTAGTACCATACAGGCCATCATTAGCATACCCTTGGACTTTACTATCACTCCTTTTTGCAATCTATCCATCTTTTCTACCCTTGGACTTTACTATCACTCCTTTTTGCAATCTACCTATCTTTCCTGCCACTTATAAAAGAACGTTCTTTATGCATAGATCTGGTCATGTCATTAATCTGCTCTAAACCACTTAATTGGCTCTAGAAGAAAGTTCAAGTTCTAGGCCTTCAGTTTAGGAAATTTTCTTTTTTTTTTTGAAAGAGAAATAAGATATTTTAATTTATTTTTGACATGTTTGGTTTTCAGCATTGATTTTCACAGGCGTTTGAATTACAAATTTTCTCCCCATTTCCTCCCCCCCCC
>CM053622.1:200718984-200748932 GCA_028646595.1 Phalanger gymnotis | reverse complement strand
GCTGGGGGCTGGGAGGTCCGTGTGGGACAGACCTTACCCAGAGACCATCCAGGCTGTCCTGGGTTGGGGCCCTGCTTCCCTCTGCCACTTTGTGGGTTCTGCAGCTCTAGAATTGGTTCAGAGCCATTGTTTTATAGGTTTTTGGAGGAACTTGGTGGGGAGCTCACCCCAGTCACTGCTTCCCAGATGCCATCTTGGCTCCGCCCCTCTTAGGAAATTTTCTAATCTGGCACTGCCTCAGTTTCCAGTGTTTTCTTAACAATTCTCCCCCCTCATAGCTTCCTGTCCTCAATGGTCTAGCCAAACATGATTACTTAGCATCCTCCTTACACGAAACCTATACTGCCTGTCTGCCTTCGCTTGCACTGTTCTCTCCTCCCAACAACTGTTGTCAGCTCAATCTTTATGGCCCTACTCAAATGCTAACCCTTCCATGAAGAAAGAGAGGGAACATTTTAAAATGGAAAGAGCACTGCCTTTGGACTTAGATTTTGTTTGAAACCTTGCCCTTCCATTACTATTTGTATGACCTTGGGCAAGTCCCTTAATTTCTTGGGGCCTCAGTTTACTCCTCTGTGAAATGAGGTCATTGGATCAGAAAGATGACCTTTTTAAGGACCCTTCTAGCTCAAAATTTAGAGCCAGCTAGTTGCTGCAGTAGATAGAGCACTGGCCCTGGAGTCAGGAGGACTTGAGTTCAAATATGGCCTCAGACACATACTAGCTGTATGACCCTGGACAAGCCACTTAACCCTGTCAGCCTCAGTTTCCTCATTTGTAAAATGAACTGGAGAAGAAAAAGGCAAGCAACTTTAGCATCTTTGTCAAGAAAACTCCAAATAAGGTAACAAAGGGTCATTCACCACAGAAAAAACAATTGAACAACAATAAAAGCTCTAAATTTACGACTCTGTAACCCTTCCTGGATCCCCTCAGTTGATAATCATCTTCTCCCCCTTGCTGTCATTTAGCACATTGTTCACACCTTCCTATTTCCCTTATCGTTTTATATTCTTGTTGGTTGTATATGTATAGTAAATATACTACTTCTAGATGGTAAATTCTTTGAGACTGACTCTTATCTAATCTTCCTATCTCCCAGAGTCCCCAAATGCAGGTTAAAATGAAGTGTTTAAATTTCAAAAAGGCCCTGATCCCCTGGGACAAAAATGCTGATGACCTAATCCCTTTAAAAGCTAAAGACTTCAGCGAACCCTCATCTAAGACAGCTGCTAACAATGCCCACCATCCAAGTTCAATATCTACAACTCAGTACTGCAAAGGGCAGCTAGGTGGCATAGTGGATAAAGTTACCAGGCCTGGACTCAGAAAGACTAATATTCCTAACTTCAAAACCGGCCTCAGACACTTACAAACTGTGTGACCCTGGGCGAGTCGCTTCACCCTGTTTGCATCAGTTTTCTCATCTATAAAATGAGCTGAAGAGGGAAATGGCAAACTACTCCAGTATCTTTGTCGAGAAAACCCCAAATGGAGTCATGAAGAGTTAGACACAGATTAAAACAACTGAATATCAGCAACAAATACTCCAAACTGATCTCTAGACTGTAGTCTCTTCCTTTCCAAATGTATTCTACATAAATTTTCTAATGTACTCTAACACTCTCACCCGCTCAGAGACATTCATCTGCCTTCTATAACAGGAATTAGCAAAATTAGGGAAGGGGGCAGACAGTAGAGACCATGATGAAGCCAGAAGAGAGAAAAAAGGACTTGATACTGAACTAGACAAGGAAGTAAAGACAAATTTGGACATGGGTCGACTAGGTTCTACAGTATTTCCTTCAATGATACTAAGATAATCTCAACTTTGTAAATATAGGGCAGGAAGTAGGGTGAGAGGAACACTTCATTAGTCTATTTTAATTGTGTTATGTATTTGGAAGTTATAACTCTTTTAATATATATTTTAAAATAGTCTCTAATTCAGACTTTTTACTCATTAATAAAAGCTTTCTTCCAAATTATTAAAATGAGTGAGATTTTGAATGACCTAAATATGCTCACCACTGGTGCCAATCAAGGTATATTTATATTTTCTTTTAGAATTCATTTGAAGTGATTCCAATGAATGTATTAAAAACAGGAGAGGTTTAAAAATATTAATTTGTTCCATTACAGGGCACCTGAAAAAATTCTAACACATTTTTCATTTCAGTCACAACCTACTCATTTTCCAAATCAGAAAAATGATAATTCATAATATTCTCATTAATTTCAATAATTAGGAAGAAAGCATATCTGAGTTAGTTAAATATGAATTATAGAATATTTTGAAAGAATATCATTGTATTACTTCCAAAGACATACAATTCTTTCTTTGCCTCATCCCACTCAAGAGCTGACTTTGGTTTTTCTAAGGCAATGTCAGCATTTTCTATCTAAGTAAACCGATTTGAAAAATCCCCAACAAGGGACTCAGCTTAGCTATTTCAGAGCGTAATCATCAAAAGATTAGCCACTCAGTGATTAGTTTTTTAGACTGGGCAACTCATGAAATATGGAGGGGTAGTAGCTGTCCTATAAGATATAATCTCAGATCTTCCTAATTAAACTCTTAACATGATTAGATCTTGCAAATTAAATTATTAAAATGAGTGCATGGAGTAAATAATAAATATACCAATCAAGTGTTGCCTTGGAAAGGCCCCGTTTTAATGAATTAAATACAATAGCATAATAATAGTAGCTGACACTATTAACTGCTTTCTTATTTGAGCCTCAAAATAACTTGGTTTGAGGTCCCTCACCTCAGCTAAGTGGACGAGTAGATAGAATGCTACCATTGGATTGACTAAGATCTGAGTCAAGTCCAGGCTCAGATACTTTCTAGCTATATGGGCCTGGGCAAGTTACTTAACCACTTAATTAGCCTCAGTTTCCTCATCTGT
Organism: Phalanger gymnotis; assembly: GCA_028646595.1. Lineage (NCBI taxonomy): Eukaryota > Metazoa > Chordata > Mammalia > Diprotodontia > Phalangeridae > Phalanger > Phalanger gymnotis. The sequence goes on along the minus strand of CM053622.1, from coordinate 200,746,020 downwards.
AAAAGGGGAATAATAATAGAATCTAACTCCTAGTGTTGTTGTGAATACAAAATAATATAGTATTTGTAAAGTTATAAACTTTATCATACTATGTATAATACTATATTATAAATACTATGTTATAAACTTCATAATACTACATATAATACTAATACTATATTACTACAAATATTATAACTATCACCATTTTGCAGAGAAGAAAACAGAAGCTCAGAGAGTTTAAGCAACTTATCCATAGTTCTGCAGCTAGTAAATACCAAAGGATTTGAGCCTACCTCTCTCCATAGTCAAACTCCAGAGCTCTCAGAGCTGATACTTGAGAACTCACGAAATGATTTGTAATAACAAAAGTGCATGCCTATGAAGTGCTGGCATCTGTTTATAGTGCAATTAGGTTTGTATGCAAATCATGTTCTATAGTTCTTGAAAACAGTTTGTTCTTTTAAGTGGGTAAATATTCTTTTAACAATCTTGTTTACATGATACACTGGTCTAGTAAGCTACTTAACTTGCTGTTTACAAATTTTGTAAGCTCAGTTTGGAAATAACCACATATTTTGAATTCAAATCAATTTAGTTAACCATTTATTTAGCACCTACCAAGTGTAAGGTAGTAGTCTAGAGCAAGTGTTTATTTTATACCTACTATGTGCAAGGTACTATGCTAGGCACTGGGTATGCAAAGACAAAAAAAAGAAATAGCCCCTGTGTTAAAGGAGCTTACATTTTAATGGTATGTGCTCTTCTTCCTCACCAAGCGTCCCTCTCTTTTCCCCTCTTCCTCATCTCATATCACTCAGACTCCTACCGCCACTCTCTTCTCCTTCAATCCTGTCCCATGTGAAGAGGTAACCCTTTCTTCTCCTTGTCATATCAAACTGTTCTACATGCACAAGTGATCTTACTCCATCCTGGCTTCTCAACCCTTTCTCTAATCTCCACTCTCTTTCTGATCTTCAATGGCTCCCCATCTACCAGCCTTCTCCATTAATTTCCGTAAGCACATCCATGTCTCCTCAATCTTCCAAAAGCCTTTATGCTTGACCTATACATCCATTCTAGCCATTGTTTTTTTTATCTCTCCTTGTTTTTGTAGCTACTCCTTGGAAAAGTCATCCACAATTGATTCCTCTACTGCCTTGTTTTCATTTTCTTCTTGACTCCACAGTCTGGCTTCCAATCTTGTCATTCAACTGCAACTGTATTCTCTGCAGAGAATCTTCTTCCTTTTTGACTTTTCTGCAGCCTCCGTCAGTTACCATTTTCTTGATAACCTCTTCTCTCTAGCTTTTCATGGCACTGTTCTCCCCTGTCCCTCCTACCCATCTGAGTGCTCTTTCTCATTTTCCTTTGTGAAACCTTCATTGAAGCCCACTAATCCTGGGTGTCCCAAAAGGCTCTGTTCTGGGCCTTTCCTTTTCTCCATGTATGCTATTTCACTTGGTAATGTCATCAGCTGTCACAGATTCAATTATTATCTTGCTGCATATGACTCTCAGATCCATTTATCCATTGCTAACCTCTCTCCTGACTTGCTCTTTGAACATCTCTAACTAGATTTCCCATGTTCATCTTAAACTAAAAGTGTCTAAAACGGAACTCATTATCATTCCTCCAGGGATGGGGAACCTGCACCTTTGAGGCCATATGTGGCCCTCTAGGTCCTCAAATGCAGCCATTTGACTGAATCCAAACTTCTCAGAATCAAAGCCTCTTAATAAAAGGATTTGTTCTGTAAAACTTGGACTCAGTCAAAAGGCCTCACCCAAGGACCTAAAGGGCTACATGAGGACTTGAGGCTTCAGGTTCCCCACCCCTGCTAAACATTCCCTTTCCCAAAATTCTATACTACTGTTCAGACTTGCAACCTAGTGGTCATGTTCAACTACTCACTCTCTCACTTATAATATCCAATCATTTGCCAATTCCTGTAAATTCTACTTCTGAAACATTTCTCAAATATGTGTCATCTGATGCAGCCATCACCCTAGGGCAGGTAATTGGCTCAAGAATAAAAATCTAACTTGCATGTTATAGCCAACAGTTTGGCTCCCTGCATGGAATATAATCAAGTTAAGAATGCAGCAATTTTCACAAAATTATCCAAAATAATATGTAATCTCATAGAGCATGAATAATATCAAAATAATGAAAATGGCATGGTAATAATACTATCTCCCAGCTACCCATTCTTATTTAAAGCTATTTTCTTTCAGAAGGAGGATGGTAAGGAAGAGATATGTAGTATTCTCAAAATGGATAAGGGTCCAGGACACTTTCCTCTTCTCAGTGGTTCTGGGATTCTATTGGCTGGTGCCAAACAATTCAACCACTACCTAGGACTCCAGGAAGGCCATGTTTAAGTCAGAAGCATTGCCTGAAGCAGATTCATGTTGTATTTAATTATAGTATTTTGTCGGACCCCAAGCTAGAACTTTTCTATTTTGTGTGTGTGTGTGTGTGTGTGTGTGTGTGTGTGTGTGTGTGTGATGACAAAAAATTAAGTTAGTCTTAGGCACATCAGTTCCACTTAGCCATATCCACTTACTGACTAGGCTAAAGACCACCTCGGGAACATGAAATACTTTGTCAGATTTATGGATAAGGGAAGAATTTAGGACCCAAGAAAATATAGATAGTATTACAAAATGTGAAATAGATAATTTTGATTATATAAAATTTAAATTTTTTTTGCACGAACAAAACCAATGCAACCAAAATTATGAGGAAAACAGGAAACTATGGGGGAAGGATTTGCAACAAGTATCCCTGCAAAGGGTTCAGTTCTCAAAAATATAGAGAACTGAGTCAAATTTATAAAAATACAAGTCATTCCCCAATTGATAAATGGTTAAAGGATATGAACAGGAAGCTTTCAGACAAAGAAATCAAAGCTATCTATAATCATATGAAAAAGTGCTCCAAATCACTAAAGATTAGAGAAATGCAAATCTAAATAACTCTGAGGTACCACTTCACACCTATCAGATTGGCTAATATGACAAAAAAAGAAAATGTTGGATGTTGGAGGGCATGTGGGAAACCTGGGACACTAATGCACTGTTGGTGGAATTGTGAACTGATCCAACCATTCTGGAGAGCAATTTGGAACTATGCCCAAAGGGCTAAAAAGTTGTACATACCCTTTGATCCAGCGCTACCACTGCTAAGTCTATATCCCAAAGACAGCCATAAAAAGGGAAAAGGACCTATTTGAACAAAAATATTTATCGCAGCTCTTTTTTGTGGTGGCTAAGAATTGGACATTGAGGGGATGCCCATCAACTGGGGAATGGCTAAACAAGCTGTTGTACATGATCGTGACAGAATATTATTGTTCTAAGAAGTGACAAGCAGAATGATTTCAGAAAAACCTGGAAAGACATACATGAACTGATGCATAGTAAAGTGAACAGAACCAGGAGAACATTCTATACAGTAATAGCAATATTGTTCAATGAACAACTATGAATGATTTAGAAATTCTCAGCAATACAATAATCCAAGACAATCCCAAATGACTCATGATGCAGCATGCTATCCGCCTCCGGAGAAAGAATTGATATTGATTGAATACAGACTGAAGCATGCTATTTTTCACTCTTTCATTTTTTTTTAATTCTAGTCTTCTCTTACAAATTGACTAAAATAGAAATGTTACATAATTGCACATATATAAACTATATCTGATTGTTTGCTGACTTAAGGGGGAAGAAAAGGGAAAGATAGAATTTGAAACTCAAAACTTTAAATAAAAGTGTAAAGACACACACACACACACACACACGCATGCACACACACACCTGCAAGGGGATGTGAGGGGGAAAAAACTGACAAGAAATTCAAGAAAGCATGAAGTTATGGTTTTTCTGGAATTATATAAGCCCGAATCCTCTCAGTATCTAAGATTGGTGTGTCCTCCCATGGATTTTACCTATAAATTACCTGAGGTATTAGTCACAGAGCATCCAAAGGGCTGGATAATAATGTCAGAAGATTGCTAAGTGTTTTATCCTTGCTAATAGCTTCTCATTCTTCCACTATACATTTTATTACTCAAGGGACCCTGACACGTAGGGGATGTCATACGTACAGAAACAGAAGAAAACAGGACAAGAGTTGGCAATAGAAAATAATCGAGTCTGACTGGAACACAACATGTGAAGTGGAATAGTAGGACAAGAAGTTGGAAAGCTAAATTGGAATGAGTTTGGCGTAAGCCTTGGACGTCATAGTAAAGAAGCATTGTGCAGTTTAACAACAACAACAACAACTGGGTTTGGAGGCAAAGGAATAGGACAGGAAGCTGTGGATAGTGTCATTATATACAACACAGAAATTGGGGCAGATGACATATAAGAAACCACCCAGTTATACCAAAAGGCAGAGTAGCAACCCTATTTGACTAAATATACATCATGGAGATCCTTGCTACACAAAAAAAGTCTGCCCCCAAAAGGGAACATTTCTATGCACTATCACTTCTATTTATATAACTTGCTAATTAGCAGTCCTTCCTGTCAATATTTGCTGAAATTCTTTCTAAAATACCCAAAGGACTAGCCAAGTCAAGGAGCTATTCATAAACATCTCTTGCCAGAAACATAATAGCTTCACATTTGACTTACTGATACATCTTGTCCTCATGGAGGTTGAAATATCATCTGTATTTCAAAAAAAATGGAGTAAGGTTACAAATTGGTTTTGAGATTCTTTACCAACCAAATATGGCTAATGTTTCACTGGTCTTTTATGTCAGTTGTTGGTGCTGGGGAAATTAATTACGACTTGTGTTATTACATGACATGCCTTTCCTCTGGAGAGTAGGCAAACTGTTTTAAAGCTACTTCCTAAATTGTAGTTGCCATCACAACTGAAAGCTTCTTTCAAACTATCTTAATATATGTCCCCAGTGCAAAGAAACCAAATAAGAATGAGTATTCTTCCAGACTCGCATGGAAAAAGAGGAGCAAAGGGGAAGGTGGAATAACATTACAGCCAAACTCCATCTGTTTTCATTTCCAGGCTTTCCTTTTCAAAGCTGAAAGTCAGAGCTTTCAACCAGAAGGGAGAAAAATGAAAGGGAAAATCAGAATTGAAAAGTCATGAATAGGTAAATATTGTTAAAAGAGTTTTAGGTATCTTGCATCAAAAGAATGAAGTCCACAAAAAGCTCTCTGCAAGACAATTCTATTTAAATATACATTTAATGTGCTAGCATATGTTTACTAAAAAAAATGCTCAATACAACTCAGTGTACGTTTAGGAATGTGAGAATTTTAGCCCTAACTACTTAGAGGAACTTCAAAGGTCCAAAATGATAGATGAAAGATAACATTCTGGAGGGCAGCAGTTTCAAAGTTACTCTAGGATTAATATCCCATCTTCCTGTCCTCAATGGGTGTGGAAAAAGGAAAATCCACAGAGATAAATGGGATCATTTTAACAACATGTTCCAGATCCTGCCCTCCCTCACTTAACCACTTCAGAGTTCCACATTCCCTACTCAAATATACCTTGATAGCCAAGGGTAGAAAACACCAATAAGGCCATGCTGGATTGATTGGGCTTCCTAATCCTTATTCCCATTTCCACTGAATTTTCTCTGGATGACTACACAGTTATCCCTTCCACGTTGCGACTTTCCCCATCATGGTTTTGATATATGGCAGGTCAGCATAAGAAATTAAAAGGGAATTTTGGGGGAGTTTTGCAGAAGCCACAAATGACACATGAAGGCCACCAGACAACACAAAGTTTAGAAACCAGAAATACATAAAATACATGTATAACATTGTATAATTCCTCAAAGGTCTATTGCCACGTCCATGGTAATTATTAGCACAGATTCCAAAATTGCAATGAGACCATCTGATTTTCCTGTCTTTGTTGACTTTTCATTTAGCCACACTTTAGTTTTGACCCGCTTCCTAGGGGAAAATGACCAGGTGAATAGATTTTGAAAATTTAATTACATGGGATAATTGTAAGATTTCTCAGGTTGAATCAAGCAGAGATGAATGAGAGGGTCCAAGTGGAATGCATGATATACAATGCACAGCTATATCACAGTGTCCTCCAAAATGCAAAGGAAGAATATGGTTTTTGGTAGACAAGAGAATCCAACTTTGCATGACTTAGCCATTCTCTTTGGCATAAAACTATTATGTAGGACTGGAAATACTATTCTTAAATAGAACATAATTAAATAGAAATAAACACTCAGGCCTTTAGAACACAGAAGATAGAATTTTTGTCAATATCAGTCACCTAGAAGCTGAGAGGGAACAGGACAGAAAATGATGATTCAGAATGATGAAATTTAAACTAAACTAGGGAAATCTGATTTGCAATTGTCTCAGTCTGAAGCTCCCCAAGGCCTTTGGAATCAAATACCACAAGAACCTTTTCAAACTGAATTTCAAGACCTTGGGAGCTACCTTGGTCACTAGGTTTTGCACATAAGGCATTGAAGAAATATAATAGAGGAATCTTGGGGTGACTCCCCCTACTCTCCTCAGCAGCCAGGAAAGTGGCCAGAAATGCAGAAGAGGGAGCTTGGAAAGCAAACAAAGCCAGAACCACTTCACAAAATCCTCATCATGCTAAAAATAAAAAGCAAGTTGAAGAAAGGTAGTAGTTATGGTGGCAAATTCAAAGATGGTCAAGAGTCTTTGGATTAAAAATAAACCTTCATATAGCATTAGGCACCATCTGGAACCTATGTAAACATCTTCCAACATTAAACAGATCTTTACATTGATTGCTAAAGAATATGACTAAGTTGAAATATTTTCCGAAGGTGGTGTTTTCTAGCTTAAAATAATGACAAGTGTAACAGACAAAACCTGATATCGTATCCTAGAACATTAGTGTTGGAAGAGACTCATTTCCCACTAGGTTGTTTTCTTTTGGATTTTTCCTTCTCACCCCCCAGAAACCTTTTCATCTCAGATCACTTCAATCCTGGAACTCACTCCTCAGAAGTACCCTCAGCTCCTTCCTCCCCTCCCTCCAATGAGATGATTCCTCCCAGAACCTCCATGAAGGAGGGCTCCCAGGCTAGCCATCTTGTCATTTCCCACTAGGCTGCACTACTCTGAACTTCATTGTGCTCCTGTGCTGGGTACCTTCTCTTCCCCCTCCCTCTCTGCTTTTATGTGCTGTCTTCTCCATTAGAATGTAAGATTTGTGAGAGAAGGGACTCTTTTTCTTTTTGCTTTTATTTGTATTTCCAGCACCTAGCATGGTGTCTGGCACATAGTAACTGCTTAATAAATGCTCATTGACCAACTGACTAGAGAGTTCATCTAACCCAACCTTGTGAAAGACAATTCATGGTAATGGAAAGACTCTAAGACTTAAAATCATGTTTAAATCCCTGATCCTCTACTTACTAGATGGAAGGGAAGGAGAAAGGGAAGAAGGAATGAAGGAAGGAAGGAAGGAAAGAAAGAAGGAAGGAAGGAAGGAAGGAAGGAAGGAAGGAAGGAAGGAAGGAAGGAAGGAAGGAGGGAAGGAAAGAAAGAAAGAAAGAAAGAAAGAAAGAAAGAAAGAAAGAAAGAAAGAAAGAAAGAAAGAAAGGGAGGGAGGGAGAGAGGAAGGAAGGAAGGAGAGAGGGAAAGAGGGAAGGAAGGAAAGAGGGGAAGGAGGGAGGAAGGCAAGGAAGAAGGAAGGAAGGGAGGGATGCCTGCTGCATATTGGACACTGTGCTAAGTACACAGTGATAAATATTATCTCATTTGATCCTCACAAACTTGGGAGGTAGGTGTTATTATCTGCATTTTATAATTGAGGCAAACAGAGGTTAAATGACTTGCCCAGGTAAGACAGATAAAGTAACTAAGATCAGATTTAAACTCAAGTCCTCCTGACTTCTGGACTGGCACTCTATCCACTGCACCGCCAATCTGCCTTTGTGACACAGGACAAGTCATCTCACTGCTATAAATTTCACTTTCCTCATCAGCAAAATAGTGCTAATAACACTTGCCCTACCTAACTCAGATTGCTGTGACCATCTAAAGAGACAATCTAAGCAAAGCGTTCTGCAGCTATAAAGTGATAAAAACGCAAACCAGTATTATGTTACAGATGAGAAACAGGAAGGACAGACTCTTTAAAGCTTACATTTCTAGATGATAGCATTGCTTAGATCAGACCCCCAGTCTCATTCACAGCTCAGTGGTCAAATGTTAGGTTTTTTACTACAAATATTACAAAATGTCCAACTATAAGGCAATATATCAGACTTGAACTATATCACTGGCAATAAAATTATATACTCTTGGTGATCTGTTACTTCTTTGTAAAGTGCTTTGCAAACCTGAAAAGCAATATATATATACCAGTTTATATATTAGAATTTAGTTTTTATGTACTTACTAACTTTTTTCTCAACTACCAGTTTATAGAACTAAAATCATATTTAAATTGCGCTGAATACTTTTCAAAAACTGTTTAAAGACTTCAAGGTGAATTTCATGTTTAAAAGTAAATATCCATATGAAGCAGTATGCCATAGTGGATAGAGTCAACTTCAGAATGAGATAGATCTGGGTTCGAGTCATATCTCTTTCACATGTTAACTTTGTGATGCCTGAATAATCTCTCAGTATCTATGGAAATTATCCAAATGATAAAGTGGAAGAAAAGTAAGTAATTGACATCATAGGTTTAAAAAGTCTCCTCCCTGGGAGTTCTCTGTACCAATAAAAAGACAAATCTGGGCAAAAAATAATACCCAAAATGGCTTATATGTATATATGTGTGTGTGTGTGTACATACACATATAAAAACACATACACCTATAAAGATATATATTCCAAATGAAAGCTATAGAAGTCTCAACCTTAATCCCAAATATGTACACACACATACATACACACACACAGAAAGTAATATATAAACATATAAAATAAAATTTATATGTATTTGGGATTTAGTACATTATCTAATTAAGCTACTCTTGTTATACAAACATTTTCTTAAACAGTGCCTGTTAGTCTTGATTTCATCCCAAAGATTTATAGCATTATATGTAAAAAACAACAAGCATACCACCTTACTTCTTAGTCTTCAAAATATTATCTAGATAACAATTAAAATATATAAAATTGTCCTTTCTGGAACTTCTTTGTAAACCCAGATGAAAGAAATTATATTAAAAAGTATCTATAATTTATACCAATAATGGACAATTTTGAGATTTTTAGATTAAACATTGTAGAGTCAAATTTCTGAAGTCACTGTCCAACAAATTATTGACCTATGTATGCTTCTTCTCGGTGAGGGGGGGAAAGGTTCAAATAGAAATTTTCTAATGGTTTGGACCCTAGCAACCTTAAGATTCCTTTTCTTCCTATGTGACTCACTATACAAAGGACCCATCTGCTGGCAGTTCCAACATTCTTCTGGAGACACAGAAGCAGGGTATTTGTTGCAGAGGGATCCTATTTGCAAAATCACTTATTCTCCCTCTATATGCCCCCTCCCGCACCCCCAGTAATTAGAGAGCCATCATCCACTGACTTTGGGGGCACAGTATATGATATGTCTTCCTAAGTTATAATTTTATTGGCCTTAACATATGCTGATCCCTCCTGGTACTCTTTCAAATGGTTGGATGTTATTTTTGTGCTCTTTCCCTGGGGTCGTTGTATCTTGAAGGGAACAATTTTACAATTCTAACCAATAAACAAACAACACATAATTTGCAACTGTCAGTAGAGAAGCCATATCTAAGGTATCAAATTATTTGCTTCTATTCTAATGTGAAAATGTGGCAATTAAAAATTTAAAGGACATATGGCATCAAATAGAAATTTGACTTGAATAGAGAAATGAATATGATCTCAGCTTAGCATGGGGAGGTGACTTAAAAATGGAGACCATGTGAGTCATACTGCATTACTCAATGACTGCCTTTTTCTTAGGATACTGTAGTCTCCAAAAATATAATATAATGATTTCTGTAGTATTCTGCTACACATTTAAAAGAAAAATTAGCTGTAATCTCTGAACTAAAAAGACAAAAAGGGAAGGAAAAGGTTAAGGTCAATATTTGTCTTTCCTTTGAAACCTCAAGTCACTTCCAGAGGGAAGAGAGAACAAATTCAAAATTCACTAAAAGTGATCATCTTAAGCTAAGACACACTAAATATGCTTCATGTTTTATTTATTAATGCCATTAAAGCAAAATCGTGTTTATAGCTTTATCACATATCTCCAAATGCCCATCCAACTGGCAAGAACATAACAATCCACATAGGAAAAGACAATATATGAAAAACACCAACTATCCAGACCTTTTGGTGAATCATGATGGTGCAGTGAACAGAGCACTGGGTCTAGTCAGGAAGACCTGAGTTCAAATCCAGCCTCAGACACTTACTAGTTGTGTGACCCTTGGGCAAGTCACTTAATCTCTACTTACCTCAGTTTCTCATCTTCAAAATGGGGACACACTGGAGAAGGAAATGGCATATTACTCTAGTATCTTTGCCAAGAAAATCCCATGGACAAGTCTATGGGATCACAAAGAGTTAGATATGACTGAACAACAAATCTAGACCTTTCAGAAAAGAAGGCAGGCTGGTGCAATGGAAGGAGCTTTGGATATGGAGTTAGGGGACTTGGGTTTGAGCCTTGACTTTGCCTCTCATTGTCTGCATAATTTTAGACAAGTCACTTTACCTCAGTTTGCTCATCTGTTAAATGATCGCTAAGCTTCCTGCAGAGGAAGGAAGAAGGAAAGAAGGGAGGAAGAAAGGGAGGGAGGGAGGAGAGAGGGAGGAAGGAAGGAAGGAAGGAAGGAAGGAAAGAAGGATGGAAAGAAGGAAAGAAGGATGGAAAGAAGGAAGGAAGGAAGGAAGGACTTGTTAAGCACTTACTATGTGCCTGGAACTATGGCAAGGTGCTAAGGATACAAATTCAAACTCCGCCCCCCCAAAAAAACACCTCATTCTAATGGGAGAAGACAACATACAAAAAGGAGCTGAAAAGAGAGGCCCCAGTAGGAACTTACTATCATTCTGTTAGCTAATAAACTTCTCCCTTACCCTTGTTCTGAGTACAGAAAGGAACATATGGTAGAGAAGTTGTATGAAAACTAAGTCATATATCAAGAATTTTTAAAATAAAGAAAAATACGATTTTTCATTGTTTTGTGCTTTTTCACAGACTCAATTTATAATTTTTTTAAAAAAAACAAGTAGGATTCCATATGTGATAATTTATTTCAAACATGATATATTCAGGCAATCAAATGTTAAGTTTGCTGCATAATCTTGACAGCATGGCACATTTCAAAAAGCACATAGAATGTGAACCCTAGAGTCTTGGGAAATAATTGTGATAAAGTTTTATTAGTTTTCAAGAATCTTTCCTCTCCTTCAGTTCTGTACCTGTTCAAGATTGGTTAGAAACAAGTTTTTTATTTTAATTTCATAGATCATTTTAAATAAATGACTTAATATATCAATTTGAAAACTACATTCTGGACCCACCCAGCTCCTTGCTCATCTGCAAAACTTATTTAAAATAGATGGACTGATAGATGACCTCAATGGGCTGCTCATCCAAATGCATGTTATGACTTGGAAAATCTGCATTTTTCTCCTATTGTTAGTGTTTTCATATGTAAATTGCTACAAGCTTAATAACTTGTGGGAACTTGGATTTCATTCTGGAGGCCCTGTGGAATTCCGTGGCATTCAGTGCAACTAATACACTGGCATTTGTAAAGAAAAACATCTGGAGAACCTCCCTCTTTATAAGGAATCCCTCTTCTATTTGGACATCTTCTGTATTTACATCTCACTTGATACTGACACTCAAGAGGATGGCAGAAGTTATCTCTCTGATTGTGTCCATCAAAGAACCTTGTGTCCATCAAGGAATCTTTGTGACTTTCACAGATTTAAACAGAAGAATGGGCTAGATCACATTTGGGAAATAATAATTGGCCCCTGACACAAAAGTCCATTAACAAAGGCAGGGGAGAGGGGAGAGGACAGGAATAGTCTCTGGTTGATTCTATAATGGTTGCAAATCATAAAACACTATAATCTCAAAAGAATCAATGTTTCAGGTCACCAAAGGGCAATGGAAAGCTCTATAAAGTGTTTGAATCATCTATAACATAGCATTAACAAAAACTGAAGTCTAGTATAAAAGATTTCATCAATAATAATGATTAACAATCAGCAATTATAGTGCTTTAAAGTTTACAAAGTGGTTTTTTCTTTTAATTACCCCATTTGACCATCACAACATCCCTATCAGGTAAGTACTACAAGTAATATTATCCCTATTTTACAGATGAGAAAACTGAGTGAGGTACATAGAACTTAAGAGTCTTGCTAGTCCAGTGGAAAGTAAACTGGATTTAGAGTCAGGAAATCTATTAGGTGGTACAGTGGCTAGAACGTTAAGCCCAGAGCAGGAAGACCTGAGTTCAAATTCCATCTCAGACACTTAATTGATGTGTAACTGTGGGCAAGTCTACCTCAGTTTCCTCATTATTATCTTCATTGGGATAATAATAGCACCTGTTTCACAGGGTTGTTCTGAAGATCAAATGAGATCTTTGTAAAGCACTTAGCCCAGTACCTGGCACACAGTAAGTGCTTAATAAATGCTTGTTCCCTTTCTTGATTCTATTATAGATTAGTTATGTGACCTGTGAAAAGTCACTTCTCTCTGGGCCTCAGTTTCACATCTGAAACCTGAAACAACTGGACAAGATGATCTCCAAGGTCCTTATAATCACCCAGCTAAATGTCGCAAGGCAGGATTCAAACCTTGATCCCACCTGTTTCCAAGTCTAGGACACTTTCCATTATACCATATTGTCTTCCTAAGGATATGGATTATTGGAAAAGCAAATGGACCAGTTATGTTGCCAGAGCTGAGTTTACAATCTATCTCAATGCTGAACTGAGATCTATGAAATATTAAAAGACTCACAAGTGAGCCTCTGGTGAGTCAGACTCCTTTCAGAAGATTTACAGAAAAACAGGCACATTCTTGCAATAAAAAAGCTTGGATAGATTGTAAGCAACATTGTTGTATTGGAATATCAATGATATTCCTGATTGAAAGATGCATATCTGAGAACTATATTCTGTTGATATATTTTAATTGTTTTTGGACCAAACATGTAATTTCACTGGTGTAAAGAATTTCCTTTTAGCAAATTCCCTCTATCAGTACAGATCCACAGCTACTCTGCAACTTAGAGAAAAGTCTGAGAAATTAAGTGACTTACCCACAGTCATACAGCCCCTATGTGTCAGGGGCAAGACCTGAACCCAGATCTTCCTGGCTCTTAGACCAGCTCTCTATCCACTATGCCATAATAACTCTTTATTTTAGAAGACAATTTTTTTTAAAAAAATAGAGTTTGGGCTTTTTAAGAGTGGCTATCCTGGTCAGATGCCAAGCTGGAGGAACAAAAAATACAGGGGTCTTACAGGTAGTTAGTTAGGTGAGCAATTATAAAGTACAGCAGTGAAAGTGTGTGTGTGTGTGTGTGTGTGTGTGTGTGTGTGTATCTGTATCTCAGAACAGTGGCAAGGCAGCAGGATAGACATTGTCAAACATCCTTCTGATTAGAAATAGACACACAGGAAAGTCACACTATCATACATAGATACGTATATAGACAGCCGTCTAAAACTTGCCCTAATTATTGATTTCAAACCCAGTTCTCTTTCTACTACAATACATTGCACACTAATTACATCTTTTGTTTTCTAAATTTGGCTTTAAGGGGAACCTTTAACTTTCTCACTTATAATAAAATGATTTCTATATTTAAATCCTTTTTACCTTGCACACAGCTACCTAGTATGACACATCTGCCTACTCTAGGGTTTCGGAAATTGTGCATCTAAAAATCCCTTGCTGCTAGCTTACAGCTTTCCTCACCTGCTAACATTAGTCACCTTCATAAAATGATCTTAAATGTGATTATATTATAATTTCATGAGAAGTACCTTTGCCTGAATCCAAGCTTCCTGTGTTTTTGCCCTTCCAAGTTAGAGACACACACAAAAACAGTTAGGGCAATGTGACTCTAGGTCTACATAAAGTGCCATGATGATGATTTTGAAATCAAAAAAAGTTTCCTTGGCAATCATAATAATAATACTCAAGTTAAATCAAGTTGACAAGCATTTAGCACCCACTATGTTCCAGGATCTGTGCTAAGTACTGAGGATACAAAGAAATGCTGCTAAAAAAAAAAGACTCCAAAACCAATCCCTCAACTCAAAAAGCTCAAGCCAAATAAGGGAGACAATATGCAAAGAGCTACGTACAAACAGGGTTATAGATAGGATAAATAATAATAACAATAGCTAACATTTTTATACCACTTGAAGGTTTACAAAATACTTTTCTTACACCAAAATGGCCAGTCAGGTAGGCATTAGATGAATGAAAGAATGAATGAGGAAGAAAGAAAAGCACTGATTAAGGGCTTATTATATGCTAAGCACTGTGCTCAGTCAAGAGAAAAAAAAAAGATAGTCCCTTCTCTTTTAATTGAGAAAGACAACTCATGTGGAGGAATGCAAGTAGCATTATCCCCATTTTAGAGGTTGACAGAACTGAGGTTTCAAGAAGTAGAGTAATTCACCCAGAATCATGCAGCTAGTCAACAAATGTGGATGCTCTGTCCCCCAAGACCTGACTCTTTACCCTATGCCATAGCTGCCTCTTCTCTACCATCTCCTACTTGCTTCATGAACTGGAACGTTGAGAGGATTGCCATTTTACAGATTGGTTGCTGACAGGGACCCATTTTTAAAAGGCTTTGTATTGTTTTCTTTTTGTTGTTGTTGACACTATGAAACAAACAGACTGAAAAATTCTATGACAGTGTTGTATAGTGCTTTCCTGATGATCTTATAGCATTTGGATTTTAAAATACAATTTTCAAAGTGGATTTCCTAATTATGTTGTCCTTATGATGTGATAATATTAAAATTAGCTCGCACTCCCTAAGGACTCACTGGCTGGCAGCAGCAAAGATGGCCCAGAGGCTTGTTGAGTGGTTAAATGGATAATGAAGAGATAACTACTATATCCTGGAAAACAAATTTAATTATTTATTATATGCGCCCAAAAGTTATAAGACTGGAACATTTGGAATATATCTCAATATTAAAAAAAAGGCCATGATTCATCAGCATGGGTCCCAGGCCTCCACTGACCCAGCCCCAATTCTTCCACTCCTTAATTGTTGGAATGATGGGTCGCTCTGGCCAAAAATAATTAATCACCAACATTCTAGGATGAGCTGCTTCTCCATACTTAGCTAGTTTGTTCTTCAGGTGGCAGTTCATTACCAGGCTTTTCCAAGTTGAAAGACATTTCTAGAGCTTGTACTACACTAGTATGACCAAAAAGAAACCAGGCCTATTCAAGGTTGCTTCTAAAATGACCTCTAACATTCGTTGTTCAGACCCTTATCATCTCTTGCCTGACCTATTATAATACCTTCCTAATTGCTCCTCCTGTCTGTCCCTACTTCACTCCATCCTTCACTTGATTGCCAAAATGAGTTTCCTAAAGCATAAATTTGACCATGCTGCCACTGCACTACTCACTCAATTCCAATGGCTCCCTATTACCTCCATTACCAAATCTATTAATCCATCTGTTTTGCATTTAAGACTATTTACAACCAGCTCCTTCCTACATCTCAAGTCTCTTTTTCAATCTCAATCCACGCGCTACAGGAACCAGTCATATTGTCTATTGACTGTTCCTTGTATACTACACTCCTTCTCCCTTCTCTCTGCTCCTTCATATTGGTTCTCTCTCATGCATGGAATGCTTGCCCTCCTCACCTCAGCCTCCTTGAGCCCCTGATTTCCTTCAAGAAACAGTGTGAACACCACCTTCTTTTTCATTTGTTTGTTTTGTTGTTTTTGCAGGGCAATTGGGGTTGTGACTTGCCCAAGGTCACACAGCTAGTAAGTGTGTCAAGTGTCTGAGGCCAGATTTGAACTCAAGTACTCCTGACTCCAGGGCCGGTGCTCTAGTCACTGCACCACCTAGCTGCCCCCGAGGACCACCTTCTACAGGATGCCTGGGCTGGTACCCTCAGCCGCCATTGTCTTCCCATCCAAGGTTACCTTGTGTCTGCTTTGTATGTGTCTTTTATAATACTTGTTTGTGTGCATACTGTCCCCCTAAAAGAATGAATTCTAAGTGCCATAAAAGCAGGTGCTATTTGATTTCTGTCTTTGTATCTCTATCACTTCCCACAGCGCCTGGTGCATAACGGGCACCTAAAAATGCCTGTTGGTTGATCGGATGATTGTGACACTCCCTTGCAAGCTGATTTTCATAGCATATATAGTAGTATATTCTTGTGTAACTAAATGGAAAATTTGGAAAGGAATAAAGGAAGTAGAAGTGGATGTAATGAGAATGTAAGGAAAAGTCACGAGAACACGTTTGCTTCATTATCATTCCTTCTTTTTATTCCCTTACTTGGATTATTAAGGGCAGGTACAGAAAATTAATGACATGACAAGGAAATGAAGGTTTTTAGAGGTAACTTTCAAAATCTCTAGCAGTATTTTTTTAATGTTACTTTTAACATTTCAGATATACGTGAATGTAATTTGCTGATTTGATTGGCAGGCTGAAATGATAGTTGTCCAAAATCAGTTATCGAATGACTGATTTATAGAGATAAATTCAACTAACCAAATGATGATTAGTGAACACTTAGCATGTTTAAGGGGTAGAAGGAGAAAAGAGATTCCTGTTCATTGAAAAAGATTAAATTAAACTTAAGAAAGAACCCACTATATCACACACTATGCTTTTGTTGTTGTTTTTGTAGTTATTAACCCATTTTTCAGTAGTGTCCAACTTCATGACCCCATTTGAGGTTTTCTAGGCAAAGGTACTGGAGTATTTTGCCATTTCCTTCTGCAGCTCATTTTACCTATGAGGAAACTGGGGCAAACAGATTTAAATGATTCTCCCAGAGTCACACAGCTAGTAATGTCTGAGACCAGATTTGAATTAAGAAAGATGAGTCCTCTTGACTCCAGACCCAACTGTCTATCTCCTGTACCACCTAGTTAAGCTCTATGAAAAGTTCAAAAGAAATGTGAAGCATAGATCCCACTTACTATGTGCTTGAGTAAACAAAATTAATACACGTGAAACTATAAGCAAATGATACATGACAGCACAAAATAAAATCTGAAATGAGCAGTAAGTGCTTTGAATATGCCATTGTTCAGAGGAGAAGACTTAAAAGAGGTTTTAAGGGAAATCCTTGGAGATAAGGGATAAAAGAGTGACAAACTAGATTAGAGGAGAGAAGCCAATGAGACCTTTGAGAAGCCTGTGGCTAGGAGGGCCCTACTTTCAGTGGTGTCTGTATTAGTGGAGATATCAGACATTTTGAAGAAATAAACAAGATGAAGTAACTAAGTGGACACGAGATGAAAAGGCATGTAAAGTTAACTGGGAAAATGGTGGTATGTTAATTGGATCAGACATGATAATATCAGGCAAATAAAGTCTAGAATCACTATCATTAGTCATAATTAAGACTTTAAATGCTACTACTACTTCTACTGCTACTAATGATGATGATAATAAAGCTCGTATTTACATAATGTTTCAAGGTTTGAAAGGTACTTTATATACATTACCTCATTTGATCCTCACAACAACTCTATGAAGTAGGAAATGATATTATCTACTTTTTACAGATGAGGAAACTGAAGCTAGGAAGTAAGTATCTGAATAGGATTTGAAGTCTTGTCTTCTTGACTTCAATATAGCAGTATACCTACTGCATTAACTAGCTGTCTCTTTAAAAGGAAAAAAAATAGTCGAGTAAAAGAAATCCATTCATTGTCCATGTCTGAGAAGGTGCATCTTATTCTGGTTCTCTAGGTCATCTCTAGGTCATTGATATTGGCATTAAAAAAAAAGTCACTTATTAACAAGGGGAGTTGGAAGCCCAGCTCGGCTACTTAATAATTATGGGCCCATAGCACCTCTCTAGATCTCAGTCTAATATCTATAATATTTGTATCAATATCTGTAGAATGAGAGGGGTGATCATTGGTTGGATCCCTTCCAGCTTTAAATCTGATAGTCTAAGAGACCTCTCTCTGGTTTCCAGGCAGACTCTGCTTAGTACCTGCTCTCTACCCCTTCCTTTTCCTTCCCTTTTTTTGAAACTTCCATAGCATTTACCCATATGGTCAGTGCTCTTTCCAACTTAGATAACAATAAATAGCAAATACTAAGTGTTACAGAGAGCTGAAATACTCTGAATAAACCATTACTCTAGCACATACAGAAAACTGTCTAGTAAATGTTTTTAATGACCATGTTACTGCTACGAAACAATGTCACCTAATTATTAGAAGTGCTAACATGGAGTCAGGAGACCTGGGTTTGAATGTTACCTTAGAGACTTAGCTATGTGATCATGGGTGACTGACTTCAACCATAAAAGCCTCATTTCCTCAACTATAAAATGTGGATAAAAATAGTATTTTATCCTCACTAACTCATGTGGATTGTGAAGGAAGTGCTTTGAAAACATTTGTTATTATTATTAGGAGAAGGAAAGTTGAACCCTGAAAAATTTTACAAATAAATTACATAGAAATTCTTCCTTTCAAGCAATAAATGTTTTCCTAAGAAGTTACATTCAAAGCAAATGTACTAGCTTTGCTATTAAGTGGGATCCTAAAAATCTTTTTTTTTAAGTGAAAAAACATCCTTCCAATTTAGTTAATGGTCTATCTTCTAGGCCAGTCATTCTCAAACTTATGGAGAGTCAAGTTGGTCACCTAGTTAATATTTACTGCACATCAACTGTCCATGAAGCACTATATATGCAAGTATACAAAGGTTAGGGAGATAACATAAAGAAGGAAAAAAAAGATGTTTCGTCATCTGTACAACAAGGAGATTAGACTAAATTGTGTCTAAGATCTCTTCTAGTTCTGAATCTATGATCCCATAACCCCAAGATCAATGTTCACATTCTTGGGCAAATGCAGAAATTAAGGAATCAAGATCGAGCTTCCAGGACACAGTCAAGTTTAGGCGTCCCTGGAATTCAGTTGGTCAGTCAACTAAGCACCTTACTGTGTGCCAGTCAGGGTACTGATGGCTAAGGATACAAAGAAAGGCAAAAAACCATCACTGATCTCAAGGAGTAATCAGTCTAATGGGGAAGACAACATACAAACGATTACAGTTATCCCTTCCACATCATGGGAATAGCACCCCCACAAGCTGGAAAATCCACATAAAATTTTTTGGCCCTCCCTTCGTACCAGAGAAGAATTCTAAATTTTTTTCTTTTTCTTTTATGGAGTCTTTATGGTATTATAAAATATGTTGATATTAAACAATATTATATATATATATATATAGTGCATTTCTGAGTTTCTAAACTTTTTCTTTGTCATCTGCTCACTTTCACGTGTCATCCACAGCTTCCCCAAACTCCCCCAAAATTCTCATTTAATTTCTCACGCCAACTCGCTTTATATTGAAACCATGATGGGGAAGTCACAATGCAGAAGGGATAAATGCACATACAAACAAGGATTAATTGGAAATAAATACCAGAAAGCAAGCACTAGAATTAAGGAGGATTGGAAAAGGCTTCTTGCAGAAGGTAGGATTTTAGCTAAGACTTGAAGGAAGCCAAGGAAACCAAGAGGTGATGAGGAAGGAGAGAATTCCAGATATGAGGGAAAGCAAGGGAAAATGTCTGACATAGGGAGAGAGTTGTAACTATTGTGAGAAATAGCAAGGAAACTGGTCGGTGTCACTGCATCACAGAGTACCAGGGTACTGTAAAGTTAGGGGCTAGGTTATATAAGGCTTTAAAAGCAAAACAGAGGATTTTATATTTGATTCCAGAGGCAACAAGGAGCCATTGGATTTTATTATATATGGAGATGATATAGGCAGGCTTGTACTTTAGGAAATTCACTATGATAGCTGAGTGGCAGATGGACCAGAATAGGGGGAAATTTGATGCAAGACCAACCAGCAGGCTACTATGATAGTCCATGAATAAGCAGTTGTACTAAAACACCAAGGATCTAAGAAACAAGGTAGGATACAGAGACTGCCAGCCCAGAAAGAGGTACCAGGCTTCCCTAAGGATTCAATTACATCTGGGCCACACCCCCTCCTGAGCTTTGCTTACTCCTTATTTGCAGAGTCGGCTGGCTTCTCTAATGAGCAGGGACTAGAGGGTTACAGAGCAAACTACATAATCAAGAGAGACATTATACACAAAACCAGAAATGCAGAAAAACACATGGAATGCCATGGCCAATACTAGTCAATGCTGCTTAAGATATAATAAGACTAGAGAAGGTACAGGAAAGAGTAACTTAAAATAAAGATGTTATGGGGTTATACAAAGAGGAAAGTGATATAGGAGGATAGGTAAAACAACGATCATTCTTGTATCTGGGAAGAATGTTGTGAGAATAAAAAGAATGAAGGGCATAAGTAGGGTGAACATAGACTTTTTCACCCAACCCTGGAATACTAAAAGCTGACATAAGAGGTAAGTAGAGAACATATCAAGAGAGAGAGGGGGGTCTACTTGCAGTACATGATAATAAACTTTCACCAGTTGTTACTCCAAATTGTAACATGTCGAATAATATATAAATACATTTTGAAAAGTTGTGTAAATTCATAAATGAAACATAAAAAGGCAGAGAAACCAGGTCAAACACTGGGTTTGTCATTCAGTTGTGTCTGACTCTGAGTCCCACTGGACTCTTTGGGGGCAAAAGTATCTTGACAAAGATACTGAAGTGGTTTAGCCTTTTCCTTCTCTAGCTCCTTTACAGATGAGGAAACTGAGGCAAGGTTAAGTGACTTGCCCAGGGTCACACACCTAGTATCTGAAGCCTCCTGGCTGCCCATTGGGTTTAACAGAAATCATGTTAATTACCCCTAACCAAAGCATTTTGATGATTATCCTCAGGTCCTTTGCTCACAGTCAACTTGTCCATTCATTCAACATTCACTCATTATTTATCAAGTGCCTACTCCCTAACCTCAAGTAACTTGTATTCTACTTGGGGAAATAAAAGGTGCACATATAAACAAATACAAAGTGATGATGGTGATAGCAGCAATAGTTAGCATCAAGAGAGTACCTTAAACCTTGCAAAGCTCCTCACAATTATGTCATTTGGTCCTCACAACAACTTTAGGAATTAGATGTTATTATCCCCATTTTACAGTTGAGAAAACTGAGGCTAAGTGACCTGCCCAAGGTCACATGGCTAGGAAGATTCTAAGGCTAGATTTCAATTCAGGTTTTCCTGACTCCAAGTCCAGTGTTCTATCTACTGAACTACCTAGCTGCCTAAATGGATATGAAGCAGTTGGGGGAGGAGGGAGCCTGGACAGGAGATGGGCTGATGAGGATCATCAGGAAATCAGTGTATTTGGAAGGATTTGAAGGGCTCTTTGTCTGAAAAGGAATTACACTGGCTCCAATTTGTTCAATGAGTCAAACTCAGAACAATAGGTTTAAGTCTTAAAGATACAGATTTGACTGATAAGAGGAGGAAAAAAAAACCTGCCAAACAGTGAGAACTATCCAGATACAGAATGGGCTATCTTGGGAGACAATGTATTCCCACTCACTGGAGTTCTTGAAGGAAAGGCTAGAAAATAAACTGTTGGCAGTGCTGCCTACATAAAGGTTGTATGAGATGTCTGCTGAGGTCCCCTGTGAGTCTATAATCTTTGATACAAATCTAAATTTTGATACGTTGAGTTTAGTACATCTTTAAAAATAGGGAAATGCTGAGCTTAATTTTTAAATCTTTATTCGCTGAAAACATAAAACAAATTTTCTGCTTTCAAGCTTTTCACTTCATAATCCTGAGTATTTCCATTAAAGTCAGCTTGGCTGTAGCACACAGTGTAGCCAATTCCTGGCTTTAATTTCTATTTCTAAAACATTTTTTTCTGGTCTCCTTAGCAATGTCTCATGACATTAAATAGTAATTGTCCTGGTTACTGTTGATTCAGGAGCTATTCTAAGGGATGTCTACCAAAAGTAGTCAAATAATATTTATTCATGGAAAAAAACGCCTTTTTGAATGGTGGATCTAGACCACTGGAGAGGTCTATATACACTAGATCTTACCAACATAATTTAGAAGATATACAAAAGAGAAATGAAAGGTCTTAAATTCACATGTATTCATTGACCCAGAATTAAGTTTTCCATGAGGTTTGGTTAATCCCACTGGACCTAATATTTACAGAGATAGTGACAAAGACTAGAAGCCAAAATGGCACAGAAAAAAAAACAAACAAACCATAAAATTGCATTATCTTTATATCACTGTCATAATATAAAAACAGGTTGAAGATGACCAGAAATTAAAACTTTTTTAATAGACAAGCTTCTATAAAATCATTGGTAAATTGCATAGAATTGAATTAAGTGGGCTAGGGGAATAGGGGAACAATACAGCAAAGTCCTTTTATGTAGTCCTCAATTATCAGAGAAAGAATTTGAGTAAGGTTCAATCCTTTGCTGCCCATATCCTGTGTGGCTTATAGCTTTATTACTTCGTGATTAATAGGAAAGAGTATAAGGAAGGGAATAAGAATTTATATAGAATCTACTATGTTCTGGGTGAGGACAGATAGTTGGCATAGTAGATACAGTGCAAGGTTTGGAGTCAGGAAGACTCATCTTCATGAGTTCAAATATGACCTTAGGGGAGCAGCTAGGTGGCATAGCGAGTAGAGCACCAGCCCTGGAATCAAGAGGACCTGAGACAAGTCACTTAACCCAAATTTCCCTGCCTTCCTCCCTCCAAAAAACAAAAACAAATATGACCTTGGAATCATACTAGCTGTGTGGCCCTGGGCAAGTCACTTAGCCTTGTTTACCTCAGTTTCCTCATATGTAAAATGAGGTAGAGATGGAAGTGGCAAAACCATTCCAATATCTTTGCCAAGAAAACCCCAAATGGGGTCATGAAGAGTTGGACACGACCAAACAACAACAAAGAAGATGTCCCAGATGCTGTGCTAAGCACTTTTTTTTTTAAAACAAATTTTACCTCACTTGATCCTCACAGCAATCTTGAGATGTAGGGGCTATTATTTTTTTTTCCATTTTACTGTTAAGGAAACTGAGGCAAATAGAGGTGAAGTGACTTCCCCAGGGTTGCACAGCAAAGTATCTAAGGCCAGAACTCGGGTCTTTCCTGACTCTGGGTTCAGCACTCTATCTACGGTGTTACCACCTGTCTCTGACAGGACATTCACATGGACAGCTGACTAGAAGTGCTGGGGTTAAAGCCATCATCACCAATTGCACCTTTTATGAAAATATCCAAATTTAGGAAGCTTCTTAATTTACCAAACAATGCACAGGATAAGGTCCCGGTAAAGTAGATTTTAATCACAGGTATAACAAATTTATCCCTTGAAGAAAATGAAGGGTGGGGCGATTTGCTACCAGACACACTTCCTGGCAATAGAATTTTTATGGCTTCTCCGTTCTCTGTAAATGTTGACTGCCAAGTGGCCTCCCTCCATGAGAAAGTGAACCTAATCTGTTATGAGACAGAAATTTAACTGCTTGTGCCATATTGCACTTAGAAAGATGTGGGCACACTATGTTCCCATAAATAATTTAGAAAGTAGGAAGCTATTACTAAGAATTTATTAAAGCTAAAATGTAACAGCAGACAATGATAATTTACTCTCGCCTTGGAAGGGAACACAAAGCTAATCTGTTTTATGGAAATGATAGTGGACTCATTACAGAGTGTACTACAATATATGCTAATGTTTATAGGAAACTATTAAAACATTTAACAATCTATATCAAATTTCCTTCTCTGTCAAATTGACAAGAAAGAAGAAATGAGATATGGTCTACAAACCATCCAGCCATCATCTGGTCCTTTCCCTCTGCTACAAAAGACAGCAAGGATAGAGATTTTCATGGCAAAATATACTGTTATTTGTCATTTGTGGAGATGGATGAGATGCTGGCCAATTTTTGCCAAACCCTCTTATCTTAAATATCATTCTCTTAATTATGTGGCTGCAAAGCATAAGCAAATGCTACGTGATTCATCTCTATTCACTCACTTCATTAGACACATTTAGTTTCAGGTTAGCAATCTATTGAGAGACAATGTGATAGAATGGAAAAAGGGCTCGTGAGGAAGACCTGAGTTCAAGTACATCTGATGAAGCAGCAGCAGCATTTACATGGCACTTTTAGGTTCTCAAAGTGCTTTGTTAATATCACCGCATTTGCTCTTCACAATAATCTGTGAGCTCAGTGGTATTATTCTTTCCATTTTGTATATGTTAAAACTGAGGCTGAGATAGGTTAAGTGACTTGCCCAAGGTCATACAGTAAGTATCTGAGGCTAGATTTGAATTCAGATCTCCCTGAATCCAAGTCCAGCACTCTCTCTAACACTGGCTGGATAACAACACTTCCTAGTGCTCTAGGCAACTCTTTAAAGACAATAAATTGCAGAGAAGGTAGCCATCTGCATTGGTAGAGGAAGTTTTTCCCTCTGGGAGTTCCCAATATCAATGAAATCACAAGACCAAGAATACTGCTACTTTGCAATGGCACCTGCTGTATCTACCTCAAATTATCCCCACAATCGTGAAGATAATCAAATAAGACAACATGCTATATGTAAAGTGCTTTGTCAGTTATCATCATCATCTGCATCTTCCAGAAAATAGAAACCATATGAAAGGAGACATTTCAAAAATTGTTTTTACTCCTACACTCCATTATACCCCTACTAGATTGCCCTGAACAATGGATCTGTCACCCCAAATCTATGTTATCTTTTATTTTACCCCCCATATGTATGATAGTTACTTCCCCTATAATTTTGAAAAGAAAGAAAAATCAAGAAAGCCGAAAGCTGTTTGCCATACTTAATTACACACACACACACTTTTTGTTTTTGTTTTCTGTAACCATAAACACTACAGTGGACATTTCTTACACTATCAATCAACTTCACTGCTGGTGGCAGAGAGATCTAGCTAAGAGCAAAGCAAACCTGTGATTGAAAGCAACTTATTTTTGCTATTACTAATTTATTCCATCATGGAAGACCAATTTTCTAAATGAAATAAAATACAATTTATCTTTTTTAGGGCAGATACAGGTCAAGTGGAAGGACCAGCAAATAACACCCAATAGTTTGACACCATCCCTCCCCTTCCTTTTGGTTCTTCTTCTCCCCATCTCTGAGCTAAGTTTAGCCTGCAGTGAATCATGGTACCTTGCCCTTGAGTAGGAAAGGCTAAACCTGGGTGACACTGAGGTTTGATAGTTCTTAGGTATTTATTTGAAGTTCCAAGGGAAACTTCATTTATAAAATTATGGGATTGGGCTAAAATGGTTTCTAAGGTCCCTGTCAGCTCTAAAATCCAATGATTATATTGCTGGTTCTCTTTTAATGATTTCACATATTAGCTTGCACACAAATAGGCACCCCCTCTCCATTGTTATCTCTAATTTACCAGGCATAATTCAATTCAATTTTCAATTCCATAAACATTTATTAAGTGCCTATATGTGCCAGGCACTGTGCTAAGCATTGGGGATACAAAAGAAGGAAAAGAAACATTTCTAGAATTTGACTGGAAAAAAAGGAAGGCAGGAATATTAGATCAACCTTTCTAAGTAATTTGCTGTATATAACACTTGATGTGTCACTATTCTTTGTTACTGTTATGCTTGGAGTCAGGAAACTGAGTTCAAATCTAGCCTCAGACACTTCCTAGCTATGTAACTCTGAGAAAGTCAGCTAACCTCTTTCAACCTCAGTTTCCTTACCTGTAAAATGTGGATAATAATAACAATACATCAGAGGGTTGTTGTAAGGATCAGATGAGATAGCATATGAACCTTGCCAATCCTTATATAAATATTAGTTATTTTATAATTTATTGAACAGAATAAGAGTCTCACAGGTTGATACTAAGGATTGTAATAAACAAAGTCCCAGATGTTTCAAAATTTGATTCCACTTGTGCTCATCCTAGAGAGGCCACCTGGCATAGATGATAAATTGCTAGGCTTGGGGTCAGGATTACCTTGGTTCAAAATGCACTACAGACACTTGTTAGTTGTGTGATCCTAAATCAACCAATATAATTCTTTGGACCTCAGTAGCTCATGTGAAAAATGAGAAGCTCGCACCACATGGCTTCAATACATACCTGCCAAGGTTGTTGTGAAGATAAAATGAGATAATATTTGCAAAGTGTTTTGCAAACCTTCACAAAATATATAAATGCGAGGAGGAAAAGGAGGAAGAGGAAGAGGAGGAGAGGGGGAGGGGAAGGGCAGAAGTAGGGAGAGGGGGAATTAGGGGGAGGAGATGAAGGAGGAGGGGGGGAGGAGGAGGAGGGCAAGGAGTCTTCTAAGATTCCTTCCAGCTTTTAAATCTATGATCTTACAACCCCTCCCTTCCCATTTCAGAGAATAAGTATAAATATTCAGGAAGGGGTGGGGGAGGCAGAGACAGAAAATAAATAGGGCATTTTGTCACACTTTATGATACATAAAACTCTAAAAGTCAGAAACATGTAAAGGAAACTATTAAAAGTGGCAGCTAAATGAATAATCTTCAGTTTTCTTTATGACTTGGATGACCTTGGTTTTGTAGTTTGGCAACTATCTTTACTATTCTTTAATGCTCTAAAGTCTCAATTTTCCTAGATTAAAAAAATAGTTTATTATATGTATTCAGATTTAGGTAACTGTTACTTTTTAAGAGCAGAAGGATTCCCCATTACCCCCACCTTGTACAAAAGAAGATCAAGAGTCAAAATCAATACTGTTCTGCTATGGATTCCTAAGTACACCCTCCTTCTACCAAAACAAGGTAAGTAATCCAAAGACTCAGGAGCACAACTTCATCTATCTCCATATATATATATATATATATATATATATAT
>CM053622.1:200689332-200718484 GCA_028646595.1 Phalanger gymnotis | reverse complement strand
CAGTATATTTTTCAGTATTTTTTTGAGTCTCTTTTAGCAAGTCACTGACTTGTTTTTTACGGTTTTCTTTCATCTTTCTCATTTCTCTTCCCAATTTTTCCTCTACTTCTCTAAATTGCTTTTCTAAATCCTTTTTGAGTTCTTCTATGGCCTGAGACCAGTTCATGTTTTTCTTGAGGCTTTTGTTGTAGGCTCTATGACTTTGTTGACTTCTTCTGGCTGTGTGTTTTGGTCTTCTTTGTCACCAAAGAAGGATTCCAGAGTCTGAGACCGGATCTGGGTGCGTTTTCACTGCCTGGCCATGTTCCCAGCCAACTTACTTGACCCTCGAGTTTTTCAGCAGGATATGACTGCTTGCAGAGTAAAGAGTTCTATGTTCCAAGTTTGGGGGGATGCACCAGCTCTGCTACACCAGCACTCCTCCTTCCCCAAGAACCCCCAACCCAGACTGGACTTAGATCTTCAGCAGGCTCTTCACTCCTGCTCTGATCCGCCACTTAATTCCTCCTACCAGGTGGGCCTGGGGCCAGAAGCAACTGCAGCTGTAGTTCTGTAGCTGCCCCACCTCCACTGCCCCCAGGGTGGTGGCTGAACTGCAAAATCCCTGTCCCCAGCAACTTTTCCCACTACCCTTCTCTGTTGTCTTTTATGTTTGTGGGCTGAGAAGTCTGATAACTGCCACAGCTCACTGATTCCAGGTGCTAGGGCCCGCTCCGCCTGGCTCCTGATCTGGTTGGTCCACGCCACCCACGCTGGGCTCTGCTCTGCTCCCAGCTCCATGTGGGATAGACCTTACCCAGAGACCATCCAGGCTGTCCTGGGCTGGAGCCCTGCTTCCTTCTGCTATTTTGTGGGTTCTGCAGTTCTAGAATTGGTTCAGAGCCATTTTTTATAGGTTTTTGGAGAGACTTGGCGGGGAGCTCATGCTAGTCCCTGCTTTCCAGCAGTCATCTTGGCTCCCCCCCCCCGCCCCGTTCTTCATTTTTGTAAAGTACCAGTGACATCACTGGGGATGTCTTGACTTGTGGGTGAATTGGATTGAAGTGTGAATTGGATCTAAGTGAGGCAGAGTTACACCAAGTGGTCAGCCTCACTCTCTTCCAGATTCATAGAAGACCAGTAACAAGACAAGAGTCAAGACAACTGGTGATGGGCCAGGATGCAGTGGATGACCTTGATAACTTCAGTAAGCATACAGTATGATAAGGTTCGACAATGATCTTGGGCTCCTATGTGCCTACTTCTTTAGCACTTCTAAAAAGACACTCAATATTTTTAAGGCCTAAAATTTAAACACTAGATGGAGCCCCTTTCCCAAAATCTAGAGTGGGAAAAAAAAAAGGCAGATTAAAAAAAATACAGTCACTGCTCTTAAGATACACATACATGTCTGCCACAGTACTTAAAAAAAAAAAGGTATCTCTA
This sequence comes from Phalanger gymnotis, assembly GCA_028646595.1. Classification (NCBI taxonomy): domain Eukaryota; kingdom Metazoa; phylum Chordata; class Mammalia; order Diprotodontia; family Phalangeridae; genus Phalanger; species Phalanger gymnotis. The sequence goes on along the minus strand of CM053622.1, from coordinate 200,717,059 downwards.
ATAATTAAATCTGTAATTTTTCCATGAGGGTACCCTCTCTATCCATACAAATTACAGCCCTCTATTCTCATTCACTACAAAAAAGACACTTGTCCTAAATCTAGAGCAGTTGAAGAGAAAAGAATTTTCTAAGTAACCTGGAGGGCTAGCCTAGTGTAGGTAGGCTTTGTAGATAAGAGATTCAGGTTGAATCACAATATCCTAGGTTCAAGTCCCTTGGACACATATTGGCTGTGTGCCCATGGCCAGATCATATAAGAAAGCATTGCCCCCAGGCCACCATTGCAGATTTTAAATTACAGATCAATTAATTCGCATTAGAAGAGAACTCCTGCTCATACTTTTAAAGGCATCTTGGCACAGTGAAAAGGGAACTGGCATTCAAGTCAGAGGACTGCATTCGAATCCCACTTCTCATGCCTAGCATCTGGGTGAATCTGGACAACTTAACCTCCTTGGGCCCTAGCTTCCTTCTCTCTAAAATGAGGTTTTTGAAGGGCCTTCTAGCTCTGGAACTATAATCCTATGATTTCCTCACTTGGAGTTCCTTGAAAATAAAATCAGAGGCGTGAAAGTTTAAAAAAATAAAAAAAAACACTCCAAATTCCCTTACAAACATTTCATTTATTTTGTGGCCAAGTCAATTATTTGAGACCTATAAAAATGTGATAAACTATATGCCCTGTGACTTAAACATGGAGGAACAAATAGTAAGATGTGTAGGAAATCTTTGTCATAGGCAAGTCTGTGTTTCCAAAACACACCACCAGCACCACTAACAAAGACTATGTTCTTTTGAATTATCAGAGCATTTATAAAATGCTCAAAGTGTGCTTCAGTACCTGGTGTGGCACAAAGAGTACAAACATTCTTCAGTCTCCTTTAATAGATACTATTTCTGCTAGGGACGCCCCTAACGTGGGAAGGGCATCTTGTTCTACGGAGTTGAAACCAATAAGAGCAGCAGATGCTGAGTAGAGAGAGGATAAAATGATATAGCACTAAACTAACATGGACAACTGGGTGGCACAGTGGATCTGGGCCTCAAGTCACAAAGACCTGAGTTCAAATCCAGTCTCAGATACTTAGTAGCTGTCTGACCCTGGGCAGATCACTTAACCCTGTTTGCCTTAGTTTCCTTGTTTGTAAAATGAACTGGGTAAGGCAATGGCAAAACCACTCCAGTATCTCTGCCAAGAAAACCCCAAATGGCTTCATGAAGAGTCGGGCACAACTAAAACAACTAAACAGTAACAACAAATTTCTACTAGTAATGAGTGCAGGATTTGGGTTCAGTGGACCTGGGTTCCAATCCCAGCCTTATACCTGTATAACTTTGAGCAAGTCACTCAAACTTTTTGGGCCTCAATTACAACGTCCACAAAATGAGATTCCTGAACTAGAGGATCTCTAAAGTGCTTTCTAGCTCTAAATCTTAGGATACTTAGGAAACTTACAAGGAAGGTAGAGTAAATGACCTTTGAGGTCCCTTCCAGATTTAATTCCATGGTCCTTGTTTTTAACCTAGTCTAGAACAAAAGCAAGTTATAATGAGATAATACAGGTAGTTGCCAGTGCCTAATTAAACAGAGATTCATTGAACTAAATAAACCATGTAATTGGTTATGAGTAATGTAACTTGCTGTTAAAAATAGGCTACCATGGCAAGTTGGGGGACTCCAGCTAAAGAAAGAGATAAGGCCTGGGAGATAATACCACTCAGCTTGGCTATCACTCATTCTGGCCAGATAAAGCCAACACATTATCTCCTATAGCCTTATGAAGTCTGTTCCCTCCGCAGTATTTCAGCTTGTTTTCAGATCCAACATGCTTCAAATGCAAAGTATAGGCAAATAACAGAAATAACTCTTGCCCAATTCTTAAATGCTTTTGCTCACATATCTTACAATAAAGTGTCAGATCAGTCAACAATAAAGTCAGGAGTATGCGTGTGTTTTCAAGTTTTGTACAAAATTTTAAACAAGGCAAGAGTAAGGTTCTGCTGACAACCCAACTGTGTGGCAGATTAGTCAGTAACCTTTGAACAAGTACAAATCACTGACCTCACCTAACTCCTCTCCCAGAAAGTCCAAGAAACTGGTTTAATCAAGGTTCAGATAAGCGCAAAGATAATTTCCTCTAACCTAAGAACTTAAATCCACATATAGTCAGTAATCTAGCAGTGCTAAAGTCACTTATGAAAAATAGCATTTCTTTAACTGCCACCTACTTTTCAGATATAATCTGAATTTTTCCTCTCCCTACTGTACTAAAACCATATTTCTCAACTGAAGAATACAGCTGAATTCTACAACAAAAGAGCCAGCACAAGTGAAGAAATACAGGCTATCGGGGGTTAAGATAGTCTCAACATAGAATTTCATCCATTTGCTATTCAGTTGTGTCCTACTCTTCATGACACCATTAGGGGTTTTCTTGGCAAAGATACTGGAATGGCTTGCCATTTCTTTCTCCAGCTCAGTTTACAGATGAGGAAACTGAGGCAAACAGGGTGAAGTAACTTGCCCAGGAACATATAGCTAGCAAGTGTCTGAGGCTACATTTGAACTCAGGAAGATGAGTCCTGATTCTGAGCCCAGTGCTCTACCCCACTGTACCATCTGGCTGCCCTTCATCCATTTAGGAAAATCCTAATGTGGAAACTCCCTCTACCAATGCAGATCTGCAACTCATCTGTAATTTGTAGTCTTAGAAAAGCTGCCTGAGGCCTTGAGACGCTAACTGGTCTTGGTCATACACAGCTCCAGTGTGTTAGAGGCAGTACTTGAACTCAGGTGTCTTCCTGGCTCCAAGACCAGCCTTCTCTTCATTATATCTCACTGCCACTCAAGAACTGGAGATTCTTAGTTAATGACACAATTCATTAAAATCTAAACAGTAAAAAGCACCACCCTCTGGTTCAAGTTTTCAATTGAAAAGGAAAGTTTTCAATTGAAAGGAATATTTTATACATTGCTAGCTATTTTGGGCTATCATTTAGGGGGTGGGAGTGGTTCTCTCACAACCTGCTTTCCTGTAAACAAACAAACAAACAAAAATTTTGTCCTTCACTTCCCATGCTTTCAAGGTAACATTCAAAATGCTAGAAAAGCATTTTGATCTTCCAATGAGTTTTCACAAAGCCTGACAATTCATTTTATAAACTAAAAAAAGTAAAACAAACAAAAAAAACACCCCATACCAAACCAAACCTCTGTCAATTAACATGCCAATGTGTTTTTTTTTTCACCAAAACACTATACTCCCATTTCCATACTCAATATGACATAATATAATAACATAAGCAATAGATTCTGGGAATGGAAAATAAACTTTGTAGAGAACAATTTGAGTATATAAAAAAAAACCCTGATATTTTAAAGTCACATTAAAGTGCCAATAAATTCAATTATAAATGTCACTATATGTAAAGAAATTAAAGTATCCCCTTCTTATGCTTCCGTAGTACAATAGCTTCTGGATCTTTACAAGAGGAGACTGGCTAATATATTTTCCAAATATTTTAAATTTCATGCTTCAGAACTGCTGTAAAAAGGGTTGCCATCCCCTTGAGAGAGAAAAAAAATTGTGTCACTCAAGTAACTTTAAAGATAATTTTCTTTAGCTGACAATCTCATGCTCTGTCTGCCAGGAAACTCAAGATTTGATGAATCAATTGCTTTTTATTTTGCTGACTCTTGGTATTGGTCCTGAGAGCAATTCCTTTCTAAACAAAGTAATGTTTAACCACTTCCTTATCGCCCACACTGCCTCATAAGCATAATTTCAAACCTTTGTCAAGATTTTTATATGCTTTAAATTTTTTGTCATTGCTAAATCTTTGTGAGAATCAAAATGTCTTCTTTAGAACTCTTTTTGCTTCAGTAGTTGAAGATAAGGTAGTGAAAACAAAAGAACAGCCTAGACAATTCAAAGAATGCAGAGGGAGAAAGTGACTGAAATGTGAGGGGAATGAAAACAGAAACTGTTAAAAGGCAGTGTCACTTTATTTTAGGCCTGATCTTTTTTAAAGACTATCCTGGAAAGTGACCTGGGTCATTAGGTCTAGGTCCTCCAGTATAGTCCTACCCCTGGCTGGTGTGGTGATAATTCTAGTTTAATTGGAAAGGAGAACCAGGACTTAAAACCACCAAATCAAGCTACCTTCCTTAAACAAAATACAATCTTTAATTGGTCCTATACCAAGCTGAAAATGCTTTTCTATAGTCTGCTGATAGAATGTTACAAAACTAGCCTGGGAAAGGAGCATCATTCTTTTTGGTAGTGATAATTCAAAAAAACACCACTAAAGTATAGGAAAAGTTGTTAGCTACATCAGTGTAAGAAATACCCACTCGGATGAAATAACAGATCTTTTTAACCCTTGAGGGAAAGTACAGTTCCTGTCCGAGCAGCCCCTGCATTATTCGATAGACTCCAAGGTAAGGAGACAATACCTCATGTACATAAGGATTATGATTCTTGGGGCTGTGAAGTAAAGAACATTTTTGCAAAATTCAATTCAGGGGTCCCAAATGTAAATTTTTTTTTTTTTGAGGACTTCCAATCTCTATGGAAATTAAAACTAGAAGGTGAGAAATAGAGCTGACTTCTTGTTTAGGATTCATATTAGCACATTATAGAAGGGAGCTCCTTTCAGAGGCTGAAGGGTTAGTGACACTGCAGATTTGAATAGAAACTATTGGCAGAACTGAATAGAGAGGCTAATCAACACAGGAAGTGAAAATGAAACAGCAGCTATAAAGAAGGTGAGTAATAGACAGATTTGGGAATCCTATTTGGAACAGCTTTCAAATAGTGCAAGAACTGTTCTTTGGAGGTTGAAAAATACAGGACCCGTTGAGACTTACAGAGCTGAAAGGGATTTACTTTCTCAGGGGGGAAATTTTATCTAATTAAATAATTCATATTAAGGAATAAATCTGGGCTTAGAGACGCCTTGCTACTTTCTGTTTTCTCTTCTTATCCCATATTTCTTAATTTTATCATTACTTTATTTACCTCTCTCAAAGTGATAGATTCTACCATAGCTTAGACCCAGTCACTCCTATATTTACCATCACTGGAAGTTATCTTATCCTTTCCTTTGTTGGGTTTTGGAGTAACAGCAACAAATTGACCAAAAGGCCTTTTGTCCTCCTAGATCTAAGGCAGAGTTTAATATGGGTCATGTTGACATGATTTAGTTCAGGAAGTAGAAAAGGAGAACTAGCAATGAAGTAGGCATTGTAACTTATTCAACAACCATTGATAAAGTACTTCCTGCAGGCAAAGCATTGTATAGAAGGAGAGAAAGACATAAAAAAAAACGAGACATAAAAATATGGTCTCTGACCCCATGAAGCTTTTAACCTAGCAAGGTAAGATGGGACCCATATGTAAATATGCAATTACTATAGTACAGGGTAGAACATAAGAGTTATAAAGTGTTATGATCAAAGAAAGAAAGATAATTTCTTACGTGGGGTTTAGGGAAGAGTAAATGGGAGCAGGAAATAGGAGAGGGAAATCAACAGAGGAAGTGATATTTGAGCAGGGCCTGGAGGTATAGGCAGGATTTCAAATCACAAATTTGCAAATTCAAATTTACAAATCACAAAGGTAAGGATAGTGAATTGTAATGTAAGTGTATATCACCAGATAAAGCTAGAGAAATAGGGAGGTCCTGGGTTATAGAAGGCCTTGAATGTCAGGCAAAGAAATCTAGCTTTTTTTTCAGTAGGCAATGCAGAGCTAAAGGGCTTCATTATATGTGGGTTTAAGGAAAATTATCCTGGTAGCGACAAGAATGGATTGGAATAGGAGTCTGCAGATGGGAGAATGGTTGGTCAGAAGGAATAGAAGAATGTTTTAATTTCATTTTCCTCCTAGACAGCAACAGTTAGAATCCACCTTATCTTAATTAAAATATATTGACAGAATAAGTTTAGCAAAGATATCAATATCTCAGGCAACCAGAGTGATATGATCAGGGTCCCTAAGTACAATCAGTGACATATGTAACCCTATGCTCCATGTGTTTCTGACTTTTGACTTCTGAAAGAGAATAACTTGAGTGTAGAACAGTAATAGCAACATAGAGATTAAATTAAAACATGGTGGACCCATGAAATTGAATTATTAACAGGTATTAAGAAATTCTGGGCAATTCACTGAGGCAATGGAAACTAAAACAAAACCATCTTCAAAGGAATAAGCCAGAAATAGAACACAAAACGGTGATAAGTCTTTGTGGGTGTCAGACACAGGGATTAGGCGGTGTTCATCGATCTTCTACCATGACTATTCTGGTTTAGTTTGTTAGTAGAAAAGTAACCTGAAGTTTTAGAATCATTGCAGAATGTGCATGGTGAACGTGTGCTAAGTGGGAGGAGGGGGAAGAGGGAGGGCAAGTAGGGGAAAATAAAAAGAGAAGAGATAAAGAACAGGACTAAAAGTGAATCCAGAGAAAAACAAACTTCTAAAATAGAAAGAGGACTTTATTCATCACACTGAAAAACCATAAAAAAAATCTGGGAGACAGAAACAATTGGGTAGGATGGTGATTATGTTAATTCAACTCAAGGACAACACAATAGATTAAAATGGTATGCGCACCTAAACAGTTTATAGGGAATAAAATCATCTGAAAATAAAGATTTCCAAATTTACTTGCACTAGAGTAAAAAAAAAACTCTTACAAACACCCCTACCTAATTTCATAATAGCATTCAATATAATTTTAGAATCTTTAGAAACAGATGGCAACAGCCAATGTGTGTGCTATCAGTACATGAAATTGTGCCACTTCAACCTGCTAAGAAAGGGATAGAAGAGTAGGAAATATATTTAGAGGTAGAATCAAAATGAAATTGTAATTCCTAAGAAACTTCAATATATTCTATCTTGCAGAGGGAATTTCACTTAAAGGAAATTCAGAAGAAAACAAACCTTCTCCAACCTTGCCTTTTCAACCCAAGATATATTTTATACATCTTCCTCAAGACCCACAAAAACAAAGGTGACAAGGAAATGGGATCTAAAGCACTAGAAACCTAACGTTGAACCTGAATTTTGCACAGCAAGGAATTCACCAGCAAAAGTGGACTCTGCACCTCTTCAATAAGGAACAGTTTAAACACCAAGTAAGTAGGCCTTGATGGTTCAGAAAGGACGGTGAAGGGGTTCACCTAACAACTAGTTGAAGGCATCTTCCACTAGTAATTGGAAAGTTTTCACCTTCAAGATTCATGGTTCTTTATTTAATATAAACAAGCGAACGAGTAACATATAACATGTCCAGGGGTTCATATTATAACCACATGGGCATCATAAAGAAATGAATAAATTTGTGACTGTCACAGATGATGAATGGGAAGATTTGATCTGTGTGATTTATAGGAACAATTGAACAAGCCTTGCAGAATTACAGCACTATCTTTCCTTTTGAGGCTCCATGGGATAGTTGAAAATTGTTTTCTTATAAAGAACTGTGATAAAGGATATGGAAAAAAACAATATAAATAAGAACTTTTATCATTCAAAATGATTCATCTTTGTTTCAGTTTCCTTTGTCTCTACTAATAGTGCAATTCAAGATTCCTTCTCTCTCTGGCACAGGAGGATTATCTTTAACAAAAGAAACATATGGCTTCGGTACAGACACAAAGATGCTGAAGACACTTGCCCATCCACCACAAGTCCAATGGGGTAATTTCCTTTTATCCACAAAGGAAAAGTAAAATTAAGAGCTTAAAATCGATTTTCATACTCACCCCCAGAAGTCACATCCCAGCACCAAATGTTGATGGTATTCCATTGGATGGAGGAGTTCCATGTTCCATATTCCAAGAGTCAAGAGGTACAAGGAGGGGGAAAGAAGGGGAAAAAAAAGAATAACAAATTAGGAATTATTTTTTGTCCTCTGACATTCATTTTCTGAGTGCCTATGTTATGACAATTCTCACCTTTCTAGAAACTACCCCCTTCACCAACAAAGCAGTTAGTGATTATTTAAAAGAATGATGCTGAAAATCAAAATAAATTGCCTCTATGATGAAAGATCCAAAAAGAAAGAATACTTTTTTGTTCTTCTGACAGTAATAAATAACAAAAAGCATAATACATATCCAAAAGGAATTTGTTACCACACGGATAACTTCAAAGGGTAGTTAACATATAGGAACCATATTGATCTCTCAAGCTCTCATGACTCTCCCGTGAAATTACCTACTGTAACACACACACACACACATACACACACACACACACACACACACACACACACACACACACACATACACAAACTGTCTCCCTTGACAGAATGTAAACCTCTTGAGGGCAAGGATTGTTTCATTTTTGTCTTTTGTATGTATCCCCAGTGGCTAGTATAGTAGGTGCTTGATAAATCTTTGTTGATCGGTTGCTAAAAAGCAACCAGGATATAGTCTCGATTGTGAAATTAAAAAATGTTAAAAAAAAAAACTAACAACATAGATAATATAAACCACTTACTCAAAACTCAAGTACAATTTTTACATTTCCAAAAGCCAACCGAAAGGGTTTCAAAGTAATTGAAACCAAACTTCTTTCAAAGAACAAACATCTACACAAGGAGACTATTAATTCCAAGCCAACTCAGGTATTTTACAGTCAGACACCTGAGCAGAAGTAAGTTCTTTATAGGAAGATTGGTATTGCTGTTTATTGGATTTTTATTGCAGTGTTTGGGATTTTATTCTGGCCTTAATTTTTTTTTTCAGATAACAATCCAAGAAAAGTTTTGAAGAGCCTGGGAATTTCCAGAACACACTTTATTCCAGGCTTTCAAGCCACAACAAGACCTACGTGGGGTGAGCTTTCACAACATAAAAATCACATAAAACAAGCCTTCGAGCAGGCTGCAGCTCTCCAAAATAACTGTTACTTTACAGATGCCCATATTAGAGGTTTTCCGCGTGAGCAATCAACTTGGAAAAGACATTCTGTACCAAAGCTACTCAAGAAGAAATAGCCAATTTTTATATCTGTTCAGGCCTTGTGGATCTCTCTGCCCTGTAGATAGACCCCACTGATTAGCCAGATTGAAAGCTGTAGTCAAAGATGCTTTTGGGAGCTGCTGTGCTATGAGTAGACACAAACTACATCAAGCAAAAGCATAAATAAAAGTATGCAGACACTAAGCCAGGTAAGAAGAACTTTGTGCAAAAACAGTAGTATCCTGGTCCTATTGTATAAAGTTTGGCCCTATTAGCATTGATAGCAATATAAACTTTTTTAAGTTGCTAAAAATCACCCTGGAGGAGGCTATGAAAGAAATTCCTGTGAGAAGAGAAAATGTACCAAATAGTCAAAAATAATCACTTGTTTTCCTTAGAACCCAGGGTCTCTAAACTTATCTTCTACTGTGCCAAGCATCTCCAAACCCATCAGAACAAAAGAGAGATGATATAGATTGATATAGGTATAGGTATAGATACAGATGATATAGAAAATGTATATATATGAATACTGTTACCCCTTCCATATCATGGGTGCCCCATGACTTGGAAAATCCACCTAAATTTTTTGGCCCTGCATACCAGAGAAAAAGTCTGAATTATTATGATATTAAAAGATAAAGTATGTTGATATTATACAATATTATATATATATATATATATATATTATGCATTTCTGAGTTTCTAAACTTTTTCTGTGTCATCTACTGGCCTTCATATGTCATCTGCAGCCTTCGCAAAACTCCTCCAAAATTCTCATTTAATTTCTTATATCAAGCCATGATATATTGAAACCAAGATGGGAAAAGTTGAGACGTGGAAAGGATAGCTGTAGACATATAATACAATATCTTCATGAAATATTCGCATAGAAACTTTTTTAAACTTCTGACTTAATTCAAATAACTTAGGCTATAGGCATGATAGAAACAACCTGTGGTTTTTCCTGTTAAGTAATAATGTAATAAATAAGTAATACTGTAATAGGTAATAATAAAGTGTTTTAGACAAAGAGTACAGTTTACCTTCTGATCTTCTCTAGACATTTTTGGCTTGTTAGAGAAGCTAAACAATGTATTAGGTACAATTATGTAATGCTAATGTCATAAATTTTAAAACATTTGTTTCCGAATTGACAGATACTTTGTCAATACAGAAAAAATAAAAACATTGACACGTATACATATGTGCACCCCATATGTGCCTATCTTTTATACTTAAGATACATGTGAGGCTATTGGTCCATTGAGAGGTAGGAAACTACACCAAAGCCCTACTGCACTGCCTCACTGTGGCCAAGAAAATGACCTTGGGTTCTTGAAGACTACTTCTATAGAATGCAAGTTCTGTTATATCCTACCAAGATGGGAAGTCTTTGAATAGGCGCCTTTGTCCAGAATATTGATTTGCTTTTTGAGAAATAGCATTGCTAAATTCAGAGAGGCTCATTCCTGGGTAGGGCACAGGTTGATGAATTTTCCAGCCATAGCAACTCTTAGAAAGCATCTACTAACACAGAGAGGGATTATGATCTCTGTCATTAGGAGTACCCACACTGAAGAAATCAATGAATCCTTGAAGTAGATAGAAAATAGAATAGACTCCATTAGGATTGTTGTCTCTAACTTTGGCTAGGTAAAATAAATGAACTAATTTTTCTAAATCAAAGACAAATTGTAAAGAAGCTAAAAATTTCAGAAATAAGTTTTAATAGGTTTCATTAAACTGTGCTTGTACAAGTTATAGAAACTTCACACTGGTGTGGTGTATACCTATCTCAAAGTATGTGGACATTTTCATTGTGAAGAGACATAAAACAAAGAATACTGAACTAGGAATCAGGAAAAGTGGGTTTCAATTTCACCTTTGTCATTAATAATCTTTGTGTCCTTGGACAGTTCACTTAACCTTTATTTCCTCATCTATAAAAATAGATCAGTAGCTACCATACCTAATTTACCTCACAGGGAGAGGTAGTGAGACCACTCCTTTTTTTAGAGGTTGTATGCATGCTTTTTGTTTTAATTAGTTGTTTCCAGAAGTACCCTTCTCAGCCACCCCTTCATTCTTACACCATTCTCAGGATCTTCTTCCTGTCTTTCTGACAGCCTTCCTCCACCTCTTCCTCCTTTATGCTTTAATCTATACATTCCAGAAGGTTCTCTTCTTGACTCTCTTTTCTTGCCTCTTTGTTAGTGATTTTAACTACTTTCCAGATTCCAAATGGACTGATTACGCTATACTCACTTAGTTCCTAATAAAATTCAATTGTATACAACTTCTTCTGTGTTATATCATACTATATATTGACATGTAGTGTGCTTGTGTAACTGTTAAAAGATGTCGCCTTGCACAAGAATATAGCTCTATTTCAAAGTATGAGTAAAAAAAAAGTTCAATCAACAAAGTACAGTTATACAATAGTATGGACTCTTGCCACATACACAAATTAATATATTGATAATGCAGCATGTATATATTGAATTTAAATTCTCATCATGAGAGCACCAAATACTGAGCTACGCATATAGCCTGACTTTTAAGTGTTTACATTTGTAACAATTAAGCAAAAAAAAAAATTAGTTTCATTGTGTGAAATTGATTTTCATTCAAAAATAAAGTTATAGTTTCATTATGTTCTAAAGGCTAAGAACATAAGATTGAAAAAAAAAATGCCCATTAATTAGATAAATATGGATTTGTGGATATTTCCCATGATTATCTTCATTTATATAATTAGGGGATTTGATTAGATGATCTCTAAGAGTCTTTACAACTTTAAATCTATGATCCAAAGACTTATTCCATAACTACACAGTTACACACCTTTCCCAAGTGAGCAGTAATGAAAGGTTAATATTTAAAATATTGTTTTTGAAGCACTGGGCCCTATCACCTCTTTAAAAACCATAAAGTTACTTTTAAAGTTAAAAAAAAATAAAACTTCCATATTCTCTTCTAAAAGCAAAATAACCAAACTTAACCAATGTTAAGTTGTCTTATTATTATTTTAAAGGTAAACTTAATTGACTTGGAATTGGAAAATGCCTATAACTGTACACATCACGCTGCTTACAACATTCAGGTATGGGTATTAGTGAAAAGGAGTTTTTTATGAGCTTATTTTATTAAAGACGTATCATGACACTGCAAGAACAAACAAACTTTAGGAACAATGACACTGGTCACCTTACTTACAATCCATTTGTATGTATAGATAGGTGATGTTGTCCCTGACTCACCTCTATCATTAGACATCTCATTATTGTCATTTTTTTTTCCATTCAATGAATCTGCAAAGACAGTTTATTTCCTATTCCTAGAGTGTGGCAGAAGGGGGTACAAAAAGAAAAATAAGATATAGGCCAACTCAGTCTCTTAACACACATCAAGTAGTCCTACCTACGTTAAGTCTGAACTGCCCTTCACATACAGCTTATTTCTCAGAAGAGCACTGGGGCAAATGAAAAGCTTTTTAACTACTTTCCTGGAATTTCCAGGTTTTGTGCCAGGGTCCAGAGCCCTATGAACTGGAATCTAATCAAATATAATCACAAGCTTATCCTGGGGATACAGGCATAAAAGTGATCCAATAGGATGAGAAGAAACAGTATGGCTACAAACAAAATGGGGCGGGGGTTGATATCACCTAGGGATCTGGGGTGGCAGTAGGATGGGAAACCAAAAATAAGTGAGCAGGTTTATCATTTCGTCTCTTCAAACTTCAGGACGTGAGACTCCATGCTCAAGCAGCCAGTGATTCTTCCTTTCATGACTTGACGACCACCTTTCTTGGAACTGAGAATATCTTTTTCTAGCATGAAGGGCTGAGTCAGAGGTGGGATGGCCCAGAAATCATCACTGTCCAGGCTGTGCAGAGACTGCACTGGGAGAGTGGCTGAACAGCCAAAATCAGTGAAGAACACCATGGCCCAGTCATCTATTCGGTTCAACACCCAGCATCTGTTCCAAGCCCCACCATCATCGTCCTGCAGGTGGCACTCCCCCAAGCAGCGGATACCAAGCTGAACCTCTGCCTCCGCCAGGTAAGGCTGCTGTTCCTCCACTTCTGCCAGGGCATAAAATGGCTTCTCCATGTTCATATGAACCTCCTCAGTGAGGTGGATGGCCCAGAAGAATGGTGTTTGGGGGACTGTGTCTGTCACCAGCAGCCCCAGTTCCCCACGGACGCTGTGAATAATGGCCAGCCAGCTCAGGTCTTGGAAGCAATCCCTTAGAAGAAACACCAAGAAGTATCCTCTCTCTCCATGGGAACAGCGTAGGAGCTGTCCTGGTAGGAGGCTGTCCTTGGTCTTTCGGTTACATTAGGGGAAACAGGTGCTCGAGGGGTCTGCCGGGGAGGCACAGGAGTTGCTGTGGCTTCCTCTTTCTCACCAGGAATCACCGCAGCTTTGTCTTCGAAAGGAACATTCTCCAAAGGCAGTAACTCTGCGTTGCCCTTTGTGGAGTCCAAGTTCTGCTTGGGGATCCAGTTGTTTGAGTTCAGGTACAACTTTCGGTTATGAAACATCTGTCCATTCAGCTGCTTGACTGCGAGGTGCACATTCTCTGCAGAGGCCAGGTCAACAAATGCAAAGCATTTGCAGCCGTTCTGGACTTTGTGGACATGGAGTGGGCCAAAGTCCTTCAGAAGGGATAGAATGTCGTCCTCCTTGGTGTCCAATGGAAGATTTCTACCATACACCTCTGATTCTTTCTTCCTGTGTCCCAAGGCTTTATGCTGCTCTGACTTCCCATTCTTCTTGAGGTCCTTAGTAAAGGGTCGGTGTTCACCACTGCTCACAGACATGTTTGCAGTTCTTTAATTCTTTTTGAAGGAATCTCTGAACTTCTCAGCCCCCTGGCGCCCACGTTCTTTTCACAGGCCTTCCCAGGACGTGCAATGAGAGACGGTGACAGAGAGAGAAGAGCTGGCCCTCTTCCACCCTTCCGCTCCCTCTGCCTCGTGAGGCTGCACGAGGCTGAATGCGGGGGATTATTGTCATTTTTAAAACCTTATACATTATGTCGATTCAAAAACAGAAGAAAGGATACAGATGTGAGGAGAGCTGACAATACACAAGACTGTCTGGTTTATGGGATTGCTCTTCTGACTACTAAACCCTAAATGTCCTATCCCACCCTCACCAAATTCTCTAACATTTTACATTGTTATTTTACTTATAATTCTAATAACTAGAGAGTCATTTGAGTTGGCACAGACTTGTAGTCTTTTAACTAAATGGTTTGCACATAGTAGGTCCTCTTGAAAGGTTATGAAACTATTAATCATTTGAATCTTCATACAATGTGTTTTGGCAAATGGTTTTCCTTCTAATGCCTCCTTGAGACCCAATATACTGACAAAATTGGAGTTTTCATGGCACAATGGAGGGTCAAGTGTATAATTCCATAGCATAGGATACTTTGGCAAGTAAGGGAAAGCCTAGTTAGTGAAGCAGGAGGGCATCTGAGGATGAGAAAAATTTTAAAAAGGAAGGAGGGAAGGTGCCAAAGATAAAATTTTCCAATTTCAAAATTTTGCCTATGGTTGGCCCTCCACCCTGCCCCCCCCCAAAAGAGGAAGAAACTCTCTTCTTCCTACTGCTTCATGTACATACAGCCTTCTACTCCTAGCACCCAGATTTAAGTTTATTTTTTACCAAAAGAAAAAGGCTAAAAAGTCTGAGGAAAAAGAAAATGCTCAGTATGTGTTACTTCTTTTTAACAGAAGTACAACTTGACACATATTTTACATTTTACATTACAGTCAGAAAAGCAATGCCCAACTCTCACAATTGTGGTATGTGCAAACATTTCTTTCTTGGGGGAATGTAAAGTCTAAAAATTTAAAGACAAAAAGATCAGAGGCCAATAAAAAGGGAAGAATGTGTCAGCAACATTGCTCAATCTGTGTCTAAGGGGCATAATTGAAACCACTTTTTTCCCTCACGTGAATGCAATTGATAAAATGCAAACCTTCTAAATACATGATCTTCACCAACTTTTGCATGGAGTACAAACTGAGGGGCAGCCTGATGCAGTGAAATGAACATTCAACAGCTCAAGGGGTTAGGAAACCTAGATGGACCTCTTAATTCTGCCTCTACCTTTCAAAGTTTGGGAAGGTCACAACCTGTATGGAACAATATCCTCATTTTCTAAATGTGGAGTTAAAACTTTTTACCAGAATTGGACGAGGGCTAATGGAGAGGAGGAAGAAAGAAAACCTGAATTCTGTCTTCAAAACATACGTTTTTGCCGATAGCTAGATGCTACTCTTCCAGTCTTAAAATCCTACTTTGTTTATTTCTTTATTTTGCTGTTCTGAGTGTGTCACATCTCCAAAACAAACTGGAAGGAAAATAAAATGGTTTCACATATCACTGAAACTCAAAGCTAGCTATCATCCACATCAACAGAATTTGCTAATGTAGAGGGTTACATTATAAATCTGGAGCAGGCAGCCCAGTTAGAGGTGAATTCAACCTATTTCTTGTGGTTGTTGTTGTTGCTATTCAGTTGTATCTGACTTCCCATGACCCCATTTGGGGTTTTCCTAGCAAAGATACTGGAGTGGTTTGACATTTCCTTCTCCAGCCATTTTACAGATGAGGAACTGAGGCAAACAGGGTTAAGTGACTTGCCCAGAGTCACACAGCCAGTAAATGTCTGAGACGAGTTTTGAACTCAGATGAGTATTCATGAATCTAGGCCACCTAGCTGCCCTCAGCCTATCTCAACAACAGCAATATTATTCAACCTTGTGGGGAGAGATGAATTTGAGAACGAAAACCAGTTTTTCCATCTCTGGCAGAGGTTACCATTTTTGAGAACACCCTAACTGGTAAGCAGGTTGATAAGAAGAGGTTGAAATTAAAAGAAATCTACATATTAACCAAATAATCACTCCTGTTAACACAGCCATTTAGTTCTTTGTATGTTTTTTTTTTAACTTCAAAACATCCTGTCCTTTCCTCTAATTTGAACTCTAGAAGACACTGCAAAATAGAATGGGTAAAAATTATTTTGTTTTATGTATCCACTGAAGTAATATTTGTAAAGTGATTAGCACAGCATCTGGCACATAGTAGGTGCTTAATAAATGCTTGTTTATTCCTCTCCCTTCTCTGCTTAAACCCCCTGCCATCTTATCATCCTCCCAAAAACCTAACTATTGCTTTCTGAATTTGAAAAACATTTTTCTAGGTAGTGTGGGCCTAGAGTAGAGCAGAGTATGTTTGATGATCTGGGAAGAAGTAAGAGGAAGACCACATTTATTTCACATATATTCATTGTTTATTTTCTTAAATAGGGCACAGGTGGCTTAAATGGAGGATACACCACACTCACTGTTAGGCAACTAGAACAAAATTAAGAATATTTTTAAAATTTTAATTCTCATTCTTTCTCTCTCTCACTATGTGGCCCTGTCACCCTGTCTCCCACTATGTCTCTGTCTCTCTGTCTCCCCATCTTCCTGCCTCTACATTTTTGGTAATGGAAAGAGCAGTGGAATTAAGAGTAAAAGTCTGAGTTTCTTTCCCATGATTTCCCACTCACTAGCCATGTAATCTTAGACAAGTCAATTTCGAGCCTGTTTCCTCATCTGTAAAATGAGAACAAAAATAGTATAGCCTCAACTTCATACAATGGCTTTTAAGGCTCAAAGAAGATAACAAATGTAAGGTGCTTTGCCAAATATAAAGAATGCTATGAATATTATTAATATTATCAGAAACTGGAGATAACAACCTACTCTCTTCCTTACCGGATTGTTAGTGGATCAATTGAAATGGTTTCAATTATATACTTTGTAATTATAAAAATACTATAATATTATTAATTATTATTAATCTTGCTAAAACGAGCTTTTGATCAGGAATTAATTTTAAGGGTTAAAATCAATTCATTTTCATTTAACAAGTGATCAGCAATTTTTTGGAGAAGCCTATTACTTGCAGCTGCTTTCTGAAACCCTGCCTGCCACCTGTGTCAGATGAGACTGGGTTACTATGTTTGCCACATTCCAACTTGCCCTATTGGACTTTTATCCCTTTTTTGAAGTTAGTCAGATGTAACTAACACAGCCCTCCCATATGTCAAATGTAGGCTAGGGGAAAGTATTTTAAGAGATAGGCTCTGGTTTAGCCATGTAATTCCAATTGACTTTAATGGGAGCCACATAGCTAAATCCTCTCACAATGCTTTGAAAAGATTACCCAGAACCTCTCTGAATCCGTCCAAATCCATGGGGAAAAGGAGGAGAGAAGAGCAATAATTTGAGCATTGGTGCCATATGACACTGCTAAGCAGTAAAAGTGCTAGGCTAGCACAGAGGTACAGGGTATTAACCAAGTACTGTCAGTTCAGTCAATCTGGTCAACCGTCCAGAAGAAAATAAAAATTAGACTACACTCCTTTCAGTGATGTTGTATTGTGAAGTATAAACACTCAGGATGGGAATTTCGAATTTCACTGAAGTCTATAATAATAAAAGATCTAAAACGAAAATATGGTGTTTTTTTTTTTTAACTCATGGTGTCCTCACCATATATGAATTGAAGACATCATACTGGTGGAAGGATTGTGTCTTCAAAGTCCATCCAGCCCTTTCACTTTACAAATGAGATAGAGATTTGCCCAATATCTTAAATTAAGATAGGACCCAGGTTATTTAAATTAAGGATGTGCCATATTCTTAGGCACTAGAACAAAATTAAGGGTAGTTTTTAAACACAGAGAAATCGATTCTAGAAAACAATCCTGGTTTAAACCATTTTAACAGGGGGGCAGCATAGCACAATGGATAGACAACTGAGCTTGGAATCCAGAAGACCTACATTTGAATCTGACCTCTTGAATCCAACAAACTGTGTGTTCACCTGTGTGAAACTAAATTTCCTTATCTGTGAAATGAGGCGAGGAAGAAAAACGGCAACTACTGAACAGGGTTGTTGTGAGCCTCAAATGAGATAATCTGTGTAAAATGCTTTGCAAAGTTTAAAATACTACGTGAATGCCAGCTGTTATGAATTTTAACAAGCAATAATAACAAAAGCAAAATTAGAAATTTTCTAATTATATGCTGAGAAGACTGAGCTGGAAGGCCAGAAGGATGCAAGGTGGGAGAATTTAAGAAATGAGTATAGTTGTAAACTTTAAGTTTATAAAACAAGATATCCTATTTTTTGAGTTTATAAAACAAGATATCCTAATTGAGCTTTTGAGTTAGTGAAAAGTTGATAAGTAGACCATATATACATTTTTAACAGTAGAGCTTATTTCTGAATTACCCAAGTCACTTTAGATGCCATGGATAGAACACTAACCCAGAATCAGGAAGACCTGAGTTCGAATTCTGTCCCAGACACTTACTAGCTGTGAAACCCTGGGCAAATCATTTAACTTCTGTCTGCCTTAGTTTCTTCATCTGTAAAATGAGGATAATAATAGCACCTACCTCTCAGATGAGTTACTTGTACTTTGCAAACCTTACAGTATTCTAAAAATACTAGCTATTATTAATCTCTAACGTTTTGTTAATAGTAGCAATAGTCCAAGAGTAACATAAATTGCTAATCATATAAAATCAATGGTGCTACAATATCACAAAATGGAACATGATTCACTAAATCTTGTGATGGAAATGTGTTTAACTTAGCCAAACCTAAAACTGAAACTTTCTTCAAATGAGGTTCGTGCCTTCAATTCAAACAATATCCTGTAAAAGGATGAGCTCTAAAAACTGAGGCTTTATAGCCTTCTATTTATCTGATACACTAAACCTACTCTTTACCCTGATTATGACTTCCAGCCCCTTGATCCATGCCTGTTATCCCAGTGAATTTCCTTAACTCTGGTTTCACTGGCTTCCTTACCCCACTTTGACCTTCCAACCAGACACTCACCAATCTTTCACAAGCCACTACCACAGACTCCCTAATTCCTTTGATTTTCAAACATTTCTAACTTCAAATGATCATCCCTGGTAACATTTCTCTAACAGACTCCTAGGGTGCCGAGCATTGATGGATAAAGTCACAAAATCTAGCTGATTTTACCTGTTTTGAATTTAAAGTTCATAACTTCAACTAGGCCCTCAAAACTACTTCATAATCCTTCTAAACATCTTTTATTGGTGTCCCTTGTCATTCCCCATAGCAACCGTTCTAAAGGTTTTACTCTCTTCAAGCCACCAAATGCCTCCCATCTTTACCCCACACGTAAACTTACAGAAAACGACTTAGTTTCCCACTTTACTGACTGTATAGGAGCCATCTAAAGTGAATTTTCTCCATCCCTTTTTCTAATTCCATAAAGCTGCACATTGTCACTTAATATATGTTCTTTCCTTTTGGGCATGAGGAAAAAATATTTCTCCTCACTAAGACTAATGAGTCCACTTGAACCCCTGATTTCATTCCTTCTCATCTCCTCTATGATCTTGCTTAAGCAGTTTTTCCCTCCCTCTGGTGCATTTTCAATTTCTTCCACCCATTTGTCCCCTCTGATTTACCTACAAACATGCTCATACTTCCCCAGTTTTAAAACAAACAAAAAGACTGCCCCCTAAATACAGCTTTCTCTTAGCCTTTCCATTATATCCACCTACTACTATATCTTTTTCTTTGTCATCACTGTCAAACATCTTGGCAAAGATGCTAGAGTGGTTTGCCATGTCCTTCTCCAACTCACTGTACAGATGAAGACACTGAAACAAACAGGGGTAGGTGACTTGCCCAGAGTCACACAGGTGGTAAGTGTCTATGGTTATATTTGAACTCAAATTTTCCAACACTCTATCCAATGTGCCACCAGTCATGCTATTTCTCTTCTCTAAAGTCATGAGTATCTCTGCATTACCTACCAAGTAAAGATTGAACTCTACTGATTAGCATTCACGGCCTTCCATAATATGGCACCACTGCAACTTCCCAGTCTTATCTCCCTTACCTATACTCTAGGCAAATTGGATTACCTCCATCCCCAAACATGACCTGGCTTTCCCATGTCCATTTTTTTGCATGCTGTTTCTTATGCTTAGACTGACCTCCCTATTCCTATTCATCTGTTGGATTCCTATTTATCTTACAAATTCCATCCCCATTCCTGTTCATCTGTTGGATTCCTATTTATCCTATAAATCCCAACTAAAATACCACTTCCGCCAGGAAGGCTTCCTTAACTGCTCTTTGATGGTAACAACCTTTCTCCTTGGTCTTGTAATTCTCATAGCATGTAACAGTGAGTATTATAGCTGTCTGTTCTATATCTGCCTACTAGATAGTAAGTTCTGTAATGGTGGGGATCACACCTTAATTAAAGGAAGGCAACATAGTAGGGTGGAAAGAATACTAGATTTGGAATCAAAGGATCTGAGTTCAAATCCTGGCTTTGCAACTTACTACCTTTATGACTCTGGGCCAATTACTTAATGTCACTAGACCTCAGTTTTTTTTCTCTGTAAAAAGAGAAATCTGGATGAGATGACTTCTCAGGTCACATCTAGCTCTGAATCTCTGATTCTCTCATCTCATCTTCCCCAGAACTCATTATAGTGCTCAGCATACAGTAAGCACTCAATAAATGTTTGTTTTATTGAATTATATTTTCAAATCACGATACCCAAGCAGTCCTCATTTCTTCCATTTTTTGATTTCCTGAGAATTGTTACAAGTCTAACTCTTTGATGAGGGTGATGAAATAAATTATTCTCTAAATTATGAAAGCACATAGGTTTATTTCTAATTGGATTCATTTCTATATCAGAACCGTCAAAGCCAGTGCCATTTTAGGTGATAATTTGTTTCTCCATCTGACCAATATATTTATTGTAGATGTGGGGAATGGATTGGATTTTACATTGTAAATAAAAACTAATTGACTCATTATAAAAGAACTGACTTAAAATCCTTTAGGAAATGATTTCTCAAGGATTTAGGGACCAAAATTTTGTAAAGACAAGGACTATTTAGATAGTCCAGAGGTATCATCTACATAAGTGAATTCTTTACCCACACATGATTCAAAATCAAGGAGCTTTTAGAGTGGTCAGGATGACAAGCTTACTAATGAGTATTCTAGAACAACCAAGCCCAGTGACACTGAAAAGAAGAGTTCTCTCATGCAATATTTCTGGAGGGAATGAACACTTCTACAGGCTTTTTAACCTTCAAGTATTATTGTTTCTCTGCTAAGTAACTATTCATACTCACACTACTTACCACTATCTGAGTTAACTTCACCACTTAATTGTGCTATCGGAAACTCACCTTCATCCTCTTTATCATAAATATAAACATTTCCACTGGGGAAAAAAAAAGTTAAGAATTATTCAAGCAATTCCTTTCAAGAAAATTTGTCAGAAAAGAATAGGACAAGCAGAAGTTCATGAATTATCAAAAACAAAAACAACAAACCTGAATCCCTAGTTTTTTTCAAAGCTTGCTCAGCCTTCCTATGAGAAGATTATATTGATAGGTGTAGTTACTGGTATCTTCTCTCCATGAAACTGCTTTAATTAACTTCATATACACATATACATGCATGTAAATAAACCTATATTTACAGATATATTCACACATATACACATATGCATACGTATATTACTGTGTTCACTTATCTATGTAAATATGATTTTCCCACCCCCAAAATAATGTAAGCTCCAAGAAAGAAAGGACTATTTTTTGTTGTTATATCCTTGGTACTTTGCATAGGTGCTTAATAAATACTGAATGAATGAAGGGACTGAATTAATGAACAAATGATTGAATGAATGAAATGGAGCATAACCATTCTCACATTTGTCAGGGGAGCTCTACTGACCAAATGTGGCCTATTTCCCCCCCCCCAAATTCCAAATGAACATGAATTTGAAATTATATCATTCTCTCTATCAATCTCACCATTAATATAATGTGGGGAAAAAAATTTAGTGAGTACCTATTGTGGCAGCTAGATGGCTCAAAGAATAGAGCATTGGGCCTGGAGTCAGGAATATCAGAGTTCAACACTGGCCTCAGACATTTACTAGCAGTGTGACCCTGGGCAACTCACCTAATCTCTGTTTGTCTTAATCCACTGGAGAAGGAAATGGCAAGCCACTCCAGCATCTTTGCCAAGAAAACACTATGGATGGTATGGTCTGTGGATTATGAAGGGTCAGGTATAACTAAACAAAAACCACCCTATTATGTGCTGGTGGCATATGAAAAGATATCTAAGACATATGCCTTCCCCTCAGGGAACTTAAACTATAATGAGAGATGATATATGTAAACAAGTAACTATACAACACAAATAACTATAAAACTTTCCAAATATGGTTTATTTGCCATAGAAGATGAATGAAGAACTATAGGAATTCAAAGGAGGGAGAGATTACTTGTGGCTGGAGGGATCAAGAAGGCATCAGGCCATAGGTGGTATTGATCTGGGCCTTGAAGATGTAGAGAAGAGCAAGATGCTATCCCAATGGAAGGGACTGCATAACTAAAGACAAGACAGTCCAGGGTATGTTCAGGAAACATTGAATAGTCCAGATTGGCTGGAATGTTGGGTATGTGTTAAGGGATAATGAGAGATAAGGTTGGAAAGGTATATTGTAGAGGGCTCTGGCTTCATTGATAAGGAATCCAGATTTTAAGAAGCTTAATCTGATAGCCATGTGACGGATAGAGTGGATTAGGGGAGAGGAACTAGGAAAAACACAACAGTTTAGAAACTACTGTAGTCCAGATCTAAAGTAATAATACCCCAAATTGGGAATGGAAAAGAAGAAACAGATGAATGAATATATAGAACTTGAGATGACTGACACTTCAAACCTGAATGACTGAGAGAATAGTGGCATCACCAAAAGAAATGGGGAAATGTGAATGATCTCATCTGGGGCTTTGGGGAAGATGTTTGGTTTTAGACATGGTGAGCATGAAGTAGATATGAGGTGTGAAATGGTAATGTGTAGCCAACAGTTAGAAATGCAGGACTCAGGCTCAAAAGAAGATTGAGGACTGGAAGCATAGATTTAGGAATCATCTATTCATCATCATTATAACTTCTAATTTTAGGAAATTTTAAATGATCTCTTCCTTTATCTCAACATTCCCAAGATAAGTGCTTCACCTATGAATTTATTTTATCTGACTTCATGCCTTTCACCAGGCTGAGATTTCCCCCCCCCATACCAATACTTATTATGTTAAAGCCAACTTAACTGATATCTACAATCCACCCACCTACAGCCTTTAACCTAATTATAACTACTCCCTTCATGATGATGAGGCTTCCAAACTATTGTCCCTTTCCATCAAATTTCTTTTACATTTCCAGAAACTCCATCAGGATACTGTCCTTCAAATTACCTTAGGATTGCATGACAAAGAGTTTTACAATATACAAGTCAGGTTCATCATTTACATTTCTCTTTAAAGACATCTCATCATGGAAATGTCAACATGAGCTAAGTACTCTCAGATAAATGTTTTTACATTCTATTTACTAGCATCAAAACCAAAGGCTATATTCCCACCCTTGAAATTTGTTGATCATCTCTGATTTCTATCTTGCTCTTCTTTCCTACTTCATCACGCAATAACAAATGATTTCACTCTGTTTTTGAGATCTACCCATAATTCTCCATCTTTACTGCCAAGACTTCAGTTCAATACTTTTTTCATCTCTAGCTTCTTTATAAGCTCTCCATTGGAAAACCACTTTCTCACTTATCTATTTTTTCTATTCTCTGTTAACTATTTCTTTGTCAGATAAGGAGTCTTTGTGGTATATGTGTGGATGTGTATATCACTTTCTTTTTAATATCAGCAATTGTATAACCATTATTTCTCACAGTAGCACTGTATAGATTTTATTATTATTATTATTATTATTAATCACTCTTCCAGATAAGGGAACCCAGTGATTGAATTCTGACTGTGATTCAGTTAGAGCTAGATACCTACTGACTTGACTCTTTTCACACCACTACTCACTTCCTAACCACCTTTAAATACCACATTATTTTACTATAGTTTGGCTCTTTACTGCTCCTCCCCCTCACTTTCAGAGAAAGCACAACTATATTCATGAAATTACCTGTGTTGTCCAAATCCCAATCCCACACCCCACAGAAGATGGTGTTCTGGGGTAGTGGTGTGGAAGGGAAATATTGAGCTTTGAAGTCTGAAAACCCGAGTCTCAGATGTATTTCCTATTCTTATTAGTATCCAACTTTTAAGAAGTCATTTTATTTCTCTTAGTATCAGATTCTTCAGTTGTAAAATGAAGGAAAAGTGGCCTGGATGATCTCTTAAAATGTCTTCCAGCTCTAACATTATAGGACACATTAAATGCCTCCCATCTAACATTCTTATCAACTTCAACATTTTAACTTACATGGCAATAAGTCAGTAATAAGCATCTGTGCACTACTGGAATTGAAAAGGCTATGAATTGTTGGTTTAATATTATTTCTTTCATAATCTTTTCCCATAGGCATCATCAAACCTTCTCAACCCTAGGTGTAAGGAGTAGACATTACTTTTCCTATTAAAAGAATCATATCAGTCAGAATGAAAAAAAAAAATTCCCCAAGTAGTACATATTCCAAGAGATCCGTCTGAAGTATATTGTGTGGAAACCAATGTTATATTTGAGGGACTTCTGCACTTGGGTTACTCTGAGTCTAAAAAAAAAATGTTAGATCCAAATTGGAGAGGAGGGAGTATGGTCAAAGCATCAATTTAAGCCTGAACTTTTCTGAGTTCCATTTGTATGCATTATGAAATATACAAGCCCCAATTCTTCTCCCCTCACCACTCTCAACCCCAGTGAAATTCCAGATTTGGGTATTAGGAGGCCTGATTGGAATTCTTACAGTGCCTATCAAGGAAAATTTAATAATCATCTCCCCTTCCCCCCTCCCCATTCATTAACTGTTCTTCTAGACTGCTTACTTTTGATCAAACAGAATTTAGATTTAAAGTAAAATTTGATTTGGAGTTAGAGCTGTTTCCACTTGTATTCTTTATGTAGAATTCCATCGTCCTCCGACTGCAATAAGGTTTGGTTCATTCCTAATCCAATGCACTTCAAAGTGCATTACATGCAAGCTGTCAACCAGCCCTTCTCAATGTTAATCCATTACTCAAACACCTGGTTTCATAAAAAGAAAGTGACAAATAGAAAGCCTTGGAAGCATAGAAGGATCACATCTTGAAGACTATTGAGCTTTGCCGTTTTACACAGAAACCATCGGTGTTCATTACAAATCACATCTTCTCACCCTCCAACCTAATCTAGTAAATCCTCCAGGTTCCTTTTTTAGCTGCTTGGAATGTCCATTCCAAAATCACCTCATCACCACCAGCCGGTGCAAAGCGGCCACCAGCCTGAAAGTAGCCTGGCAAGCTTACAAAAAGCTTTTTCCGTTCTCCAAAATTAAAAGATGAGGTTGTTAATGCTGTCCTCTGAGCTAGGGGAATTTCAAAAGGGACGGCTGGCTGCTGATTGCTGCTGCTGCGGTGGCTGCGACTGCAGCTACTGAAGGGCTTTGGCTCATACAACCAATCAGTCCTCTCTCCCCACCCCCCTCCCCAGCCCATGGATTTGCAGATGCACTCCCTAACTTTAAACAAAACTCAAATCTTTCCTTATTAATCGGCATATGCGGAATTTCTAGCTCTGACTTGGCTATGAGATGGGTGAAAGCAACTAGACCAGCCTCACGCACCCTTGAGGGTTTCGTTTTTACTACTGCTTCCCTCTACCCACTCATTTCTGCTAGAACTGCTGAAGGTTAAGTGTCCAGGAGAGGGAATAGGTAGGGCTCAGCAGCATATTCCTTCCATCAAGGAATCCATTAACTTAGGCAACATGAGAACCCCAGTCCCTTAGCTGCAGGGCAACCATTGGGTTCATCTTTGGGAGAAATCAAGCCCCAAAGCAGGGAAAGATCTTGATTCTGGGAAAGGAACAGCGCCCCCCTCCCCGGCCCCCTCAGGGCTTCTTAAATGTATATTGCCATTCGTTTGGGGAAAAAAAGATGTGTTTCACTAACCTACATCACTGGCCATTTCAGCACTAACTATAGGGGAATTAAACCTTATCTTAAAGAATAAGATCGTCTTATCTTTTTAAAAAGAAAATCCCTTGGTTCTCCTCCCTCATTCCCCTTCCCCGCCCCCTGCCAAATTATTTTTAGCCAGGATAATGCTTTTGCTTAAGGAAAAGAGAAGAGAAAAAAAGATAAGAGAAGACTCAGGGTTGGAGCTTCTAGGAATGACAAGACGATGGTCACACGCTGTGATGAGTGGCAGAGTCCTAGAGATCCCAGCAGAGAGAACGGATGGGCTCCCTGAGCCTTCATTTTCCCAAGAACACACACACACACACACACACACACACACACACACACACACACACTCGCATTCAAACACACGCACAAGCACACTGGGGAGCGCAACTCTCCCACAAACCCTGGGCTTGGGTGCTCAGTGTGGATGACTAGTACTACCTTTAAGCAAGGACTAAATGGTTAAGGGGGGAAAAGGGTTCGGATGTAACACTAGAATCCCGCCTCTTCCTATACCTCATATCGAGCTTCAAAAAAATTTTTTTTAAACATAGCAAGGTTCCCCCCCCGCCCCGCCCCCCCCCCGCGCCATACTTCCATCCCAATCTTGCCGAGCTCCCAGCTCAACAAGGTCTGGAATCTGAGATTCAGTTCCAGGGACATCCAATTTAGGCTACAAGGGGCGCTCGCCTACATTTCCAACGCACCCCTCCCTGAGGCGCAGCTCCAGGCGGCCGAGAAGTACCTTTCCTCTAACATACAAACTACATGACGCCTGCATGATAGCCGACTCCCCAGTGCCGCGCTGAACTCTAAGGGGAGGTGCTGAAACAGCAGGAAGGGAAGAGATAAGGGAGAGAAGAGGGAGCTAGCAAGCTAAGCCACTTTAAGGGTTTGCAAATCAACATAAGTCATAATTTAAATTAAAAACAAAACACAGAAGCAACCGGAAGGGAGGGTGGGAAATACCGAGAGGAGAAGTTGCCGAGCCAAAAGACAGGACCTTCAAAGGCTCCTCCTTTAGGGAGATTAAATATTTCTATACTTTCGCTACTCACGGGCACACATCCTCTTGGCCATGGAGGAGCCAGCCATGCTGAGGCTACATGCTGCGGCTCTCCTTAAAGGCGTGCAAAGCGAGGAGCCTGTCCACCTTAAAAATAATCCCCCGGCCACCTTAAACAGCACCTCTATTTCTGTCCCTTGCCTCCACGTGGACGCCCAGGAGTCCCGAGCATTCTGCTCCCTGGAGCTGGCTAAGTGGCAGCCAGACTCGGCGTCTATAGCCCTGGTCCATCACCCTTTCCCCCATTGACCTCAAGCCAAGGACAGGCATGAGAGCAGGGGTCCCTTCAGCTCAGTTCGTGTCCCAGCCTAGCCAGCCCTGGGCTACAACTAGGAACCAGGAGGTCAGCATGGGGGGCAGAAATGCCTCACCTGAGTTCAGAAGGATCCTTCTTTCCCCGTCGTCTCCGGGAGCCTGCTTCCTCCCACTGAATTCAACCTTCCTCAATGGAAAAAGTAGCGCAGGGCAGAGAGGTGGGTCTGCTCACAGGTCCTTAGGAAGCAGATCTCTTTCTCTTTTTGTACTTTCCCGGTCTCGATCTACGAGTATTCTGCTAGGATGGACTTGAGGCAGGATCCCGGAGGGAGC
>CM053622.1:200662082-200688832 GCA_028646595.1 Phalanger gymnotis | reverse complement strand
TGCAGAGAAAATATACCCTGAAGATTTTTTAGCTAAGTGCCTGCAACCCCTTAAAAGAGTGTCACAGCAGACAAGATTTGGGTGAACTGCTATGCACGCAATTTTTCATTTCCATTTTAAAAGAAGGAAGGAGAAAGATGACAGTGAGAGAAGAGAGAAGGGAGGGAGGGAGAAAGGAACAGCAGCTTCCCCCAATTTACAAGTCATACCTTCCTTGGGTTAAAATACAGTTCTAAGATGGACCGCGGGGGGAGGGGAAGGGGGAGGGGGAGGGGGAATCTCTAAGTGAGATTTGTGGGAACTTTATCGTATGTGGAATGAAGAGAACTGGATTTGAATTCCAGCTGGGTTTCTTATTTAGCTGCGACCTTGGGCTAATCTGTTAACCTTTCTCGGCCTAAGTTTCCTTAGATCATTTAAGTTAAAGCTGACAGGCACCTTAAGGATTCCGTTGTTCAACTCAATTTACAGATCAGGAAACTGAGGCCTTTGGAGAAACCTTTTCCTGATGCAACTCTAATTCTTTTAAGAGTCTCATGAACTTAAACTTCACAGCAAGGAAAGGAGGGCAAATTTCACCATTCACTCCTTCATCCAAGGTCATGAAGGTAGTGAGTGGAAGAACTGGAATTCAGGGATTAGAAGATTTTCTGAGGCCAGACTTTCCACTATCCCCACGCTGTCAACTCACTTCCTGTATAGAGGGAGGACGCCACAAAAAAGCATTGCCAAGGGCCCTTCCAACTCTCAGTTCTATGATTCCTTTGTCTTTTCCTAGGGCAGCATTATTGCTTTGGGGAAGCATCAGGTATCAGCACTCAGTTAAAAGGTGCTTAGCATTGCACTTAAAATCGCTACTTTTAGACTGGGAGTAGGAGGAAGAGCTGACCCTCATTTACAGTTAGCTTCAGAGCTAAAAGACCTGTAACAGGGGAAAACAAGTACTCTTTTTAAATAGCACCCACGGCGCCTACAGGCACATTTGACACGTATGTCTTAGTACAAATCCGGGTACCAAATCTTTGTACCAAAAACCTAGTACGAGGAAACATGGGATTCCTGCCAAGAATGGAAAGAAGCCAGTTTAATTGAGAGGAGATACTTGCAAAATGAAAGGGCCATCAGGCAGGATGGACACAGCGCAGCTCTCTGGGGTGTCAGATGGAATGGGGCATCATCTTGGTAATTCAATAAAGTAGGGAAGGTTTTTGGTTTGTTTATTTTTATAGGACTTTTATCTAGGTCTAGTAGGGCGAGGCATTGAGGGAAGGGATCAAGGAATCCGGCCTTGGAGACTGGTGCTGGTTCACATTGCTGAGGGAAGGGAAGACTCCCAAGAAATAGGGGGGCTAGCTGATGGTCAAACTACCTAATGACAGGAAAAGGGGCTTTCCACAGTTAGTGTTGGTCTTATTCTAGCAGGATGATTCAGCTTCCTTGTCAGGAGATTTTGAGTATCCCAGGGGCTTTTACAGAGTGGAGGGGCTACCAGGGTCATTACAATATACATATGTATGCATGAATGTATGTATGTATTTATACATATATATGATCCTTGTCAGCTTAAGCAAACCAAGAGACATTTCCTAGTGACTTCCCAAACACCCCTGCTAAGCCTCCCCAATTAAAATAGTTGGGAAGAAAGTTTATGGATTTCCTATTCCACTGATTTAAAACATCCAATATCCTTTTCCCCATAGTAATTCTGATGAGCTCTCTTGTTCAGGGTTTTGGGTAAACTGAAGGGGAAAAAAAGGAAACGCTTTGGGAAGTCACCTGAATTCCCAGAACCTTCCCAGTTTCAGGTGCTCTGAAATGAAAGAGCCGTTTCCAGGCATCTCTTAGTTTATTAACATGATAAAAATCAACTGTGCAACCAAGCATGTTTTATAGGCCATTATGAAAGTGCCCACAATTTGAGTCTGCAGGTATAGCATATGTAAGTGAGCTAGAAACATCATTAACATTACTAAGAATGACTAGGCAGTATGTTAAGCAAGCTCAAGCCAAACTCCATGTCCCAGCATCCTCCTAGCTTCTATATAGAGAAGGCAGGAAACAGGCAGTTTCTAACAGCCTGGCACAGAAATGAGGAAGGCTGTAGGCTTAAAAGGGAACCAGTTGTATGCACTTCAAATACAAATCAGGTGCAGTTGGCATATGGCATACCTTTGTAGCTGTTAAGTAGCTTGGAATATTGCTTTATTGTCACAGTTCTTAGCATTTTTAGACAATTGAGAAGAGCAGGTAACCTCCTTTGACAAAGGGTACTTCACTAGGCATTTCCTATACCTGTGAAATCATAGGTCTAGAACCATTCCCCTCCCCTCCCCTGTCCCCACTGCCTTAGTTTGCATTGATTTTTTTATTCCTTTTGTAAAATAGTAGGCACTCCTTTTTTGTGGCCAATAGCTTCCTTCTCCTTCCTGCCTATGGATCCTTTTCCATCTTTCTTCTTGCAACATTAAAGCAAATTAATTTCCTTTAAGTACTCTACATTCCAGTCAAACTGACATACTCAATGTTCCCTGTGTATCTCTCACATCCTGACTTTGTATAAGCTGTTCCCCAAGCCTGTAGTGCTCTCTTTCCGCATCCTGGCTTCAGAGCATCCCTAGATACCTTCCAGTCCCAGAGCAAGTCCTGTCGCCTACAGAACTTCATCCCAATATCCACCACCACCCCAACCCCAATTACTGGTCTCCCAATGGAAATTATTCTGTAGCAATCGATGAGCCTTGAGGGTCCAGCTTGATAAGCACCATTGTACCAAGTAGTAGAGATTTTAAAGCAAAATGGAAACAGTTCGTGCTCCTGAGAAGCTTACGTTCTAATTGGGAATATTGGCTGGTTTTTGTCCTTCTTGAAGAAGATCAAAATGACATCACTATGTTAGAGTCAAGTTACAGTGAGTTCCACTGTGGCTGACGAGACCAATATAAGCTCAGAAGGCTCTACCACAAGTTGAGCAAAAATAGTTCACATGAACATTTGGGATGGAGATGCCTCTAACTCCGCACAGCTCATATTTCTTTTGAGCTACTGCAATTCTGCTTTGCTCATAGAACACCGAGCCATCTTTGATATGGGCACATCATGCTGAGTGGTCCTTTGCCAGAATCTCCCATGACACACAATCAATTTCAAAGTTCTTCAGAGAGACAACATATACATAGAGAGACAACACATACATAGATAGGTATATTCAACATTCCAAGGAAAGCACAGAGAGGAGGGCATTAGGGACAGCTAGGTGGTGCAGTGGATAGTGTTAGATTTGAGGTGAGGAAGACCAGTGTCCAAATCTTGTGTCAGACAATTACTAGCCACATGGCGCTGACCAAGTCATCTAACCTTCAACTCTGAGTTTCCTCATCTGTAAAATGGTAGCAATACAGGTTATTGTTAGGATTAAATTGTGCCGTTGTGTAGAGGATGGATTAGAGTGAGGAGAGACAAGGCAGGGAGACTATGTAGAAGGCTGTTACAAGCCTTTGTTACACCTCTCTTGTTGAGAGGCAATGAAGGCCTGAACTGGCATCAGAACTATTTGCTATTTTGAATTTAATTCTCTGTGTACATATTGTTTTCCCAAATAGAATATAGGTTCATGACGTCAGTGACAATCTCATTTTTGTCTCTGTATCCCCAGGGCCTAGCATGGAGCCTGGAACATAACATGTGTTCAATAAATGCTTGTTGAATGAATGAAAGTTCAAGAGGATTAAGGAGAAAATGCTGTGTCCCATTGGCCAAATGCTCATTTACTCGATTAAGTATGCTTTAACCCTGAAAGGAGGAAATAATGAATAGGACTGAGGTGCACAGCAGCCAGATCTCAGTGTTAGGTAACTACAAATACTCAGAGAGGAGGTAGACAGAAATAAATCCATGATTTATAGTGAGTAATAGCATTAATACAGAACCTACATGTATTAAGGGAAGAGCTGTTGGTATCTTCACTGATAGCTGAGGAGGCAAACAAGGAGAGGAAAGGCAACCAGCATTTATTTAGCACTTGTTAGTGCTAGGTCTTATGCTTTAGCACAATGAGCAGAGTAATAGGAAGTTCTATGGGGAAGGAGGAGAGTGTTGAAAAAGAAAATCTATTAGGAGTCCAACCGGGAGTTAAAGAAGCCAGTCAATATAATTTAATGAATGATCTCTGTGTTCAACACACTGTATAATACTAAAAATGATATATGAAAGAGGTAGAAGGGGCAGCTAAGTGGCACCGTAGATAGACCAATGGGCTTAGAACCAGGAAAATTCATCTTCATGAGTTCAAATCTAGCCTCACATACATATTAACTGTGTTAACCTGGGCAAGTCACTTAAACTTGTTTACCTCAGTTCCCTCATCTGTAAAATGAACTGGAGAAGGAAATGGCAAACCACTCCAATATCTTTGCCAAGAAAACCTCGAAACTGGGTCATGGAGAGTTGGACATGACTGAGCAACAAAAAAAGAGGTAAAAGGCTTGTCCTAATGGTGGTTACACTCTAATAGAGGAACATAGGACCAGTGTAAAAACACATAGGATATAAATTACAGAAACACTGCTGTATTTACAAGACTAATTGCACCTCTGTCTACATGGTAAGTAAGGTTTTGCTAAGGTGACTGGAGGTAGTAGAGCTAAGAGGGGTTAGGTTTCAAGGTTGACAAGGAGACAAGAGTTTAGGAAAGTAGTAGAACATTAAGGGAGAAAATCAGGAAAAAAAGAACTTCCGTGTTGGGCAGGTTTGAAGCACTGCAGTTAAGCTGGAAATGAGAGCTTGCTGTAGGCTTCAGACTGACAGTTTATTATGCTAAATGACTGAATCACATGGCACTATGTTGACTAGGTCACCGACAACGCAGCTATAAAGGCATTAAAATCAGCAACTATAAAAAGATTCTAAACATGTTCTTTTGAATCAGGTATTCTGCCAAGAAGAGCTAAGAGTCATTTCCTGCCATGGAAATGGGAAGCCCTGGAGGCAAGAAGAACTAAGATCTCTTAGGATTTTGACTTTGCTGCATTGTTTTAGGTAGCTACTCAAGTGACAAAGATCAGTTACTTTCTTTTATTTCTGAGCCCTTCTTATGTTAGAAATCAGTCTTTTTGTTGCGCCTTGAACATTTGCTACATTACAATGCATATGCTACATATAATCCATTGGCCCTAAGGATAAATTGTATGCATGCACATATAAATGTGTATATGCATGTATACACACACATATGTATATATATATGTATGTATGTATGTATGTATAAAACCCTTTCAAGAGATACTACTTGAAAAGAGGGTGTGTGTGTGTGTGTGTGTGTGTGTGTGTGTGTGTGTGTGTGTGTGTAACAGGGCCTTTGGAGCAGGCTTAGTTAATCTGACATAAGGAGGGATTGCTTAAACACACCTAGATCTCCTAAACTCAAGGTATTCTACCACTATAATCTCCTTTATATGCCATACATAACCAACTGCTTGCTTTCTGCTAGGCTTTCTGGCTGCTACTCTTTCCTTTAAGCTCCCGTTGCATCCAGATGTTGAAGATCGTACTTCTCCCAGAGTGTGGGTGCCGTGAACTGATCCAATGAAAGGGGAAAGACTCTCTTCCCTCATTCCTTCTTTAATCTTAGCTAATGAGTGAGCCTGGGCTATTTGTGTTTATTTCATTTCTATGTTATTTGTCCTTCTCAGTTTCAGGTGCAAGGCCATGGTGATCTTGGAACCTGGACTACAGGTAGAATGGGTGCAGCCAACCCAGCAGGGAAGCCCAAAGAAGCCAGGGTGACTGGGACATGAGGAAGAGTTGAATCTAATTCCCTCACTCTCCCAAGAGACTGAGGAAGAGATTATGCCCCCTTTATGTTGGGGGAGTAAATTTGTATATTTGTGATTATACTTTTTGAATAGTTATTTCTTTTGTAAAAGCTAATCCAACTGTTAGTTGCTAAATGAAACAGATACACGGGACTTCTCTAATACTTCAAGAAGCAGTGGCAGGGGAAGCTGGAACCTTTTCAGGGGGTAAGGTAAAAATGTAACATATTTGGCTTTCCAGGTGGGGGCCAAGGTGGCCAGTGTTACACACACACACACACACACACACACACACACACACACACACGCACACACAGATATCCCTTAGCTGATATAAAAGAAGGAACAGGAGAAAGAGCTCCTTCCTTTCTCATTGGTTCAGTTCATGATGTCCTTCCACACTATGGGTGACCTATGATGTTATATAAGCACACCTTGGAAATGTTGTAGATTTGGTTCCAAACCACTACAATAAAGCAAGTATCTCAATAAAGTGAGTCATAGGAATTTTTTGGTTTCCCAGTGCATATAAAACTTATGTTTACACTATATTGTAGTTTGTTAAGTGTGCAATTGTATTATGTCTGTACAAAACAATGTATATATCTTAACTAAAGTACTTTTTTTAGCTAAAAATTGCTAACAACCATCTAAGCCTTTAGCAAATCACAATCTTTTTGCTGGTAGAGGCTCTTGCCTTCATGTTGGTGACGGCTGACTGATCAGGGTGGTGGTTGCTGATCGCTGGGGAGGCTGTACTTTCTAAGTTGAACTCATTCTTTCCAGGACACTTATGTGTGCAAAAGGAGAGTATACTTATGTTAGGGAGGAGTGGAGAGGGAGAAGGGGAGGTATTGTACCAACTGCTCTTACTATGCCACATTAGTAAATACTTTTTCTAAAAGCTGGATTAGGCAGGCTGATAATTAAAAGGGAGCACAATGGATGGGAGCTCCTGAGTGACAACATTAGAAACCCACATCCCTCAGAGTTGCCTTTAGAACCCTAAAGGGAGAATTAGTCAACCACCCTATGGGGATACAACCTACAAATATGAATGGGAGTTGGGGAATTATCCTTGGAAAGAATGCTACACATACATAATCATATACAGAGTAAATGCATTCACAATAAATACAAAATAAATATGAAGTAGTTAAATTTGAAGTAGTTAATAAGAAAGGATACTACCATTTTGGGGGAGGATCAAGAAAAATATCATGTGGAAGGTGGTACTTGGGCTGCATCTTGAAAGAAGTGAGGGATTCTGTGAAGTGGGACAGTCAGTGCAAAGGTACCAAGTGGGAGCCGGAACACCTAGTACAGTCTGAGACAAGTACAGTTTGGCTAGACCAGGAGTGGGGAACCTTCGGTCTCCAAGTCACAGGTGGCCCTCTAGGTCCTCAACTGCAGCATTTTGATTGAATCCAAACTTCATAGAACAAATCTCTTTAATAAAAGGATTTCTTTTGTGAAATTTGGATTCAGTCAAAGAGTTGCACTTGAGGACCTAGAGGATCACCTGTGGCCTGGAGGCCGCAGGTTCCCCACCCCTGGGCTAGACCATAGAAAGCAGTCAGGGAAGTATCATAAAATGGGGCTGGAAAGATAGGTTGAGGCCAAATTTTAAAAGGCTTTAAAGGACTAACAGAAGAATTTATATTTTATCCTACAGTCAATAAAGAACCACTGGATTTTATTGGCAGGCGACTGATATAATCAGATCTATGCTTAAGGAAAATCATTACAGCAGCTATGTAAAAGATGAATTAGAGAAGTGAGAGACATAAGGCAGAGAGACCAAGGAGAAAGCTACTACTATGATCCAGGTGAAAAGTAAAGAAGAGCTGAACTAAGATGGTGACTATGCAAGTAGAGAGAAGAGGCTAAGCTGCACAGATGTTATGAACAAATAGACAAGAAGATTTGGTGTCTGATTTGGTATGCTTGGGCATACACAACACATAAATTCATCTTAGTAATTACAAAAATGAATGACTTTTAGTTGCTATAAACGTACAAATGGTACCTATTCCAACAAAGATTCTGAGCACAGTGGTATGAATAAAAGATGGAGACGTGGTTGAAATTTTAGGTCTCCCAGCTTATAGAGGTGTTTAACATGATTGAGGAAGGCATTTCTTTAAATTATCTCATTTGCAGTTAACTTTAAAAATGAAGTTAAGATTCTGCAAAAGTTGTGATATAATTTATGTGCAAAGTTCTTTTAAAAATAAATCCCTTCTGCATTGTCTCTGAGGAACCATCATCACTAACACAATAGCTAGCAAAACTCATCACTGGCATCATATGCCCATTGATGCACAACATGGAAACTTGCTACCAAAGCATAAATCCTTTCTTTGTGACATTGAAATTCTGTGTCTTGAAATGCAAAAAGTCAAAGTTTTGACTTCTTGAAATGACTTCTTGGTCAACTAATATACTCACATGAGTTAAAAGCAGTCTTTACCATAAAAACTATGTGAATCTTTGGGGTTGGGTTTTTTTTTTCATTCTCATTAAGATATCCCTGAACTTGACTTTTCTTCTTGGACTGAGGTCCAGAATTAATTTTTGTAAATGTCAAATTCTGAACAAAAATTATCCATGGTACTAAGAACTCTTTTACTCATGCTAAATCACCTTCTTTCTAGCAGGAATGTTCAAGAATGATCAAAGATGACTCTGAAAAGAATAAATGAGATGCATTTGTTCACATTGAACATGGCACAAAGTTTCAGTTTAGACTCTATCCTGTAGGAAAATAGTAAGTAGCAAAAATTGTACTCGATAA
Source organism: Phalanger gymnotis (assembly GCA_028646595.1). Classification (NCBI taxonomy): domain Eukaryota; kingdom Metazoa; phylum Chordata; class Mammalia; order Diprotodontia; family Phalangeridae; genus Phalanger; species Phalanger gymnotis. The sequence goes on along the minus strand of CM053622.1, from coordinate 200,680,225 downwards.
ATCAAAAACATAGCTGCAGCTCCCCAGTCCATTGAAAAGATTTGGGACACCAAGACTTGATCTTACTTGCTTGGCCTACCTAAACTCATAAAAAGCACGATTGGGTAGAAAAACAGATAAAAATTATTTTCCATTCTACTAGTTGCAAAATATTTGAATCCAGGTAAGTTGAATTTCATTATCTGAAACTAGTTTCTGTGCCAATCTATATACAGCAAGAAGGGTTCATAATACAATATTTTGCCATTTTGAATATGGTTGCTTTTGACATCTGAATTACCTTAGGCTCAAGATAATAACTAGTATTAATGCTAAAATCTGATTTTTACCTTTTCCCATAAAAGCGTACCAAGCTCTTACCAAGCAGAACCACATTATATACAAGAAAGAAATAAAGCAGCTGCAAGCAAAGGGTGATTATTTTTACTAGTGTGATATTAGTTAATTTTAATTTTCAATATAAGATAGGCCATCTAGATGCTGTCATAGTGATTCATAAGATTCTGTAAAATTTTGAAAACACAGAATAGCAGCTACTAATTAATAAAGTAGGCAATTACTGTCTTCGTTCACTTTGGTTTTTTATCATTTGTGCATATGAATTTTCTGTTAAAATGCAATGAGACAATCCAACAGTAATAATGATCGTAGTATTGATGGTATTCCTAAAGTATCTTCTTCAAAGATACACTTCACTTGCTTAAGAGAGATAATATGTTCACCTTATTACACAAATAACAGATTGTTCAAGTTGGAAGGGACTTTAGAGAAAATTAAGTCCAAATTCTCCATTTTATAGATGAGAAAACTGACCTGCTCAAGATGATATATTTATAAGCTGTCTATAGCTGGATCTTTTCAAATGCAGATCTTTTAACTATAATAAATAGAGGCCAATGGTCATCCTAATATGGCAGCTGTGCAATGACCAAATAAAAGCAGTGGGAACCCAATGGGAAATAAGCATGAATTTAAGATAAGCTTAGTATCACTTGTTAAGCATTTCCAGTTGTTTTCCCCTACTAGAACGTAAGCTCTTTGAAATCAGGAACTGTCTTTACTTTTGTATTTGTATCTTTAGAGCTTAGCATGGTGCATGCAATAAGTGCTTGATAAATACTTTTTGACTCATTCATTCATATGTTCTGTCTGTTCATTTTTCCTAGACATACATCTTGATAGGGAAGAGTTAACTGTATTTGTTGCAGGAGACACTTGAATTCTCTTAGATTAATGTTATGGAAAATGATAGAAGATAGAGGGGGAAGAGAAAGAAGAAATAGCATTGGTAAAAGTACATGAAAGTGGGAAACAATTTTTGCTTCCTTTGATCATAGAATCTCAGAGCTGGAAGGGACCTCTGAGGCCTTCTAGTCCAACTAATACCTAAACAAGACAATCCACTACAACACCATCAATCTAATAAGTGGTCACTGAAAACCAGCTTTTACTAGAAGATCTCTAATAATGGGGAACCCACTTCCTGCTAAGGCAGCGCTTTTCAATTGTTTGTTGTAGTTGAGTCATTTCAGTTGTGCCCAACTCCTTGTGACCCCATTGAAGGTTTTCATGGTAAAGATACTGGAGCGGTTTGCAAATTCCTTCTCTAGTTCATTTGACAGATGGGGAACTGAGGCAAACAGGCTTAAGTGACTTGCCTGGGTCATATAGCTAGTAAGTGTCTGAGGCCAGATTTGAACTCAGGAAGATGAGTCTTCCTGATTCCAAGCCCAGTGCTCTATCCAATGTACCACCTAGCTGCCCATTTCAATTTTGGACAGCTCTAATTACAAGAATGCTTTTCCTTACATCAAACCTTAAACTGCTTCTCTATGAATTCCTCCCATTATTTTAGTTTTGCATCCTTATACAGTGAAACCCAGCTGAGGTAGATCATCCTGAGAACATTTATTGAAGAAATTATAAGGACAATTTAGGAAATAAAATGTCCTATCAGTGTTTCTATAGAAATTTATTCTTGTCATCAGTAACAATGAAACCTCTGCATCTGCATTCTAAAAGCTCAGTACTAATGAGATATGTATGTGAGAAAGTAGAAATGGAAGTTAAGAAGGTGAAACTAAGAAGTGTTGCTGGGAATTATTAAATATATGCATGTATACACACATATATACATACATGTGTAAATATACATATGTACCTTACGTGTATCTGAGAGAGAAGTGATTATTTTTCTATTATATTAATAACCAATTATTAAGTTAGTATTGAGGTTTTTCTTTTTTATTTCCTCATTCAGGGACCAGTCTCTGTAGATCAATCAGTCACTGAAGGAGATTGCTGACAGATGAGAGTGCCCACATCCTTTGAGTATATGATCTGTAATCTTGGGTGTAATCTTGTCAAACTAGAAGATCTTACAAATAAAATCTAATCTAGGTGAATTCTTGACCGTAGGAAGTAAATTTGCTCCCTTGAAACTCCACCATTGTGACCTGGGATAACCCAACTTATGAAGGAGAAAATCAGCCAAAGTGGTCTGGGTAGAGATGGGTTCCTTTGTCCAGATTGCTAGAGGCAGCTGAGTCCCATGATCAAGTCACATTCTTAGCAGGAGGAGGTGAAGACTTTTAGCCCATTTCCTCATTAATATGTCCACCCCACTCACTAATTGTTCACCAATCAGGATTGATTTTTCACTGGCCAAGGGCACCTCCTTTTCCAAAGGTATCTAATTCAATGATCTCTGTGGTTTTGTCTTTGGTTACTGAAACCACTGACCATCAATTTATTGATTATCAGCCAGCCTAACTAATAAATTGATTATTAATTATCAAGAAACTGTCTTTCAGGCTTTTCATTCATCGTGTGTGTGTGTGTGTGTGCGCGTGTGTGTGTGTGTGTGTGTGTGTCTAATTCATGCTGGAAGCAACATAATCTCAAAAAAGGGAAGAGTACCAAAAATTAGAAAAGATCAAACAACATATAGAGTGGATCAAGTAATGAAAAAGGCCAAAGGCTTGTAGATTACTCAAAAATATCATACCTCCATGTCACAAATGCTTTCTTTTAGAATGCTTTTTGAAAATATTAGACGCAAATTAACTAAATATCACAAGAAAGCACCAGTTGCTGATGTGGAAGCCCTTTCAAAATCAACTATTGGCAATAAGCAGTGGATGGAATGATGGACTGGAGTCAGGAAGACCTGAGTTCAAATCTAGACTCAAACATGTTCTAGCTGTGTGACCCTGGGCAAGTCACTTAACCTCTGTTTGCTTTAGTTTCCTCATCTATAAAATGAAGATAATAATAACACCTACCTCCCAAGGTTATTGTGAGGATCAAATTGAGATAATAATTACAAAATGTTTAGCGTAGTGCCTGGCACATAGTAGGTACTATATAAATGCTAGCTCTTCTTCTTCCTCCTCTTCTTCTTCTTCCTCTTCTTCTTCTTCTTCTTCTTCTTCTTTTTCAAAAATTAATACCAAAAAAGAAGACAGATTAAAGCTGAGAAAACACTATTACACTACAGCAGCTCCAATTTAACCTATTTAAGAAAATTGCCTATTCAAAAAGGGAGAGGTGAAGGAATGGGAAAAATAAAGCCATTTACTGTAACTAATGCCATTTGTTGGAGTTTAACCAATGCAAAACAGTGACTACAACAGGAAAGTGGAAAGACCTCAGAATCCACCTAATCTAGTAAACACTTGGTCTTCTTACAAGTAGACACATATTACCCAAGTGCAATGGTGGTTTAAAGTATAAGTTCATTTACAAAATATTATAGAAGAGTACGGAAAATTATAAATTTTATAATCTTGTAAGATACCAAAATATCTCAGCTTGACGGGAAATCCATACAAGCTAAGTCATCTACAGAGTGTTTGGAGCTGAAACTGGAAAGAAAACAATAAATTAACATGAAACAGAAAAGATTCATCAGCTTTCCTAAAGTCATGTATTCTTATCAGTGATGACAGTAGAACTTCTGTATTAACCCACCATTATCTCAATATCCAACGTAAATAAATGGTAGTAGCACTTAATAAGATAAAGGCAGAATTACTTGCCCTGACCAACTACATTCAGAATACATCTGATGTGGAGATGATGAAACATTCAGGGTTTGTTTTCAAGACATTCTCCAAAATAATTATGAATGCTTTTTTATAAATGTCTCCATGTTTTGCATGTAACTTGATTTAGATAATCAGAGGATCATCAAAGTTATCCCTGTAGTTGCCTTTATCAAGGAATCTCATGTCAAGAGTATATGTATGTTAAAGATTCAAGGAAGGAGCAGATAGGCTTTAACAGATGACTTTCCAAACAGATTTGTTGTTGTTAATTCATTCGGTTGTCTCTGACTCTTTGTGACCCCATGGACTTTGTTTATGGGGTTTTCTTGGCAAAGAAACTGGAGTATTTTGCCATTTCCTTCTCCAGTGTGCCCCCATTTTACAGCTGATAAACTGAGGCAAATAAAGGTTAAGTGATTTGCCCAGGCTCACATGCTCGCAAGTGTCTGAGGCTGGATTTGGATTTAGATCTTTCCAATTCTTGGCCTTGAGCTCTATATACTGCACCACTTAGCTGCCCCTCTGAGCAGGCTACTATCACACAATTAGCTGAGAGGCAAAAATATCTACATAATTCTGTTGTATTTATTACTCATTGATTAGAAAAAGCAATTAAAAACTCTTCTAAGAAAACCCGTAAAGACCTATATGAACTGATGCAAAGTGAAGTGAGCAGAACCAGGAGAGCATTGTATAAAGTAACAGCAACATTATGCAATGATCAGCTATGACCAATTTAGCTCTTCTCAGCAATACAATGATCTAAGACAATTCCAAAAGACTCATGATGAAAAATACTTTCAACATCCAGAGAAAGAAATGATGGAGTCTGAATGCAAATCAAAGCATAATATTTTTATTTTCTTTGTTTTTTCATATTTTTTCCTTTTGTTCTGTTTCTTCTTATACAATATGAATAATATGGAAATACGTTTTATATAATTGTACATGTATAACCTATATCAAATTGCTTACTATCTTAGAGGAGATAGAGGGGGAGGAGAAAATTTGGAACTCAATGTTTTATTAAAAAAAATCAATGTTAAACATTATCTTTACAGGTAATTGGAAAAAATAAGATTATTTAAAAGAATTTTCTTCTAAGTCACCTACCTTAGTTTACTGTCAAGGATTAAAAAACAATTTTGATCATAAAGTAGTTGACTCAATAGAGCAAATCATAAGCTTAAAGATCCTCCTTCAATGAAGTTCCTGTTTTCTAAATGAGATCACATGAGATTCCTTGATAAATGCAACCACAACTTTTATGATCTTCTGATTTATGTAGATGAAGTTAGGTGCAAAACATGGGGACATATACTTCTAAAAAGGGTTATCATCATTTCCCATCAGGGTACCTTCTTGCCCACATACTTTCCAGCTTCTTTCTATGTGTTATAGTCTCCTACCAGACAGTGAACAACCTGAGGGCAGGTTAAAAAAGACCTTGGTGGCAAGGACCAACTTAGAATCCTTGAAAGTTGCAATTGATTTCCTTAATGCGATTCAATTCATATTTCTCTTCAGTTTTCAGCATGGATAATTTTCCATTAACAATACTCATCTTAAATATCCATATTTAAGCTCTATGACCCAATAGTCCAATAATTCTATGCTCTAAGGAAGAGGAATGGAAGAATATGGTTAGAATCTCATAGTATGAGAAGACATAAATGATTTGTAATCCACTGTGTTAAAAGCAATACTCACACTGAGGTCACAGATCCATTAAAATACTGAATTGAATAGTTCACCAGGAATCAGAAAGCTTCCTACTTGGGATTTTTAATTTGTGCTAGGCACTTAATAAATATGAATGAATGAATGAATAAATTAGTCAGTGGGTATTCTGGGATGAAAGATGTCATTGTATTTTGAAGATCATGAGAAATAAGCACTCTCAGGAATATTATAACCAAATTTCAGAGCTCCCAGGTCAAAGAGAAAATACTTCAAGCAACCAGAAAGCAACCATTTAAATACCATGGAACTACAGTCAAGTTCACGCAAGATTTAGTAGCTACCACACTAAAGAAGTGGAGGGCTTGAGACATGATATTCCAGAAGGCAAAAGAGCTAGGATTACAACCAAAATAACGTGCCCAGAAAAACTGAATATAATCCTTCAAGGGGGAAAAAATGGATTATTTAATGAAATAGAGGACTTTCAAGCATTCCTGATGAAAAGACCAGAGCTGAGTAGAAAATGTGACTTTTAAATACAAGATGAAAGAGAAGCATATAAAGGTAAACATGAAAGAGGGACATAAACATAAGGGAATCAATATGGTTAAACTATTTATCCTTTCTTGTGGAAAGATGATATAAGTATCTTCTAAGAACTTTATGATTATTAGTACAGTGAGAAGGATTCTACATAGAAAGAAGGTGCAGGAATGAGTTGATTATGTTGGGATGATGTAAAAAATGGATAGGTGAGAAAATAGATGCCCTGGGAACAGGCGGAAGGGAGAGGAAAAATAGAAGAAATTATCTCACATAAAAGACATGAACAAGGAAAAGCTTTTACATGGGAGGGGAAAAAATTGGAGTGGAGCGGGCAATGCTTGAACCTTACTAACATCTAAATTGGTTCAAAGAAGAAAAGAAAGCATGTACATTCATACACATACATAGGTACTCAATGTGTAATAGAAAAAGAAATGGTGGTAAAAAGGAAAGCAGATGAAAGAAGATAGTGGTCAGAAACAAAACAGACTTTAGAGGAGGGATAGGATAAAAAGAGAAAAAGAAAGATAAACAGAAGAAAATAGGATGGAGAGAAATGCATAGTTAGTAATCATAACTGTGAATGTGATAGGGATGAACTTGCTCATAAAATGGAAGAGGTTAGCAGAATATATTAGAAATCAGAATTCAACAATATATTGTTCATAAGAAACACACCTTTCCAATTTAGGTATTATCTTGAATTTAAAAAAAATGGACATTTGACAAACCCTCACATTTTCAAGACTTTGTTAAAAAAAATCCTCAACTTAATAGAAGATTCAACATACAAGAAGAAAGAGAAGCATAAGGTACATACCAGAAACTGACTATAAAGGATTCATAAGGATAGACTGCCTTTCATATAAAATGAAATATAAAATGTATGTCTGAGATTCTTATTAATAATTGTTGAACTCATAAGAAAGAGGGGGATAAACCTGACTATGATATGAATCTAAAAAGTAAAACCATTTAGAAACAGCTAAAAAAGAGTATTTTATACAAAAGAGGTGCAAGAGGAAGAAAGGATATAGAGGATTTAGATGGGGGAGAAAGGCTGGTAGTTCTGGAAACCTACTTTTATCAGGAATGGGTTTAAGAGGAAACAATACATATAAATTTAGAAGAGTATAAAAGTCTTCTAAATGTATAAGAAATAAAACATATGGGTATAGTGAGGGGGGAGAGAACAAGGGAAGGATTAGGATAAGGGAGAGATTTTTAGATGGGAGAACGAGGGAATAGGTAAAGGGAGTTTAGATTAATGGGAATGGGAGGATAGGGGAGGGATCCTTAGAGGGGGGAAGGCAAGTAATAGGAGGGCAGGGTGGTTGGTGGAGGAAGGCGGTAGGCAAGTAATAGGAGGGCGATGTAGCAGGTAGAAGTAAAGCAGAGGAAGCAGGAACGATAGAAAACAAAAGATACGTACAAACATAAAAAACAAAGATCAGAAGTAGAGTATGTTTGGGAAAGTATATGGCTATACAAGCATGTATATATGTATAAGTGCATGTATATATCTGTGTGTATGTATATATCAAGAAACATATCTAAATTATATTGTAGCCTTCTGGGGAGGGGTAGAAGGAGGGGAAAAAAGAACAAAGTTTAAAAGTGCACAGCAGAGAACAAAAGAAAACACTAGGAAGCAAAGAAAAGATGGACAATTCTCAACACAAGGTGTATTATTTATCATACAGGCTTTTTTGACATGAAAATTTATTGTTACATATTTTGAATCCTCTCCTATGTTCTGCTATGCCTATGACATGCTTTTTTTCTTTCTTACTTTATTTTTAAGTTTATGGTACGTTTTGTTTCTTTTCTCTATTTTGTGTTTGTCTTCTGGTAAAATCAAATAAAAAACTGTTTTAAAAAAAAGAAAAAAAGAAACACACCTGACACAGAGAGACATGCAGAGAGTTAAAATAAGGGGTTGGAGTGGAATCTTATTTTCTCCCTTTTAATTAGGTTTAGTTTTGCTTTTTTTTTTGTCTGAGACAAGCAGAGGGTGCAGCTAGGTGGCGCAGTGAGTAGAGCCCTGGAATCAGGAGGACCTGAGTTCAATGCAGCCTCAGACACTTGACACATTTACTAGCTGTGTGACCTTAGGCAAATCACTTAACCCAATTGCCCTGCCCTCCCCACTCAGAAAAAGGAGGTGGCAAGCAGGGAAACAACATCTTGCTAAAAGCAACCATAGACCATAAAGTAACATCAATACTAAACACGTGTGCACCAAATGGCATAGCATCCAATTTTTTTTTTTGCTTTTACTCATTTTTTATTCATTTTGAATTTAAATATAAAAAGACCAAAAAATAACATTTCCATATACACAGCACAACATAAGAAGAGGATTCAAAATAAAAGCATGAATTTCCATTTCACAATTTACTTTTTTTGGAGGGAAACTATGTAATAAATACATCATTTTCAAAGCTGCTCTGCTTTTCTGTGCTTCCTTCTAAGTTTTCTTTTGTACTCTGTTGTGCACTTTTTATTTTTTTCTCCCTCTCTCCCTGCTTCCCTGCCCTAGAGAAAGCTATCATTACACACAGAAATTTTATGTATATATGTGTGTGTATTTAAAATCATACTATACATACTTCTATTTAACTGTTCTTTCTCAGATAGCATCTCCTTCATAGGTCTTTTTTAGTTGATTTGAGTATTTATAATGCTAAAAATGACTTAATCATTCAAAGTTTTTCTTAGAACAATATTGCTGTTACTGTGTACAATGTTCTCTTGATTCTGCTCATTTAACTCTTCATTATTTCATGCAAGTCTTTCCATGTTTATCTAAAATCAACCAGATCATCATTTCTTATAGCACAGCAGCATTGCAAAAACTTATATTATTAAAGGAAAAGTTAAATTAATTACAAGAAATAGATAGTAAAACTATACTAGTAGAGGTCCTCAACCTTCCCCTAGCAGAGCTAGATAAATCTAACTATAAAATAAATAAGAAAGAGGCCAAGGAGATGAATAGAATTTTAGAAAATTAAACATGATAGACTTCTGGAGAACTGACTGAGAGTAGAAAGCAGTATTCCTTTTTGTCAGCAGCACATGGCACTTTCACCAAAATTGACTATGCATTAGGGCATAAATACCTCCCATCCAAATTCAGACCAACAGAAGTATTAAATGAGCCCCTTTCAGGCCATAATGAAACAAAAATTAAATTTAACAAATGGCTGTGGAAGCATAGACTAAAAATTAATTGGAAACTAAACAACCTAATCCTAAAGAATGAGTGGGTCAAAGAACAAATTATAGGAACAATCAATAATTTCACTAAAGAGGAGAGCAATGGGAAAACATTCCAAAATTTATGGGATGAAGCCAAAGTAGTATTTAGGGGAAAATTTCTCTCTCTAAACTCCTACATCAGTAAAAGAGAGAAAAAGAAGATCAATAAATCAGGTTAATTCGACTTAAAAAAAACTAGAAAAAGATCAAATTTAATATCCCCAATTAAACACCAAAATGGAAATATTGAAAATCAAAGAAGAGATTAACAAAACTGAAAGTTAAAAAGCCATCGAACTAACAAATAAAACTAGAAGCTGGTTTTATAAGAAAAAATAACAAAATAGACAAATCACTCATTTTTGTTTTAAAAAAAGAAGAAAACCATATTATTAGTACCAAAAACGAAAAGGATGAATGCACCACCAATGAAGGTGAGATTAGAGCAGGTATTAGGAGGTATTTGTCCAATTATATGCCAGTAAAATTGGCCATCTAAGTGAAATGAATGAATATTTGCAAAAAGATGAACTGCCTAGATTAACAAAAGAGGAAACAGAAAATAAACAGCCCTGTCTTAGAAAAAGAAATTGAACAAACCATCAATGAGATGCCTAGAAAAAAATCCCCAGAACCAGATGGAGTTACAAGTGAATTCTACCAAACATTTAAGGAACAATTCATCCTAATACCATAAAAACTATTTGAAAAAAATAAGCAAAGAAGTCCTACCAATTTTCTTTTATGACATAAATATGGTTTTGATCCTTAAACCAAGGTGAGCAAAAATAGAGAAAGAGAATGATAGACTGATTTCGTTAATGAATATTGTAACAACAATGCTTCTAGCAGCTGCTGTGGAGGTGTAAGACCAACAATACCAGCACGCAGGAGGGCTGCTAGCACAGATTCTTTGATCTGCTTTTCTAAGGAAAGCAACTTTAAGGGTTTTAAAATCTCGCTTTAACTAAACATACATACATTATTCACTTAGTTCAGGGGGAAAAATCAGCATCCTGAACTTCAGAGAAAACACAAACAGAAATTACAAGCAGATATTATATAAACACAGCAAATAACACAAATCAGCAGACAGGGCTTCTAACTGTCTGTCCACAGAAATACATACATAATTACCAGAGAGAGAAGCGCCACCAGCTGGGTTTTCAAAGCTGAGGGGCTCCTTAACGGCTACCCAGAATCTCATTTGGCCAAATCACACTAACATTCTTTCATTAAGTGAGCACCCAAAGCAAAATGCTAACCTCAGAATATATATACACTTCTTCAGGGTTAGCCCACAGGGGGTGTTACTACCATGTGACTTGAACTCCTGTAACTTGGGCTTTCTTGTGACTTAAGTGGGTCATCAAAGACTTGATTCAAACAAAGGTGAGTCTCAATCAAAAGCACTTGATTACCTTAGTGCTGAGAAGAACTTAGAACTCCAAAAGAAAAAAGAACAAAACAAAAAGTCCCACTTTGCTTGCCATTACAAATATCAATGCACAGTTTTAAATAAAATACTAGCAAAAAGATAATAGCCACATATAACAAAGATATTATGACCAGGTGAGATTTATGCCAGGAATGCAGAGGTGGTTCAATATTAGCAAAATTATCAGCACAATTGACCATATAAATAACAAAAATCATACAATTATATGAATAGATGCAGAAAAATCCTATAATAAAATAAAACACTCTTTCCTATTAAAAACACTAGAAAGCATAGGAATCAATGGAACCTTTCTTAAAATGATTAAGTAGTATCTATCTAAAATCAAGAGCAAGCATTATAATGAGGATAAACTTGAAGCCTTCCAAATAAGATCAAGAGTGAAGCAAGAATGTTCATTATCACCATTATTGTCCAATATTGTGCTAAAAATGCTAGCTATGGCAGTAAGACAAGAAAAAAGGAATTAAATAAAAATAAGCAGTGAGGAAACACTATCACTCTTTGCAGATGATATGAAGGTATACTTAGACATATAAGTACGTGTAAGTATACTTATACTAGACAACAACCAAAAAACCAATTGAAACAATTAACAACTTCAGCAAAATTACAAGATACAAAATAAATCCACATAAATCATCAGCGTTTCTATATGCTATAAACAAAACCCACTTTCACACAAATAAAGTCAGATCTAAATAATTGAAAAACCATCAGCTGCTCGTGGGTAGGCTGAGTTAATATAATAAAAATGATAATTCAACCTAAATTAATTTACGTATTCAGTGCCATACCAATCAAACTACCAAGAAATTATTTTATAAAGCTAGAAAAAAATAATAACAAAATTCATTGGGAAGAACAAAAGGTCCAGAATATCAAGGGAATTAATGAAAAGAAATACTAGGAGAGGTAGCCTAGCCATACCAGATCTTAAATTGTATTATAAAGCAGCAATCATCAAAACTTCTTGGTACTGGCTAAGAAAAAGAGTGATGGATCAGTGGAACAGGTTAGGTACACAAGACATAGCAGTCAATGACTACAGTGATCTCTACTGTTTGATAAATTGAAAGACCCCAGCTTCTGGGATAAGAACTCACTGTTTGGCAAAAACTGCTGGGAAAACTGGAAAATAGTGTGGCAGAAACTGGGCATAGACCAACATCTTACACTGTATACCAAAATAAAGTCCAAATGGGTACACAATTTAGAGATAAAGGCTGATACTATAAGCAAATTAAGAGAGCAAGGAATAGTTTACCTGTTAGATTTATGGAGAACAGAGGAATTTATGACCAAACAAGAGATTGAGAACATTATGAAATGCAAAATGGATAATTTTGATTACATTAAATTGAAAAGTTTTTGCACAAACAAAGCCAAAGCAACCAAGATTAGGAGGGAAGTAGGAAACTGGGAAAGAATTTTTACAACCAATGTCTCTGATAAAGGCCTCATTTCTTAAATATATAGAGAACTAAGTCAAACTTATAAGAATACAAGTCATTCTCCAGTTGATAAATGGTCAAAGGATATGAACAGGCAGTTTTCAGAGGAAGAAATTAAAGCTATCTGTACTCATATGAAAAAATGCTCCAAATTACTATTGATTAGACAAATGCAAATCAAAACAACTCCGAGATACCACATCACCTATCAGATTGGATGACATGACAAAACAGGAAAATGATAAATGTTGGAGAAGATGTGGGAAAATTGGAACACTAATTCATTGTTGGTGGAGTTGTGAACTGATCCAACCATTTGGAACTATGCCCAAAAGGCTATAAAAATGTATATACCCTTTGATCCAGCAATACCACTGCTAGGGCTATATCCCAAAGAAATCATAAAAATGGGAAAAGGACCCACATGTACAAAACTATTTATAGCAGCTCTTTTTGTGGTAGTCAAGAATTGTAAACTGAGGGGATGCCTATCAATTGGGGAGTGACTGAACAAGTTGTGGTATATGAAATAGGATATGGAATACTATTGTGCAATAAGAAATGATGAGCAGGTAGATTTCAGAAAAACCTAAAAAGGCTTATATGAACCGATGCTGAGTGAAGTGAGCAGAACCAAGAGAACATTGTACACGGTAACAGCCTTATTATCCAATGACTGACTTTGATAACTTACTCTTCTCAATAATACAAGGATCTAAAACAACTCCAAAAGACTTATGATGGAAAATGCCATCCACGTCCAGAGAAAGAACTGTGGATTCTGAATGCATATTGAAGCATACTATTTGCTCTCTATTTTTGATTCGTTTTGTTTTGTTTTTTCTTTCTCATGGTTCCTCCTGTTTATTCTAATTCTTCTATACAACATGATTTATGTGAAAATATATTTAATAAGAATGTACATGTAGAGCCTATATCAGATCGCATGCCTTCTTGAGGGGAGGGGAGGGGAGGGGAGGGAGGTGGAGAGAATTTAAAAAATTATGGAAGTGAATGTCAAAAACTAAAAATAAATGAATTAATTTTTAAAAAGCCAGCAGCAAGAGATAGAATGAGAAAATCTATTTAAAATAATGACAGACAATTAAAAATACTTGAGAGTCTGCCTGCCAAGACAAATCTGGGAACTATATGAACACAATTACAAAACACCTTTTACGCAAATAGAAACAGATCTAAACAAATGAAATATTAATCGCTTACTGGTAGGCCAAAACTATATAATAAAAATGACAATTCTACTTAAGTTAATTTACTCATTCAGTGCCATGACAATTGAACTAAAAAAGAATTATTTTATAGAGCTAGAAATAAAAGTAATAAAATTCATCTGGAAGATCAAGAGGTCAAGAATATCAAGGGAATCAGTGAAAATCTGTGAAGGAAAAATGCTATCTACCTCCAGAGAGAAAACCAATAAACTCTGAATGTAGATTGAAGCATAGTGGGTTGTTTTTTTTTTTTTTGGCTTTCTTTAGTTTTATTGTTTTATTTGTTTGTGTTTTCTTTTGCAACATGGCTAATATAGAAATATGTTTTGCATGACTCCACATGTATAATCAATATCAAATTGCTTGCCTTCTCAAGAAGGGGAGAACAAGAGGGGTGAGAAAATTTGGAACTCAAAATTTTATAAAGTAATTGCTAAAAAAATTTACATGTCATTAAGAAATATTTAACAAAATAATTTAAAAAGCAGTTCCAGATTTCAAACAATATTGCAAAGTGGTAATTATCAAAACATTCTTGTACTGGTTAAGAAATAGAGTGGTGGATCAGTGGAAAAAATTGGGTATACATTATACAGTAGTAAATGACCTCTGTAATCCAGTGTTTGATAAACCCAATGATCCAAGCTTTTGAGGTAAGAACTCAACATTTGACAAAAATTACTGGAAAACTGGAAAGCAGTTTGGCAGATACTAGGCACAGACCAACATCTTAGACCAACGTGTATACTAAGATACAGCTAAAATGGGTAAGTGATTTAGATAAAGGATGATATCATAAGTAAATTAGAGGGCCACGGAAAAATGTACCTGTCAGATCTATGAATAAGGGAAAAATTTATGGCCAAACAAGAGATAGAGAGGATTACAGAAAGTAAAATAGATGGTTACATGTGATTAAAAAGCTTTTGTATAAACAAAACTAATGCAGCCAAAATTAGGAGGAAAACAGGAAACTGGGGGGAAAATATTACAGCAAGTTTTTCTAATAAAGGCTTCATTTCTCAAATACATAGAGAACTGAGCCAAATTTATAAAAATAAGAACTATTTCCTGTTAATAAATGTCAGAAATATGAACAGGCAGTTTTCAAAAGAAGTCAAAGCTATCAATAGTCATATGAAAAAATGTTCTAAATCACTACTGATGAGAGAATTGCAAATTAAAATGACTTTGAGATATCATCTCATACCTATCAGATTGGCTAATATGACTCAAAAGGAAAATGACAAATGCTGGGGGGGATGGGGAAAAAATGGGACATTGATGCATTTTTGGTGGAGTTGTGAACTAGTATAACTATTCTGGAAAACAATTTGGAGCTATGCCTAAAGGGCTATAAAACTGTGCACATGCTTTGCCCCAGGAATGCCATTACTAAATCTGTATCTCAAAGAGATTAAAGAGGAAAGGATTTATTTGTACAAAAAATATTTATAGCAGCTCTTTTTGTGACAGAAAAGATTTGGATATCAAGGAGATGTCCATCAATTGGGGAATGGCTGAATAAGTTGTGGTATAGAATTGTGATGGAATACTATTGTGCTAAAAGAAATAAAGAGAAAGACGGTTTCAGAAAAGCCTGAGAAGACTTATATGAACTGATGCTGAGTGAAGTGAGCAGAACCAGGAGAACATTGTACACAGTAACAGCTATATTGTAAGGATGATCAACTGTGGAAAACTTAGATACTCTGATCAAGACAATTATCCAAGGCAATTTCAAAGAATTTATGATGAAAAATGCTATCTACCTCCAGAGAGAGAACTGATGAACTCTGAATGCAGATTGAAGTATAGTGTTTTTTCACTTTCTTTAGTTTTATTGTTTTATTTTGTTTGTGTTTTGTAACATGGCTAATATAGAAATATGTTTTGCATGACTTCACATGTATAATTGAAATCAAATTGCTTGCTTTCTCAAGAAGGGGAGAACAAGAGGGGCGAGACAATTTGAAACTCAAAGTTCTACAAAATAATTGCTAAAAATTTACATGTAATTAAGAAATATTTAACAAAATGATTTAAAAATAATATTAAAAAAGAAATTAGTGAAACAGGAAGACTGTTGCTAAGGGCAGAGTTTCCAGGATTAGTTCCAAGAAGGATCTGATGCCTGAGGCGAAACTGCAGTGGTCAGCAAGATTTATGGCGGATGGCAGAATCCTTTATGTTACTTAATACCTTATCATTGCTATTCCTTGGGTCAAAAAGAAACATTGTTGAGTTTATTTTTTGAATAAGTGTCCTCAAAAGACTGTCTTTCCAAATAACATATACAACACGGGGCCAAGGGTCTTCTATCTTTCTGGAAAATTCTTTCTTGCTTTTAATTAGATCCTATAATACACACACAGTGGCATTCTCATGGCTAGCTTAAAATTTATGCAAGATCACAGCCTCTAAACCAAGAAAAAATTCATTACAAGCCAACCACCAAGGTATTAGGTGCAAAATATATGCCAATCGATTAGCTGTTGCAAATACTTTTTGACCCATTCTCCCTCGTCTTGCTCTTCATTTCTTGGGACTAAATTAGGTAAACTCATAGGATTGAATGTAGTGTGTCTTCTTTTTGGAAAAGGAAAGAAAGTACTTAAAAGCTACTCCTGATTAGCAAGAGGAAAGAGATGTGCTACCTTTCTTTCAGTAAAAAGAAGGCATCACGAAAAATTTATTTGTTAGATCTGTCTCTCTGTCTCTGTTGCTATCTCTGTATCTCTGTCTCTCTCTTTTTCCCCTCCATTCCCATCCAGACCTGTGATTTCATTGGTGTAGGGACTCACACAAAATGATAAATCCTCTTCAATTCAAATCAGTAACTGTTGTACAACTACAACTTACAGTCACCTAACCACTGAGGCGTTAAATGACTTATCCAGGGTCACATAGCAAGCACATATCAGGGTCTGAATTCGTTACCCAGGGTCACATAGCAAGTATATTTCAGAGTCTAGATTTGAGTGCCAGCCTTCCTGACTGGGACCAGTCTTCCATCCAGTGAGCACACTACTAAGTTTTGTTAGGAGTATTACCCTGGAAGAAATAGAGAAGCAGTATTACAAGGTGGGTAGATGGCCAGACATGAAGTCATGAAAATCTGTAGTCTAGAACCACCTTTAACGCATACTAGCTATGAGACCATGTTTTCATGAAGCTTCCAGTGTAGGAAAAATATACTAACAGTCATGTTTTGGATTTACAATTTCTCTGGTGAATTTTGTGATAGAAATAGGGTATCACTTTATTATTAGTTCATTACGACCTGGCATGATATTGTTACCTTTTCCTTAAGATTTAGTCTTCTCATTGAACATCAAGGAAAAAATAACCTCTACTTTATAGCTATCAGAGTTCTTTATTCATAGCTTCCTTCCAGCTAATATAGTTGTGTGCTTTTTTGAATTTTAAAGACTTTTGAACATAAAATTAAACCTTAATTTAATGAAACAGACTCATCCCAATTTTTAGTCAGAGCTTACTATATAATTGCTTTCCTGGGTCAACGGCTGGATTAACTTTCAATAGTTTAAATTTAGTCTTTTGATCCTATTTTCTATCAAAGGCCAGAGCATTTTCTTCTTGGTGCTACAGTATTTAATTTTTAGTATGTCAATATCACCTAAAAACAATCCCCATGACATTATTATTGACTCTTGTTTTTTTTTTTTTTCAATTTCTGTGGTCAGGAGAGTAGACTTTAATTCATTTTCCTTTAATTTTAATGGGACCTCATTGTATCTCAGTTTCTTTGTGAAAGGTTTTTTTGTTTTTGGAGGCAAGTGACTTGCCCAGGGTCACAGTAAGTGTCTGAGGTTGGATTTGAACTCAGGTTCTCCTGACTCCGGGGCTGGTACTCTATTAACTGTGTCACCTAGCAGCCCCTGGTAAAAGGTATAAGAGTCAAGTTTTGGCTATCTTCTGCTTAATACAACTTAAACTTGGTATTAGAAGCTCAAACAAGTCTCAGCTTTGGCAATTTACTAGCTCTGTTGGAGAGGAGCTGGGACAGTCACTTAAATATCTCTGAGCCTCAGTTTCCTCACTTCGGATTATAGAGCTGGAAAGAACATTAGCCATTACAAATAGGGAAATTGAGGTCTGGTATTACCTGCCCTAAAGGGTTATTTCTAGGAAAACACGTGATAAACTTTTAAATGGCAGTTATAACGGAACTATTTTTATAACTGAGAGCTGATATTGCTGGCTGTGATCAGATTCAGCCTACCAGAGATTATTGATTGATTTAGACACCATTTAGACTGTCCAGATTGAGGTTGCCCTTAGATCCCTTTACTGAAACTAATTTGATCATCAGCATTATAATGGTCTGTAGGAAGGTATTTCTTTTCTTTGTAAACATCCTTTCCTTGAAACAATGATTGAGAATTTAACCATAGTCAAGGATTGTTGTTGGTGTTTGTCCTTCATTCTTGCC
>CM053622.1:200641797-200661582 GCA_028646595.1 Phalanger gymnotis | reverse complement strand
GAATTATCCTTTAGTCATATTTTTGTTTCCCATAGTTTCTTGTTCCCCCACTCTCGCCCCAAATAGGAGCTGTCTAGGAAATAGGGGGCTCGTTTTGCCTCTAAAATAAAATTCAGACACTTTAGCATGGTATTTAAAGCCTTCTACAGTCTTCCCTAACTTATCTTTCTGATGATTTATATATTACTATTGCCTTATACACATTCTATGTTCCATCTAGACTGGATTACTGGTATTCTCCAAAATTGGCATTCGCTCTCCTACTTCCATGAATTTGCGCAAGCTGTCCTTCATGTTTGTAATGGCCTCTCTTCTTAGATCTACCTTTCTGACATCCATTCCCCACTCAGTTACCTACCTCCTGCCATAGTGAACCTTTATTCTGTGAACCTTGCCCTAAATGACAGCAACATACAGTAACAAAAGCATTATATTTTACTTGGGACTCATGAGGATTTGCATCGAAATTCTGGCTCTTCTATTTGATATCTGTGTGACTCTGGGTGAGTCACAACCTCTTTGGGCCCTGATTTCATCTGTATTCTGATACACCGTAATCTCCTTAAGGGAAAAGATGGTTCTACTTGTCTTCGTATCTATCCTCAACGTATAGCACAATTCCTGGCATATAATGAGTACTTAATACGGGCTTATGAATGAATGATTGACCAATGCATCTGTAAAATGAGGAGAGTAGACTAAACAAAACTTTGAGGTCCTTTTCAGCACTAAATCTATGGTAATCTTTTTTAAAAATTTAGTATTTTTTACCTTTATATTATCCATCTATATATCATTTTTATCTATTTATTTATTCATCTATCTATTGATTTAGTTATTAAGGAGCATTATTGTAGCTGGGCAGCTAGGTGGCTCGGTGGATGGAGTACCAGTGCTGGAGTCAGGCAGACCTGAGTTTAAATCTGGCCTCAGACATTTACTAGCTGTGTGACCCTGGGCAAGTCATTTAATTTTGTTTGCCTCAGTTCTCTATCAGTAAAATGAGCTGGAGAAGGAAATGACAAACCACTCCAGTATCTTCGCCAAAACCACCCTCCCCTCCAAAAAAAGAAAGAGGGGTGATGAAGAGTCAGACGTGACTAAAAGTAACTAAACAACAGTATTGTAGCTGCCCAAGTTGAGTATAATTTCCTCCAGGGCAAAGACTTTGGTTTCTGCCTTTGTCTTCCCAGTGCCTAAGCAGTGTCTTATCATAGTGATCACTTAATAAATATTTCTTCAACTAAATTAAAATGAAAATAAAGTATAGAAATTTTATTTTAATATGATTGCCAAAACCCAGAAATACTAAACACTTTCCTTGATTATAGAGCCCTATGGGCATATTGGTGAACCTTGGGCTATGTATGGGCCAGAATATTCCCAAGCCAAGCATGAAATCCATAATTAATTACTTAATACATTTAGCAGCAGCAAAGTACAGAATGTACTAAACTGGTTTGGGACTGCAATGATGAGAGATACTACTCTTCAGCCCTTTCCACTAGGATGGAATCTGCATCACAAATAATCCAATCAATGCTCCTCACTCTTGGAAGACAAGGACTGACATTTTTGCTGCATAGCATACCCAGCAATTTGAGTACTAATTCTGTTCTCTGCTAACCCAATCAGGGCTTTTAGAAGGGCATTTCTGGCTAGGGAAGTCTCAAGGGGAAAGGAATGCAGTTGAATATCAAGTCAACAGCAGGTCAAAATTAAGTTATAGATTTCTAGGGGACATTGACCACTGCTTGCTAAAGGGGGGAGGATATTTCCTCAAAGAGCACTGTCAAACTAGATTTTGTGGGGAGGGGTATAGATAGCCTTGCTATGCATGTAAATCATCAGATGGAGGAGCTCCTTGACTAACTCTACAAGTACTGACTGTAAAAGCTCAGCAGCCCAAAGTCTGCTGACAGAAAAGACATCTCTTTTTGTTGTTGATGCCACTGTCCATTACAGGAAATTTGCAATTGGGACAGTTGCCTATGAGACATTGTCTTTCAAGCTTTACTCTTCATCCTCTCAAAAATCAGGTTCCCAGGTTCTTTCTCCCAGTCTAGCCCTGTGGGTCCAAATTTTCCATCACTTTGTGTTTGCATCCAGTACTTTCTATCCAATTGAACCTAGACCAAGTCTTTGAAGATTTGGCCTTCCTAGGAAGGATAAATGGGAAATCCATAGTGTTTGTACATAGCTATGATCATTCTTTTATCATAGTAGTCACTTAATAATGTTTGCTGAATTGAATTTAAATTAAAGTAGGGCATTAACTCTTGTATCTCAGAAAATTTGGGGAAAATCCACTGGGGAAATGATGTTTCCTCAACTATTCTACAGCCTAGAATGGAGTTATGACGGTGGGTAATACTCTGGGTTTTAAAACATATCAGAGAACTCAGAAAGAGAAAAGGTTGCTGTTGGTTTTTTTCTTCCCTATGTCTTGCTCAAAGGGAGAAAATGTGTTTTGATTCAGCATGGTGTTATGGAAAGAGTACCTAAATCTGCTGTTTACTACTCTGAGAAAATAAATGAAAAATACTTGATCGAATGCTTACAATGTTCCGGGCACTGTACGAAGAGCTGGGGATACAAATAAACAAATGTCTTAGGTAGCCCCTTCTCTCAAGGAGGTCACACATCAATTGAGGGAGACAGAACATGAAAGAAAGTTCAGCTGTCGGAAAGATGGAAAAGTCAGGAAGTCCTAAGAATACAGCAGTAGTATGAATATCAAGGCTCAGTGAGCCAGAGGTTCCTTAAGTAAGATGGCAGTAGAGGGTGTACAGAGGGAGAAAAATCTTTTCTCTGAATGCATCTGGTAGGTAACCACTGCCAAATATATATTTACTACAATGCAGAATTTGTAGAGGCAAAAACCTAGGTTTTGTTATGCTTAAGCATAGGTTCAAGCCTCAGAAAATCCCAAAAGTATGAGGATTCTGACAAGACTTCTTAGAGGAAAAAAGATATCGGTGTGACACAGAAACAATTCATTTACGTATTGCAATCTTGAACATTCCTCTTAGACCATAAGAGTTAAAGAGAAAATAGATCCACAATCTCATATTTCCTTTAATGTCATAAAAGTTGAATTAATAGTTAAACACAGCCATAATCTCATACATTACCTAAGGAAATAAACCTCTTCCAACAAACTCTACAGGTAAATTAAGTCAAGTTACAGATTAAACTACGTTTAATGGATACACAAATAGATTGATTGAGGACAATTTACACGTCACCAAGGACTTAAGACAGTTAAGATTCTTCTTGTGGCTTCCTATCAAAGGAAGGTTCAAGGTTCCAAATAAATCTTCACATCCAAAGGGACAGATGTGATCAGATAAAGTAAATATTAAGGCAGACCCTTAGGTAACCAAAATTTGCAGGAGGAATGGCCCCAAGTTCTAAATAATAAAAGAAAATAAAAAATTCCCATAACAAGGAATAGGGGGTTGATGGGGCTGGGGGGTGGGTAAGGCTTGGAGGTTCTTTGGGGGCAATGGCAGGGCTGGTGATCAGGCCTCAGGATCCTCCATGTCATCAGAAGGCATAAAATTGTTGATTCCCACCTCAATGAAACATCGTGAGCAGTCAAGCAGCCCAGGTGATAGGCAAGGCAAAGGGGTGAAATTCACCCAGTGGCCATTCTTCCTGCCTGGCTGCCCCAAGTGGGTTCTGAGATGGCCTGAAACTGGCTTCAATTTCTTCATCTATGAAATAAGGGGGTGGGGGAGTCTAGGTGATCTGAAGTCATTTCCAGCTCCAAACCTATTGGTCTAATGTGGAGGATAGGTAAATGTTTCCTTTTCTTCAATAAAAAAAAATTCAATATCACCACTAGGATTTAGGTGCACCCCAAATTTGTTTATACTATTGTACCAATAACCTATTTGATCTCCTCTGTACTCACTAAGCTCAGCTTTTCTCCTTTGACTTTAAAAAGTTGAAGTCACATATCCTCCTGATGCCTAGGGGAAAGAAGCCTGACTGCAGCTCTTCTCTCGGATTCTCTGAATTCTCAAACTATGCCTGAGAAGTGTGTTACCCTTCCTTCCAACTGGGCTGAAGTCAAGAAGGGCTCATTCCCAAGGAACATTTTCACTTAGTAGACATTTGGATCCCATTTAGATGTAGAGGAGCTAGAGAATGCCAAAGCAATTTGTCTTCAGCCATTCACTCCCTGGCTTCACCATTGTCTGACCCAAGCCTGATGCCTAAATGGGTGTTTGTGGCCCCAAGAGTACAGTGGCAAGTGTCTTGTGTGCACAGCCCCCAGGCTATATGCAGAGCCAGGAGTTCACTGGCCTGGGCTGGGAAAAATCAGGGTTACAAAGGCAAGGAAAGAAATGTTCTCACTATCTGTTAAAAAGCCACAGCCACAGCCCATGAGGCAGTTAATTTAGCATTTAAAAATGGTACATAAAACATACCATAAAATTTGGTTCCCAGGAAAATCTCATAAAGATTTTTTCCTTGCACAATTTCTCTGTGTTACCCATCTTTTACATTTCATTCCAAATTTCAGAGAACAGGTGGCTGGTTATTGAAATGTGAGCATATAATACTGGGTTTTAAAACAATTTACAGGACTTACCAAAAAGTCATTTAAGGATTATTTTTGTGGTTGCCATTCATGTTCCACATTTGCTTTTAAATGTAAGCCCTGGTTAGGTTCTAATGAAAGTCCTGATAACCAGAAATGAGCTATATTGAGCTGTTGGTATTATTGCCATCATGGCTATTAACCATCAGGATATTATTTTTTTAACTATATGGCTGGTGATGGGAGCAGATGGTAGTAATTAACATAAGCATAGATTTTCATCCATGCTCTCCATTGGAGCTATTTCCTGTGTGGCTATGATTTATCCCCAAATGAAGAGTAGCTCGGAGTGAAGTTAGGAAATAGTGGAGCAAAAAAAAAAAAATGACAAGTTCACCTTAGAATGAATCTGTGGAACTTGCTTGCTAGATGGGGAACTGCAGCGATAAAGGAGAAAAGGGATGTGCCCAAACCAGCTGTAACCTGATTTTGAGAGCCAATTGTTAAATTTTCAGTGTGAGCATTTACACCTTAGAAATCTCTACAAATCTTTCCTTGATGTATCGTTTTGTTGATTGTCTAGACTTAAGAAAGTGGTAATAATGCAGATTAAATTTAGAATTATGAATATATTTTCCCCCCGGAGATCTGGGTTGTTAAACAGTTGCTAGCAATCGACTATACTTAACCTATTCTCCCTAGACACTGTTTAATAGGAGCATGATTGTAAGAATTATTTAGGATTTCCTCCCCATAAAAATATGAGAAATATCAGAAGAAAAATCTTTTCCTATTTTTGGCTGAAAGGGTTCATGATAACCTGTGACTTTCTCTTCCTCTTTCTCCCATCTCTGCTCCCCAAATTCACAAAAGATACAAAAGGGAGAAATGAGTTCATTATGTAATGTCTAAAGGGGCCAAAATTCGGGGTAAGGATTGACTTTTGACTGTCTCAGATGAAAATTACCTTCTGATGAGGTATATGATGTTGGGATAGTCTCCTATCTGCCATTTCAAGTGGAAAAGGAGAGAAAATAACCTGAACCAGTCATTCTGCCTAAAATTGATGTTAGCTCTGTTCTTGGAAATAACTGATCAATAAACACTTAGAGATCAAGACCTTAGTCCCATCAATGTCATATCTTTACAAAATTGTCATGTACCAGGGACAAGTTCCTTCCCTGTAGATTCAGTAGCATGTATTTTCCCCTAGTATTTCCCCCATTCCCTATCAAACCAAAGCCCTCCCTCCCTCCTTTCTCTGTCTCTCTCTGTCTCTGTCTCTCTCTGTCTCTCTTTCTCTCTCAGATTTATTGTGCTCTTGGTTCCTGGTATGGTAAACTGGCTCACTTCCAATTGGTGATTGACAGCTCTGTTGTTGCACATCTATCCTTAGCCCGCTATAATTACTGAGGTCTTTAAAAGTGCCTACCAAATAGGTAAGGGAAAGTGCTGGAGTTTCTCCTGAGAGTCAAGTAGAGTACCAATACATTTCTGCTGCAGCATTTTGCTTTGGCTGTTTAGCCCATTAAAATAATCTTGTGGAACACCCATTAAAATAATCTTGAAAGAATTTTAAAGCCATTTAAAAAAATCAGTATTTGGGGGAAAATGCTATTTGTCCCACTGTATTTCCATTTGCTGGGCCCACATTTACTAAGTCTATCTTTTCTCCTTTCAAATCATTCACTCCTCTTTCTATTTTCCATATCTCTGGGCTAGGTGAACACAAACATCTGTCTACAGCAAATATTGCCACAGTGCCCCTGCAAACATAAATTCCCACAGAAAGTGAAAAGAGATGAACATATTCCATTGCTTTTAGGTCCACTGCCTGATTCTCATTAGGGCCATTCTGGCTAGTTGGCTTTTTAATGCCCTGGGCAGCTATTTACTGTTATCATTGCCCTGGCCATTTTGGGGGAGGGAGTGTGTTTGGAAGAGATGAGCAGCATATCATTTTATTTTGAAACCCATATAGCAGTATCAACCTTCTCCAATTATGTTGTTTCCCTATTAGACTGTGAGCTCCTTCACAGCTGGAGTTGTTTTTTCCTTTTTTTCTTGTACCATCCTTTCATCCCCAACCCTGCACTTAGCACAGTGTCTGGCACAGGGTAGGTATTTAATAATGCTTATTGACTCACTGTCTAACTCTATCTTCCTTAGTAAGGAAGAATTTAAGTGAGTTTGCGTACTAGTGAGGTCTTAGACAATGAATCCCCTTCACGAGTCCTTCCAAAGCTATACAAACATACACTGTAGCTTCACAAGACTATACATTGTAGCTTCACAAGACCCTTTATAAATCGAGACACTAAACAGGAAGACACTTGAATCCTTGAAACAACAGTTTTAAAAGCATCTTTAGCTTCCTCAACGCTTAATTCCTTGGCTAAGGGCTTTTATTTTTTTCCAAATGCTTTGGCCTCTGGAACATTTTCCGTTGCAGGACTTCATGCCTCTGTGTGTATTCGAAGGGTTTACTTTTGGCATTGCCTGGTCAGGATGGAATTCTCTGCAAATAACCATCTGGACCTGCATAAAAATGGAACGACAAAGCTAAAGGAAACTTTAAGAAAAATTATGCGATTAGGTTGTGGAAAGATGGTGGTGAGACCCCTGCATTCACTGGATCCTACACAAAGCAGTCCAGGTGACCTGAGAGGACAGCCTTAGGCTCCATCATAGTCATGCAGGGGCTGGAAGCTTTGCCTAAAGATCCACAAGTCCCATGAAAACATGATTTTCTGCTCCTGATCCTGTGAAATGGACCCTAATGTGGGTCTTTTGTCTCAATTTCTTTGGATTCTATCTGGCAGGTTCAAAGGATTACACTTACACTCTTGTGAATATCATTTTTACTATTAAACAGATCCTCTTAAGTAAGTGTCAGGTCACAAGGAGAAACTAAAAAGGGTGCTTAGCATACTTTTCATAGCAGAAGTTCTTTCGTTGGTTAACTCTTAATTTCTATATTCAGCTTCCTAACCTTAATGCTTCCTTTCCTCACAGGAGGAGTAAGTTAAACCAAGCTCCATATATATGCTGTCATTTAAAAAAACTAGTCCAATTCAATTAATTAATTTCACCTATATTCAGAGATCATAGACTTAGAGCTAAAAGGCACCTTTGAGATCCTTTAAGTCAAGCTTATATAGTCAGTCAACAAACATATTGTTATTGTTGTTCAGTTGTTTTGATATCAGTTGTGTCCTACTCTTAGAAACCGCATTTGGGATTTTATTAGCAAAGATAATGGAGTGGTTTGCCATTTCCTTCCCCAGTTCATTTTACAGATGAGGACAACGAAGCCAGCAGAGTGAAGTGGCTTGTCCAGGGTCACATAGCTAGTAAGTATCAGAGGCCAGACTTCAACTAAGGAAGATGAGCCTTCCTGACACCAATCCTGGAGCTCTATCCACTGTGCCACCCAGCTGCCCTATGTATCAGGCCCTATGCTAAGTGCTGCAGATAGGAAGAAAAGAAAAAAAAAATGTTCCCCATCCTCAAGGAACTTGTGATCTAATCAGGGAGACAACATGCAAACAACTAGGAACATACAAGTTATATACAGAAGAGACAGAAGGTAGTCTCAGAGGGAAGGTATTAGCAGTAGGGGATAGGGAAGTGCCAAGAAAGGCTTCCTAAAAAAGGTGAGTCATTTTCTTTTTTTTTCTTTTTTCTTTTTTTTGTTTTTTTGGCAGGGCAATTGGGGTTAAGTGACTTGCCCAAGATCACACAGCTAGTACATGTGTTAAGTGTCTGAGGCCAGATTTGAACTCAGGTCCTCCTGACTCCAGGGCCAGTGCTCTACTCACTGTGCCAGGGAGTCATTTTCTAGATGAGAAAACTGAGACCCAGAGATGTTGAATGACTTGCCCAAGGTGACACAGCTGGAAAGTAGCAGATCTGTGACTCTAACTTAGGTGGTCAAGTCCTGAGTCTAGCATTTTTTTTCACTGCTCCTTCTTAGTTTTCCTTAATCTTGGAATAACTTCAAAGAGGTGGTTAGAAACTTAAGATTTAGCCTTGAAAGGAGCTTTAGACACCATGGATTCAACTCTCTCATTTTGCAGATGAGGAAGGCACTGAGAAATCAAAAGAATACACAATTAGGGATATGTCTGACTCTAGAATCCAGATTTGCCATGAACGCACTAGGTAGGATAGATATCTTTTCAGAAGGGATGAAGTTAAGAACAAAATTCTGAAGATACAAAGGGAAATCATTCCCAAAAGGGAAAAAAAGGGAAATTTTATTTTTTCTCTTTTTTAAAAAAAAATTATTTGTTTATTTTTAACATTCATTTCCACAAGATTTTGAGTTCCAAACTTTCTCTTCACCTCTCTCCCCTCCCCCCACCCCAAGATGGCATGCATTCTGATTACCTCTTCCCCCAGTCTGCCCTCTCTTCTATCACCCCCCCCCTTTTATCCCCTTCCCCGTTACTTTCTAGTAGGGTAAGATAGATTTCTATATCACATTGCCCATGTATCTTATTTCCCAGTTGCACATAAAAAGAATTTTTAACATTTGTTTTTAAAACTTTGAGATTCTCTCACTTTTTCCCTCCCCACCCACCCTCACTGAGAAGGCAAGCAATGCAATACAGGCTATACATATGTAGTTATGTAAAACACTTCCATAATAGCCATATTGTGAAAGACTATATTTCCCTCCCTCCTATCCCACCCCCCAATTATTCTATTTTCTCCTTCGACCCTGTCCCTTTTCAAGTGTTTGCTTCTGACTACCCCTCCCCCCAATCTACCCTCCCTTCTATCATACCCACCTCTTATTCCCTTGCCCCTTACTTTCTTGTAGTATAAAACACCTAATTGAGTGTGTATGTTATTCCCTTTCTTAAGCCAAATCTGATGAGAGTGAGGTTGACTCATTTCCTTTCACCTCCCCTTCTTCCCCTCCATTGTAACAGCTTTTTCTTGCCTCCTTTATGTAAGATAATTTACATTATTCTATCTCTCCAAAAGGGCAAATTTTCTAAAGAGACCAGAATGAATACACAAGGACTACCCAGCTTAAATTTTTAAAAGACATATACCAAGGATAGAAGCAAGACAGGCAATCCTGGATGAATACAAAAGCATGGAAAGGCAGCTAAGTAGCTTATCAGATAGAATGCTGGGTTTGGAGTCAGGAAGACCTGAGTCCATTCACAGCCTCTGGCACTTACTAGCTGTATGACCCTAGAGAAGTCACTTAACCATCGTCAGTTTTAGTTTCCTCATTTGTAAAATGGTGATAGTGATTGCACCTACCTTACAGAGTTGTTGTGAGGACCATGTGAGATGATATTTGTAAATGGCTTCACACAGTGCCTGGCACATTTAATAAAGGTTTATTTCCTTTCTTCTTGTTGGAATAACATCAGGAAGGCTAAAGCCTGGAATAAGCTCGGTCTGGTAAAGAAAGCTAAGGATAGCAGAGAGCTATTTTTCTTATAAGTTATATTGGAGGGGAAAAAGAGAATCAAAGAAGGGATAAAGTTCTTTATGGACTGTATGGGAAAATGATCATTGGTGATAAAGAGAAGGCAAAGTTGCTCAACTCTTATTTGGTTTCCATTTTTTTCTGCCAAGGAAAATAGTCGATAGTCATAGTCAATAAACATTTATTAAGCACCTTTGTACCAGGCATTGTGCTGGAAAGGACAGAACAAAAAGGATTAATTGGGAGACAATACGAAGTTAAGTAAGGAGCATGATAAAATCAGATAATCTGTCTCAGCTTGACATCTTCAAGTATTGAAAAAATTATGGAATATAATTATGAGGTATTTTTAAAAGATCTTAGAGAGTGAGAAATATAACACAGGTTTGTAGAAAAGAAAATGTCATCCCAACTTTCAAAAAGAAAAGGAAGAAAGTGGAGTCTATACACTATCATCCAGTACATTTGACTTTGATTCCTTAGAAAATTCTAGAATGTATGATAAGTGGTCACATATGAGCATAGAAAAGAGAGATCGGGCAAAGTTTGAGATATAATCCACCTAGATTTAAGCAAGACATTCAATAAAGAAAAACCCTCTAATGCTATTCTTGTAAAAAAAAAAAAAAAGAAGAAGAAGAGATGTGGGTTAGAAAGATGATAGTGTAATTAGTTGGGCTCAGCACCAGTGGAATGTTTTGACCCTAAGGATCATTCATGAGTCAATGTCAACTTGAAAGGAGGACTCTATGGAGTGCCACTGGGCACATTGGTCCTTGACTCTTTGCTATTTAGCATATTTTTTTGTTTTTGTTTTTGGCACACACATACAAAATAAAAAATAGAAAAAAGAAACAAAAACATATCACAAACTTAAATATTGAAACTTAAATGTAAAGTAAGAAAGAAAAAAACCATGTCATGTGCATAGCAGAACATAGGAGAGGATTCAAAATATGTAACAATAAATCTTCATTTCAAGAAAGTCTGTATGATAAATAATACACCTTGTATTGAGATTGAGATTGTATCGTATCTTTTCTTTGCTTCCTTGTGTTTTCTTTTGTTCTCTGTTGTGCACTTTTTAACTTTGTTCTTTTTCCCCTTCCCCTAACCCCCCAGAAGGCTACAATATAATTTAGATATTTCTTGATATATACATAGACATACAGATATAAACATACACATATATATGTATATATATACATATATATACATATATATATATATACATGCGTATATAGACATATTCTTTCCCAAACATAATTTACTCCTGATCTTTGTTTTTTTATGTTTGCACATATCTTTCATTTCCTATCCTTCCTGCTTCCTCTACTTTACTTCTACCTGCTACCTTGCCTTCCTATTACTTGCCTACCCCACTCCTCCACCAACCACCCTACCCTCCTATTATTTGTCTTCCCCCCTCTAAGGATTCCTCCCCTATCCCCCATTCCCATTAATCTAAACTCCCTTTACCTATTCCCTCATTCTCCCCTCTAAAAATCCCTCCCTTGTCTTTCCCCCCACCACTCTACTTCTACCATTTTCTTTCTTCTAAATTTAGAAGACTTTTATACTCTTCTAAATATATGTATTGTTCCCTCTTAAACCCTTTCCCAATGAAAGTAGGTTACCAAAACTACCAGCCCTCTTCCCCATCTAAATCTTCTGTATTCTTTCTTCTTCTTGCACCTCTTTTGTATAAAATAGTTACTGTTTTTAGTTCTTTCTAAATGATTTTACTTTTTAAATTCATATCATAGTCAGGTTTATCCCCCGCTATTTGGCATTTTTATTAATAATTTGGATAAAAGAAATCATAGCCACCAATGACACAAAATGACACAAAACTGAGAAGCAGAGCAAATGTACTGAATAACATAGATCAAATTAAATAAGATGACATTTAATAAAGGTAAATGCGAAGTCTTGTACATGGAATAAAAAAATAACCTCCACAATATGTGATGGAGCAGGTATGGCTAAGGTCTCAGTCAGTTGGAAGCTCAATAGGAGTAGATAGTCTCATAGAGCTGACCAAAAACTAATATGACCTTGGGCTGTATAAAAAGGAAGCAACCTTCTTGGGATCATGAAATCATGATTCCATTGCATTCTACCATGGTCACACTGTCCTTAAAGGCATATGCTCACTTCTGTGTATCACATTTTAGGAAAATTGTTGATAAGTTAGAAGGTATCCAGAGAAGGGACACTAAGATAATGAAGAGTCATGAGTTCATGCCATGTAAGTATTGGTGGAAAGAAATCGGAAAGTTCATTTTAGAGAAGAAAAGGCTTAGGGGATACATAATTGGGATTCTAGTTTTCGAAGAGCTATCATATGAAAGAGGGATGAGAGACGTCAAGAAAAAAATCCCTAGAGAGAAGAACTATAAATAGTTGATAGAAGTTGAAAAGAGTCGAATTTAAGCTTAATGTCAAGAAAAACTTTAAAAATTACATCTGTCCAAAAATAGAATGGGCTGGCCTTAGGTGCTAGTGGATTCTCCTTCATTGAAGGAAATCAAACAAAGGCTTCCCCCTTATCAGGTAGATTGTAGAGGAGATTCACGTTCATGTACGGGTTGGACCAAATGGTCAGTGAGGTCCCTTCTTCAGAGGACTTCTTGGAGAAGCAGACGTACTGTATGAATTCCCATCTGCTTTCTTTGAATATATAGCCACCAGAAGATCACACAACAACCCTTAGGAAAATGTAAGGTTGGAAGTATGCTGGAGCTCGATCCTCTGGATTAGGGAGAGGAGTGCTAAGTTTTTAATGTGAACATTTATACCTAAGAAATCAGCAAGCTACAAATGAAGGCTTTATTTGTTTGTTTGTTTGTTTATTATAGTCATTGGTTTGTTGATAATCTAGGCTTAAGAAAGTGATGGAGAAAATCTTAATAATATATATTAAACTTAAAATGGTGTCCTGAATACATTTTTTCCCCTCAGAGCTGACTGTCAAACATTTACCAGCTTAAGGGCCACAACAATTAAGTTGTTACCGACACAAAGGACAGTGGATTTGGCAGCAAAGGACCCATGTTCACATCCCACCTCTGCTATTTACTGCCCCTATGAACCTTGGGCAAGTCCACTTAACACCTTTTGGCCTCACTTTTCTGATGCATAATTTGCATGTTGGACCAGATGGTGCCTGAGGTCCCTATCTATTCCAAATCCTTGATCCTATGTTTCTTACCTGTCATTCACTTCCCCTCCACACACACCGCACCCCCCCCCCCAGGCTAGACTGTGACTTCCTAACAAGGACAGCCTTGCTGGCCATGCACACCAGCATTGTAAGCAGTTTAAAGCTGATTTTCAGACCTTTCCCTTCCCTACCCTAGCTATGAATGTGGAATCGGATGCTTACATCTACTTTGTAGTATCCTGCCTGTTGTGAAAACAAAGTTTCTGACTACCTTTTTTGGTTTGGTTTTGTTTTTTGGAGGGGGGATGGCAGGGCAATTGGGGTTAAGTAACTTGCCCAGGGTCACACAGCTAGTAAATGTGTCAAGTGCCTGAGGCTGGATTTGAACGCAGGTCCTCTTGACTCCAGTGCTGGTGCTCTACTCACTGCGCCACCTAGCTGCCCCTTCCGACTACCTTTTGAAAATAATTAAAACTCCTAAGAAGCCAGTTTTGTTATGAAGAAGTGATGCCTATAAAACAGGGACATTTTTTCCATGAAAGTACGGCCTCCTAGCAGTTTTTTTTTTGTATTTTAATATAGTTTCTCTACAAAATGGGGTTGTTAGTGATGGTACAACCTGACTGCTATTTGTCTCTGAGGCAAATAGATAATAACAGCTTGACACCGCAATCATCCCCACTAATGACTGATAACCCGCAGTGACATAAATAAAACTGGTTGAAATGCAAATAGTCAAAGTAGCCTGTACACCACCAAGACTGCTATAGCTTTACTGGGCTGTCAGCTATAACACATTAGCAACTTTTCTTCCTTCTCTACATTCATGAACAGCTTAAAAGACCAATTAGTCCATGAAAGGTATTCTTCAACAAATTTTAGGCAAAGTTGATGACTCGCAGTTAATGAAATCACTAAATCATTGTCATCCACTTCCAACCCCCAATTCTATTGAGCATCACACAGAGTCCCATGAGACCATACTTTAAAAATGGAATAGCCCATATCCAACCAAACTCATAAAAATATTTTATGATATACTGCTTTTAAAGTGCACTTAAGGTACACTAGAAACCCTAGGGTTAAATGAGGAGAGAGCATTAAAATGAGGCTAGAGTCAGGAACCATAAAGTTTATTTTCACATTTAAAAATATTTTACCCTTATCTATACCATATTCACAGAAAGATATCCAATTGCTTATGCTACATAATCACACACCCTACCCTAGATGAATAGGTAAAGTATCATATTGGTTTGAATATAGACCACCAAATATGTCGTGCCACTAAAATGAGTTTTCTTTGAAAGAAATATATGCAGTAAAAATTAATACCAGTGACGATATGCACCAAGATTTTATAGAAATCAGGTTTGGGTAAAAGGTGATGCCTCTATTTGGACCAATAACCTATTGCATCTTTACCAAACAAAAACATTTTAGAACTCTCATCACAATACACTTAAGGTCAAGCTTTCATTAAGTTTTTCACTTCTGACTATAGCTCCTATACTATACACATCTTTGGATTTAGGGAGCAATGGAAGAGGAGAAAAGGAGTGAAATATAGATGGAGAAGAAAGGAAAAACAAAGAGGAGAGAGTGGGAGGATATGGAGGAAGAAGCATTCTAGACCAATGCTCCCCACCCCCAACCTGGGGTCCACACCTCCTAAGGAAGGTATCTACATAGCACTATTCCCACCAAGCCTTGTCTTTTTCTATTTTCATATAGCTCCAGCAAAATACTTAGTGTTACTTGGTACAGCAAATAAGCAAACATATCTTGTAAATTATGTGTGTGTATATGTATAAGTGTGTGTGCATGCAGCTATTTTTCAAATGTATATGTATGTATGTATAATAAAGTATAAATTCATAGAAAAGCATTACTGAGTTCCTGCAACACTGCGTAATCATGTATTTTCTCAGTCAATGGATACTAATAATATATCTCCTGGCATGTGGGAATCCGTGAAATTTTTTGACATTAAAAAGGGATCCACATACTTGGACAGATTTTGAACCATTATTACAAGGCAATTTGTAGAATTGGGAGAATAACCAAAAGATAAACTAGAGAAATTTAAATGGCCAGTATTCTCACAGAATGAAAAAAGGGAATTATGGGTTCCAAGGGATAGTATCATAAAGTATGATAAAGGCACTGGGATATAGCAGACCTAAGAGGCAAAAAAGAGGAGAAAATGCTCTGGCAATGGCCTTCACTAGGCAATATTGGGAAGGTTTTCTTTTGAAATCTTATTTAGAGAACAGCTAAGGAAAGAGAACCTTATTTAACAGCTCCCATGGGTTTAATTATCATCTCTATGCAGATGACTCATAGATCTATGTAGCCAGCCCTTGTGTTTCTCCCAAGCTTCAC
Source organism: Phalanger gymnotis (assembly GCA_028646595.1). Lineage (NCBI taxonomy): Eukaryota > Metazoa > Chordata > Mammalia > Diprotodontia > Phalangeridae > Phalanger > Phalanger gymnotis. Next base: position 200,646,024 of record CM053622.1, on the reverse strand, counting down.
TTCTACATCACCACTTCCCTATTGGATATTTCAAATTGGATATCCTAGAGACATTTCAAACTCAATATGTCCAAAACTGATTGTTTTACCTTTTCCTCCCAAACCCTCTTCTCTTCCAAACTTTACTTTTTCTGTCAAAGGCAGTAGTTAGTCAACAAGTATTTATTAAGTGCTTGCTATGTATCAGACATTGGGCTAAGCCCTGGGGGATACAAAGAGAGACAAAAATACTGTCTTCGCTTCCAAGGATGTCACATTTTAATTGGGGAGACAACATGAAAGCAACTGTATAAATACAGAATTGGTAAAATAGATGAAATGTAATTTTAAAAGGAGGTACTGGAAAGTAGAGGGTGAGATAGGAAAGGTCTGTAGAAAGTGGAATTTGAGCTGAAACTTGAAAGAAACCAGTGAGGTAGAAGTGAGGAGGAACAGTTTTCCAGGCAAGGGAGACAATCATCTAAAAGGCACAGAGTCAGGAGATGGAGTGTTGGAACAGAAAAAAAGTAAAGGCCAGTTTCGGTGATTAAGAGATCATTAGTAACTTTGAGGAGCAAAAACTTGTTGAATGATGAGATTAGAAGCCAGATTACAGAAAGTATAGAAGAGAGTGAGAGGAAAGGAAGTGGAAGCACCCAGTGTAAATGGCCTTTTCCATGACAACAGCCAAGGAAAAGGTAGATTTAAGCAGGGATGATAGAATCAAGGGAGGGGTTGGTTTTTTGTTTGGCTTTGGTTTGTTTTTGTTTTGTTTTAGGAAGGGAGAAACTGGGCCATGTGTTTAGGCAGCAGGAAAGGAGCCAGTATATAAGGAGAGACTGAATACTGAAGACTGATCAAACAATCTGAAAGGAAAGTCAGAAGGGGATAGGATCAAGGGTGCATGTAGAGGGGTTTGCCTTGGCAAAGAGAATGTCCACCTTTTTAGGTGTAGTAGAGGCAAAGGATAAAATAGTGGGGGAAGATACCTGAATTAAATGAAGTGGAGGGAAGAAGAGGGAGATTTCAGAGAATGACTTCATTTTGTTCCCCAGGGAAATATGAGGTGAGCTTCTCAGTTGAAAGAGTGAGAAAAAGGGCTCCCATTGGAGACTTGAGGCAAAATGAAAAGATTTGGAATATACTTTTTGGCAAATGGGATAATGAACTGATAAGGAAGGTTTAAAGGGATCTACCTCATTGCTTTGAGGGTTCAGTTGAGATTATATAACATGAGTTGGTAGTAAGTGGGCTCAGTCAGCATAGTTTCATGATTTTCTATCTCCATTAAGTAGCATGTGAATAGGAGCAAAGTTAGCTTAATGGTAGGAGTAATCCAAGTTTGGAGTTTGTTAAATCATGATTGGTGAAAGGTCAAGGGGACAAGAGAGATATAAATAAAGTATAATGTAGAATTTAAATGATTTACCCAGGGGTCAAGATTGGAAAGGGAGGGGAACATTGCCAAAGCAGGGATTAGAGGTCTTGGCGGGAATGGAGAACAGGGTTAGGATTCATAAAGCAGACAGAAAGATGTAATTATGGTTAGAAAAAGGAATTTTGGAGGCAACTAGGTGGCGCAGTGAGTAGAGCACTGGCCCTAAATGCGCTCATGGGAATTGAGTAATTGGGAAATCGAAGTAAATTCAAGAGAGCATTAATATCAATCGATCAGTCAATAAACACTTATCAAGTACTTACTATATGCCAGGCACTGTGCTAAGTGCAGGGGATACAAAAAGAGGCAAAAGACAGTCCACAAAGAGCTTACCTGTGTGTTGAAGTCTCTAGTATGAGGGCAGGAGCTGGGGGGGGGGGGTAAGAAATAGTATGAACCAGACACTGAACTCGTTGAAGAAGAAAAGAGAATGTCTTCGGGATAGACAAATATCAGCCACCAGGATCTGGGATAGAATGATAAATTTGAGTAATGTGAACCTCTAAGAAAGAAAGAGAGACTATTGAGCTATGGGAGAAGAGGAAGAACCTAAAAGTGGCAATGGGGAGCAATGAGTATTATGACTTTTCTGCCATGACTAGCCAGTGGGAGTTTATAAGTGAAAAGTACTACAAAGGAGGTCAGGGATAGTATCATAAGGAAGGAGTCACCTGATCACACTCAAGGAGTACTAGAACGTGGGAGGAATGAAAAAAGAAATAGTTAAAGTAAAAACAAATTTCTTATGGAGTAGGCATTCCATAGATCATAGAGGAAGGGGTAGATAAATATGGAATGGGACATTGTGAGGATGTGGTTAAGTGGGGAATAGTAGTAAGGAAGTAGGCAAGTGAAAATGGGGAATGGGATTTGTTATTTAGTAGCTCAAGAGCCCTGGGATGTGAAGGGTATAAGTAGGCTAATGATTGAGAAATGAGTCAGATGAGTGCTAGACAGGAGTCTTTTTAGTGCTTAAAGAGAGGTCTATTGAAGGAGGCAGGAAGTTAGGCTTTTCAAGGGTCAATCTTGTGGAAGATGGTGATGTTGTATCCTAAGAAGTCTAGGAGACCCACCTCACAGCAAGAAAGAGCGGGTGACCCCTGAAGGGGAAAGGGGGTGGAGGGGAGTGTTCAGTCAGGAGACAGGAGATGGCAGAGGAAGATGAGGGAGGTGCCTCTGGGCCAAGGAATAGACCCTGAGGGGAATACAGAGGGAAGAGGCAAATAGCCAGCATCCGAAGATAATACGGGATGCACTTAGAAGACCCTGGCATGGAGTCAACAGCTAGGAGATATCCTGAGGTTGGCCAGGATCTAGTTCTGACATAGGGCTCTCTGGTAATAGCCTGGAGTGAGAATAAAGGACCAGAAGAAATATGGGCCAATAGGCAAATGGGGTAGAAAGATCAAGAGAAGAGGGTTGCTTTTTTTAAAGCTTGGAGAGACCTGAGAAAGTATATAAGCAGATAAGAGGGAGCCATCAAAGATCCATTTAATAGACCAGATTGCTGGTAAAGGTAGAAGGAAATAGGATCCTGAACACAGAGGGCCTTAATAAAAAGTAGGTAAATATTTGCTATAAGCAGAGATAAGGAGAAAAAAATAGGGAATGATGCTGAGAAGTCCTGAGGAATAGATAGGGAACATGAATAAGCTTATACCTGATCATGAAAATCAGAGAGAAGAGAAGCTCAAGAGGGAAAGCTTGATTTTGGACATGTTGGGCTTGAGGTACCAGGGTGACATCCAGGTGGCCATATCTTGTAGGCAGTTGGAGAGTATGTATTGCTACTTAGTCATCTTTGGAAATAAAAGAGTAAATGTAGCTTTAAAAGCTGTCCTCCCTAAAGGTACTTGCAAAGTGTGGGTAACTATCATGCAAGATTTCATGACAAAGTTTTCCCCTCAAGGTGGTAGATAGAAAGGTTCTGAGAGAGGTAAGCTGCTCACATACCCTTCCCAAAACAACAAATGGCAATAACAAATGGAAGAGAAACAATGCATAATCCACATTAGAAAATAAAAACCAACCCAAAATAAAAATTAGCAAAATGAAGAAAAATGTCAGTATGAATTTCAAAAAATGCTGTGGAGCAAATGAAACAGCTGAAATACCAGAAGCAGTGAAGATGGGAAAGAAATGCAAGACTATCCTGAGAGAGGACATCAATAGATCAAGAAAGCACTTAGAGAAATTAAGCAATAATTAATGTTGGTAAGAAAATTAGAGACTATATGAAACAAGAATTTAATAGAAAGCAAAAAAAAAAAAAGAGGAATTGAAACCAGAATTAAAAGAGGCTAAAAAAATCAAGTGGAAATAATTTTTAAATGACTAAATACACAGAATATAATAGAAAACAAAAAACAGAAATAACCAACAACAGACTTATTACAACAAGAAACAGAATGGTAGATGACGCAAAGTCATGGGGAAAACAAAATCAGAAAGTCACCGAATTACTCAAAGAACTTAACTTAGAGATTCAAGTGATGGGGCCTAAATGACAGCTCAAAACACTACCTCAAAAATTACTAATAAAATATTCAGGAAAGCAAAAATTCTTAATGAAAATTACCAAAGAAAACTTCCTAGAACTAAGAAATTCAAGCAATAATATTAAAATAAAATGCATCAAAGGGATTCTGAAAAGAAGGGTCCCACATTAGACATTAGTTTCATTATATGAACCATGGAAAAAATACTCCAAATTGCAAGAAGAAAGAATTAAGTCACCAAAGAATGGCAGACTTTTAAGAAAGGATCATTACAGAAAATGGAATACTATAATGTATTCAAAATGAAGAAGC
>CM053622.1:200624308-200641297 GCA_028646595.1 Phalanger gymnotis | reverse complement strand
GACTTTGAATGTGGGATGGTTACACCTTCGGATTCAGGAGTCATGCTAGTTGTTTTTATCTACATATCCTCCCTGCTGCCTCCGGGGAGAAGAGTCCCAATCTGACAAGGATGCCTGACAATCCATTCCTAGAATCATTGAATAATAGATTAATTGAATTTCTGTGCTCCTAGGAGCCTTGGTAGGCAAAGACCACAACATCTTTATCTCTCTTACCCCAGTGTCTAGAACAATGCACAGAGTAGATATATAAATGTTTGGGGAATGAATGAATTTAGTTCATCCCCCTCATTTTATAGATTAAGAAACTGGAGGCAGAAAAACTCTTCCAGGTGATGACTATTATTATAATCTCTCAGAACCATGAACCAAATATGGACAAAGATGCTTAGACTGCAGAATTCTGTCATTTTTCACAAATGTAGCCACTACATGAAATGAAACAGCTGCCAGTACAGTTATCCCTTTCACATCACTGGGGTTAGGGACATGCCTCCTTAATCTGGAAAACCTGCATAATACTTTTTGGCCTTCCCTTTATACCAGAGAAGAAGTCTAATTTTTTTCTTTTATGGGGTGTTTATAGTACTTTAATGTAAAATTTGGGTTAAGTATTTGGTCAAAGGCTCTGTGTCATCTTCTGGCCTTCGCATGTTGTCTGCAGCTTCTGCAAAACTCCCATTTTATTTCTTATGCCAACACATGATATATCAAAACCATAGTGGGGAAATTCATGATGTGGAAGGGATAACTGTATTTAAAAAAAATTATTCAGAATTTTATTTTTTCCCCAATTACATGTAAAAACAATTTTTATCATTTTAAAACTTTGAGTGCCTAATTCTCTCTTCCTCCCTCCCCGCCCCCATCCCCATTGAGAAAGCAAGTAATTCAATACAGGTTACACATGCATATTCAAGCAAAACATATCTATAATAGCCATGTTGTGAAAGAAAATATAGACGAGAAAAAAAACTCAAGAAAAGTAAGGAAAGTTAAAAAGTATGCTTCAATCTGTGTTCTATTTCTTTATTTAAAATAGTTTTTTTTGATATTTTTCACTTTTCCTCTTGTCCCTTCCCTCCTCTGCCAGAGAGACATCCTTTATGAGAAATGTTTTTTTAAAAGAGAAAAAACCCAGAAAGACTGATAAATATATTTGAAAAATTTTGATAATACATGCAGTGTCCAGTGCCTGTGGATCCCCAACTTCTACAAAGAAGTGGGTAAAGGAATGTCCTCTCCTATGTCTTTCTTGGGCCTGTATTTGTTATTTGTAATATTACATCATTCGTTTTTGATTATTTTGAGATTGTTTTTTCTATTTACATTTTTGTTTTATTGCTGTTCAGTTGTTTCTGTCATGTCTGATTCTTCATGACCCTATTTGGGGCTTTTCTGGCAGAGATATTAGAGTGGTTGGCCATTTCCTTCTCCAGGTCATTTTGCAAATGAGGAAACTGAGGCAAACAGGGCTAAGTGACTTGCTCAGAGTCACACAGCTAGTACATATCTGAGGTCAGATTTGAACTCAGGTCTTCCTGACTCCAGGCCTGGCTCTCTATTCAATGCACCACCATGACATGAACTGATACAGAATGAAATGAGCAGAACCTGCTCATTTCATTCTGTATCAGTTCATGTCATCCTTTCTATTCTTCTCAGCATTCATAACATTCATCATTTCTTGTAGCACAGTAATATTCATTACATTCATGTAACACAATTTATTTAGTCATTCTCAATCAATGGGTATCGATTCTATTTCTGCTTCTTTGCTACCACAAAAAGTGCTGCTATAGATATTTTAGTATATATTAGGCCTTTTTTTCCTTTCATTAATGACCATCTTGGACCATAGTAGTAGAATCTCTGAACAAAAAGGCATGAACATTTAAGCTACTTTATTTTCTGCCAGTATTTCTTTAATGATCTATTCTGATCAGTAATGATGACAGAAACACCACATTTGGACTCCCGCTGCCTCAGTAAACAATGCTCTAAATGACAAAGTAGCAAATGGCAACTAAGTTATGTTGAGAAGAGGAACTGGACCTAGCTGAAGTTAAGTAAAAGATATCTTTGTCATAGGTGACACAATTTTAAAGGAACTTGGGTCCTGAGTTTCAAGGTATCTCAGAGGGGAGTAGATCCTAAAATGTTGGAAAAGATTATAGAAAATACTATTAACAAAACAACAACCAAAAAAGGTAACTGAAAACACATTAGTAATTCCCAACCCACACATCTACTTTGTCATCTCTATGAAATCTTTATGAGAATGGTTTATACATACATTAAGGGTATCCTTGATTAAAATATGAGAAAAAATATATATGGGTTTTCCCAGAAAATTTTCTACAGCAGATCTTATCTTAATAATCATATAATTGCCTGAAAGCCATAGAGAGTATAAGTTATTGTTATGACTATTACTTGTTGATCTCTCTCTCTCTCTTTCTGTCTCTCTCTCTCTCTCACACACACACACACACACACACACACACACACACACACACACACACACACTTTAACTCAGTTGACCAAAGTACAGCCTTAAAGGCTCTCTTCAAAAGATGTCTCCCAATTAAATATTAATATTACATAACATTGCTACTGTATGAAACCACAGTAATAACTCTGGACAATGATCTGCTGAGGATTATCAGTCAGCCAATAAAAAATGTCTTAAATGCTTACTATATGATAAGCAGTGTGCCAAATACGAAGAAAGACAAAAGCTAAGTAGTGAACTCAGAGATTTACACTCACTCAGTACAGTGTTTGCTATTTTCATGGTTGATTTCCCGAAATAGTTTAGCATAAGGCTTCTCTATTGACAAATGATGCAACAAATGTCATACTGATGACAGCCTTCTCGGTAAGAGTAGCCTCATCAATGGGATCTACTTTTTTCCCTCAATGTAAGAAACAAAATTAGTAGAGGACACATGTTGTTCAGATTATGATGTACACTTGGATGGGCAACCATGGAGTTATTCCATCAAGGAATTTTATCTTCTGTTAGTGTACAGATGAATAATGGATGAAGTAGTTTCAAGATTGAATAGGAAGAGATCTCACTTGGACCACATAAGGATATTGTTCATTTCTTGCTAAGATCCCAAGCTGCTTTCTGTCACAAAAGCCTAGTACTCTTCCAGTGATACTATATGATTACAAATCATAGAACATTGCAATCTCGGAAGAATCCTGATGGCATATGACTCAGAGGGTGATGGAAAGATGGGAAGTAAATATACGGGTGGCAGCATATTATAAATGATGACTTACAATCAAGATATGATATAAAGGTGTCTTTGAGGACACAGACAACTGGAAAGAGAGGTGACAATAATAAATGAGAAGTAACAGAAAAACAGAACACAAAATATTAAAAGAATCAGTGGAGGGCTCCCAGATTTATGGAAAGATATCAAAATCAAACAGAATGGGAATGCATGAACAGGTTGAAATCTGCACTAGTGGAGGGAGTCTCCAAGTGAATAAGAGCAAAGATTCATTGTAGCATTGGCCATCGTGAATTAGTAACTGGGAGCCAATTTCCCTGCGAGACAAATAAGCCTCTTGCCTTTCCCAGGGCTTCTGAAATAAGAGCGACTGAGAAGGGATACAAAAGCAAATCAGTCAGTGACTACTTTATGGAAAGTCTTTCCCCTTCTCTCAGCCTGTAAATTGGAATGAAAATGGCTCTGCTGTTCACTTTGAATCAGTCACTGGTCAGTGCCAAGGTCAGGTTAAGTACTTGTTGAGGAAAGAGTGCAGATGCACACAGTTAGGCTGTAAAATTTGGGAGAACTCTGCTAATGAGAAGGTGAAGTAGGAAATGAAGACTGCTTTCAGATTCTCCACAAACAAAATGCTAAAATATTCAGTCATTTGGATATTGCCCTGTTACCAATTCAATTAACCTTGCCACACGCTGTAAACTGCTTTCAGGGATACTGATGCATTACAAAGCAATATAAAACATTCCAATGCTGATTATGGCCTTAGATACATGAGGAAGCACAGCTCAATAGCATTACAATTCTTTAAAGAAGTGAAATTCAACTCCTAGTTATGAAGGCAGCTATAACCTCTGCTTTGATTGAAAATAAATATGATTTCAGTTTTATCAACAACATAAATATATCAAAATATTCGGAGTGTGAGACTCTATGTTCTGATTAGGAGTGATAATAGGAAATGAGTTTTAATATCTCATTGTTGAAATAGCCCATCAGTAATGAAATAAAATTAATACACTGAAATGTTTTCTTGCAGAAAGGTTATTTTGCAAGTAACAGCAAGAGCATTTCATTATTTTTTCACAATTGCTTTATAAACAGAAACAAACATTTCTTTTGGAGAAACTTCACTTTCTTCTTGCAATTTCATTTTCTGCTAAGGGTGTAAAATGTATTATGCAAGTAGTTGAGGGAGATTAATCTAGCATTGGTGTGTCGAATGGATTGTTCAGGGGAGAGACTGGAGATGGGGAGACTAGTTAGGAGGTTATTATAAAGACGTGAGGAATTAAGGTCTTGAACCAAAGAAGTGGCAGTAGAATTGTAAAGGAATAACAGGATAAGAGAGACATTATGAAGGAAGACTTGGTGACCACTTGGAGAAATACCACAAGTAAGGAATCGAGAATTTTAAACCTAGGAGACTGAGAAATGAAAGTACTGATGACCCAAATAGGGAAGTCAGGAGGGAAACTAATTTTAGAGAGAAGATCATGAGTTTGCCTTTATATATTCTGAGTTCTAGGGAAAGGCAGGACAAACAAGTGGAAATGTTTAAAAACTGGTTCTAAGAGATGTAGAACAAGAACTTGGGAGAGAGAAGAGTAGTGGAGGGTGAGATTTGAGAGTCATTCTCCTAGAGGTCATGGTTGAAATGTAATTGCTATCTCTGGCATGATTCTCTGACCCCAAGTTTCTCCAAACTTATCACCTGGGGACATTTAAATTTCATATGCATAAATATCTTTATCACAGACTGGGAACGTTTTGGACTTTGAGCAGAGGAAAAATAACTAAGTCCTCTATTTTTTACCCTAGTTCTAGTAATTTGTTCCTTGTATTTATTCTTCTGCACACAAATCCCTGCCTTGGTTATTCACCCAGTACCCCAATTTCTCCTGGAATGAGGTCTTTCCCTGTCAGTTCTCTCAAATATGGGAATCTTGCCTCTAAATCCAAGTTGTCAAAGTTGGGATCCTGTTATCTGATGCCAGGCCACCCAAATGATGACCACCTGCCTGCCTGGACTCCTGCCCAAATGCTGCTCTATTTTATACCTGCCATGACATTTCCCTGTGGGTCCTTGCCAGACGTGCCTATAGCTGAACACTTGAATATTTGGCCTTCTCTGTATTGCCTGCTGCTGAATGAGATCTGGCCAGATTGCTCCAATTCTGATGCTTCTGTTAGTCTTTGGGTCTCATCCATCCCTATTACAGCCCATTCTATCATCTAGGTGACAGAGTGGATAGAGCACCAGGCTTAGAGTCAGGAAGAGCTGCATTCACATCCTTACTAGTTATAACCCAGGTCAAGGTACTTAGCCTCTCTCATCCTCTGTTTCTCAAACTTTAAAATGAGGGGATTGGACTAAATGGCCTCAAATGTCACTTCCAAGTCTAAATATCCCATGATCCTCTGTTCAAGTTCAGGTTCTGACGGTAGATGAGGTCTGTAAGAGATAAATGTAGAAAGAAGAGTGCAAGGCTATGGACATTGGTCATTTTCAGATTTGGGAAGAATGGAGAAAAAAGTATAACGAGTGAAAGAGAAAAGCTAATTGATTCAATGACCATTCATGACTCCAGAGGACTCATGATGAATCACGCTTCCCATCTCTTGGCAAAGAAGTGATGGATAAAAGGGCCAGAATGAGACTGATTTTCAAACATAGAAAAAGTGTGTATTTGATTGGTTTGACTATTCTTACTTGTAATAAGGGAGAGACTTTTTCTGGAGGGGGGGGGAAGGAGGTGGAAGAGAGAATAATGATCATAACAGGGATTTCTGATTTCATCAATTTCAGTGTTGCCTTCAGTGCTTAGACTCATCCATGCCTGCCTGTCCTATGTGACTCCACTGAGCATGCCGGAGGCCTTCTGAACTTCCTCCCAATATCACAAGGGCATGAGTGAAGCATTTTGGTTACCTACCCATCATGCTGGGTGACACATCCACCTTCTCTTTCTTTCATGTGATTTTTTGATGACATCTCAACTCCTGTTCTTCTTTGCCTATTTCTCCTTGGTTATATGTAGCAGCCTACTTGGACCTATTATGCACCTTTCCATTGTTCTCTGTGTGATGCTCATTTTTAGTTCATCAGAAGAAGTGTTCCAGGGAAATCTATGGGGCCATGGAGGTTATACTCCTAAAGAACATTTAGGTCTGCCATATATCAATACTGGTTTCACTGCCATATAGTAATACTGGTAAAATGTTTATATTAAAAATATGGACCTATACCTTGGGGTCAGAAAAAGTGATTTGTAATTTCTCAAGGATATTATAGCCTATCATCCTCCCTTTTCAACCCAGTTTTTCATCTATCTGTATTATCCGTTCCAGATATAGATACTTTTGAAAAAGCTCCGTAGGGTTTCTATTCCCATTCGTCATGCATTTGGTCTTTCCTAGGCAGACAGACAGGCCAGAGTCCTTTGAGTAATTATAGATCTCTTTCATCCACAATGTCTTGGGCCTTGATAGAATCAACAAAATGTAACCCATAGGAACGTTTGGAAGGCCTCACCATCCACTGGGAACCCCTCTTTGACCTAGACACTGTGTTGTTCCATCACAGTGGTGAATACTTTTGACAAGCATATATTTCTATTTTATGCTTCAGCTGTGACAAGTGAAATCTGAAGGAATGGAGCAAACAAAAGTATGAACTTCTGAGCATATAGATTTATTAAGCAATGCATGCCAATTGCATAACAAATCAGAACCAGGTCTCCTCAGCTCGGCACTAGACCCTCAATACAGGGGGAGACAGATTTAACAGGATATAAACCAAGATATAAGACTAGATAATCTGATTTCTAATAGGAAGAAAGATTAGGGGCTTTCTGAGTTGGGAGGGGGATGAATGAGTTTCAAAAGTTGGGAGGAGGAAGAGCAACCAGGTAGACTTTTCCAGATGTGAAATAGGTTGTCACCAAATTCTCATGATAAGAAAGTAGGTGGAATTTATAGGATAATATTGGAAACCTAGGAATTCAAATGGAGTCAGTTTTACAAGATGAATCAATTTAGTTCACACAATTCCCACAATATTCTCGCAGCCAATGTTTATTATCAGAGGATCATTGAATAGGATTATTTTTGTTGTTAGATGTCCCCAGGAGTCTTCAATGATTTTGGCATGTGGTTGAGAGAGGCCTTGTTGTAAAAGATCTGGCAAGGAGAATGCTGTTTCAGAACCAAACAATAAGCACCATGGGGTTTTATATTCCCTCCATCTTTTAGTCAAATCTGAGATGGCAAAGCTATTGAATATCATTTGGGAAAGCCTGTTTGTCTCCTAATAATACCATCGTGAAGGATATTCTCGATTCACGTATTCATGATCTTCAAAGATTTTATATTGGTGAGAAAAGAGGCAGCATAGTATTTTAGATAGTGACCTGGCCTGGAAACAAAAGGACTAGCCTCAAATCCCACTTTTGACACACTTTGGGCAGGTTACTGAATGACTCAGTGCTTTAGGCATTTTCCCAAGCTTACAAGTTGAAGAGAAGTTGCCACCATACCTTGATAGAGCTTCTTCATCCAGGAATTTTCTATACCAATGAAATCACAGGTTCAAGATCTATCATTATGGGTGGGAGAGTACGTATATAGGGCTGTAGTTGTTACTGTTTTCTCAGCTATTTGGTGTGTATATGTGTGTGTGGTGGTGGTGGGGGAATCAATAAAGTTTAAGATTTTTTTCCTATGCCTACCATGGTGACAGGGAAGATCAAGACACAAACCCAAAAGAAGATAATGAAGTCAAAACAACTACAAGCAAAGCCTCAAAGAAAAATGTGATTTTCAAAATTAAATAAGAGTAGTAAAGGAAAAATTAGGTAAAGAAATGAAAGCAAAGGAAGGAAATTATGAAAAGACAATTAACATTCTTGCTAAAAGAGGCACAGAAATGCTGGAGAAAATAACATCTTACAGAACAGAATTGACCAGCTAGAAAAAGAGGTACAAACGCTCAAAAGAAAATAATTCCTTAAAAATTAGAATTGGGTAAGTGGAAGCTAATGACTCCATGCAACATCAAGAAATAGTAAAACAAAGTCGAAAGAATGAAAAAATAGAAGAAAACACAAGATATCTCATTGGGAAAATAACTGACCTGGAAAATAGATCAAGGAGAAAGAATTTGAGAATTATTGGATTACCCAAAAGCCATGATTAAAGAAAGAGCCTAGACATCATATTTCAAAAAATTAGCAAGAAAAACTTCCCTGATATGCTAGATCCAACAGGTGAAATAGAAACTGAAAGGATCCATGGTTCACTGCCTGAAAAGATATTCCAAAATGAAAACTCCCAGGAATATTATAGCCAAATTCCAGAGCTACCAGGCCAAAAAGAAAATGTTTCAAGTAGCTAGAAAGCAACCATTCAAATACCATGAAGCCACAAACAAGATCCAGCAGCTTCCACATTAAAGGAATGAAGGACTTAAATATGTTATTCCATAAGGCAAAAGATGCAAGATTATAACCAAGAATAACTTACCCAGCAAAACTGAGTATAATTCTTCATGAGGAAAAATGGATATTTAATGAAATAGAGGACTTTCAAGCATCCCTAATGAAAAGACCAGAGCCGAATAGAAAATATGATTTTCATTTATGAGACTCAAGAGAAACATTAAAACATATACATGATAGAGAAGTCATAAGAGACTCAGTAAGGTTGAACAGTTTACCTTTCTATATGGGAAGATGATACATGTATTTTTCTAAGAATTTTATCATTATTAGAGCAGTTAGAATTCTACATAGAAAAAGGGTGCAGAAATGAGTCAATTATGTTGGGATGATATTAAAAAAAATACATAGGCAAGAAAGATGGATGCCCAAGGTTGCTGCTGCTGTTTGTCCTTTGTTCTCCAAGAGGACCATGACATCAGGGAGGTGATGCATGACACACAAATGAATTGGATTTAAATAAGGCAGGGCTGTGCAAAGTTGCTAGCCTCACTTTCTCCCCTGGAGCTATCTGAATCCAGTGGCCAGATATGGATCAGGACCACTGGAGATGGCCCAGGATGCAGTAAGGGTCTTTGGCCTTTTCAAGCAAAGGTCTTTAATAGGTCTCAGTTTGATTGAGGCAGCATCCATTCAGTGATTAAAGCTTAAAAGTATGAGACAAAGAATGTCCTCTTAAAAAAAAAAAAACCACCTAGATCTGAGAGGGGAAGACCCTGAAGGTTTCTGGCCAAAATAGAAACAATTGTCATTTATTACATTAATTCTGAGCCAATAGGGTGCCCAAACAGTGACCAAGTAGGGCTTGGTCTGGGAACAGAGTGATTTGGGGTTAAGGCTGGTCTTTAAGAGAAACAAAACAAAACAAAAGTTTCAGAGATTAAAATTTACATTCCCTTTGGACAGAACACTAGATGCCCTAGGAGAATAGAGGAGGGAGAGGAAGAATGGGGAAATTTATTTTACATAAAAGAGGCACCCAAGAAAGAGCTTTGCTGTGGAGGGGAAAATAGTGGGGAGGGGTGTGGGCAATGCTTGAATTTTACTAGAATATAAATTGGTTCGAAGAAGGAAAATATATGAATACATACTCAATTGGTAATAGAAACCACTTTACACAACAGGGAAGTGGGAGGGGAAGGTGATAAGAGAAAAGGAGTTGATAAAAGGGAGTATAGATAAAAGAGAGATAAATTAAAAAAGAGAGAATGATATAAAAAAACAAAACAAGATAGAAGGAAATGCACAATTAATAATCATAATTGTGAAAGTGAATGGGATGGACTCATCCATAAAATGGAAGCAGACAGTAGAATGGATTAGAAACCAGAATCCAACAATATGTTGTTTATAAGAAACATACTCTTAACAGAGACACATGCACAGAGCAACATCAAGGGCTGCAGCAAAATCTATCATGCATCAGCTGAAGTAAAAAAGGCAGAGGTAGCAATCAGGACGTGGACAAAACAAAAGCAAAAATAGAACTAGTCAAAAGAGATAACTAGGGAAAATACATCTTTCTAAAAGGAACCATAGACAATGGAGTAATATCAATACTAAATATATATACAACAATTGGCATAGCATTGAAATTCTTAAAGGAAAAGTTAAATGAATTACAGGAAGAAGTAGACAGTAAAACTATACTACTGGGGTACTTCAACTTACCCTTCTCAGAGCTAGATAAATCTAACCACAAAAATAAATTAAAAAAAGAAATCAAAGGTATTAAATAAAAAATTAGATATAATAAATCTTTGGAGAAAACTGAATGGTAATTGAAAGGAATATACCTTTTTCTCAGTCATACATAGCACCCCCACAAAAATTGACCATGATTTGGCCATAAAAACCTCATAACCAAATGCAGAACGGCATAAATATAAATGCACTCTTTTCAGACCATGATGCAATTCAAATTATATTTAATAAAGGCCCATGGAAACAGATTAAAAGTTAATTGGAAACTAAATAATCTAATCCTAAAGAATGAATGGGTCAAAGAACAAATTATAGAAATAATCAATCTTTTCAGTAAAGAGAATAAGAACGAGACAACATTCCAAAATTTGTGAGATACAGCCCAAGCAGTACTTAGGGGAAAATTTATATCTCTAAATGTATATGTCAATAAAAAATAGAAAAAGAAGATCAATAATTTGGGCATGCAGCTAAAACAAAACTGAAAAAGAAAAATTAAAACCCCCAATTAAATATCAATTTGCAAATCCTGAAAATCAAAGGAAAGATTAATAAAATTGAAAGTAAAAAAAAAAACATTGAACTAGAAGCTGGTTTATGAAAAAAAATAAAATAGATAAACCATTGGTTAATTTGATTTAAAAATAGAAAGAAGATCAAATTACTAGTATCAAAAATTAAAAGGGTGAGTGCACCACCAATGAAGATGAAATTCAAGCAATTGTTAGAAATTATTTTGCTCAATTACATGCCAGCAAACTGATAATCTAAGTGAAATGGACTAATATTTGCAAAAATAACAACTGCCCAGATTAGCAAAAGAGGAAATAGAATACTTAAATAACTCTGTTTTACACAAAGAAATTGAAGAAACTGAACAAAAAAAATGAATGAGCTGCCTGAGAAAAAATCCCCCAGGACCAGATGGATTTACATGTGAATTCTAAAAATCATTTAGGGAAAAATTAATCCCAATATTTTAAATAAAAATTATTTTAAAAAATAGGTAAAGAAAGAATCTAATCTCAAATTCTTGATAGAATTTCTCTCTCAACAACTAACAAAGCTTAAACTATAAATACTTTCATGGTGGTCCTTATTTATCAATATGGCAAGCTATTATGACCAAATGTTCCAAGAAACGATATTTCTTGTAGTTTTTTGACTTCATTCCATCAATCTCTTGGACTTGCCTGTGAGCCCTCCTTTCATTTAGCTTCTTTCTTCTTGTTTTATTTATAGAAATAATGCCAATATTGATAGGATTCACTTTTATTGTTGCAGGGGAGAAGGCAGGACAATTGGAGTGAAGTGACTTGCTCAAGGTCACACAGCTAGTAAGTGTGTCATGTGGCTGAGGCCAAATTTGAACTCAGGTCCTCCTCACTCCAGGGCTGGTGCTCTACTCACTGTGCCACCTAGCTGCCCCAGGGTTCACTTTTAATTTCAGTAGTGATAGTGCTCCAAAAAAATATGGGAAGGAGGATGAAAAAGGCATTGATGAAGCATTTTAAAAAAACAAACAATATTCAGAAAGGATGTAGATAAACAAGATAGTATTGGGATTATTCTGTTAAAATTTAAAATATACTTTAAAAAAAAAAAGCTTTACCTAGTAGAGATTGACCATTACATTAAATCTTTTTTTGTGGTTCTTCTTTCTCTACAGAAGCATAAATGTCTTTTAAGTCCACAATTTTAAAAAAGAAAGACAGGGGACTAATAGTCTCTGAAAATATGTGCAAATCTATATTGGAAACCAGATCCATGTTTTCTTATGGAGTGTGAAGCTTACTTGGGATTTACAGCTCCAGCATACATGACCTATCTCCCAAAATACACCTAAATTCAGATGAGATTTTTAAAAAGTCTTTTAAAAAGTATGGGCATTCCAACCCTCCCATTTCCTGATCAGAGAAAATTGTTAGCAGAACAAGATAAATGCACATACCTCATGCGACAGGGCAGTATCAAAGCACTAAATGAGATGTAAGATGTTAAGTGCCAGAGGAGTTCAGAGGAAGGGGCAGAATAAATATAGAAAGTGAAATAAGTTCCACAACTAAGCAGTCAAATTTATTTATTAATTGAGAGCAAAGGAGCTAATGCATTTGACCTCCATGAGTGAGGTGACTGAATTTGGAATGCAGAGTGCTAATAATGAAAAAAAAGCAAGGTCAAGCATTTGAAATGTGAGTGAGCCTCCAAGAAGTAGCCACGAGGCACTGGTCATGCTAGGGCCTTTCGTAATTAACCAGGCCTATATTACACACACATTATAGTTATACTAGGCTGAGAAAGAAAGTCAGCTCTGGAAAGTTTTTGTAACAAGTAGCCACTAGGCCAAGAGTCCCACTAGGAGAAACCCAGAAAGAGGGTAACTCAAAAGGCGTCAGTGACTTAAAATTTCTAAGTAAGGGACAGAGAATCAATCTTCCCCCAAGCCAATCCATGATGGCGTTGGTACGGATGGCTCTGTATTTTTATGTTTACATTTTATTATACCATTTAAAAGGCCTTATTTAACTTAGTATCTCATGCATGGCCTATTAACCTTCTTAAAACAACTTGGAAAAGACAACCTTTGGCCAGAAAAGGGGGACTCTTTTTCCCTTGTTCTTTTTTTTTTCCTATTGTACAAGACCCACAATTTCCTCAATATTTAAGGAGCTACTTAGTGAGGAAACTACCTCTAGTAGTTTCTTAGTAGCTTAGTGAGAAAAATGCACCTCTACGACCAAGGATTGGGTTGGCTTGGCTCTACAATTTATAGTCTTAGAGATTTCCTGGGGCACTGTTAAGTAATTTGATTAGAATCACACAGATTACATGTCAGAGATAGGACTTGAGCCAAGGCCTTCCTGACTCTGAGGTTGGCTTTCTATCCACCTTGTAATAGTGTCTCTCTCATATTAACCAGAATTCTCTGCATTCCTGGGATTTCCATTAACTATTCCAATTAGCCTAATAATGGCAAAATAAACTATAGCTTTGGGTGGGGTATGGGAGTAGTAATTTTTAAAATTTTCTCTTGGCAGCCATTAAAAATATTTAAATTAACAAGTGATGATCTTGGAAATGACCATGTATAAAGGCATTAATTCCAAATTGTTGCAAATTGTTGCTGTTTTTAAATTTATGTATTTAAATTTAATAAAATGATAATACAAGCATCCCATTTCTGTTAGTATTCCTTTCTGCTTTCTCTCTTTTTTATGTATGTATTTAGTAGATTTTGTTTCCAAATACCATAAACTTCCTTTTCCTGAATTGCCACCTATCCCCAAGTGGGACAGCAATAGTACTGAGGAATCTATATTGTTTCTGAGTGTCAATCTGAAAAACCCAGGAAGTGTGTACTCAGTCTCCTGGATTTAAAGGATATAGCTCTTTGTATTGAGAAGTCAAAATCTCTATAAAGTAATTTCATATGTTCTCTGATCACCATGTTCCCCCTTTCACTAAAGAAAGTCCAGGAGTATTGGACGTCCTCATTCAACAAAAAGGCAGGCATGGCATAAAGTGCCAGCCTTGAGCATTCTCTAATGAAAAAAATAGTTATCCCTAACCACTACTGGCTAGTTAGACAAAGTCAATGACCTTCTAATCATGCCCTTTGTTTAACTAGCACTTTCCTGGCCTAGCCATACCAAATTTCAAGCTGTATTACAAAGCAGTAAACATTAACATGATCAGATACAGGCTAAGAAATAAGAGTGGTAGATCAATGGAATGGATTAGATACACAATTCACAGTAGTAAATGACCACAGCAATCTAGTGCTTGTTAAATGCAAAGATTCAAACTTTTAGGGTAAGAACTCAATACTTGACAAAAAAATTACTGGGAAAACTGGAAAGCAGTTTGGCAGGAACTAGGTATAGACCAACATCTCACACAAGATAAGGTCAAAATCAATGCATGATTTAGACATAAAGGGTGATACCATAAACAAATTAGAGGAGTATGGAATAGTTTACCTCTCAGATCTACAGATAAGGGAAGAATTTTATGACTAAACAAGAGATGGATAGCATTATGGGATGTAAAATGGAGCATTCTGATTATATTAAATTAAAAGGGTTTTGCACAAACAAAGCCAACGCAGCCAAAATTAGAAGGAAAGCAGAAAAGGGGGAAGGGGTGTCCAGGAGGGGGAGGGGGGATTTGCTGCAAGTTTCCCTGATAGAGTTCTCATTTCTTAAATTTATAAAGAATTGAGTAAAATTTAGAAGAATCCAAGTCATTACCCAATTGATAAATGGTCAAAAGATATGATGAGGCAGTTTTCAGATAAAGAAATCAAAACTCTTTATAGTCAAATAAAAAAATGCTCTAAATCACTACTGACGAGAAAAATGCAAAATAAAACATCTCTGAGGTACTACCTCATACCTATCAGGTTGGCTAATAAGACAGAAAAGTGACAAATGTTGGAAGGGATGTGGGAAAACTTGGGCACCAATTCACTGTTGGTGGAGCTGTGAACTAATTCAACCACTCTGAGGAATAATTCTGAATTATGCTCCCAAAGCTATAGAACTGTGTATACCCTTTGACCCAGCAATAACACTAATAGGTCTGTACCCCAAAGAGATTTTAAAAAAAAATGTACAAAAATATTTCTAGAAGCTTTTTTCATGGTGGCAAAGAATTGAAAATTGAGATATCCATCAATTGGGGAATGGCTGAACAGGTTGTGGTGTATTACTGTGATGATAATTGTGTAATAATTGTGCGATGATATGTTGTGTGAGAAGAAATGACAAGCATGATGCTTTCAGAAAAACCCAGAACGACTTACATGAACTGATGCAAAGTGAGGTGAGCAGAACCAGGAGAACATTGTACACAGTAAGAAGAATATTTTAAGGGTGATCAACTGTGAATGATTTAGCTGTTCTCAGGAATGTAATGATCCAAAACAATTCCAAAGGACTTATGATGAAAAATGCTATCCACCTGCAGAGGAATAACTGATGGACTCTGAATGCAGATGGAGGCATACTCTTTCTTTATTTTTATTGGTTTTTTTGTCCATGTTTTATTTCACAACATGACTAATATGGAAATGTGTTTTGCATGACAGCACATATATAATCTTTACGGAATTGCTTGCCTTCTCAAGGAGGAGGGAGGTACAGGAAGGAAAGAGAATTTGGAACTCAAAATTTAAAAAAAAACAAATGTTAAAATTGTTTTTACATGTAATTGGAAAAAATAAATATTTTAAAATTTTTTTTAAAAATTAAATAAAATAACTAGCACTTTCCCTGACAAAAGTTAGAAAACAATTTAAAAGAAAAAAGATAAGCTGCAATTCTAGAAATAGGCTGGATGTAAATATTATTTGTTTAGTCAGCAGCTCCTTTTTTATTTGGATAGGGTACATTGATTGGATGAATTATTGTATATCATAGTTATTTGTGTATATCACATCTCCTTATTAGATGAACTAAAAGTTTTACGAGGAGAGAGACTGCAGCTTATCTGAACTTTATATAGTATACAATAAATACATACTTTTTTTTTACTTGAATTAAATTACATAAAGAATAAAATGTTTCTAATGATTCCCACATCTTAATGTGGAACAATATAAGTAAAGATATATTGTAATTTCAAAAGGTGATTCCTATTATAGGAATAAAACATGGTGTCACTCAGGGCGATTAGCAATTAAACCTGTTTTAGGTTAACATTTATGTTGTAGAATGAAGCAGAGCCAGAGGTATGGTTTATTTTTAGTTCTTGCTGGGAATGAATGACCATTCCCTGTGGTTTAATGATTATGTGGGCATTCCTGTTGGCAGTAACCTACAAAATCAATCTATGGTTAGGGCAACTTTGCTTTTTCTAAAGTGATCTTTCTAATGAATGTCTCAAAAGAGGGGCAGCAATCAGTTGCTCCATTTAGATGAGACCAGACTGTAAAAAAAGATTTAAGTTCAAATCTAGCCTCAGACATTTACTGGCTGTGTGACCCTGGGCAAGTAACTTAACCCAACTATAAACTAGATATGATAAACAGCTCCTACCGTACAGGGCTGTTGTGAGGAACAACAGAGATAATATCTGTGGTAATTAACACAGTGCCTATAGTGGAAGCTCAATAAATGCTTATGCCCTTCCTCTCCTTGTATTGTCTTCATTTCTATGTTCTGTGTAAAGTATGCAAGCTCCTTAAAGGCAAGAATGATTTCATTTCTGTCTTAGTTTCCCTAGAGCCCACGACAGTGCTTGACACCCATATCTACACTTGGTGGATGGATTGTTTTGTTTAACATTATGTTTAAACCTCATCTGGCCTAAATCATTGTAGAGGTTTTTGATTATTTGAGCATTAGTTCTTTCTGAGCCTGTATCTGAGAGATATTGACGGATAAGCCCCAGTCTCTGTCCTTATTGGGCTTCTAGTCCATTGGTAGGATTTGATACATATAAAAATGATTATTATCACTATAATTACTGTCATTAATAATGACAGCTGACATTTGCATAATACTTTAAAGTTTGTTGTTGTTGAGTCATGTCAGTGG
>CM053622.1:200599608-200623808 GCA_028646595.1 Phalanger gymnotis | reverse complement strand
ATTGAGGTCATATTCCTTCTCTGCTTTCATCCCTTCCTTTTCAAATATGCCCAAGTCTCCCTATCCTTACAAAAGAGCATTCCCTAGACCCTACTATCCCTTCAAGCTATCATCATATATCTAGCCTCTTTCTCAGTCAAATCCCTTTAAAAATTCTTCTCTAATCATCACTTCTACTTTCTTCTCACTTACCTCAATCCTTTACATTCTGACTTCTAACCTCATCACTCCATTGAAACTGCTCTCTCCAAGGTACTAAGAATCTCTATTGGCCAAACTGAATGGCCTTTTCTCAGTCCTCATCCTTCTTGACCCTTCTGTGCCATTTGGTGCTATTGACCGCCCTTCCCTGGATGCTCCTTCCTCTGAGTTTTTATGACACTGCTTTCTCTTGGTTCTCCTCCTGTAGGTCTGACCATTCCTTCTCAGTCTCATTTGCTGGCTCCTCATCCATATCAGCCTCCCTAAATATTGGTGTTATTCAAGGCTCTGCCTTTGGCTTTCTTTTCTCTAATATTTTCTCACCTTATAAGCTCCAGTGGTTTTCATTACCATCTCTATGTAAATAATTCCCAGATCTACATATGCAATGCTCTCTGTCTCTGTTTCTGTCTCTGTCTCTGTCTCTCTTTCCAATCAGGGTTAAGTGACTTGCCAAGGCCATATTTGAACTTAGGTCCTCCTGACTCCAGAGCCAGTGCTCCATCTACTGCACCACCCAGCTGCCCCTTCAGCCTCTCTTCTGAGCTCATCCTACATTACCTACCAACTGTCTACTGGGCATATTAAACTGGATGTCCCATAAACATTTCAAACTCAACATATCTAAAAGAGAACTCATTTTCTCCCTCCCCACCAAACTCACCATTCTACTAAACTTGTCTATTTCTGTTAAAGTTGCCACCATTTTTCCAGTTTCTTAGGTTCATTACTTCAACTTTATGTTTCAGGCCTCATTCTCCCTCACTCTATATATCCAATTAGTTGACAGATCTTGCTGTTTCTATCACCAGAAAGACCTTTGCATCCATCTGCTCACTACTCCCACAGCCAACACTTAAATTTAGATTTGTATCTCCTCTTCCTGGGGCTACTGCAATGCTCTCCTAATTGTTCTTCCTGCCTCAAGTCTCTCCCTACACCCATCCACCCTCCATATAGCTGATACAGTGACTGGGCTGAGCATGTCAAATCATTTGTCAATGTCCTCCAGAGGTTCCCTATCAGAGAAAATATAAACCCCTTTGTCTCATCGTTTAAAAACCCACATGATCTGAGCCCAATCTGTCTGGTTAGACCCATTATACATTACTCTCCTTCCTCTGGCCTTCTCTCCATTCCCCAAACACAGCACTCCCACCTCTGGGCTTTTACAGTGACCCTTCTCCATGCCTGAAACACACTCCTTCCTTACTCTGGCCTCGCAGTATCCCTCACTTCTTTCAAAATTCAACTCAAATGCCATCTTCTACATGAAGTCTTTCTTTGTCTCCTCAATGACTAGAGTTCTCCCTCCTTAAATATTTTTTATTTAATCATCTTGTGTTTATTTTGTGTTACAAATGTGTTTATGTATTTCTGTGTCGTCTTTTTGGGTTGAAGGTAAGCTTCTTGACTGAGAGCAAGGACTATTTCATTTCTTTGTCTTGTATCCTTAGCACCCAGCATAGTGGCTGGCATATAGTAGGTGCTTAATAAGAGATTTTTGATTAATACAATGCATGTAAAGCACTTTGATTGGACAGTAAATCATTACGCAGAAAGCTATTATTATCATTATCACCTGCTCCCACAAGGCTATTTTTCATTCATCTTCCTGGTATGTTGTTTGATCAGCACTCCTGAATATGGAGAGTTCTCCATATCTAGCCCAACCTAGATCCAGCATCCTGCCATCTGGCCACCTTTATGCTATCCTCCAGCGTAAATAATCTCTCCTTTACCTGTTCCTCCACTTTCCACCTCTAGCCCTTGGAATAGTAATCAAATCAACAAGATGACCATCAAAAATGACATCAATTGCTCTATGGCTCTACTTCTTCCTGGATGGAAGCCATATATGTACGTATGTAGATCTATCTAGATACGTTTAGACAGATCTAGAGGCATGTGTGTGGAGAGAGAGATCTATGTGTATGTGTATGCATATAGGTATATAGCTCTATATAGCTATCTCTAGATACATACAACACACAATTCATATATATACATGAATTGTATGTATATGTATACACATGTGCATGCATACATACATGCACATACACATCTATGCACACACACCTTTGGAAAAGGAGGCGCCCCTTTGTGTTGGTAAGCAAAATGGGCTCTTAGCACTTGGTTCAACCAAGTACCCTTGAAAAGTTTGGCTTTTGTTAATTCAGTGTAATTCATTGAGTCTTACTAGGTGCTAAGCCCCAGGCCCAAACCCCTACTAGGTGTGGATTGGTAACTAAGGTGGGGCCCAAGGTGGGGCTAACTAAGGGGAGGTGCTAACTCCAGAGCCAATCATAGGAGCCTAAGTTCTGGTCATTCAGATGACATTTGATGATGTCTGAAATGCTTTAAGAAAAGAAGACAGAGCCAATTGTGCAGGGCTGTCACTCTTGGTGGTGCAAGATGATGCGGAGACTCTGGGCAGCTGTAGCTAAGAGCCCTCCAGCTTGTAACCTGGATGCTGAAACTTTGTTAAACTCTGGTAACTGTGTATTGGGATTAGAATCAGACAAGGTCTGTCTGTCGATGTTTGTACTTTGTTTGTATTTTGCTCTGAAGTTCAGGGTGCTGGTCTTTTCCCCTGAACTAAGTGAATGATATTTGTATGCTGAATTAAAGTAAGCTTGTCAACTCCTTAACGTTGCTTTCCTTACTAAAGTGGATCAAAAGAACATGTGCTTTTGCAGCATGCTGGTAGCGTTCTTGTTGTTGGGCTTGTGTTGGTCTTTCAACCCCACAACAGCTGCTAGCCGGATTGTTGAAACACCCTTACAGGTAGAGATCAACCCTGATTGATAAGTAATCAATGAGAGGTTGGACATCTAATGAGAAGATGGGCTTAAAGACTTTGGATTCTCTTGCCGAGAACATGACTCGATCATGAGACTCAGCCGCTTCTAACAAAATGGACAAAGGAATCCATCTCTACCTAGACCTTTCTGATTGGTTTTCTTCTTCATAAGCTGGGTCATCCTAAATTCCAATGGAGGATTCCAAGGAGAGGGACTTATTTCCTAACAGTAATAATTCACCTAGTTAGATTCTATTTGAAAGGTCTTCTAGTTGGGTGGATTCCCGCCCAAGATTCCAAATCATGTCCCGGAAGATGTGGGCAGTCTCATCAATCAGCAATATCCTTCAGAGACTGACTGATTGGCCTTACAGAGGCTGGTCCCTGAATGAGGAAATAGAAAGGAAAACCCTCAATCCTAATTTAATAATTGGTTGTTAAGACAATGGAAAAATAATCATTTCTCTCAGCACCAAGACTTTTGGAACATCCTATATTCATCAGCGCAAGCAAACAGAGTCAGGACAAGGATGAGTAACATGACACAAGATTTCTAACTAACCATTTATCCTGTTCATGCTTCTTACTGGACCTCTAGAACAAATGGCAGTGGGCTCTCCAAGCCCTGCTAATGCAAAGGCAAGCAGAAAACATCAGTGCAAACATTTGATTTGTAAACTTTTAAAAGATCAGCCTGAAAATTCTTCTGTTAGAAAGCCCTTTCTCAGTAGGAGGCAGATGGAAAGATATGCCTGCTTTCCTCGGAATAGGCAAGAGAGCAACCTGCAAGGGGGCTTTTTCTAGGCAAGTTGGGCTTTTTTTTGTTTGTTGTTTAATGGGGTTGAACAAAACTGGAGTTTTTTCTAATGAGGACATCAAACCCAGGCACAACTACCACATCACAGCTTTTTGGTCCTAAGGTCTTAGGGATACTTAAGTGTTCATCTTGTTTAAGAGATACTGTTATGCATGGTTAGTACCTGCAATGAATTGAAGAGACAATTATGAAGAGAAATATACAATAATTGCTGTTTTGTTTATCGATTTGTATTCAACAAAAGGAATTCTGGCTTGTGAGAACTACCTCGCAATCACTGAAGATCTTTAGTAGAAAGATGTAAGACAGTGATATACTCACAGATCTGGAGGATGCACTGTGAGGGATTGGTAGGAAATTCACTTTTGAAATTCTGAGCACATGTTTTAGTTTGAAAATGACGAGTTTTGAAATATGTTAATCTAGGTATTAACCTTGGATCATGCATGTTGAAAATTGGGAGGATTCTTCCTTAATTATATAGTATCAGTTCTCTGCACCTCATGTGTGGCTAATAAAAAACGAATCACATTGAATCTAGTCATTTTCATTTCCATCTTGTTCTGAACCATGGGGACAATGAGGATGACTGTTACTATTTTCCATCTCCATCCTATCTTTTTAAGAAGCTGCATAAAGCATTAAGTAAGAGGTGGTGATTCATATAACACCCCTGAGAAAGTACTTACATTAATATAGAATACGTATAGGGGCTTGGACCTGTAACACCACCGTCATGGAGGGCTTCCAGAGAGGAGCTTTTTGTGCCAGGGCTGTAGTGTTAGAGCTGTCTAGAGCAGCTAAGTGATTTACCCCAGGTCATCACACAGCCAGTATGTGTCAGAGGTGAGACTTGAACCCATATGTTCCAGGTAAAAATTGCAGCTTCCTTCATATTATGCCACACTTTCATATTACATTAAAAATGATAATTTTATTGAGGTGTGCATTTCTTAGGAAAGGGAACCTGTTCTTAGAAAATTAATGAATAGCTTGTCCATCCCCACCTCCAAAAGAATCGGACATTTTTTCCAGGCCAGGACAAGCAACGAAAAATATTAATTCAAATTTCTAAAGTGCTTCAAGGTTCACAACAAACCTGTACAGTAACCATAATGATAGTGATAACAGTAGCCAACAGTTTATATATCACTTACTGTGTGCCAAGCACCATGATAAGTAGATTATAGGATCCTCAGCTTGTTCTGTGGCCTGTGTTGTCTATAATATCAGAGCCAAGATTCAAGCCCATGTCTCATGACTCCAATCAATAGCTTTTGCCAGCGCTCCCTACTATGTCTCAGTCTGATAAACTATGCCATTACAAACATTACCAGATTCATTAATAGTGACAGCCAACATTTGCATGGTACTTTCTACGTTCCAGGCACTATGCTAGGAACTTTACCATCATTATCTCATTAGATCCTCACAACAGCTCTGGGAGGTAGGTGTTATTATTGTCCCCATTTTGCAGTTGAGCAAACTGAGGCAGACAGAGGTTAAGTGACTTATTCAGGGTCACATAGGTAGGAAGTCTCCAAGGCTAGATTTGAACTCGGGTCTTCCTGACTCCAGGCTCAGAGCTCTATCCATTGCATGGGTCATGGAATGTTAGAGCTGGAAAGGACCATAAAACATCTCATCCAACTCCCTCATTTCATAGATGAGAAGAGGCTCGGAGAGGAGATATAACTTGTTCGAACTTATTTAGCTCGTTACAGGCAACTGGGAAATTTGTTTTTTGTTTCCTAATCTGGTGTACTTTCCATGACAAAAAATCTGCTTCTCAGTAATTACCTGAATGTGTAGCCTTTCCTAGTTCCAAATTTTCATGTTAAGAGTAGATCCTAGTTGTTCAATTCATTAAGCCAAAGGAGTGACTTGAATGGTGGGAATTTTAGGTACCCCTAGAAACGTGGTAAGGGAAGTCATTTGGGGACAGATAGCTTTTTATAGCTTCTCAAAGTCTCCTCTTGCTATACTAGAAAAGCCTTAGGATCACAAAATTTCAGTATTATAAGTGACCCAGTCGGGGTTTTTTATGCTTGTTTTTGGCAAGGCAATTAAGATTAAATGACTTGCTCAGGGTCATACAGCTAGTAAGTATCAAGGGTCTGAGGTCACATTTGAACTCAGGTCCTCCTGACTCCAGGGCTGGTGCTCTATCTAGCTGTCCTTTTTTATTTTGTGTTGGAAAGAATTCAAATGTATTCAGATTGGGGACAGGGGCAACATTATCATAAGGAATAAGGAGGAATCTTGGCAGTTTGAGCTATCTAATCCCTAGTTTCTTCTTCTCCTTCTACTTCTGCATGATACCAGGTTGCAGTACCTCCACATGCTCTTGCACAGCTTGATGGAGCATGAGTCCAGATTGTTCTCATTCATTTCCCTCATGCCCTGCACACAGTCATTCATTTTACATGTGAGAAAACTGAGCCTGACTCAAGATCACACAGGCAGTAAGTTCCAGAAAAAGGAATTAACTTCAGAGTACCCCATCACCACCCAGACAGCATCCTCTGAACTTGGCTTATAAGTTCCATTTCTCCTTCTATTTAGTTCACGCAAGACATACAGAGAACTTTTCCCAGCATGCTAGAAAAAATATACCTAGTTTCTTTTGATTGGCCAATAGATATGTTCAATACTAGTTGGATGCCCCCCCTCCATGTTAATCTTTGTACAGAACCAAAAAAGAGATAATTCAAAGTCTTTATTTTCCTCCAGAGCCTAAGAAGCTCTCTGATCAGACCAATTGTTAGCAACCTGACCTCCTGTGGATTCTAACAATTCCTTTTATTGGGATTTGAGACTTGTGCTGGCATTGAAATTATCCTCACAGGTTTTATACTCCCTGTGTCTGTATCTCTTGACTTACATTATTACTAATGTCTCAAGTGCACCTTCAAAGCATAGAGTCCCTAATATAGGCATTTTAAACAACCATTCTAGCTTTTCCAGGGCCTCTTTCAGGGTTCAGAGAATGAGTAGACATTTACCAAAAGGGGGAGCAAAAACTAAATTGTCATGAGAGAGAATATTTATTTTCCCAAGATAATTTTCCCAAGAAAAATTCAAAGCACCATTTAAATGTTTATTATTATCATTATTTTCATCATTATTTTTGTAGTGCCCCGTGAAAGAAAATTTTTCACCCTTTAGGCTTTTTTTCTTTAAGGGAAAAATATGTAAACTACCTTAAAAGAGCCATGCTATCTGACACTGTCTCATTAATATTCTGCCTTCTGATTTTTAGCTCCAGAAATTACAAGAAGCTGCTTTCAAAATGATGTTCAAGTCCAAGATGACTGTACTTTGTATCTTGTCCTGGTAAGGTCTCTTGTTGGCTTGCTAGTTGGTAGCCAGCCAAGAGAAAGAGGCAACTTTTGCCTTAGAAAATCCTGTGAATATTTATATAGTACCTTTAAGCTGTAGGGAATTTAAGAAGCTTAGTAGACCTCTACAAAGTTTTTTTTTTATTTAAAGCAGGGAGGCTCCTGTAATACCAACTATAGAAATGCATTGATTTCAAACTTGAAATTGTGTGAGTGCCTGCCATTATACTTTTGGAACTCGACCCAGACATCCTTCTTAGCATTTCTGCAGTAATTGGAAATGGAAGTTTCCACTCACTCAAAGGAGTTTAGACAAGGTCGTCTTGAATAAAATATTGGATGTGACTATTGCCCTTCTGCTAATAAGGACTGACTCTCTACTCTAGGTCCTTGCTTTTCACTTGTACCTGATATAATCAGTTGAAAAGAAAGCAGCGGGTCACAGTTGTTATCAAACGTGCCTTATTCTCAAGTTCTCTTTTTCTTTCTTTCAAAGAGTACTCCTAAGCCAAAGAAAGCGAGTAAAAAAAATTTTTCCAGAAAAAAAGGGTTTGTCACCCCCAAATGAAGCCAATTTTGGAGATGTCAAATGGTATCCTTGGTTATGAAAGGTGCCCATATGTAATACTACCATTTGGCCGTCTGGAGGAAGAATGTGTCTTCATGAAACATTTTGTTTATAAAGCCTTTATATTCATCCTTTGTTTGGGGGAAGGGAAAAAGTCCTCCTGAATAAGGATCCAACTGGCTGTATTGACTGTAAAGCATTGTATGGGTTATCTTCGTTCTTTTAAACATATTTAGAAAAAAAAATACCAACCAGCCATTATATAAATTGCCCCTTGACAGGTTCAGAGCATCTACTCCCTTGGTCTCCTCTCACCACACTATATAATATCTGCCCAGGAAAGCTGAGCTAATTAGAGGTGGCTAGCTAGAGGTTAGTCAATAAATAGCTTGGCTTTCCAGCCTGAGTTAATGTAATGCTAGATCAATAGAAACTCTGAAAATTATGTCTTCATTTCCTTCTGTTGCAAGGAAGTTACCCATGAAGGACAGAATGTCTGCTTCCAGTCAAAATTGCAAGGCTCTTTTCATTAAACTAACAGTAACTTGTGAAATGACAAACTGGGAGGGAACCAATGTAAAACAGTCCAATTTCAATATCAGTGTGATGTCAGATTTTAATTTCGAAAAAGAACATCATCTCAGACAGGCTCACATACCGCCTCGCTTTGGCAGGAAAGGTTTAGTATTCTAAGCAGAAAGCATTTTTTTCTTACCTGGACCACGTCCACTAGAAATGGAAAACACCCTGCTCCTTACAAGGACTCGCTATAATTCCCTTTTTTAGTATGGAGTAAGTTACCTGCTCTTGAACATTTAAGGAGAGCCAGACAAAGATTAGTTATGGGGCAGAGGACTCGCTTTTGAAGAAGGTCATAAAGAAATCCTTTTACACATGCTATGGATGTTTCACACATAGTGGTGTTTTGTTTTCCCATCATCACATTAGAGCTACAATAGAGGCCCTTTTTAGTACTGCTTGTTCTGGAAAGAAAAAAAACCCAAAAAACTCCAAGCTGTCATTTTTGCTGTGACCTGCTAATAAGAACGAGTTACTGTGAAGCCAGCAAGTCAAGTTCTAAGGGGTGAATAGAGCTTCTTGTTGCTAATAACTCCTCTAGCTTATTAGGAGCTCAGAGGGAAATATGATGGCTGGCTTGATTCTGAGGGCTTGAGGGGAAGAAAGATAAAATGAGATGACTTCAGAGTTCCAGTATATGATTTGTTCTAAAATGAAGTGTGTTCTGGTTAGAACAATTAAACAGTTTGAGATCCATCTTTGAGAACTTCCAATGGAGAAAAATGCCTATACCTTAGGAACAGGTTCACGCTCTACTTATTCCCCCTTGCTTTTGGTACCACAGGGATATTTCCCCAAGGAAAAGCCAGCTGGAGTCAGGGAAAGTCTTCTATTTATTCATTTATTTGTTTATTCATTTATCTATTTATTTTGTTTGCTCATCTATTCATTCAATTATTTATCTATTTACTTACTCATTCCTTCATGCATATTTTTATTTATTCATTTATTTAATTATCTGGCTATCTCTCCATCTATTTATTTATTTATTTACATGCTTACTTATTTACTTGTTTATTTGTTTGGGGTCAATAACAACAAAAGCTACAGAATTTCCCAATCCTCAGCAATTAAGCTCAGTTCCAATGTTTTAGAATTCTTTCATTTTGTCCAAGATTTCCCCAAATTTCTCATAGGGAAGGATCCCAGTACACCTGATAAAAACAATCCTATAGCTACATTGAAAGTTGTTCCTTAGGACTTGTCAGCTCACTCAATATAACTCTAAAGATGGAAGGAGAAGAAATAGGAAGAGGTCCAGTCTTGGAGTTAAAGAAATCTGGATTCGAATCCCATCTTTGACACTTATTAAGGACTTGAATATAAGCATGTGTTGCAACAATTTGGCTGGCAGATGCTGTGGGGGTGAAAGACCAACACAAACCCAACAACAAGAAGGCTGCCAGCACAGGTTCTTTTGCTCTGCTTTACTAAGAAAAGCAAGTTAAGGGGTTAACAATCTTATTTCAATCCAAAATACAGACATCATTCACTTAGTTCAAGGGAAAAAGCCAGCACACTGAACTTCAGAGCAAATACAAACAAATTACAAACATACATTATAAACAGACCAAATACAATTTATAGTTACCAAGAAAATATCTGGGTTGAGGAGCCAGGAGGCTCTTACAGTGGCTGCCCAGAGCCAACACTCCTCCAAGAGTGAGAGCCTCCAGAAATAGCTCTGTTCTCTTTTTTTATATGCTCTTTAGCCATCATCAAACATCATCTGAGCCACCAGAACTTAGACTCCTACTACTGGCTCTAGTCTTAGCAACTGCCCTTAGGACCCTGGGGGCTTCACGTCCGCATAGGCTTAGCACCCAATAGATAGGGGTTTGGGCCTGGGGCTTTGCACCTAGCAAGGCTCAATCAATTAATTTATCATTCTAAAACAGTAAAGAAGTCCCAACTTAATTGATATTACAGCATGTCTGTTTCTTCCTTAAGTCCTTAAATGCAGTTTTGTCCATGGTGTGCTCTGTCCTAGGAAAACATCCTTATCAATAACTAGTGATTTTCTGGAAGGAGTGTGGATGTGGTCCAGTGATGGCATCTTCTGGCTCTATAAGCAGAAAGGATTCCTTTGCTTAACCCTCATTAACTTCTTTTGTTCCGTATCTCCCTGGCAGGAGATACTGCAAACATGGCCTAGAACAGGGGTGGGGAACCTGTGACCTTGAGGCCACATATGGCTCTCTAGGTCCTCAAGTGCAGTCCTTTGACTGAATCCAGACTTCACAAAACAAATCCCCTTAATAAAAAGGATTTATTCTGTAAAGCTTGGACTCAGTCAAAAAACCACACCAATGGACATAGAAGGCCACACATGACCTTGAGGCTGTAGGTTCCCCAACCCTGGCCTAGAACACTGGGCTTTGAGTCAGTAAGACCTGAAGACCCAAAGGAACAACTCTCATTGTAGCTATAGGATTGATTTTATTAGGTGTACTGGGATCCTTCCCTATACGAGATTTGGGGAAACGTTGGACAAAATGAAAGAATTCTAAAACATCGGAACTGAGCTTGATTGCTGAGAATTGGGGAGTTCTGTAGCTTTTGTTGTTATTGACCCCAAATAAATAAACGAGTAAATAAGCAAGCCTGTAAGTAAATAACTCACTCATTCAAACTCAAATAATTATCAGTTGTGGGATCTTGTGCAAAAGTCTTAATCTCACTTTGTTTCCTATTCCTCATTTGTAAAATGAAGATAATAATAGTACCCATCTCACAATGTTATTGAAGATCAAATGAGAATATTATATATATATGTACATATATATATATACACACACACACACATATATATTGTATGTGTGTGTATAAATTTATATGTATATGAATGTATGTATGAAATTATTTTCCTGTATATGTGTATGGCTACATATACATGTGTATATGCACATATATAGCATTGTACAAACCTTGAAATGCTAATATTATTTTTATTAAACAGTTATGCTTCTTCTTCAAAAGTAAGCCCAACTTGGAGCAATGAAGAGGAAGTGTGATATAGCAAAAGGAACACTGGACTTAGAGTCAAGAAAGATAGGAAGTTCAAGTATGTCTCGGACATGACACTGACTAGCCATGTCAGGTAAGTAACTTGTTACCTAAACTCTCTGAGTCTGTTTTTTCATCTGTAAAATGGAATTGGGGTAGCTAGATGGCACAATGGATAGAGCCCTGGGCTCAGAATCAGACAGATTCATCTTCATGAGTTCAAATCTGCCCACAGACCCTAGCTGTCTGATCCTGGACAAATCACTTAACCCTGTTTGCCTCAGTTTCCTTATCTGTAATATGAGTTGGAAAAGGAAATGGCAAGCAACTTCAGTATCTTTGCCAAGAAATCCTCAAATGGAGTCACAGAGAGTTGGACATGATTGAAGTGACTTGATGACAATGACAACAAATGGAATTAACAATACTGGGAGAAATTATTTTTCTATTATGTTAATAACCAATTATTAAACTGGGATCCAGGCTTCTTCTTTCTCCATTTCCTCCTTTAGGGCCCAGCTCCTGTAAAAGGTCAGTCAGTCTCTGACTGATGAGATTGATCTTATCCTCTGGGAACATACTCTTTGATCTTGTGAGGGACCCCACCCAACTAGGAAAACTTACTTAAAGTGTAAACAAAATCTAAAATAGGCAAATTCTTGCCCAAAGAAATGAGCCCCTTTCCTTGCATCCCTCTGTTGGAGTTTTGGGTGACTCGGCTCATGAAGAATAAAAAAACACAGTGGTTTGGGTGGAAATAGAGTCTCTTGTCCAGATTACTGGAGGCAGCCGAGTCTCATGATCAAGTCATGTTCTCAACAGGAAGAGCTGAAGACTCCTAATCTACCACCTTATTAAATGTCTGCTAATCAGGGTTGATTTTCACTTGTCAGGGGCACCCCCTTTTCCAAATGTATATTAAGGCTTTCAGCCTCTCCATGGTTTTGTCTTTGGTTTTCCAAGAGAAACTACTGACCATCAATTTATTGATTATTAGCTAGCTTAATTAATAAATTGATTATTAATTACCCAGAAACTCTGTCTCTCATGCTTTTAATTTGTCGCAATACTTATAGTATCAAAAAGGTTTTTATGAGAATCAAAAAAGCTAAAATATATTCAGTGCTTGGCAAACCATAAACCGTAATATAAAGGTCAGCTACTATTATTTTCTCCCTTTGATTTCAAAAGGACTAAGAATGTATCGTTTTTTACATGGAGAAGAAAAATCCATATTTTTTCCCTTCTCCTTATGAGGCTCTGTTGAATGAGCTCTGGACTATAAATCAGGAGATTTGGGTTTTAGTATTAGTTCCAATTAACTAGCTGGCTAACTTTGGATGAATCATTTAATCTTTCTGTGCCTCAGTTTCCTTACCTGTAAAAACAAGGAGACTTGATGCCTCCTGATCTCTAAGGTTCCTTCCAAGTGTCCATGATTTTTCTAATTGTTTTTGGTAGGAGAGTTTTCTCTTTGAATCTAAAAGTTGAAGAGGAAATGGTTGAGGAGGGAATGACTAAAACACAGTTGTGACAGCTGTAATCCAGAAAAAAAAATCTGCTGGCTAACAATTTTCACCCTGCTCTGTTAAGCCAACCTGGTGGCTTTGTGATATTGTGGCCTGTGTTGGTAAGCCAAATGGGCTCCTTAGCACTTAGTTCAACAAGTGCCCTTGAAGAGTTTGGCTTTTGTTTTTGTTGAGTAATTCAGTGGATTTCATTGAGACTTACTAAGTGCTAAGCCCCAGGCCCAAACCCCTATTTGGTATAAAACCTATGTGGGTGTAGATTGGCAACTAAGGTGGGGCCCAAGGTGGGGCTAACTCCAGGGAGGGCCTAGTTTACATGTTTGGGACAGCAAAGGCTCTTAGACTACGTGGGTTTAAATCACCTCTTTGTGACGATTTTAGGTCACATAGGTGAGTCACATGTGTGACTCACTCCTGATGCTAAAAAAGATATAAAAACCAGGGGTTGGCCTCCTCTTCCTTGGAGGTCTTTGCTGCAGCAGTGGTGGCACGTGTGACTCTGGGCCAGCCCTTGTTCTGAGCTCCCGGGCTGAACCTAGATGTTGGTAACTATGAATTGTATTGGGTCTGTCTGTTGATGTTTGTAATTTGTTTGTATTTTGCTCTGAAGTTCAGTGTGCTGGATTTTTTCCCTGAACTAAGTGAATAATATTTGTGTGCCGAATTAAAGTAAGCTTGCCAACCCCTTTCCCTTGCTTTCCTTAGTTAAGCAGATCAAAAGAGCCTGTGTTTTTATGGTATGCTGGCAGTTTTCTGGGTGCTGGCTGTGGGTGGATCTTACACCCCCACAGAAGCTGCTAGTCAGATTGTGGAAACATGGCATAATATCTCCATGAAGGCAAAGAGGATGGGGAAGGGGAAACGGGAAGAAATAACCTCCAAATAAATATGTCTATGAAAGGTAATGAGGTGTAGTAGATAGAATGCTGGTAGAATAGAGAAACAGAGTTCAATTCCTACCTTGGCTTCTTATTAGCTATGTGACCATGGGCAAACCATTTGTCTTCTTTGTGGCTCAGGCATCTCCCTAAGACTTACTATCTACCAAGATTTCAATGGGGTATAATTACCATTAGACGAAAGTTTCCTTACTGACAAAATTCAAAAACTGTATGTGGCCATTCCACTACCCTTGATTGCAGATACTCAGGCTCAATACCTTTCAAATGTGTCCCTTTTCTACTTTTCCCAGTAAGGTGATTCTTATGATGACAGATATTTTCTCTTGGGGCACCTGTGACCTCTAGCTTGCCAGGTCTCTCATCCTCCATTCTGAACTGGCCTGTAGGATTCTTTAAAAATTTTTTTTATTAATTTATTTAATTTATTCATTATCAAATCAATCAATCAATTAATTTTTAGTTTCCAACATTCATTTCAATAAGATTTTGAGTTCCAAATTTTCTCCTCATCTCTCCCCTCCCCCCACCTCAAGATGGCATGTAATTTGACATAGGCTCTACATGTACATTCATATTAAATCTTGCATTAGTGATGTTGTAAAGAAAAATTAGAACTAATGGGAGAAACCATGAGAAAGAAGAAATGAGAGAGAGAGTAAATAACATGCTTTGATCTGCATTCAGACTTCATAGTTCTTTTTCTAGATGTGGATAGCCTTTTCCATCATCATGAATCTTTTTTAAGCTATTCCTGTGTACAGTGTTCTCCTGGTTCTGCTCACTTCACTCAGCATCAGTTCATATAAGTCTTTCCAGGTTTTTCCCAAAGTCCACCTGCTCATCATTTCTTATAGCACAATAGTATTCCATTACATTCACATACCACAACTTGTTCAGTCATTCGTCAACTGATGGGCATTCCCTCAATTTCTAAATTCTTGGCCACCACAAAAAAAAAGAACTGCTATAAATATTTGTGTACATGTGGGTTCTTTTACCATTTGAATGATCTCTTTGGGATACAGCCCTAGAAGTGGTATTACTGGATCAAAGGGTATGCCCATAGTTCCAAATTTCTTTCTAGAATTGTTGGATCCTACCAACAATGCATTAGCATTTAAATTTTCCCACATCTTCTCCAGCATTTATCATTTTCCTATTTTGTCACATTAGCCAATCTGATAGGTGTGATATGGTACTTCAGAGTTGTTTTGATTTTGTTTTGTTTTTATTTTCTCTAATCGATAGTGATTTAGAGCATTTTCTTATATGACTATAGATAGCTTTAATTTCTCCATCTGTAAACTGTCTGTTCATATCCTTTGACCATTTATTGATTGGGGAATGACTTATATTCTTATCAATTTGATTCATTTCTCTATATATTTTAGAAATGAGACTTTTATCAGAAACACTTGTTGTAAAAATTATTTCCCAGTTTTCTGCTTCCCTCCTAATCTTGGTTGCATTGGCTTTGTTTATGCAAAACCTTTTCAATTTAATGTAATCAAAATTATCCATTTTGCATTTCATAATGTTCTCTATCTCCGTCTCTTCTGTTCTCCATAAATCTGACATAGCCTATAAGATTCTTGTGTTCCCCTGAGGCTGCTGATCAAATACATTTTCAAACACAATACTAACTTTTAGACTTTTACTAATCTCGTGCTATGTTGTTTGAAAATGAAATTTTGTCATAGGCAACTGAATATTTGGTAAATAACCTGGTAGCGACCAATTATTTGGCTGGATTTGACTGGCTGTTTTTAGAATAAATGATTGATTGTGTTGAATTCAACCTTTCCCTCCCCCATCCTCTGACTTTTCCCCCACCTTTGTGTGTGTGTGTGTGTGTGTGTGTGTGTGTGTGTGTGTGTGTATGTGTGTGTGTAGATACGACCTAAGACTATTGATTTTCCCCCTCCTACTTTTGATTTCCATTTAGGGGACAGTCTAACATAAGGAGGTTGTTGATTACATTTGTGCGCTGAATTCACAAAGCCATAACTCTTGCTATAAAAGAGAAACTAAAATAGATGAATTTACATGGACTTATTGCCCTCCTGTGATTGGAGCTGGCTCTAGGCAGAAATTGTGAAATAAGTGAATTTTGTCTTTGCTTCACCAAGCCCTCTCATCCTAAAGCCCCTTCTATAAGATTGCCAGTGCTCCCATGCTCTCTCTGCCACCCCTCGAACCTGATGGCAAAATTTACCCTTAAATTCTTCATTCATACTAAGAATTCACAGGAGTTTCAAATATTACCATCACGGAAAGCATTTATAGAGTTGTAAGGTCTAAGGGCCATATAGGAGGACCTTAAAGATCATTTGACCCAACCCCCTCATTTTATAGAATAATATTTTAATAGCCATTAGAGTCTTAAGCCAAAGGGATATAATGATCAGATGGTAGAATTCCAGGTATTAACCAGAAGGTGGGGGAGTCATTCTTGAAGAGGACCAATGACATCAGGAGGGTGATGTCTTGGCTTGCAGGTGAATTGGATTTAACTGAGACTGGGCTGTGCAAAGTCGTCAGACTCACTCTCTCCTCCAGAGTCATCAAAGTCCAGTGACAAGACAGAATAGCTGCTGACCGCCCCCAGATGGAGTGGGAGGCCCTGGCCCTTTTAAGCAAGGGTTTGTCTGAGGCAACACCCATTCAGTGATTAAAGGCTAGGTAAGAAGTGAAGCAAAAGATGGCCTAGTCTGACTTACCAAAAAAATCAGTCTGGGAGGGGAAGACCTTTGGAGTTTCTGGCCAGAACAGAAACAATTGCTGGCTGTCTCTGAGACGTGAAAAGCCAAACAATGAGCAAATGAGATTTGCGATGGAACTTATTTTTGGCCAATGAGTAACAGCCAGGATGATTTGGGTTTAAAGGCATAGTCAAGCTGTTCCATTTGAATCATAATGGGCTTTATCAAAGCTTGGTTTTCCAGACCTATAGTTCAAGAAATCATAAATGAAAACTACATAAGACAAAAGAATTGTCTCAATTTTTCAGAAAAAAAAATGATAGAATAAATAAATAAATAAAATGGAGTATTATTTTGGGGAAAGGATCCTAAAGACACACTGCAAGGTGATCCAAGCTATACATAAAACTGACCTTGTTCTCTTTTTCCTGTTCTCCCTAGCCTCCAAGGTTATAGAATTGCAAAGCAGCTAATTACGTTAGCTTTCACTAATTTAACCAATTAGTAAGTACTTATTGACTCCATTAAAGTCCTCCTCCAATGTTTCATGTTTGTATGGAGGCAACCCTGGGGTCTCAGTGGAACACAAGCTCTGGTATGTCCTACCAAACAGGAAAAACTCTGAGTACTGCACTGACCACTGACTCCACAATTATTGTTCAAGATCCAATTAATTTAGTTTGGAAATTTATGCCACCAGAGATATGACCACTAAGTTATGCTTTTTGTTTGTTTGGCCACAGTAACTATTAAAAACACCCCCTAAGTAGTTTAGTCTATATCAGTGGAAAGATGAAATCACAGATGCCTGAAGTATCAAAATATAGGAAATACTAAATAAGTATATATTAAGAAAAAGGAAATACTAATTAATCCTGCTAATTGTCATGGCATGGAATAGAATAAAGCCAGCTGTCCTGCACAGAGATTGAACTTTATTAGGTCCTTGCTTTCACCGATTGAGCTAACCAGCTTAGTCTAGTCCAATCTTTCCATCTCCATCTGTCTTTCTCCCAGTCCCCCTCCATCACAGGCGATGAATGAAGCTATTATATATTCATATAGATATCATATATAACTACGTAGATATCATACATTTATGGCACTAACTTGTTTCCCTTAAGCACCTGTGTCTGGACTACCAAGTTTCAGAAGTCATGAATTTGATACCAGGATTTGCCTTCATTGATTTGCATTCCCCTGGTGACAATGTGTGGTACCTTGGAGCCAAGTGCCCATACAAATCTATGAGGTGCAAAGTCATTCTCTTTCCTCTTTCAAAAAACCCTAAGATTCGCTTTTCTGGCACACCTTCCTAATTTTTCTCACTGCTGCCACAAACCCTCTATTTCCTGGGTTCCTCCCTTTCCCTTCCTAACCATAAGTTTGGCTGGGGGATGACACAGTAATTCATGTTTCTCTTTTGCCCTGCTCCCTGAAAATAGAATATATCCCTTTCTGGGGTGGGTTACCATTTTCAAAGGTCTATGATTACACAAATAGGGAGCTAAATGTGGGGATATTTTTTGTTAAGAACTAAAAATATTTAGTGATTTCATGTGTGTAGGAGCTCCCTGGGGGAGGAATTTCCTTTACTTTTGCAAATTGGCAAGTCTTCTTTGAGGAGGAGCCTTAAAGGATGAGGTGGGGGAGAATAGGAAGAATGTCATAACCTAAAGGGAAGGTTATGAACTAAAATGACTCTAAGAATGAACCTTGAATGCGTAGACCAACTATGTAGAAGTAGGCCTTACTTTTCTTAGCTGCCTCCTCCTTTGTGGACTAATGCCCTTTGGCCAAGTCTTATCCTCGAAAACAGATTGGTTCAAACATTTTATCTGGTAGATTCAGTCTGACAAGGTATCTGCCTTCTAGAATTGTCTTTTCACAACCCTATAACCAGGGAGTGGGAACCTGGAACCTGGAGCAACCTCCTCTCTCCTGCAATTTCCCACTCCCACCCTAATTCTCTACTTCTGTCTATTTTAAGGTCCTCAGGACCTCTGCTTCCACTCACCCTAAAATCACTGATGACATCTTGAAAATCCCCTTTTGGCTCCACTTCCAAGTTCCCAGAAAATGTAGAATTTCCTCTCTGGCGTGTGCCTCCCTAGGCTTTAGTCGTCTATTATCTTCAATCACCTCTGGGAACTTCAGTGTTCTGACCCTTGGAAAATCTCATATTCTTTTACTAACCACTTATCCTTTCTTTTCTTGGTTGACCTGCCTCAATAAAAATTCCCCTAACTATACTGTAGAAACTGGCTCTGCCCTTCATAATTTGGTTACCTCTTTTACATATTGTTGTATACTCCCCTCGGGCCCTAGGGCCTCCAGTCTCTTAGGCTAGGCTTCTCTGGCAAGCTTGATGACTTGGGGTTTTTTCATGCTATCACCATCATGAACTTCTATCCTAGACTGAAGATATTGCTGATCCTGATCCTCCTAGAGTCACAGAATTTGAGAATTGGAAGGGGCCTCAGAGGCAGCAATCTACTCTACCCAATACACCAAAGGAATCCCCATTCTAACACTCTAAAAAGTGGTCATCCAGCCTCTGAGTGAAGACTTTCAGGGAGGAGGAATCTACCACTTTAAGAGGCAGCTCATTCCACTTTGGAAACCTCTAATTGTTAGAAGGTTCTCCCTGACGCAAAAACTAAATTGTCCTCTTTGAATTTGCATCTATCTCTCCTG
This sequence comes from Phalanger gymnotis, assembly GCA_028646595.1. Lineage (NCBI taxonomy): Eukaryota > Metazoa > Chordata > Mammalia > Diprotodontia > Phalangeridae > Phalanger > Phalanger gymnotis. The sequence goes on along the minus strand of CM053622.1, from coordinate 200,604,663 downwards.
TTTCTGCCCTCTAAGGAGAAATAGAACAGGTCTAATCCCTCCTTCAAATACTTGAAGACAGATGTCATGTTTCCTGAATCCTCGAATATTCAGACTAAACATTGCCCACTCTTCAGCGAATCCTCATAAACCATTAACTCAAGGCTCTTCACTGTCCTGTGTTCTAGACCAAATGATCAGTATGACTTAACAGATCAGGCAAACTCAATGTGAGTCAATAGGACACTGATGGCCAGAAAAACTAATGAAATAATTACCTACTTTGCAAGAGAAATAGTATCCAGAACAAAACCAAGATCATTTAGATAGATCTGGATGGATTGAGAGAGAGAGAGAGAGAGAGATAGAGAGAGAGAGACAGAGAGACAGAGAGAGGGACACACACACACACACACACAGACAGAAAGAGAAAGAGAGAGGGAGAGAGAGATGATAGGTAGAAAAATAAACGGATAGCATTTACATGGTACTTTAAGGTTTACAAAGTGTTTTACAAATATCTCACTTTTTCTTCACAACAACCTTGGGAAGTGGGTACTATTATTATCTTCATTTTATAGATGAAGAAAGTGGGCACAGAGAGGTTAAGTGACTTGCCCAGGGTCATACAGATAGTAATTGTCTGAGGGTAGTTTCATTAATAACAGAGTTTATAGGTGTCCTTGTTGGGTTCATGTCACCTGGCCAAGATGCACTACATCTCTCAATACTGACAACTGGTGGATGTGATTTCTGAGTCATGGTCAGTGATCTCTGGAAGATTCTAGAGAACAGGAAAGGTAACAAAGGACTGAAGAAGGGAAAATGTCCCAATTCGGAAGAAAGAAAGAGCAAGAGAGGGAGAAAGGAAAGAAAGAGAAAAGAGAGAAAGAAAGGGGAGAGATAAACCCCCCAAAAATGTACTTTGCAAACTACGGATCAGTGAGCAACTCCTGGAAAAATTCTAGAGAGTATCATTAAAGGGATAGCTAGTCAATATCTAGAAAAGGAAACAGTGACCATAAAGAGCCGGCATGGTTATGCCAGAAGAGGTTATGCCAGACTAAATCTTTTTTTAACAGGGTTACAAAACTGGTAGATTGCAAAATGTTATATAGATAGAATCTATCTTTATGTAGGCAGAGCATTTAATAAAGTCTTCCAAATTATTCTTGTGGAGATGGAGAGGTGTAGGTTGCTGGTCGAATGGCTGGATCCAAAGAGTTGTCATTAATGCTTAGGATTTAATAGTAAGGGAGGTCTCTAGTGGACTGCCTGAAGACTCAGCTCTTGACTTGCACTGTTTAACATCTTTATCAGTGGCTTGGCATGCTTATTAAATTTTCGAATGACGCAGAGCTAGGAGAGATAGATAACACTGGATGAGAAAGTCAGGACTCAAAAAGATTTTGACAAGCTAGAACATTGGGCCCCAAAATGGCTAAAACGAAATTTAAAAGTCATAAAAATGGCTCAAAAAGTCAACTTTCCAAATATGAGATGAGGGCAATATCACTAGACAGCTTTTCGTCACATAAATATATGCATGTTTGAACAGACTGAAACCTTAATATGAATAAAAAGTCTGATATGGCATTCAAAAGGCTAATGCAATCTTTAGCTGTATAAAGAGATAATGTCATAACCTAAAGGGAAGTTCATGAACTAAAATGACTCTAAGAATGAACCTTGAATGTGTGGACCAACTATGTAGAAGTAGGCCTTACTTCTCTTAGCTGCCTCCTCCTTTGTGACTAAAGTCACCAGTTCATTATCAACCACACCTGAAGTCTTATGAATGAATGAATTAATATTACATTTATTAAGCATTTATGTGCAAACCAATATGCTTAGCCCTGGAGACACAAGTGGAAAAATAAGATAATCTTTGCTCTCAGGGGGCTCACATTCTAATGGGGAGACAACACGTATTGAAGATTGTAGCTACAAGTTAGATGGAAAAGTCCCACGGTCCTTAGCAGATGTTAATGCTTATTCTTCAATGCCATTTCCACCGATAACATCCCATCAGATTCTGATTTGGAACAATTTGACATTGCCGAGGATTTTGCAAGAATTTTCTTTCCTTCCTCTTCGATGGCTGTAGCTGTACAACCCAGAGAAGCAGTTGCCAGGCTGCATTTCTACAGGGATTGATTCCCAAAATGATGTCTATGGACACTGGGTTGGAAGCGTCGATCTTCCCAAAGCTCTTAGGTTTGGGGACCTATATTCTATCAGGTATGAGGAGAGATGGTGGTCAAGGTGCTGACAGTGGTTTGATTTGCTTTGCCTAATTTTGCTTCCATTAAATAGACACTTGCTGTCCACTTAATTAACTGGACAGCTCCTGCTCATTTAATTAATTTGGTGATGATGATGATGATGATGATAACTAGCAGGTATACAGCACTTTCAGGTTTGCAAAATGGTTTAAAAATATTATATCATTTTATCCTCATAACAACCCTAGGAGGTAGATGTTATTCCATTTTATGGATGAAGAGACTGAGGCAGATAGTGGCTAAGTGAATTGCCCAACTAGTCAATGACTGAGACAGTAAGTCTCTAAGGCTGGATTTGAATACAAGTCTTTCTGATTCTAGGTTTAGTCCTCTAGGTACTGTGCCACTTAGCTGCAGTCATGGGGAAGGGGAGTGGGGCAGCGGAAGATTAGACTTGATTTGTACTCTGGATTCTCATTTGTAAAGTGGAATAGCACCTACCTCCCAGGGTTGTTGTGAGGATAAAAGGAGGTAATATATTTAAACTAATGAATGGAAGTTTCAGAAAAATGGATTTTATCTCAGTGAAAGGAAGAACTTTCGAACAATTAACACTATCTAAAAATTGAATGGAATGCTTTATGAGGTAGTCAAGCCTCTTCTTAACAGAAGTCCTAAATTAAAAAGTAGATTATTGTTTATGTGGGAATCCTCAGAGGGAATTTCCTGTCCAGTGCCATTGACTTGATCTCTGAGGTCCCTTTCAACTTTGTAATTCAGTGATTTCCTGAATATTGGACCCCTGTTTCTACTCTCACTAACTCCAGGCATAGGAATGATGTATGGCCTCTCATGTCATACTTTCTTCCCAAGGGACTAGTCCATTCAAATTCAAGGTGATAATGAAACATTTCTTAGACTGTGCACATTCATGGAGCACCCTTCCTATTTCATAAGGATGAGGTATGTTTACATGAAATCTTGTTCTTTGTGCCTCAGTTTCTCAAGTTCACCAATCAGGATGATTCCTTTAGGCTATTTCAGACTTTCTCCCCACCAGGGTAAGAGATTCCCCTGGTTAGCTTATTCCAAAGTCTTCACTTCCCTCTTGAAATAAATAAATCTACACCTTTACAAGAAGCTAACAAATACCTGGCCCCCTCCTAGGGTGTCCTCAATTGTACTGCTCTTGTGCATCATGTTCCTAGAATGTAACTTCTTTGGTTCAGAAATGGAGTGGTGGTGGGGTTGTTTGTTGTTGTTGTTGTGCAGGAGAACTCCATCTATTATAAAGAGAAAGAGACACTTATGACACATTATGAATAGCGAACAACAAGTATAACCTTGCCAGAACAAGTTAATGAATCTGGCCTGGTGTATTGTTTCTAGATGAAGCATTAACTTCTTTTGTGCTACTGAGTTTGCTTTTGACTTGACAGCCAGACATTAACTCTCAAAGCCAAGTATTCATAGGGCTAAACGAATAACCTCTGGGTAACAAAGATGGGGCTGTTGGGGTCTTAGGAGAGTCTCTTTTATTGAATTCTCAGAACTCCTCAAAAAACTTAGCGAGATGGTGTTCTTTAGGCCCAGGCTCTCTGGCCTTATAACTCCTCACACTCCACGACTCTTAACTAGGGAGCTAGCAAATGGTTTGAGGTTCTTGCTTATTCATGGAGCACCCTCTCCTTACCTGAGGGAAGCTGGCCAGCCTGCTCTAACCAACCCTGTCTCTAAGAATCCTGGACTTAGAGATATAAGGAAAGTTAGGGGTCATATTTCAGATGGGAAAGGTGAAGCCCAGAGAAACTAAGTAACAAACCCAAGATCACATAGACAGTAAGTGACAGAGATAAAATTTGAACCTGGTTCTTCTGGTACTACCTCCACTGTGCTCTCTGTACCATGCTGCCTGTCTTCAGGAAGGGAGGAATAGCATTTCAATGTAGCTAAAACTCTTATAAACCGCTTAATCAATATGATTAAGTGCCTACTATGTGCCAAATACTGTGCTAAATACAGTTCCTACCCTGAAGGAGTTTACAATTTGATGAGTAAGACAAGATACAATCAATTATGTACAAAGCATGGTATATACAAGACAAAAGACAAACAATTAATAGTTATATAATTATATAATAATTAACAGGAAGGCACTAGAATTAAGAGAGGTTGGGAAAAAACTTTTTGTAAAAAGACAGACTTTTAGTTGGATCTTGAAAGAGGCAAGGGAAATCAGTAGTATTGATGAGGAGAGCAAGCACTCTGGGTATGGAGGGCAGTAAGAGAAAGTATCTAGAGTTGAGAAACAGAACATCATTTTTTTCACTATTCTTTTTTTTAATTTAATTTAATTTATTTTTTATTTAATATTTTTAGTTTTCAGCATTGATTTTCACATGAGTTAGAATTACAAAATTTCTCCCCATTTCTACCTTCCCCCACTCCATGATGGCATATGTTCTGATTGCCCCATTCCCCAGTCAGCCCTCCCTTCTGTCACTCCACTCACCCCATCCGCTTTTCCCTTACTTTCTTGAAGGGCAAGAGAGATTTCTATGCCCCATTGCCAGTATATCTTATTTCCTAGTTGCATGAAAAACTTTTTTTTGAACATCTGCTTTTAAAACTTTGAGTTCTAAATTCTCTTTCCTCTTCCCTCCCCACCCACCCTCCCTAAGAAGGCAAGCAATTCAACATAGTAAAACCCTTCCACAATACTCATGTTGTAAAAGACTAACTATATTTCCCTCCATCCTATCCTATCCCTCTTTGTTCAGTTTTCTCCCTTGACCCTGTCCCTTTTCAAAAGCGTTTGCTTTTGATTACCTCCTCCCCCATCTGCCCTCCC
>CM053622.1:200573427-200599108 GCA_028646595.1 Phalanger gymnotis | reverse complement strand
CCCAGACCATGACTCAGATCTGAACAGACTCTACATTCCTGCTGGGATCCGCCACTTAATTCCCCCCACCAGATGGGCCTGGGGCAGGAAGCAACTGCAGCTGTAGTTCTGTAGCTGCACCACCTCCACTGCCCCTGGTGGCCGAACCATAAACTCTTTTCGCTCTGTCCCCGCAGTTTTTTTCCACTAGCCTTCTCTGTTGTCTTTGGTGTTTGTGGGTTGAGAAGTCTGGTAACTGCCACAGCTCACTGATTATGTGTGCTAGGGCCTGTTCCACCCAGCTCCCAGTCTGGTTGGTCTGGGTGCAGCCCACGCTGCGCTCTGCTCCCAGCTCCATGCAATAGACCTTACCCAGCGACCATCCAGGCTGTCCTGGGCTGGAGCCCTGCTTTCCTCTGCTATTTCATGGGTTCTGCAGGTCTAGAATTTATTCAGAGACATTTTTATAGGTGTTTGGAGGGTCCTGGGGGAAAGCTTTAGGGCAGTCCCTGCTTTCCAGCCACCATCTTGTCTCCCCCGAAAATAGAACATCTTGATCATAGAATAGCCAAGAAGCCAGTGTCACTGGATCGAAGAGCATGACACTGGGAGGCAGGAGTAGGAGGGGGTCTAGGTTATGAAGGGTCTTGAATGCCAAGCACAGCATTTTGGTTTTTGATCTTGGAGGCAAAAGGGAGCCCCTAGATTGTATTGAGTGTGTGTGTGTGTGTGTGTGTGTGTGTGTGTGTGTGTGTGTGTGTGTCTGTAGGGGTGGCATGAACCGATCAGCACTTTAGGAAAAATCACTTTAGTGGTTGAATGGAGAATGGGTTGGAGTGAGGAGAGACTTGAGGCAGCCAAGTCCACCAGCAGGCTATTGTAGTAGTCCAGATGTGAGGCGATAAGAGCTTTTTCTAGAATGGTGAGTGTGTCAGAGGACAGAAAGGGGTATCTAGGAGAGATGTTGCAGAGGTCAAATCCACAGACCTTGGCAACAACTTGGATATACATGTGAGAAATGGGAGAAATAGTGAGGAATCAAGGATGACTCCTAAGTTTCAAACCTGAGGCACTGGAAGGATGGCATAGTCCTCTACAGTAATAGGGAAGGTTGGGAAGGGATGATTTAGGGGGAAATATATTGAGTTCTATCTTAGAAATATTTAGTTTAAGACATTCAGTTTGAGATGTCTGAAAGGCAGTTGGAGATATGAGGTTGGAAGTCTGCAGAGAGGTTGGGTCAGGAAAGATAGATTTGAGAACCATTAACATAGAGATAGTAATGAAATTCATGGGAGCTGATGAGATCACTAGGTGAAGGAGAATAGAGAAAAAAGAGAAGAGGGCTCAGGACAGAACCCTCTGGATGAGGATCCAGCAAAGGAGTTTGAGAAGGAGAAAGCCTTGTAGGAAGAGAACTATGGGGAAAAGTTAAGAAGAGAACAGGGTGAGAGAAAGTGTGGGCACCTTCTGCAAACTGCCTTTTTGAGGAGTTTAGCTACAAAGGGCAGAAGAAATATAGGATGATAGTGGGAAAGATTGAATGAAGATTTTTTTAAGGATGGGAGACACTTGGGTAGGTTTGTAGGTGATAGGGAATGAGCCAGTATGTTGAAAAAAATTTTAAAAATAAATGATAGAGTGAGGACTATCTGTTGGAGGAGATGGGATAGAATGGGATCACTTGAACATGAAGAAGACTTTTATATATATATAATAAAAATGACAGTTCTGCCTAAACTAATCTACTTATTCAGTGCCATCTTGATTAAAGTACTCCCCAAAATCATTTTATTGAGCTAGAAAAAATGATAACAAAATCCATTTGGAAGAACAAAAGATCAAGAATATCAAAGAAACTCATAAAAAAGAATATGAAGCATAAAGTGTAGCAGTACCAGTTCTTAAACTGTATTATAAGGCTATAATTATCGAAACTATCTGGTATTGGCTAAGAAATAGAATGGTAGATCGTTGGAACAGAGTAGATATACAGTATACACTTGCAAACAATTACAGTAATCTTATGTTTGACAAATGTAAAGATTTAAGCTTTTGGGATAAGAATTCACTATTCGTTAAAAAAATATGATTGGGAAAACTGGAAAGCAGTCTGGCAGAAACAAGTAGAGGCTGATGTCTCCATTTACCAAGATAAGGTCAAAATGGATACATGAACTAGATACAAAGGAAGATAAAATGAGTAAATTAAAAGAACATGGAAGCTACCAAATTTATGGAGAGAAGAATAATTTATGAATAAATAAAATAGAGAGCATTGTGAGATATGAAATGCATAATTTTGACTACATTAAATTAAAAAGGTTTTGTACAAATAAAACCAGTGTAGCCTAGATTAGAAGAAAACAGAAAATGGAGGGTGGAGTGGATGTTATAGACAGTTTCTTAGATAAAGGCCTCATATCTCAAATAGAGAACTTTGTCAAATTTATAAAACTATGAGTCATTCCCAAATTGATAAATGGTCAAAAAATATGAATAGGAAGTTTTTGAAGACAATATCAAAGCTGTATATATAGTCACATGGAAAAATGCTCTAAATCATTATTGATTAGAGAAATATAAATTAAAACAACTTTGACATATCGTCTCACACCTATCAGATTGGCTAAAATGATAGAAAAGGAAAATGACAAATGTTGGAGGGGGTGTGGATAAACTGTGATATTAATACACTGTTAGTGGAACTGTGAACTGATGCAATAATTTTAGAAAGCAATCTGGAATTTTGCCCAAAGAGTTATAAAACTGTGTATACCCTTTGACCCAGTAATACCACTGTCAGATCTGTTTCCCAAGATGATCAGGAAAAAAGGAAAAGCACCTGTATGTTCTAAAATATTTATAGCAGCTCTCTTTGTGGTGGCAAAGAACTGCAACTCAAGGAGATGCTGATCAGTTGGGGAATTGCTGAATAGATTGTGCTATGTGGTTGTGATGGAACACTACTGTGCTATAAGAAATGATTCGCGGGTTGATCTTAGAAGAACATGGAAAGACTTGCATGAAGTAATGAAGAGTGAAATGAGCAGAACCAAGAGAAAATTGTATATAGTAACAGCAATATTGTTCGAAAAGTAACTGTGAATGACTAAGCTATTCTTAGTAATATAAATATTCAAATCAACAACAAAAGGCCTATGAAGCAAGATGCTATCCACCTCCAGAAAAAGAACTAAAAATGAAATTATGTATTGTATGTTTTCATACACATGTGTCTATATATACATGTGTATATATCTATATCTGCCTATAGATATATATCTGTGTCAAATATTGGCTTTCTCTAGTATGGGCTTGGGAGGGAGGGAGAGAAGAAAAGAGAGAGACAGTTTGGAAATCAAACTGTAACAGAAAAAAAATTTTAAGCCACAGAATAATTGTTCAGTATTCTATGTAGCTCCTTTGAGGAGGACCAAGGACTAAAGGAGACTGTGTCTGAAAGGGACAATCTCCTTTTCCCCCTATGCTAACAGTGAGGGGAGAACTAGAATCTCACTGGTTGTGAGAAGTGAACAAGTGCCCTGGGAGAGACCCAAGAGACTAAGCAAATGCTGGTAGTTCTTGACATCAAAACATCAAATCTTTTCACCATTGAGCCACATTTCCCAACACACAGACTTAGCATTCTGTGGAATATATTCTAGCTGTGCGTCTAGGGGTTGGTCAGTGCTGCTGTTTAAGCTCCCCCCCCCCATTACACCTATATAATTAACTTGTGAGAATAAGTCTCACAATAATTCACATAATATAATATCTCTGTTGAGTTTTCTTCTTGAATTTGATTTAGGAACATAGTTGACAGTCTTTGTCATTGAAGTGCATAGAGGTTGAGTGATTTCCCATCATCAAACCAATAAATGTTAGAGGCTAGATTTAAACCTAGGTCTTAATAACTCCAGACTCAGCATTATCCACAATGCCATATAGTTTCCATAGAGAGTAGATAAACTTCTGTTATAACTCATCTTATTCTGCATCAAAATTTCCTCATGTAAATTCAGGATTTGTTGAAAAGAAACTATAGCTATAGAATATATGCAAGATGAGTTATTGTTTATGGCATATGACATGCCCATGTTTATGGTTTATCCACTAATATGCTTAAGTACAGTATGTACATGTCATATTTTCAAATTAAAATTTTATAACACGTAATATAAATAAATATAAATAAAATAAGTTTTTATAAAAGATTGTCTTTTAGCCTTTTTCTTTCTCTGCTAGAGTGCTTCTCAGCAAGAATAATCACTTCTTTCTAAGGTCTATAGACTGAAAGATTGAAAATGGAGTTGGAGAGAGCAGAGTCATAGCTATCTGGGGAAATGACATGAAATGCACCCTCAAACATCGCTGGGAAGGCTGCCTTGTGTATGCTCCAGGGAAAGGATGGCGCGGTGGCCTGAGAACAAGCTCTCTAGGGTGTGATCGTAGCCATCTGGTGGCTTCCTATTTTAACTAGTTATTCTTGCTAACTATTGGAAGATCACTTGTTTTTGTACTGCTAAGGAGTTTCTAGGCCTGTAAGCACCCTCCAGGTCTCAGTACTCTAGGGAGAGCCTTGATTGCCCTGCCCCAGTTATGGTTCTGTGTGAGAGTAGACAATGATGGTATTAGGAAGGATAACCCAAGAAAAGAAAAAAGAAGGTAAACGGCAAATCAGGAAAAATCCCTAGGGTTTCTGAGTTGGTGAAAATATGTGAAGAATAGATAGGTCATTGCAGATGTGGGAAGTCCTTTGATATCCGAAGTTAGGGGTCAGTAGTTTTCTGGAAACATCTTCTCTCCTGACTTCTTCCTTATCCACTTTTCATCTAAATAATAGCTGACTTCATACTTCCAACAAATCTGTAAGGAAAGTGCTACATTTATTATTATCTCCATTTTACAGATGAGGAAACTGAGGCAGCAGAAAGCCAGAGTCCTAGAGCTAGCAGAGTCCAGATGGAGAAGGATTTGAGTCAATATTTTCCTGACTCCAAGTCTGATGCTTTATCTACCATGCCACCTAGTTACCTTTTCTTGGACTCCATTAGTTAATTACTGTACTCTTCATTTACTCTTGAGAATCTGATTTCAACTTCACCCTTGCTCTCTTTATACCCCTCATCACTCCCCTCCCTCACCGTGTCTTTAGCCTATTCTCTCACTCTTCTTTTGACGCTGGAGCTGTAGAGAGGCTAGCATACAGCCTACCCCTTTGCTGACAGTTTTACAAACCCTGTTAAAAAAAAACACTTTGCTGACATAAAAGAAAAATACAAACATATCTTTTATGAAACCTGTCCAATTTTACTTTGAAAATCTCATGTTGAATTTCAAATACAGTTCAGGCACAAGCCTAAGCACCAAAACAAAATTTTTGCTACAAAGATTTACTGCTCCATGGATGGGGACTTTTAAGGCTCCGTCTGTTCTATAGGATTTTCCACTTAGTGGAATTTGTTGAAACCAGATCAGCAAAGCTTTGTTACCAAGAGCCATGCACATGAACATGGAAATATCTTGGTTGAGCAGAATCCTGTGTTAAAATGAGATTCTTAAAGAAGAAGTTAAAAAAAAAAAACCTGTGGTCTTTCTACATAATGCTACAGAAGGTGTTAAAGATAAGTAAGGATGGGGACCTGACTCCTGGGCAAACTAATCGAGAAATTTCTTTTTCTAGAAAATTCTCAAGTTGACAGAAACATTTTTTAAAAAAAAAAAATCTGTAAATCCAAGTTTAAAAAAACAGATGACATAGTTCTGAGTATTAAACTACCACTACTCACATCATATATGCTGTGTTATATAGAGGCCAGTATGTAGACCTTTGCTAAAAGTAATATAGGTAAGGTCCCTTGATCTCCCATAGAGATCGCCAGAGCAATGAGAAAGAAGAATTATGCAGTGGAAAAAACGGTCAGAAGACCTGGATTCGAGTCCTGACACTACTACTTAAAACCCATTTTATTTGGTGCAAATGATTTAACTTTTCTCAGCTTTAGTTTCTGAGGTCTTTTTGTTAGATGATTTCTAGGAATCGGAGTTCCTAGGTTCAAACCTTGGCTTCACTCATCTCTACCTTTGTGACTGTGTTGGTAAACAAAATGGACTCTTAGCACTCAGTTCAGCCAAGTGCCCTTGAAGAGTTTGGTCTTTGTTTCCTTGATTAGATTTGGGAGTCCTTGTTGACTTCCTTGCCTCGGAGGAGGGCCTAGTTTACACATGAGTTTGAGTGACATGTTTGGGACATCAGAGGCTTTTAGACCACATGGGTTTAAGTCGCCTCTTTGTGATGATTCTAGGTCACATGGGTGAGTCGCATGTGTAACTCACCCTTGACCCCAAAAAAGATATAAAACCAGGGGTTGGCTTTCTCTTCTTCGGACCTCTTACCCACAGCCATGTGACTCTGGGCCAGCCCTTGTTATGAGCTCCTGGGCTGAACCTAGATGTTGGTAACTATGAATCGTATTGGGTCTGTCTGTCGATGTTTGTAATTTGTTTGTATTTGCTCTGAAGTTCGGGGTGCTGGCTTTTTCCCCTGAACTAAGTGAATGGTATTTGTATGCTGGATTAAAGTAAACTTGTCAATGCCTTAATGTTGCTTTCCTTAGTGAAGCAGATCAAAAGAACCTGGGCTTTTGCAATATGCTGGTAGCGTGCTTGTTGCTGGGCTTGTGTTGGTCTCTTCACCCCCACAACAGCTGCTAGCCGGATTGGTGAAACAGTGACTTTGGGCAAATAACCTCCAGGGTTCAGTTCCTCAATTCTAAAATGAAGGTGTTGGACTATACCATCTCTAAGGCCCCTTCTAGCACTATATTCTAGAATCTCATGGTGATCAGGCAAAGGAAGGAGGACTTTTATCCTCATTGCACTCATTAGTTAGGGAGAATTAAGTTTAATCATTGGAATAATATCTAATACCTCTATGTTTACAAAGCACCATGTCATCGCTAAATCAAGCAGCTCTGTATCCTTGTGAAAAACATAGGGTTTATGAGCCAAACTTTCTAGATGAAGACATGGAGATTAAATGACTTGAGAGTGAAGTCAGTGGCAGCCACAGGATTTGAAGTCAGATTGTTTTTGTTGTTTGTCCTTCATTTTCAAAGAGTACCAATGACATCACCGGGAGATGTCTTGACTTGAGAGTGAATTGGATTTAAGTGAGGCAGTCTTGCACAAAGTTGTTAGCCTTGTTCTCTCTTTCCAAGTCATCCAAGTCCGGTGGAAGGACAAAAGTCAGGATGAATGGTGATGGCCTGGGATGACCTTGGAGTCTTTGATGTCTGACCAAGCTCTAAGAGCTCCACAGTGCCTGTTTCAACTGTCTTCATGCCTATTCCATCAAGGGAAGTCTTCACCTGCTTGTGTGTAATAACAATTCAGCTAACAGCTGCTATAGGGGTGTAAGACCCAATAAGACCAGCAAAAATTGCTGCTAGCACAGGTTCTTTGATCTCCTTTTCTAAGGAAAGCAACTTCTAAGGTTTACAATCTTTAATCAAGCATACATATATCATTCACTTAGTCCAGGGGGAAAGAGCAGCACCCTGAACTTCAGAGCAAATACAAACAGAAATTACAAACGTATATCATATGACAGAGCAAATAACACAACCCAGTCTATTCATAGCAATACATAGTTACCAGAGAAGAATCAATATCTGGGTTTTTCCAAAGCCAGGGGCTCTTAACAACGGCTGCCCAGAGTTGCCACACCAACACTTTTCCAATGAGTGAGCCCCAAACAAAATGCTAATCTCTGAATTTATATACCCTTCTTTGGGCCTGAAGGCTTCATACCTAATCAGCAAAAGGGTGTGGGCCCAGGGCTTTCCACCTAGTTAGCAAAAGAGTGTTGGCCTGGGGTTTTGTACCTAGCAAGACTTAATCAAAGGCACTCGATTACTTTAGCTTTCTAAAAGAGAAAACAGTAAAAAAAAAAAAAAAAGTCCCACCTTAATCACCAATACATTAGGGTAGACACCTCCCTAACTCACCAATGGGTCTGTGGCCTGTCAGTTCCCCTCAACCTGGTTTAGCTTGTCTGCTAAGAAGGTTTTCTTGGGGTGTGGCTGCTGCACATGCTGCAGCTTCTTGGAATCACAGGTGAGAGTTGAGTGACAGGTAGACACCAAAGGAGGATGAGTAGCCCTGAAAAGGCATCAGTAAGCCCTCACTCTAAAGGTGCTAGTCCTCCTTGAACACCTACCTATGCACCCTTGAACTCAGAATATCTATCATGTCGATAGCTGAATACTACGGTTCTTACTCAAGCAAAACTCATACTGACAATCTGAATAATGGACTTCTCTGGGAACTGTGACTGCCAAATCAGGCTCATAAATTATATTTTAGTAGGATATTATAAGTTGGTCCTGCTAAAGAGGCAAATATCAATCTTTCTTACGATTTGTATTTAAGAATAAGCTGGAATGCTAATCTAGCCATTGAGAGAAATCATGTCATAAAGAAATAAGAATTCAGCATAGACTTTCAGTGAGTGAGGGTATCAAATCAACCACATCATCTCAGAGTTAGAGATGTTATCTTGTCTAACTCAAACCTAAGCATGGATGTCCTCTGCAATAGCCCTTACAATTGACCAAGCAGGTCCCACTTGAACCTGTCGAGTAATGAGAAATTCACTATGTTCCAAGGCAGGGCATTCCATTCTGAGACAGCTCATTGTTCAGTTTTTCCTTAGATGTGGCACAAATCTGCTTCTCTCTGATATCTGCCTATTGCTTCTAATTCAGAGCTTCATGACCAAGTATTTGGCTATGACATCTTCTACATGACATCTTCCAAAGACAACTCTTAGGTCATCTGATCTATGTTTTCTTTCATGCTACACTCCCCCACCCTCCACCCCCAGTTCTTTTGAGCAAAAGCTGGATGATACTGTAGAAATATGTTTGGAGGAATTCTTGTTCTGCTTTGGGTTGGGCTTTGTGAAGTCCCTTCTAATGCTGAGATTCTGTGGTTCAACGGAACCTTGTGAGGCATGGTTCTGAATCCCCTTCACTTTCTTCTGGGTGCCTTCCAGCTTGTCTTTTTTTTCTTTTTAATTGGATGAAGAACACCTGATGAAGAATTTTCAGTATTTAACTCAGATCAGCACCCTCTTAGTGACTTAGTCCAGCCCAGAGTCACAACATTACTCTCAGAAGCAGGACCTGAATTCAGGTCTTCCTCACTCTGAAGTCTGTTCCCAAGCCATTAAACCATACCACCTCTACCTTTTCAATATTCTTACAAAAATGTGGTTCCCAGAATTGAAAATAAAACCATACATGTATTCTGACTAAGGCAGAATCCAACAGGAATATCATCTCCCAAAGGTGGCACAATGGATGGAGCACTGGGGCCGGAGTTAGGAAGTCCTGACTTCGAAAACACCCTCAGACACTTACTAGCTTTGTGACTCAGGGCAAGTTATTTAACTGCTGTTTGACTCCATTTGTCAACAGTGGGGCATAATAGCACCAGCCTCCTAGGGTTGTTGTGTGGATCAAATGAGATAATATTTGTTAAGCACTGAGTACTGTGTTGGGCACATAGTAGGTACTTAACAAACACTTGTTTCCTTCTCCTCCCAACCCCACCCATCCCACCCCACCACCACCACCTCCATCCCCTCTTTAAAACAACCTGATGTTGTGTTAGCTTCTCAGGTTTCCATGTCAGATTGTTGACTGAAATTCGAAGTTCTCAGACTCCCTAGATCTTTTTCATATACACTGTTGTTTAGCTATATCTTCTCTATCCTGAACTTGCAGGGTTGATCGTTTGAAATCAGGTACCAAACCTAACATTTATCCCTGTCAAGTTTCTTTTTAGATTCAACCCATCATCTTAGTCTATAGAAATCTTCTGGGATCCCTGCTGTGGCCTTGGCCAGCTTAGAGGTCTACACTGTAGAGTGAAAGGGAGTCCTCTGTCTCTGTTATGAATAGTGCCATACATTACTCCCCACGGGCCAAAGCTAAGGTCAAAGGCGTTTTTTTTCAGGAAGGTTTATTTTAATGCAAAAGTGAGTACTTTTTATTAGTACCTGGGTACAAGTGCCTTTCACAACGATTGCAGAGAGTTTATTGAGCGTCGAAGACTCCAGGCTTTGTTGATGCCACTGTTTGCCAGAGTTTGGTATAAAAGAACCAAATGAGAAAAGCATCAACAACAACAGGCATTCTGGTCATCAAGGAACTTGTCATCTGCTTGAAATTTCATTTAAAAGTAATTTGTTCCCCATTCTTCTGGCAAATAGATGAAAAGCCTACAGACAATGTTAGACATTGTACTAAAAATCATTTGCTAAAGGTTATAAAAGGGCTAAAAGAATTCAAATTGTGAAACTTCCCAGAATGCAATTATATCACCAAGCCCTATTTGTGCCATTCTTTCTTGCTTCCAAAGACAAGAAGAAAGAACTTAGTGTACACCACTGTAGGTACTCGAGCTATAATTTTTGCAATGAAATATCATGAACTGTGTCATGGTATAGAGGCATTTAATTAGAGCAATTTAACACATTGTAACTCACCAATGATTTCGCATTCAGTATTTTGAAACAGCTGAGCTTTCAAAATGGGAAGATTTGTTCACCACTAAATATCAATGGGCCTCTGCAGCTGTGCAGCTCCTCATATCTGGCTTTGCATATGTAGTGTAATGGCTCTTTAGGAACTTGAAAAACTATTCAAACAGTAACAGAGAGAAAACTCAACTAACAAGTGGTCTAAATCATCCTTGAAAATAAGCATCAGCCTTCGTATCCTAGACTTAAAGAAAAGAAGGCAGTAGTCCTAATGCAAAATGGGTAGTGGACCAGAAAATAATGTATCCCCATTTATTCCCTTTTCTGTTTAGGTTTTCAAGAACGGTCCTTTCTAAATCATTATATTTCTCTTTTTTAAAACATTTTTATGAATACTTTATTGCACTGATTCTAGAATCAAGAGGACCTGAATTCAAATCTAGTCTCAGACACTAGCTGTGTAACCCTGGGCAAATCCTTTAACCTCTATTTGCCTCAGTTTCCTGATCTGTAAAATGAGGATAAAGGGTTGTTGTGAGGATCAAGTGAGATAATAACTGTAAAGCACTTAGCACAGTGCCTGGCACATAGTAAGTACTGCATAAAATGCTAGTGATTATTATTTTTCTGTGTTATCCAAGTTTCCTAGTATATCCCTTTCCCTTTCTGGCCCAACCATCTCCCTACCTTTCCCTATCCCACTGTTTATATTTCTTTAAAAAATAAAAAAGAGCTGCTTAAAATTACATCAAAAATATTTGATTGCATATGCAACATTCCACATCCCCAGCACCTTACTTCTGAGGGGAAAAAAGGTGAGGGAGGATTAAATTCATTTTCTCCCCTCTTCTCTAGCACTAAGCTTGGCCATAATTACATCATTTTTTGTTTCTGTTTACACTATTGTAGTCATTTTGTATATTGTTCTTCTGGTTCTGCTTGCTTCACTCTGCATCAGTTCATGTCTTCGCTCTCTGAATGTATCATTTTTATCATTTCATAGGAGGTAGCAACATTTCACTACCTTCATATCCCATGATTTATTTACCATTCCCCCATCAGTGGCTTCTACTTTGTTTCTTGTTCTTTTCTACCACAAAATGTGCTGGTATAAATATTTTAGTATATATTAGTCCTCATCTTTCTATAGCACTTAACAGTGCTGACCACAACTCTTTTCATAATCTTTTTTCTTTTGTTGGCTTCTGTGACACCACATTCTTAACCTTCCCTTCCCACCTCTCTAAGGCTTTTTCTTTTCCATCTTTGCTGGCTCCTCTTCTCCCTCTCTTCCTGCTCCTTCTCTACCTGCTTTGATGGTTTCTTTGACTCATCTAGGCCCCTAAATTTAGTTATTCCATAAGGGTCTGTTGGGACTCCTATCTTCTTTCTCCTTCAGCCTTCTCATCCCTCTCCCCTAAGCTGTGATTTTGTTGGTGTATGAAGTACCTTTACAAATGTAATTTAGCAAATATTCCACAATTTAGGTGATACAGGGCAGCTAGGTTGTACAGTGGACAACATGTTGAGTCTGGTGTCAGGAAGACTCATCTTCATGAGTTCAAATCTGGCCCCAGACACTTAACTATCTGTGTGATCTCAGGCAAGTCATTTAATCCTGTTTGCTTCAGTTTCCTCATCAATAAAATGAGCTAGAGAAGGAAATGGCAAACCGCTCCAGTATCTTTGCCAAGAAAATTCCAAATGGGGTCACAAAGAGTCAGAAATGACTGCAAAACAACTTAGCAACAACTGAAGTCTATAGTTTTTAAAAGTTGTCTGAGATACTGAAAAAATTAAGTGACTTATCCAAGAACCAACCAAGTATAATCATAAGGGAATCTTGAACGCAGTCCTTCCTGACTCTGAAATTAGTTCTTTATCTGCTTTCTAACTACTATGCCATACTTTGATTCCATACTATGTCTATAATAGGCACCAAAAAAGGTCATTGGGCTTAATTGCATTGCACCGTATTGAGTCAAAACCACTCCAAAAGTCTTGAAATGAGATAATATTCAAAAGCTTGAAGTCCATTATAAATGCTATCTATTATCATTGCCATTATTGTTATTATTATTTCTCAGCTTTTGTCTCTCCTTTCCCCAAGCCATCCTTCACACTGATAGAAGATTAATCTTCCTAATGCGCAGCTACAAACATCTACTTTTATCATTGGAAACTTTTAATGGCTCCTTTTTGCCTCCTCGGTAAAATCCATTCCCCTACTAGACTATATACTCCTTGAGATCAGCAGCTTTTGTCATTTTTGTCCTGTTATGATCTTAGGAGACCTGTGATCCTTAGGTTGTCTCTGAGCATCCTGTCTTTGAGTTCAGTATGTTTTGCTTGCATAGTAACTGAATTTTCTTTTAATGTTACTTTTTGTTTGTTTCTCCAGGGTGTTCCTAAGGTCTGGACACATAGGCAAAAATGCATATTTTCAAGAAATGAAGTGAATGAAAATTTTATTTAATTGGAATATTAACAAATAAGATTTTCAATATGATTTCCATCATTTGTGATGCAAAGGTTGATGCACTTTGCAAGATTTATGTGAACTCGATGAAATAACTCCACATTGCCATCAATTGCCTATGTGTACAGACTTTAGGAACACCCTGTACTCCTCTAGATTATCCTTCACTTGTGTGGAGAACACATTCCCAATTAATTAATTGTTCCCTGTTTTGTTTCTTTGGTGATGCTTGCCACTGAAGATTCCAGTTTTATTATTCTGATCATTATTTTTGTTGTTCAGGCTACAAATTCTGTTCTTATACTTATAAATTCTTCTTTAGACTAATCAGGAACAGTGTGCTGCGTTTCTATGTTCTCCTCAAATTCTACAGGGTCCGCTATCTCGTCAAGTATTGGATCATTTAAACTTGTTTTGCAATATTTATTCATAAATGCCTGAGACCATTTACTAGATCTGAAGAACACATTTCCTTCTGTTGTTCCTGTTTTACCTCTTGACTTATCCATTTATGTTCAAGGTCTTTGAGTTTTCTTTTTCCTGAAATCTCTGGTAATTTTAGCCTCCTCACCCCTTTACTTTCACAATCACTCACTTTCTGACTCCTTCCCCTTTTGATGGGGGCTGGATCTCAAAGCATCTGAGCCTCTTCTCACACTTGATAGTCCACAGTTCCCCAGTCTAAATTCTGCCCCAACTGAATTTTGAGTGGTCAGAACTGGCCCTAAGTGGATACTGTTCTTTCCCTCAGGCTTTGTGGAGTGCTGCACAGCTCCTGCACTGGTAGTTCAGAGCTATGCAGTGCTGGTGCTACAAGGTTGTTTACCCAACTCCAAGCTCGCTCATTTGCTTGTCTGTTGTTTGCTTTGGCACTGGTAACTCAGAGCTCTGCAATGCTGGTGCTGTAGCACTGGTGTTGTGGTCCCTAGAAAGTTTTCACTCTTTTGGGACTATGGTTATCTGTCTGTCTGTCATAGTCAGGGCACATTTCTGCAGCCTGGAGTTGCAGTCTCCATAGCACTGGAAAGAAGAGAGTTTTGTAGAGGTGGACTTTGTTGTATGCCTTTGTAGTATTCTGCTGGTAGCATGGGAGGTAGGGGATTGCTACTGCGTGAGATGCTCAGGATCAGTAAGCATCAGTTCCTGGGCTTGGTTTTTTTTTTTAAATCTTCTTTTGGATTTTCAGTGTCCTAGAAAGGGCTGTCCAAAATGCGGCCCGCAGTGCGATTTATGCTGCCCACCTACAAGTATAGAAATTTACATAAATGCTTTGGAAAATGAAGCTGAGCTACCATAGAGCTCTTACTAAAATGGCAAATCAAAATATATTGTTTATTGTTTCAGTAAAAACCTATGGTTGGACAGCCATGAGGACAGCTACTATTGCTTTATCTTTGGTGCATAATTTCTGTTTTAGAGTGATTCGAGAAGTCATAGGATCCAGAGAAAATGTCTGGTTCTCCATCTTGTTATTCACATGATCCAGAAGTCCAAGACAAACCTTTTTCTAAAGCTTGACCTTTATCTTTTTACACTGTACCTCTGTGATGCCTTGTAGTATTAATGTGATCAAAGATCTTCCCCATCCATTCAAAAGGCCTCAAGTGGGACTACATGGGAAAGCTCGATTATATCTTTGTAAGTAGGCCTAAAGCCCCTATTTACTAGGTGCTAAGCCCATGTGGGTATGAAGCCCTCAGGGCCTGAGGGGAGTTTCTAAGAACACAGCCAATGGCATACGCACTGAGTTCTAGTCAATCATGAATTCAGCCAATTCAACCTGAGTTCCAGCCAATTAGATGCTGGCTAGGACTGTATAAAAGGAGAGGGCAGAATTAAAGAAGGACAGAATTGAAGAGAAACAGAATTGAAGAAGAGCAGAACTGAGAGCAGCAGAACTGAGAGCAGCAGGACTGAGAGGAAGACATTGAGATATCAGACATCAAGAGGGCGCTGAAGAGCAGACATTGAGAGAACCAGCATTGGCAGAGCTGCAGAGGAGAGTGCTGAGCAGAGAGTAAGGATTCATGAGTGATTGTTTACAGGAAGGCCCTAGCAGCTGGGAAGGTTACAGGATGACTTGGCTCCTTGCTATCATACTGTGTTATAATTTCCTTATTACTACATTGAGGTGGGCTTACTGGTTTTGCAATACAACTCCTAGTACATTAAACTGGGGTTATCGGTTCTTGGATTTGATCCTCTGGAGTCTAAATAAATGTTACACTTCCTCTGCCTTCTACATAGAGAGGTTTTCATACCAAACCATTCAGGCATGTTCATGGTCATCCTTGAGGTCACGAATCTTGCCTTACTGATATATGCCTAGAATAATACTATGCATGTAACTAGAGTTTAATGTTTGTTGAATTTAAATCTATGTGAGTAGGGTATTTGTAGAATGATTTCATTCATTTGTTCATTCAGTAGGCATTTGTTAAGTGCCAAGTATGTTCTAGACACAATGCCAGACACTGAGCATAGAAAGACAAAAACAAAATAGTCCCTGCCCTCAAAAAGTTTACATTCTATTAAGGGAAACAAGCATACAGCAAAGTAAATGGAAAATAGATACAAAAGAGATGGGAAGCAGGAAATGGATATTGTTACAGACTCAATAATTTGAAAGATATTTAGAAAATACCTCATCTAAGCTGTCTCTGATCAAGAATCCTCCTCACAAAAGTCCTTCACAAGGGGTAGACTAGCCTCTGCTGGTAGATCATGGTGACAGCGATACCTCCACCATCTGTAGACATCATGAAATAAAAAAAGATCTTTGGTATGCTATGAAGTGGGTCGGGAACACCAAACTTGTCTCAAAATAACTCCCTCCATTCTTCCTGGTATTACAATTCTAATCACAGACTTAGTCTCTTCAAGCTGGAAGGAATCTCAAAAGCCATTTTGACTCATTTTATAGATTAGGATAAGACCCAAAGAGATGAGTGATTTATCTAAGATCACACAGGTAGTAAGTACCAGAGGCAGAATTTGAATCCAGATCCTCCAGTTCCAAATTCATGCTTTTCCCACTGAATCGCGATGGGTATCTGTATCCGATTGCTAGAATTCAACATCATAATGGAAATTTATTGGGATTTTGGCTGAATTTAGGACAAATCCTACACTCAGAAACCTTACTGAAAGCCTCTCTCTGTCCCTCTCTCTGTCTCTCTCTCTCTCTCTCTGTCTCTGTCTCTCCCTGTCTCTCTGTCTCTCTTTCTCTCTCTCTCCCTCTTTCCCTCCACCCCCACCCCGTCTTTCTCTCTTTCCTTGTCTCTGTCTCCATCTTTCCCTCTCTCAACATTTCTGTATCTCTGTCTCCTTCTGTCTTCTCCCCTTCCCCATTATTATCCTCCATTATCTTTTCATAACGTCCAGTAGCTAAATGTTCGTTGTGTTTAGTTTCATTTACTGCTACTTTGGGCAAATCATTTGACTTCCCTAAGCCTCAGGTACTTTGTCTCTAAAATGAAAGAATTGGAATTTAATGACTTTTGAAGTCCATTCTACTTCTATTATCCTAATATATTATTTTTCTCTAGGATTTTTTTCTTCCCATTACCTACCCCATCTTCAGAATGTTGAGTCTGGTTCTCTTGCCATGTTCTGTCCTTTGCTAACTCTCTCATTTATGAGAGTTCCCTTTAAATTAAAGCCAGTCTTTTCTAAGAAAGGGAGAGATGAATGCAGGGAGGGATAAAAGCCTGGCCTATTTCTGGTTGAGAAGGGAGGCATTTAGATCCTTCCACAGACCATTAATATTTCATTTTTCAGAAGAAAATTGAACTGCACTTCTATATGAGTTAGCCATCCTCTTGCTTCCCTTCTTCATCTAGTCCTAGTGGAGAATGATGATAATGTAGAATGATACTCAGGCAGCCTGGGATGAACCAGAGCATTGCCAACATCTTCACATTTTAATGTGACAAAAATCCCGAGGAGTTAAGAAACAGGTGAAAACAGACCATTTGGATATTCATTCAAAAACCCTCATTTGGCAAAACTGCAGCATTGGTTCTTAGGCATTATTCGGGTTCCTGCACTGATAATTTTTAAAAATTATGACAAGTAATGGAATGCCGTGTGCTTGTTACATAAAATTGTGAGAGAAAGCCCAGGAAATATTGCAAGTTGGAGAGTTTCTCTAACAAGGCCCACATGAGATAAATACGCAGATTAAGCTCCCATTTTTTGGCACAGAACACTTCAATCCTATAACCTTCATACATATTTAACTTGAGTTGACTTCAATTGATTACAAAATACCTTCAACCCCATTTAACTTGCCTCTGTTGTGCCAAGAACATAAAAAGAGAGTTGTGACTGGAAGCAATGTGACTGTAAAATGGGCTTTAAAAAAAGCTAGAAGAGTGTAATATTCATTCTAGTTATGATTATCAAAGAAGCATCTGGAACACTGTAATAGTTATTATTTGTCATGTGGAAGGCACAAGAGGGATACACCTACCTAGCAGTGGTGCCATGATTTTGTGTTAGCCTGGGCTAGTAAAAGAGTTTTTAGGAAGTTGTAACTCCCTCTTAATTCACCCCACCCTTATATGGGTTGCATTACTCCTTCCTAGCCATTCCCTTGGCTCTTTCCCTCGGGAGAAATGTTTTTCCTTTCAAATGTACCTCAGAAAAAAATAATGAAAAGCTCAAGTGGCCAAGCCCCACTTCTCACAATGGTACCAATTTCATCAAAGCCTCCTTCAGCAAAAGCTGCTGACTTGTTTGTCTAGAAACAACAGGATCTAATTCTCTCTCTCTCTCTCTCTCTCTCTCTCTCTCTCTCTCTCTCTGTCTGTCTGTCTGTCTCTCTGTCTCTCTCCCTCTTTCTCTCTCTCTCTCTCTCTCTCTGTGTCTCTCTCTCTGTCTCTCTGTCTCTGTCTCTCCCTCTGTCTGTCTCTGTCTCGGTCTCTCTCTATGTCTCTCTCTCTCTCTGTTTCTGTCTGTCTCTCTTTCTCTCTCTTTTTCTTTCTCTGTGTTCTAGGAAATTATTTTTTAAAATGAATCAATAATCCTCTTTCATTTGCTCTGACCCTCCAGCTAGGAACTATCCTGGCAAAACATGCTGCAGTTTTAAAATTGATCCTATCCTGGCCCCCACCAATACCCTTAGTACCTTGCCCTGTTTTCTCTTTCTACTGAATTTTGAGTAATCACACATACACACATAAATCAGCAAGGTGATGGTTAAGTACATTTATCATAGGTAAATGACAAAGTAAATAGGAAGATAAACACACTCTTCAGAAATAGAAATTGGGGGAAAGGGTAAACACTCCTGAGAAAGAAATGGGAGGAAAAAAAAGGGAGGGGGGAAGTGAGGTTTCA
Organism: Phalanger gymnotis; assembly: GCA_028646595.1. Taxonomy (NCBI): domain Eukaryota; kingdom Metazoa; phylum Chordata; class Mammalia; order Diprotodontia; family Phalangeridae; genus Phalanger; species Phalanger gymnotis. The sequence continues at coordinate 200,580,755 of CM053622.1, read as the reverse complement.
CTAGTCCTTTTCTGAGTAATTATGAAGAGTTCCAACAACCCGACATCTACCCCATTTCTCTTGTGCATACCTGGATCACACTATCCCTGTACTATAGACAAGTACTGAGGAGCTTACCAGTGACAAGCATACCTTCATGATTCACTGAATATTCTCTCTGTCCCGCCCCCCTCCCCGCCCTTACCAATCTCTTTCCTCTTTCAAACTTCTTTTTCTGTTGAAAGTGCCCCAGGTTCATAACCTTGGAATTATCCTCAACTCCTCAACTGTCTCATATCCTATTTATCCAATCAGTTGCCAAATCTTGTCATTTTTACCTCTACTATCTCTCTTCCATCTGACCCTCTCTCTACTCATATGGCACATTGCCTCTTCACTAGATTATTAAAATAGCCTCCTAACTTGCCTCCTTGCCTCAAGTCTCTCTCTGCTATAATCTATCTGAGATGTGGCTGCAAAGCAGTTTTCCTAAGTGCAGATCAGACCATGTCACTCAAAAACTCCAGGAGCTAACTATGCTTTTAAGGATAAAATATTAAATCCTTTATTTGGCTTTTGAATTCTTTATAATCTGGCTTCAATCTTCCGGCCTCATTGAACATTAACGTCTTACCTGCCCTCTGTGACCCACCAAACTGGCCTTTCTTCCTCACATATAACATTCCATTTCTCTTCTCCATGCTTTTTCATGCCTAGAATGCATGTGTGTCTTATAGGATGCCTCTGTAATGGCAAGTACGGTGAGACTTTTTGTTGTCTTTTGTTTTGGAGTGCTTTTCAGCACTAAGGCAATCAAGTGCCTTTGAGTCTTGCCTTTGTTTCCATCAAGAGTCTTTGAATCAGGAGTTTTTGATGATCTGTTTAAGTCACAGGAAGACTTAGGCCACATGGCTTTGAATTGCATGGTTGTGACTCCCTCTGACCCTGAATAAGTGTATACATACTCTGAGGTTAGCATTTTGTTTGGAAGAGTTCACTGGAAGAGTGTCATGTGATTTGGCCAGCTGAGACTCTGGGTAGCCATGAAGGAGACCCCTGGCTTTGAAAAACCCAGATGTTGGTGCTTCTCTCTCTGGTAACTATGTATATAATATCTTGGTCAGACAGCTAGAAGCCTGTCTGTTGATTTGTGTTATTTTGCTCTGCTTATATAATTTCTGCTTGTAATTTTTGTTTGTGTTTTCTCTGGTTCAGGGTGCTGACTTTTCCCCTTGAACTAAGTGAAGGATATATGTATGTTTAATTAAAGTAAAATTGTTAACCCCTTAAAGTTGCTTTCCTTAGAAAAGCAGATCAAAGAACCTGTTCTAGTAGCCCTCCTGTGTGCTGGTGTTATTGGCCTTATACAGCCACAGTAGCGGCAAGTAGCATTATTGTTACACCCTCTTGTCTTTCCAGGCACACACAGCTGAAGTCCTCCATTTCTGCATGATGACTTCTTGAATACTCCACTTCCTAATCCCCACTGCTAGTGCCTTCCCTTCCAAACTATTTTGTATTTAACTACTTGGTATATATTTATGTTTATCCTGTATATATTTGTATAAATATTTGTTATCTCCTCCATCAAAATATAAGGTTTTAGGGGGAGAGATAGATTCAATGTTTGAATCCATTTCCTAGCCCTAGCACAGTGACTGGAACACAGTAGGTGCTTATTAAATGCTTGTTGATCGATATTGTCATAGATTCAGAGTTTTTTTTAAGACCTTATAGAAAACAAGTATTTATGACCACTACTATTACTACTACTAGATGACATCTTCTGTAATCAAGAATTCCAAAATGCCTCTATTGAACCATAATCTCCTATTATTCCATCTCTCATCCCTGGGTTTTTGTGCTATTGCTATCTCTTGGCTCTCCTCCTAGCTGTCTTTGACTTTTCCTTCTCAATCTGCTGTGCTAAATCATCCATGTCCTGCTCCCTAATTGTTGGCATACCCCAAGGCTTTATCCTGGACCTTCTTATTTTTCTATGCTCTTTCTTTCTTGGGTATGTCAAAAACTCTTATAAGTTCAGTTATGGTCTCTAAGCAGACATCTACTTGATCTGTGTATACAAACCTCATCTACCTTCTGAGCTCCAGTCCAAACTCAACAAGTGCAAACATGTCCAAGACAGAAGTCATTAGATTTTGCCTAAAACTCACTATTCTTCTAACGTTTCTATTTCTGGTGAGTGAAGCACCATTCCTTTAGTCATCCAAATTCAAAATCTTCAAGTCATTCTGAACTTTTCCCGTTTCTTCATGCCCATATCTAATCAGATGCAAAGTTCGGAGTCTAGCTCCACCTCTCTCCCTCATTTATTCCCTTGGACGCTATCCTAGTTCAGACCACATCTCCTCTTGACTAGACTATGGTAACAGATTTCCGATTATTCTCCTTGCCGTAAGTTCCTCCCCTCTCCAAAAGATCCTCCACATAGCCACCAAATTGAGAGTCCCAAAGAATCCCTCTGACCGGTCAATGATGACACTCAGCCCACAAACATTTTAAAGTGCCTACTACTCACCAAGCCCTGTGCTCAAGAAACTCCAGTGGCTCCTAACTGTCTTTAGTGTTGTTTAGTTGTTTTTTCAGTCATGTCCAACTCTTTGTGGCCCTATTTGGGGTTTTCTTTGCAAAGATACTGGAGTGGTTTGCCATGTCCTTCTCTAGCTCATTTCACAGATAAGGAAACTGAGGCAAACAGGGTCAAGGGACTTGCCCAGGGTCACACAGCTAGTAAGTGTCTGAGGCTGGATTTGAACTCAGGAAGATGAGCTTTCCTACTCCAGGTCTAGCACTGTATCCCCTGTGCCACCTAGCTGCCCATCTAATTGCCACTAGAATAAATTATAATCTCTATCTGGTTTTTAAAGCCCTTCACAGTCTCGCTTGTCAATAGGACCAAACCAACCTCTAGCCTGGGGATGGCCAGGGCCAAACAAAGCAGGTTAGAGACATGAGAGTCAGGATCCAAACAAAAGTTTAATTTCAAAGTGAGGGAAGGAGGGAAATTAGACACTTTTGCCAGGATGCTACCCCTAGCGGGGGAGACCCAAGGCAGTGGGGCAAGATCTCAAGCCCTGACAATAAGAGGTAACAGCAACAATGAGACAAGTTTGATTCATAGCAGGCCTTTGTGATCGGAACATGGGTATTTGTCTGGTGCTTGTCCAAGTTCAGAGAAACCTGATGTTGGTTAAAGCAATACAATAATTATGTGATTTTGCCAGAGGGTGAGATCATTCAGCAGGTGAGCACAAAAGATTCTTGCTGGGCCTAAACTCTGAAAAACAAGGTGTCTCTTTTAATCTTGACAGGCTCATTTACCATTCCACATATTTTTAATAGGAAGAAAGGAAATAAGTAGTAATTAAGTGCCTACTGTATGCCTACTCTGTGCTAAGCATTACGCACATCTGATCTGCACAACAACATACATTATTCACTTTCTTATACTCTATAGATCTTGGTCTATTTGCTAGTCTTCATATACAACAGTCTATCTTACACCTCTGTCCTCCTGAACAGGCTGTTTTCTGCCCCTGGAATGCATTCTTCTCTTGTCTCCATTTTATATAGTCTCTGGTTTCCTTCAAAACTCAGCTCCAATGCCACTTCCTACATGAGACTTTTTCTGATCCCCTCCTCCCACCAGCAGTTAATATTTTATTTGAATGTGTTTTGAACTTCCTTCTATGTGTACCTGCCTATGCACTTCTCTTACATGTATTGATTGTGGGGCTCTGATATATTTTGCTACCATTTCTCAGCTGTTCTCTCTCCTTGAAGTTTCCTTATTACCTGGCCTCAGCCTAATTGACTCCTTTTTCCTATTGGTAAGTTCCTCCTGGAGCCTTCATTTTGGGGAGAGAGCCAGTCATGCTTCATTGTTGTTGAGTTGTCGAGGACTTTGCTGCCGTGCCTCTTCAAGGGTCCCTTTCCCCACTATTTGCTCTGTAAGATTCTTCAGATCAGGGACTATTTCATTTTTGTCTCTGTATCCCAACATGCCTGGTAAATAGTAAGCTCTTCATAAATCTTTGTTTATCGATTAAAATTTGCACCTTCTTCAGCACTTAGCACAGTGGTTTGCATAGAGTAGGGGCTCAATACATCTGGGTTGATCTGCTGTCTTGTTGGGATGTGACTTTGTTCCATGTTAGTTCTTATCCCTCCCTTACAATAAATAGCTGGCCAAAGTCTGCTGTTACCCCTCCCCCCTTCTGATCAATAGGCCATCCATATTTTATTGGCATCTTCTTCTGCAAGATGAATTTTTTCCAAGATGCTACACTCATTTTTCTTAGTCTTATTTTACACTTTATATTTCTTAAAGGAGCTTCTTTAAATGAGCTAAGACTTTATGAACATTTTAAATTATTTAGAGATAAAACATTTTAAACCAGTCACAGTGGTGTTCTATAATCAGTTGCTTCATCAGTCATCCAAGGCCCTAGCTTTAACAGAGTAGTGGGCTAGTTACATGTAACCAGTTCCTTCCCTTTAGAATCTTAGAATTTATTGGTCTGACTGTCAAGGTTGCTCCAAGATGGAGGTGGTCTTGTTCTTCCTAGAATTCAAACCTCATGAGTTCTCAGACTTCTGGAATAGAACAAATGATTTGGAGCTGGACATTATTAAGAGAACTTAAAAGTTGCTTAGTTCAACTCTTTTTGATTTTGTTATTTTGTTGATTAGTCATGTCCAATTCTTTGAGACCTCATTTGGGGCCTTCTTGGCAAAGATATTGGAATAGCTTGGCATTTTCTTCTCCAGCTCATTTTACAGATGAGAAAACTGAGGCAAACAAGATGAAGTGACTTGCCTAAGATCACATAGCTACGAAGTGTCTGAGGCCATTTTTGAACTCAGGTCCTTCCAACACCAGGCCCAGCACTCTATCCACTGTACCACCTAGCTGCCCCTAGTCCAACTCTACCCTGCCTCAGTTTTGAAAATATGAAAACTGATTCTGAGAGAGGTGGGGGCTTGCCACTAATCCTTCAGGAAGCAACTAGTAGATCTATTTCAAGCCTATATCCTTAGACTCCAAATCTGGAACTCTATCCATGATGCCCTGCTGCCTCTTGACTTGAAAGTAGTCAAACACAACAAAACAAAAAACTCTAGGATCATAGATTTTAAGACATCTTCTGGTCTAAAATCTTATTTAGAAAATGATGGAACTGAAGCCCAGAGAGCTACTCCCCCAAGTTCATATGGGTAAGTTAGCATGACTGTAATACAAACTCAGATCTTTTTTCCTGCAAAGCCTCTTTTATGGCAACAAACTATCCCCTATCAATGACTGCCATCAGTGGAATATAGCTGTTTGCAGCACAAGAAGATCTATCAGCAAGGGGAACCTGGCATAATCTGAAGTCTGGGCAAAAGATCAAAGGCAGCCAGGGTAGGGTGACAGGTGGATTATCCCTAAACATTAGGACTGAAAAGATCATTGAAATGAATGAGTCCATCTGGAAATTACTCCTTTCGAATGAGGTCAATCCTGCTTTGGATGGGATCATAGATCTAGAGGGGGAAGGGACCTTAATGACCCTTTTTTACAGATGAAGAAAATGAAGCTGAAAGCAGTTGACTTGTCCAGGGCCACTGGGGACCATGTCCAAGTCCTTGGATCCATCCCTGACACTCAACCAGTCCTATCTATTTGGATCTCAATGTTCCCAAATATGGACTTTCAGACACATTTCCTGCCTCTGGCCCCTTTTGCTGGTGACCTAATGATAAATAGTATCCACCACTTTTTTTTTCTGAGGTATTGCTGCTGAATCTGTCATCCTGACTTTCTCCTACCCCATCTGGAGCTTTTGGTCACATACCACTGTCCCTAACTATCCCTTCCCTTGAACTTATCCTGAAGATGAGTCAGGGGAAATAATTCTAGTGATTAGAAAGAAAAAAACTCAACAACCCACAGCTTAAGATAACCAAAGACCCAATAATTATACTTAACATACACATGGAGGAGGGAAAGGAGTCCTGGGTTTGGGATCAGAAGACCTCATTTCATAGCTGAGCTTTGCTACTTAAGATTTTTCTGGTTTTAGAGGAATCACAGCCTCTCTGGGCTTTAGCTTCATCATCTGTAAAATGAGAAGCTTGGACAAGATTATGTTTAAAGATCCTTTCAGCTCTAAATCCTCTGTGATTGATCAGCTTGTCAAATTGTCTTTAGTCATGTCAATAAAAGGCAAAGCTGAGGGGAGAAGCAATGACAGAGGAATGGAGACTAGAATGGCTGAAGCCTGGAATGTGGAGTGGAGAAGGGCGAGAGAAACCTTCACTGTCCCTTGAAAGCCTTTGGACACATAACACACCTTTACTGAGGGTAGATAGGAGAGGCAAAGAGTTGCTTGAGCTTATGCCCAAATATCCTCTCCAAACATCCATGTGCCCAGTTAGAGCGAGAGATATGATCATTGCTCTGGGGATGGGGCATTCACAAAAAAAAAAAAATCTAAGCCAAAGGGCTGGGGACTGGACCTGTATTTTCACTGATGTAGTGAACTTCCAGGTAAGGAAATTCCCTTTACCAACACAGGTCAGCATCTTCTTTGCAATTTATAGTCTTAAAGAGCTACCTGGAAGTGTTAAATGACTTGCCCAGGGTCCCACAGCCAGGAAGCATCAGAAGCAAGACTTATATACAGGTGTCCCTCACTCTGAGGGAGGATCTCTATCTTCTACACTAGTGGAATCAAATTCAAAAAGAAATGGATCTTTGTGGGCCACATATTAACCTAGAAAACCATAAATTCACATTATCTATGTTGTATGGTATTTTATTTATTTTGTTAAACATTTCCCAATTACATTTAAATCTGTTTTAGACAGCACTTGGGAGTTTTACTGGCTGATTGAGGCCCCAGGAACTGCTAGTTTGACATCTCTGCACCACAACGTCTCAAGCAGAATTATTACACAGTAAAATGCTCTCATCGATGCCCCAGTATCTGCACCAATATTAGATACTGCTATGAGCATGGAGTGTTGTAGAAGCCATACAGGTTATAGCCTTTCTACAATGAAAGGAGCAACAAGCATACAAAGTTTGCTCTCATCTTAAGAGGGAAAAGGGACATTTGTATGTAACTCGAAAAGGAAGAATGTGAAAAATATAGCAGGATTAGAGCATCATTGGTTCTTCTTCCTTGGTTAAGATCATAGGTGTCTAGACTGAAATGGTCCTTAGAAGTCATCTAGTCCAGGGATGGGGAACCTACAGCCTTAAGGCCACATGTGGCCTTCTAGGTTCTCGCGTGCGGTCTTTTGACTGAGTCCAAGTTTTACAGAACAAATCCTTTTATTAA
>CM053622.1:200549581-200572927 GCA_028646595.1 Phalanger gymnotis | reverse complement strand
GGAGAAAATACTGCAAGCAGCCAGAAAGAAACAATTTGAGTATTGTGGAAACACAATCAGGATAACACAAGATCTAGCAGCTTCTACATTAAGGGATCGAAGGGCTTGGAATATGATATTCCAGAGGTCAAAGGAGCTGGGATTAAACCCAAGAATCACCTACCCAGCAAAACTGAGTATAATGCTCCAAGGCAAAATATGGATTTTCAATAAAGTAGAGGACTTTCAAACTTTCTCAATGAAAAGACCAGAACTGAATAGAAAATTTGAGTTTCAAACACAAGAATCAAGAGAAGGATGAAAAGGTAAACAAGAAAGAGAAATCATAAGGGACTTACTAAAGTTGAACTGTTTTGTTCACATTCCTACATGGAAAGATGATATGTGTAATTCATGAAACCTTTCTCATTATTAGGGTAGTTGAAGGGAATGTATGTATATAGAGACAGAGGGCACAGGGTGAGTTGAATATGAAGGGATGATATCTAAAAAAATAAAAATTAAATTAAATTAAGGGATGAGAGAGGAATATATTGAGAGAGGGAGAAAGGGAGAGATAGACTGGAGTAAATTATCTCACATAAAAGTGGCAAGAAAAAGCAGTTCAGTTGGAAGGGAAGCGGGGGCAGGTGAGGGGAATGACTGAATCTTGCTTTCGTTGGATTTGACTTGAAGAAGGAATAACATACACACTTGATTGGATATCTTACCCTACAGGAAAGTAAGGGGAAGGGGATTAAAAAGTGGGGATGATATAAAGGACGGCAGTTAGGAGGAAGAGGTAATCAAAAGCGAACACTTTTGAAAAGGGACAGGGTCAAGAGAGAAAATTGAATAAAGGGGGACAGGATAGGATGGAGGGAAATATAGTTAGTCTTTCACAACATGAGTATCATGGAAGTGTTTTACATAATGATACATGTGTGGCCTATGTTGAATTGCTTGCCTTCTTAGGGAGGGTGGATGGAAAGGGATGAGGGGAGAGAATTTGGAACTCAAAGTTTTAAAATCAGATGCTCAAAAGAAAACGTTGTTTTGCATGCAACTGAGAAATAAGATATGTAGGGAATGGGGCATAGAAATCTATCCTGCCCTACAAGAAAGTAATGGGGTAGAGGAGTAGGGTGACAGAAGGGACAGCTGACTGGGGAATGAGGCATTCAGAATATATGCCATCCTAGAGTAGGGAGATGGTAGAAACAGGGAATAAATTTGTAACTAAAAATTTTGTGGAAATCAATGTTGAAAACTAAAATATTAAATAATAAAATAATTGTTAAGAAAATAATAAAATATAATTGGGAAATGTTTTAACACAATAAATAAAAATATAATACAGCATAAAAAAAAAGAAAAAGAAAGAGGGTTTAAAATAAAAAAAGAAAAAGACTTATGGAGCTAGCTAGAGTCAGGAAGCTCTGGGTTCCAATCCTGTATCTGTTACTTGTTTGTTCTATGACTATGGACAAGACATTTAACCTCCCCATGCCTCCATTTTCTCATCTATAAAATGGAAATAATATCTGTAGTAGCTTCTTCACAAGATTTTTCGGAAGATTATATGAGGACTTTGCAAAAAATAGAACACTATATGTCACCTATTCTGTTGTCATTGTGTGACTTGGAGCTAAGGAAATCAATGACCAAAAGCATTGTGAAGCCATTGCCTATAAAGCATATCTTTTATGGTGTGGTACTGGTGCTTAATAAAAGGATTTGTATCTTCAGCCCATTTCGTGAATTTTAGTAGTTGTGGTTTGCCCACTTGAGGAATCTGTGCCAAGTGCACTGAAGCATTTCCAGAAGGTGGAGTACAGCATTGTTATTTCTGATTTATCCCAATGTACCTTGTCTCCTTATGGCAACTTAACATGAAAGGGTGCCACTTCCTTTACTACCCTCCCCTTCAAGTACTGACAATTCTGAGTAGGGCCAGCCTATAACCCTATATCTTCCCAGACATTTCTTAAATTCATAGGAGCAGTTGCATCCCCTTGGCTGGGGCACTAGCCTAATCTGTCCAGTCACCAGAGCCTAACTGGCCAGCATTTCAGGGTTCTTGCCAGCCCTTCACAGCTACCACAGGTGTCTCAAGGCATATAGATCATGAGCTGTATATCATCCCAGCTGGCATTTTGCCTTATTCTTCCACATGGCATGGATAATGGGTTGGACTTTGGGGGAGTTGTATTATTATTATTATTATTATTATTATTATTATTATTATCGTTATTAGTCAGCAAGCACATATTAAGTACTTACTAGGTGGCACAGTAGAGAGAGCACTGGGTTTGGAATCAGGAAATCTCATGTTGAGTTCAAATCTGACCTCAGACACTTGCTAGCTGTGAGACCCTGGGCAAGTCCCTTGATCCTGTTTGCCTCAGTTTCCTTATCTGTAAAAGGAGCTGGAGAAGGAAATGGCAAACCATTCCAGTATCTTTGCCAAGAAAACCACAAAATGGGGTCATGAAGAGTCAGAAACAACTGAACAACAACATACTACAAATTGCTGAGCCTTAAAGAAAGGCAAAAATCTGGTCCCTGCCATCCAGGAGCTCACGTTCTAATAGGAGAAACAATATACAAATTATGTACAAATAACGTACATACAGAATAGATGAAAGGTAATCTTAGAGGAAAGATGGGAGGGGATTTGGAAAGGCCTTCTATAGAAGGTAGCATTTGGTTGAGTCTTTAAGGAAGCGCAGGAAGCCAGAAGGCAGAGGTGGGAAGGGAGAGCATGGCACACATCCAAGATGGAGAGTATACATAAGATGGCAAGAAGGCAGGTGTAGCTATAGCGTAAAGGATGTCGAAGAGAGTAAAGTATAAGAAGACCGGAAGGTAGAAAGGAGCCAGGTATAATAGGGAGCCACTTAGTATTAGGACTTTAACCCTTTCCTGGGATTCTTACCCTTCTTTGTGTGATAGGCCCTTTGGGCAGTCCAGTAAAGCCTATGGACCCCTACACAGAATATTGTTTTTAAATAATTACAAAGGAAACCAATTATATTGAAATAAAAGTGGATTTTTTCCTATTCAGATTAACAGACCCTGCCCTAAAATTATCAATGGGGATCTTTAGACCCTTTTGTTCAGTCTAGTATGAAAACATGGATACTTGTGCTCTGAATTTGGTTCCACAGCTAGTTCTGGAAAAGAATGAAGAATTGTACACTAGACCCAAAGGATGAAAGCCATCTCCCTCTTCTACCCAGGAGGCAGGCATAGATGGGGTTCTCTTATGTGCAAAGGGTCAAATAGATTTGGGAATTGAGGATACTTCAGATATTTGGAGTATTGCAGTTGAAAAGGTCTTTAATCTCAATGATCAGGCTACTATAGCAAGCTGGTGTTGGTTCCTAATGTCTCACATTTGTATTCTGGGAGTCATTTTCCACATCTCCAAAGCCCGCCACGGTTTCAAGGTGATGGATGTTCCTTCTATTGGCCTTTTCTTTGCACTCCTGAAATCGCTGATCATACTTTTTTATGTCCTCCCTATCTAGCCTGCTAAGCCTCTATGCTCAGGACTTAAAGTTGAATGATTATTTCTAGCTCCTACATGGGTTCTACACAATCTCCAATTTCAGAAGAGATCTCAGGGGGTTCATTGCAGCAAACATCTAATTCATGCTGGGATGCTAATAGGCATACTCCATTTTCCTATCTTTTAATAAAGTTATTGACAGAAACAAGTGGGCCACAAAGGACTCTACGGGGAAGTATTCCCCTTCCCTCAGCCCCGTGTTTCTTCCCCCAATAACTGATACTAAATGAGACTAATGTCTAATTAAGAACTTGATTGTGTCCTAAAATATCTCTCCTCAGGAGTCTCATAAATTGAATCCAAGTCATTAGCAGAACTCTGAGCAGACTAGGGAAGGCTCAGATGGTTCTGACCTCACACTTATTTGGCTCTTTTTCTGTACTTTTTGAAATCGTTTATGGGCCTTCTGACCCATCCAGGTCACATTGAAGAGGGTCTGGATGAAGATATATTGAACCCCTGATACCAAACAACAAAAATAGGAAAAATAGCTGCGTTTATAACACTTTATGACTTATAAAACCCTTTACATTTGAATCTCCCAACAAAGATGCTGGGGAATTGCTATACTTACTATTATCATTACACAGAAGAGAAGACTGAGGGTCAGATAGGCTCCGGGGCTATATAACTAGTCTGAGGCAAGATCTGAACACACGTCTTTCTGACTCCAGGTGTAACAGTCTGTTCACCAACAGAACTACCTCAAGGTCGTTGGCAAGGACTAAGTAACAATGTTCTAACTACTCCTTGGTGTTGTCTACTAAATAACATGTTGATTCCTATAGCTGAGTGTTCAAAACCCTGATGTATTCTGACACACCTTTGCAACCCTCATCTCACTCACATACTCTAGGCAACTAGGGGGCAGCAGTGTTGGACCTAGAGTCAGGAAGACCAGAGTTCAAATCCAGCCTCTGACACTTACTAGCTGGTTGACCCTGGGCAAGTCGTTTAACCTCTGTTTGCCTCAGCTCCCTCACCTGTAAGATGGGGATAACAACAGCATCTCCCTCCAAGGGTTGTTGGAGGACCAAATGGGATGATAATGGTAGAGCACTTAGCACCGCGCCTGGCACAGAGTAAGTGCCATATAGATGCTAACTATTATTATTATTAGCTATGTCTTTGCAATATCCCACAATTTCTCCCCTTCCTTCCTTTGCTCATTCCCCTGTCTCCTTCTGCTCAGATCTTTCCCCTCCTTCAATGCCCAGCTCAGACGCTATGACTTTCTCTGTAAAGCATTCCCCCATCACCCAGCAGCATTCTCTGATTTCCTCCTCCAGATCCTCCTAATGCTTTGTAGCCCTCGTGAGCATTCTGTTCATACTCTGCAATATAGGTATGTGAGTGTGTGTCATTTCCCTATGTTAGAGTGTTAACTCCTTGGCGGAAGGAACCACATCTTATTCTCCTCGGTATTCCCGGTGCCTAGGATAATGCACACACTAGGCTCTCAGGAGAAGTTCAATACTGATTTTCAAGTTCTTGCAGCTGCAAATGCACCTAGAAGCCCACAGGATCACCCTTCTAAGAGCTGGGAGGGATCTTAGGGGCCTTTGAATCCAATTACCTCATTTTATGGATGAAGGGAAGTCTTTTGCCCAAGGCCACACAGGTAGTAGCAGAGGCGGGATTTGAATCTGGCTCATCCAACTACAGCTGTACTATACCACTCTATCTACAAATCCTATCCCACCCTTCCCGTATCCCTCAGTTTCAAATTATAAGGGAATCCACAAACACCACGTGGATCGGAGCTGACGAAGTTTATCCTATTCTAAGCCAGTGATATCAAACTCAAATAGAAAGACTACTAAACTGTATAAAAGGAGGCCCCTGCACTCCAAATGTTGATATCTGGCCCACAATGCCTTTGACACATCTGCTCTAAAGAGCATCAGCATTTGGTCTCTCTAGCAAGTGAACAAGATTCACTGATCTCTCCATTCCCATTTAACAGCACCAGGATGTAAAGAAATTAGGAAAAGACACCTGTAGAGTTTTTCATTTTGAACTCGTTTTCCCACTGTCGATTTGTTCATTGACGATCTAATCTCCAGGGAGCTATCTTCCAGTCAAAGTCTCCCAGGGAGGAAGAGTCTATTTCTTCTGCAGGTATTATCTTCCCAGATTTAACTGCTCTCTCAGCAAAATATTACCAGCTGTATATCTCATCTCCTTCCTTCACACTGTGGTTTGTGGTTTTCTTCTTTTTAGGTCCTATTTAAGAATAGAGAATAACTATTTAATCGCCTATGTATAAGACAACTTTAGAAACCTAAAGACAATTATTGAATTACCAAGCCCTATAGCCTTTTCTTCTGGTTGGATGATTGCCCGATGGGTAGACTGAGTTCAGTATTGGTGCCCAGACTACTTACTACTTCTGGGATATGGACACGATCCTTTCCAGATCACTGCTCCTCTAACTCAAATGCCCCTACAGGTCTGATCCTAGCATATAGCACATAGAAGGCAGTTCACTATCACCACAAGCTATCCCATTGTCTGGTTTATATGGATGAGTTACTGACTTTGATTCACATCCTACCCTGTTCCTTGATCCAAAAAAAGGTGGAAAATAGAAATGAGATAATTCAAGGTAATAAGAGCAACTCATTCAATTTCTGTTTATATATTTCGTTTTCTGGCCCTTTAATATCAATGTGTCTTGAAAGAGCACTAAAATGAATCAGGATACCAGTGTTTTCGGCTCTGCCATTAACTAGCTGTGTGACAATCAAGAAATCATTTTATCTCTCTGTGTTTTAATTTCCTCAAGTGAAGGGGCTGTTCCTTTTAGCTTGAAAAATCTATGATTCCTTGTAATGGTGATCAACTGTGGAAGACTTACATACTCTGATTGATACAATGATCCAAGATCCAAAGGACCCATGATGAAAAATGCTATCTACCTCCAGAGAGAGAACTGATGAACCCTGAATGTAGATGGAAGCACATTTTTTTTTCATTTTCTTTTTGTTTTTTTTTCAACATGGCTAATATTGAAGTATGAAAAAAGCTATAATTCCTCAAAGTATGCACCAAGTTCTGCCATGTCAGCTTCTTTGTGGATGTTTTCCTTCTGTTGATTATTTCCAATTTATCCTGGATATATTTCATTTGTACCAAGTTGGTTGTGTACTGATTTTGCCATTAGATTGTAAACTCCTTGAGAGTAGGGACCATTTTTGCTTTTCTTTGTATCTGCAAGGCTTAACACAGTGCTTGGCACATAGTAGGTACTTAATAAATGCTTGTCAACTTTTGGGGCCTCCATCTTCTTAACTGAAAAATAGATTAAATGATACATACCTAAGATCTCTTCCAAATCCAAAACACTATGAATCTTGGAAGATATCTCAGAACCGAAGAATATTTTAGCAACTAGGGAAGTCTCATGGTTCTTACATGAGATTTATTTATGATTGTGTTCATTATCATTCCTGGTTCCTTCAGTTCAGTACTATATTGCTGACCCAGGATCAATTTTCCTACTCCCACATCTAGATCTTCTTCTGCCAAATTTGCAAAATATGAGATGTTTTATTATCTGCCTTCATCCTTGCAGATTTTTATTGTAAATGCTTCTGTGATTTTTCCAAAGTCACCAAATCCTGATATCTGTGCTAAAGTATGTTTATACGTGACACAAGTATTTTATGTCATGTTCTCAATAAGATGGGGAAGTGTGATTGACAGGAGTTTAAATAATGCTAAATAACCATTTTGCCTCCTTGATGGAGAAACCCCTTCTTTCTTTCAGCTGTTTTAGCCAATGCTTACCTTGATTGATTTCCAAATCAATCACCAAATATGTGCCAGCCTCCAGTCTCCTTGCGGATTTTATGAGAGGACTTATAGCTTGGTGTTTTCTGGGAACTCTCTGGTTCTATTCCAGCCCCTTGATTCCTTTATTTTTTTCCCACAGGGCAACAGATCTCAATGTCTTTGGCTATTTCCTTATGAAACCCCTGACATGAACTTTTTATGTGCATGAGAATAAATTTCAGGATTTTTTTCCCCCAGCAGCCTAGGAATCACCTAAACTCATTTACAAAATAAACAATTTGCCAGAGAAAATTCATTTTGGATGACTGTGGAGAGAAGGAGGTTCAGAGTACAGAGGACTTTTCCCTCTTTATAGTCATGAACTATTCCGCCAGGAGGAATATGAATGGGCAGCCATATAATACTTTTAAATGTAAGTTTTTTGGTAATAAAAATATACATCATACATAATGTAGTGGATTCATATTCTGCTTTTCATTGCTCCATGGCATTTTGTCAAACAACTTGGACTTTATTTGGGTCTTTTGCTGAAAGGAGGAAGACAGATATTATAATTTTTTTTTAAAGCTAGAAGATTTTATAGAGTGCTTTTACACCTTGATTTACTGAAAAGCCATTTATCTTACCATGTGGGGATAAAAAATAATAATAAAAAGAAAGAAAAGAAGGCCTTAAAGATCCCTTGCTAACATTCTTGAGTACATGAATATAAAATGGGAAATTTGGTGCTGATATGAAATGTAGTTTGGTGTGTCCTTGGCGTGTTGAATGAATATGTGTGTAATGGAGCACAAGATTTCCCATCTGTGATAATAAGTCTTGGATCCACAGTTTTTTATTTTATCCCTTCTTTGTGTCTCTGTAATTGCTGGCTGCATTGTGTTTCTCTAACTCTCTCTGTTCCCTCTGTTGTTTTTATATCTTTTTATGGGAAAGTGGAGCTGGTGCTCGGTAATGATGATGAAGGATGTGTGTAAAAAGCAATCACTGTTACTTTATCAAAACCAAAGCAGATATTTAGTTCATTTCTTTTGATCAGAACCTTTGCTTAAGTTTCCTGACACACTCTTCTGAGCCTAAGCGTGGATGGTGGGGCCGGGAATGGTCCTCTGAGGCAGTGTCTCCCTAGTACGGGGCACGGGGGAATCACTGACCTCCTCAAGATGAATCGTAGCATCAGCAGGAAACTTTCAAAAATCCTTTTGTTTACTCAATCCAATTACTGTACAGAATGTTTTCTGCACAATTTCTTTTGATGATTTGAAACAAAGTTGCCCCTCCCCACATGGTACAGGTTAGGTCATGAGCAATCCAAAACATACTAAAATAACCTTAAAAGGGGATCAACATATAAATGTAATATAGTATTTTTGTGTTGAGACTGGCCTTGTGTCACTAGATCAATACACTCAGACACCAGATTAAACTCGAAATACAAGAACACCAGATTGGAATGGGTTGATCCTGAGTCTTTGATTAGCCTAAGTCAGTATTTCTGGTGTCTTCCTGATTAGAGTGTCAGAAATGTAGCACATGCAGACCGATGAGCCAAAAATCATTTGTAATTCACAAGCACTTATTTAGTACTTTCTGTATGCAAAGCATACAGTGTTAGCCCCTCAAGATAGAGAAATTGGTCTTGGCAACAGGAATTGCTTCTGTTCAGCTGTTCAGTCATGTCTGACCTTTTGTGACCCTGTGGACCATAGCACACCAGGCCCTTCTGTCCACTGTCTCCCAAAGTCTGTCCAAACTCATGTTCATTGCTTCCATGACACTCTCTCCATATCATCCTCTACTGTCTGTTTTTCTTTTTGCCTTCAATCTTTCCCAACATCTGGGTCTTTTTCAGTAAGTCCCATCTTCTCATTATGTGCTCAAAGTATTTAAGCTTCAGCTTCAGTATTTGACCTCTTAGTGAATGGTCTGAATTAATATCTTTAAGTCAGAGTACCTGGGTTCAAATTCTGCAACATATGCTTACTGGCTGCATAATCCTGGGGAGTCACATAAGCTCTCTGTGCCTTAGTTTCTTCATCTATACAGGATGGTATTGGGCTAGATGGGCTCTAGAGTCCCCTTTAGTTTTAATTTAAATTTAATTTAATTTAATGATCCTAGGATTAGAAAATGAAAAACCATACATTTCCTACCTTTCAGTAAGCTTATAATCAATAAGGCGTGCCTGCATATAACCAAAACCGACATTTGAATATATGTAAATGGGGTAGAAACAAAAGTTTATTGGGAAATTTGGGGAAGATAATACTTCCTTCTGGGGGAAATCAATGAAGGCTCCATGGAGAAAGTAGCGCTTGAGCTGGGCCAAGAAGATGAGGGAGAGTCTGTAGAGTGATCCAGTCTGGCTAAAATATAGAGTATGTGAAGAAGAGAAATGCGACATGGCTGGAAGTATCATCTGGGGTCAGATTATGGGAATCCTCAAATGCCAGGCTGACTTTTTATTCAGCACTCAGTGGAAAATCCTTGAAGGTTGTTGCGGTTGTTGTCCAGTTGTTTCAGTCATGTCCATTCTTGGGTCTAGTGGTAAGATATAGATCAAGATGACTGGAGATGGCCCTGGAAGCAGTAGGAGACCTTGGTTTTTTTAAGCTAAGATCTTTCCCAGGTCTCAGCGTGACTGAGACAATGCCCATTCAGTATTAAGGCTGGATAAGAAATAAGGCCAAGAATGGCCTCTTTTACCCAGTCAAAAAAAAATCAATCTGGGAGGGAAAGACCCTCAGGGTTTCTGACCAAAACAGAAACAATTGCTATATGCATTCACTCTGAGCCAATCAGAGCCCAAACAATGGTCAAGTTGGGCTTGGTCTGGGACCTACTGTTGGCCAGTGGATGAGAGCCAGAGTGATTTGTCTTCAAGGTGAGGTCCTTAAGAAAAAAAAAGGTTTCAAAGATGAAAATTTACATTCCTTTGGGCAAAGCACCTGCAGCCAAGGATAGGATACCTTATGTAGACAATGGGAATGGAAAGGAAGAAAAAAAAGAAAGGAAGGAAGGAAGGAAAGAAGGAAGGAAGGAAGGAAGGAAGGAAGGAAGGAAGGAAGGAAGGAAGGAAGGAAGGAAGGAAGGGAGGGAAGGAGGGAGGGAGGAGGGAGGGAGGGAAAGATCTGTGATGTCCAAATGGCCAGTTCCAGTTGGGTCCCCAGTGGGGCAGATTCTATTTTCTACTCACAAAGGTTGTTGTTTCTTCTCATTCTCAAAGAGGACCATGACATCAGGGAGGTAGTGCCATGACATTCACTTGCCCTATGCATGGCAGTTGGTATGAATGGCCATTCCCTTCTTCAAAGGAGCCACTTCCCCAGATGATGGCTATGAGGGCTGGGCTAGAAGCAGAACCATAGACAAGTCATAGTTAAGTTACAAGGGATCTGAGAGTCATCATGTCCAACTCCTCATTTAACAGATTTGGAAACTGAGGCTGAGATAGGTTAAGTGATTACCCGGGGTCACAAAGCTAGTAAGTGTCTGAAACAATATTTAAACTCAAGTTTTGAATCAAGTTCAGGACTCTGAGCCAATTTCCTCATTTGTAAAGTGAGGTTAATACCGTTTATACTCTATACAACACAAAGCAGTTGCAAAGAAAATGATCTACAAAACGCAGAGTGTTATTGCAAATTATTATCATAATGAGGATTAAGAGGACATTTCAAAGCTCACTTATGACAAAGTCTCTCTCCTATGGTTAACCACCACTTGAGACTTTAACGCCACTTTAAATAAGCATTTATAAGCAGGGGGAACCCTGAAGAGTACCTTTCTAGAGAGAAGAGGGAGGAAATGCTCCAACTAGTTAGGCCCAGTCTCCTTCCACACCCCTTCCCTCTGCCACATTTCCCTAACCTCCTTGGTTACTTCTAGAACTCAGTATCATCTTGTTTTTCATGGACCACCTGAGGCCCAATCTAAAACTCTTCTCAATAAAAGCTCTAAATTCTGAATCTTATATGATCTCACATCTGAGTTGTATTTGCACCTGAATACGGTCTCCCAAACTATGGGGAATACCTGGTTGGAGTGGGTAAGGTGGATGAAACCCTTTAACATAAAACAATGACCAAAATTATTGGATATTTTCAAGTACATTTCCCACACAAATAAGTCTATTTTTTCTTCTTTTTTTCACTTTTTTTAATTATTCCAAACTCAATCAGAAATAAACTTGCATCTTTCCATATCAAAAAAAAAAAAACAAAAGCCAAAAACCTAGGAAAAGAAGACTGAAATTAGGAGTAGCTAGGTAGTACAGTGGACAGAGTGCTAGGCCTGGAGTCAGGAAGATCTGAGTTCAAATACAGCCTCAGTCACTTGCAAGTTGTATGAGCCTGGGCCAATCATTTAACTTCTGTTGACCTCAGTTTCTTCAGTTATAACATAAGGATAATAATAGTACTTACTGCATAGGATTGTTGGGATTATCAAATGAAGTACTGTTTGTTAAGCTTTATTTTATTTTCCTTCCCCCAAAGCGAAACCACAAATCTCTGTTACCTATATGTACATATGTTACCTATATGTACCTATAACTTCTTTTGTTTGTTTGTTTAGTTGTATACTAAATTTAGTAATTCTAAAAATGCTTTGTTTGTGTTTTATAGTGAACCTCCTATCTTCTTCTATTTCATTTTAAAAATGTCTCATTGATGCTCTTTTCTTTTTTTATTTGGCATAATTATTTTTATTTTATTGGCATGATTTGGTCTCCTTTTTCCCCCTCAATTTTCCCTACCCCCAAACAACAAAAAATACTCTCTTATAACAAGCTACCATAGTATATTCAAGCAAAACAAATCCACATATTAGGCATGTCCAAAAATATATCTCATTCTAGACCTTTAGTCCATTATGCCTCTATCAATAGGTGGTAAAAACGGTTCACCATTGTTTTTTTGAAATCATGGTTGGCCTTTACCCTGATCAGAGTTAAGTCCTTCAAAGGTGTTTTTCTGTACAATCTTGTAGTAATTGAATAAATTGTTCTCCTGGTCCTGATGCCTTTTCATCACATCAGTTCATATATTTTCCCAGGTTTCTCTGAATCTATCCCTTTCATCATGTCATACCACACAATATTCTACTACATTCGCATATCATAATTTGTTCAATTATTCCTCAAATGATGGACATCCCCTTAATTTCCTGTTCTTTGTTATAATAAAAACAATACTGTTATGAATAATTTTATATTCACAGATCCTTTAATTCTTTATTTGATCTCTCTGGAGTATGTAGCAAGTAATTGTATACATAACTTAGTGGTTTTTATTTACAAATTGATTTTCAGGAAGGGGAGACCATTCAGAACTCCATAAGGCACAAGTATGCCTACCTCCCATGTCCCCTCTAACGATTGTTATATTCCTGTCACTTTTGCCAATCTGATGAGTGCGAGGTAGAATCTCAGTTATTTTCATGTACATTTTTCATATTATTAGTGACTTGAGGCCTTTTTTTAAATGTGGCTGTTGAGAGTTTGATTTTCTTCCTTTGAGAACTTTCTAGTTGTATCCTTTGACTATTTTATCAATCGGAGAATGGCTTTTACTCTTATATACTTAAATAGTTCCATATACATTTGGATCACTTTGTCAGAGAAACATGCTATAAGATATTTTTCCTAATCATTTCCCTTCTAATTTTAATTGCATTGATATTGCTTGCACAATTCCTTTTCAGTTCTGTGTAATCAAAGTTGCCAATTTTATCTCCTATAATCCTCTCAATCTCTTATTTAATCAAGAGTTCTTCCCCTATCCACAACTATGAAAGGTTTCTCTTTTCCCATTCCTTTACTCGATTTGTTATGTGACTACATTTCTATTTGGAGCTATTTCTGGCATATAGTATGAAATGTAGGCCTAAACTTTATTTCCGCTAGACTGCTTTCAGCTTTCCCAGCGAATTTTGTTGAAGGGTGAATCCTTACTTCAGTAATTGGGATTTAGGGATTTATTGAACATGATACTACTGTGTTTGTTTTCTCCTACATCTTGTGTTCCTAATCTATCCCACTGATGAAATTTTCTAGTTTTTTTTTTAATTTGATGATTGTAGTTTTTTTTTTAGTATAATTTGAGATCTTGTATTACTACATACCCCCTACTCCCACTTTTTTTTCGTTTTTTCCATCATCATTCTTGATCTTTCATTATTTCAAATGAGCATTATTTTTTTTTCTATTTTTGTAACGTAAACCTTTGATAGTTTAATAGGTAGCAGTGAAAAATTATTTTAGGTAGCATTGTCATTTTTATTATGTTGGCATGGCCCAACCGTGAACAATTAATGTCTCTCCAATTATTCAGATTTTTATTTCCATAAAGAGTATTTTACAAAGAATAGTTTATAATTTTATTCCTATAATTCTGGTGTATCTCAATAAGTGAATTCTCAAATAGTTTACAGATTCTGTGGTTGCTTTCTTGATTATTTTTGATAATGATAATCTGATATTTTGAGAGAGTTTGTTTAAGTTTGGGTACTTTACTGAAGTTTTTTTCAATTAATTTTAGTTGCATTTCTAGAATTCATACATTTTCACAAAAATTCAAATATAAGACAACAAAAGTGAAGCTAGCACTTAGAATTAGCTCCAAACAACAGAGAAAGTGCAACAATTATTTAATATGCTACATAAAAACAGGGTCACATTTGATTCAGTGCATGTTAAATCTTGATGCTGACATGATCTGCCACTTTCATCATCAGTAGGCTCATGACTTAGAAAAGTTTTGTAATAGACCTTGCTTCATTTGCGTAGAATTTAAAGTACTATAATGTCATTTTGGTGATTAAAATGTAACAAACAGCTTTGCAAATAAAACTGAACTTTAAAAATTGAAATAACTAAAGAATGGCTTTACATATATCATGCATAATTTTATATGAATCATTTATTATTTATATGATATATTTAGCATAATATTTTATCAATAAAGTGTATTTTGATATAGATACATATGTTCATTTGAAATTTTAAGAGTTAAATTTAAATTTAATTCTGTTAATATTTTTAGTTTCACTTTAAAAAGTGAAAAAGTGTTCTTTTAATGAACAACATTAAAGCATAACTGGTTGGAGAAAATCCGTTGAAACAAAACTAGTACAAGCATTAACAATTGAAACAATTGAAATAAAATACAGGAGCACATATTAAAAAGATAAAATCCAGAAAATATGATCCACTCTATTTATCATTGGAATTCACAAGTATTATAGATAGAGAGGAAAAATCTGCTATGTTTGTTTTGTACAAATGCTTTAGCTTCATATGGCATAAAACTTAATAAATTAAAAGACATGAAAAATTGTATATAATTGTAAAATATATAAAAATCAGAATTTTTCCAGAGAAAACAAAATGTTTTTAATAAGCAATGACAAACTTTTTAGAAAATCATAGCTGTGACATTGGTAGGATTACTTATGTAAGGTTGCTTACAAAATCATTAAATATAAAAAGTCTCAATTGACAGAAGAAACATTGGTGTTATCCACAGCTACTGACATGATCAAAAAGATGTTTAGTGACTTATATGCAAAGCAGTTTCAAATAACTTCACTTACAAATAGTGTAGAGAGAATATTGTCCAAAGACCTTTGTGATAATTGAGAAACCGAAATCTTTCTGTTTCACACTCAAAGTGATGAAGCAACAGCTACCTATAGTTCTAGCTATATATGTATGAGATATGTAGGGACTGTTGTTTAAACTGATATTAGAAAAGATGTGCTACTTTGCAAAGCTATTGCTAGCAATGTCATATCAGGAAAATTTTTCAGTATAATTGAATTTTTTTAATGAATATTATATAATGTGAGAGAATTGTATTGGCTTTGCACTGATGCAATCCAGTGTCAAAATGAAATAGAGGTCTATAAGTACTACTTTAAAATGTAATAATAATAATAATAATAATGTGTCATTTATGTAGAACTTTAAAGTCTACAAACTGCTTTACAAATATTGTCTCATTTTTTCCTTACAGCAATCCTGGAGTTAGGAGCTCTTTAATGTATACTGGCTAGGTAACACTAGCCAAGTCACTTAGTAATTTAAAGACCTCAAGCAAAACAGGTGCAAATTTGCATAAGTAGAATAAATTCTTCCTCAGGAACTCATATTGATGAAATCACATTTCCAGTAAATAATAAAATAAAATTTAAAAAGAGAAGTCTCTTCCCCTCCCCTCTTTCTTAGTATGTTGAAACAAGAGTTTGAACCTGAAAATCTTATTATCTTTTGGGTTCAGGTACATAAAGTTTTTTGCTTTATAAAACAAAATTATCCAAACCTTAATTCCTATATCTTCTTTTTGTGAAATGAACATTTCTTCAGTAGCTGCCATAAAGACAAAATGTCAACTTCAATTAGTGATTGAAAAAGAATGCAAATAATAATACCATCCATATAGTTTTGTGCCAAAACACCCCATGTATCAGAAAAACAAAATTATTATTTTGGTTATAATTTTATACATCATAAATATGAGCATTATAAATGATTACATCAATCAAAATCTATATTGTTATATTTTATTGCCTATTTAACATTAATTCATGTTTTGTAAAATTTTTTTTTAAATTATTTATTTTATCTGGATGGAAATCCTAGGAAATTATTTTATATAGATTGATTTATGAAAAATATCAAGGCATGACAAATTTTTTGTATAAAATGAATTATCACTATATAATGTTTGTAAGCCACTGCTTAGTTTACATTTTAACTCATATATTACTTCTCCCAAAAACCATTTTGAGCCTAATTGCTAGTTACAGAAGGAAAGTTTTTGTTCTCTATTCTACCTGACCATGTGACGCTAGGTCCATGGCAACTGACCTTACTGAGATGAATCAATAAAAAGCCAGGGTCCTGAGCTGCTGATGGGGAACATGAAGTTTTAGGATGGGGGTAGGTGGCAGATGACAACCATTAGAGCTGTTAAGGTAAAGATCAGCTGTGGAGCCAGAGATTGAAGATAGATACAGAGCTATAGATTGGGGGTGCGGGGAGGAAAAATAAATGGATTTTGTTGTGAGACACCAAAGAGGAATGGATGGTGGGTTTGTCCACCCCAGTGATGCTACTGGTCACCATAAAAGATAAAGGTATTCCCCGATGAATAAAAATAAGAACAATGTTGGATGGAGTGGGGGTGGGGTGATACTGTGGGAAGATATGCCTTGTTGAAGATGAAACTGTAAAGATGGTTCAACCATTCTGTATTTCAATTTAGGATTATTCAAGAAAAATGACTAAACCATCCATACAGTTCCTTTTGATCCAACAATCCTATTATTGGGTATAATATGCCCAAAGAAGTCAGAGATACAAACAAAAGTCCAATATATTGTAACAATATTCACAACATCTCTCTTTGTGATAGCTAAGATTTGCAAATAAATTGAGTGCTCATTAATTGGAGAATGGACCTAAGCTTCCATTTCAGTTCTAAACACATGAACCTGAGACAAGTGCAAAGGAAAATGCTAAGATGTGGCAGAGAAGATCCATCCATCTATCAATCAGCAGGCCTAGATAAGTATGTCTATTATTTGCCAGAAACTGATCCAAGTGTCGGGGATACAAAGACCAAAAAGTGAAATAATCTCTGCTCTTAAAAGGCTTATATTCTCTCAGATATACAAAGATCAAGAAGTTGGGTTACATGATCTCTAAGGTCCTTTTCCAACTCCGAGTCCATAGTTTTGCCTTCCTGACTGAAAATAGTTTTATTTATTCATTTATTCATTCATTCGTTTGTTTGTTCTTTTGGTTGTTCATTTATTTATTTGTTTGTTTGTTCATTGGGTTATTTATTTATTTTTCTGAGCAATAGATAAATTCTCATTTTTCCAGGTATAAAACAAGGGAAACAATAAGGAGAGCGTCCTTAACTTTTAATATATTTTTCTTGTGTAGTGACAGACATGCCCTCTTTTAACTTTAATTAGAAAGCAAACTGAATAAAATGCTTGACTGTGACATACCAGTGATTTAAAAAGGACTTTTCAACTCAGTACCCAAAACATGAAACAGTAATTCAAAAGGCCATTAATAGCTAGTCCTCCCACCACCTCTAGTGCTCAGGGAAGGGCTAAATTAATCAAAATGGTAATCGTACCACAAATCAATTACTATTTAAGTACACTCCTACTAGACTTCACCATAAAATACTTAACATCCCTAAACCACAAGCTTAACCATGTTCCTTTGGAAAAAATAAGCCACCCCTTCTGTAAAAGAACACACACAGACAAAATTCTCTTCATGGGCCATTAACTGGAGAGGCGATCATCTTCCTCATTTTCTCAAATAGTATCTATCACTCACCCAGAGACAGAACATAATTTGAATGAAATCAAATATGAATTTCTTTAGCCCCAGATGAATTAGTACAGGAGACAACAGGGTTTACTCTTATTCATTTCCACGCGTATCCACTCACAGGTTTAAAAAAAAAGTCTATGGTCAAGACGATAAAAATATATTACTAAACACATGGCCTTTTGAACTCAGCAGCTCCTAGCTTCTTGTTATTGGCCAGCAAAGTATAATGAGATTTAAGGATTTAAAGCACTTTTCCCAGAATAATTAAAACTGCCTTAGAGGGATTTACTTTCCAGGATCCTATATAGTTTTCTATGCTAAGAGCACATCTTGGCTCTCCCTTAGTAGAATGTATTCTCTTTAAGGGCAGGGACTATATTCATTTTTGTCTTTGTATCCCTGAGGTTTAGCAAAGTGTTTCACATGTGACAGTTGCTTATCAAATATTTGGTAAGTATAAACATCTTTCTTGCTCCTAAGTATAAAGTATAACAAATAAAATTGACTGTTATCAGTCAGTGGCCATGGCATACATTCCATGGTTGCTATGTAAGTTAATGAGAGCAGTAACAGGAGTTCCAACTGAAGAGAATTCAGGAGAAGCTGGAGGGAGGAGCCAAGTAGTATGTGGTCTACCTTAAAAACCCTGTGTGCAAACAGAGACAACGAATGCAACAAACTGGAATTCTCCTTGTCTCCTTGTCAGGACCCTATTACTCTATCTACCTTTGATTCCTAACCGCTGGCCCTCATTTCCCACCAGACACCATTAACATTTCCCCACTCCACCCCTAGCCCTCAGCCTAGGTGTATCTTTGGTTTGACCTGGCTTCCTCTTTGGACACTGCAATTGCCTCCAGTTCATTCACACCTCACTAACCTTGACCTCTGTTTCAGACCATGTGAGTGCCTGGACTTTTCACTTCTGAGACTTTGATTCCCAGACACCAATCTCTGCTTATTTGGTTTTTATCTCTGCCCTTCCTTTCCTGCATCACGGCCTGCTCTAAAACCTCTCAGGTGCTCTGCCAAGACAGGAACACATCAGTTAGCATCATGATGCTTGGGCTTTCCCCCTTCCTGGAGGAACAGTACAACTAGGAAGAAACAGATAAGTGCCTCATGGGTAAGTGCTCTGTCAAAACGCAATGAATCTTGTGTAAAGAGAGAAGCCTGCATATGGCAAGGGGGTTGTGGTTATATAGCTCAGAAGGAGGCAAAATAGACATCTCTAGCACCCACATGTAAGAAAAAGAGTCCCACATGTGTAGTTAGGCTCCTTATGACAAGGATGCTGACCTTGTAGGGTTTAAAGCGAGACAGAATGGACATCTCTAGCCTCTTCTTCCCTCCCCACCCCACCTTTCTCCAAGGGAGATTTTCTTTCCTGCCAGGATGAGAAGCAGGAGGTGGACCAAGGGCCACCATTCTGATTCCCTCAGACAGAAATGGTACTGGAGTAGAAGTATATCTATCTGTTGTTTCCTTAAATATTGTTCATCTAAGGGATATGATCAGGTTCAAGCTAACTTTTGATTATTTTGGTGGGGGGGGGGAGAATAAGGAAGACCTCAAGCTCTATATCAAAGGCTTGACCCCTTTCCCACCAACTAACAGTTCCACAATGAACGTACATAGAGAACAGCAAGGAAACCCATTTATCTAAATTGTAGCAAAACATAAATCAGAGAAAGTATACATGGGAGTATATGTTTGCTGTTGTTTAGTCATTTCAGTTGTGTCAGACTCTTTATGACCCTATTTGGGGTTTTCTTGGTAAAGACACTGGAGTGGTTTGCCATTTGCTTCCTTGGCTCATTTTACAGATGAAGAAACTGAGGCCAACAGGTTAAGTGACTTGCTCAGAATCACACAGATAGTAAATGTCTAAGGTCAAATTTGAACTCAAGTTTTCCTGCCTCCAGACTTGGCACTCTATCCACTGCTCTCTCTCTCTCTCTGTATATGTATATACATATATGTATGTGTATATATATATATAATGTATATATATGTGTGTGTATGTATATGTGTGTACGTGTGTGTGTGTGTGTATGTGTGTGTGTGTATAATGTCCCAGGCAAAAACAGAATGAACCAGCCCTCCCCAAAAGTGTCCCAAAGGGGTAGTTCTCTTACCTCTTACCAATTTTGCACCTTCCCCTCAAGTTGGACAGGGCATTCATCACCACCAAACAGGAGAGAGTCCTAGGTAAGGGGTTTTTGTCGAAATGCAATGAATCCAACATTTAAACTTAAAAATGATAAATGTTTACTGGGACAGAATCCATTCCACTTCCTCTTACCATTCTGTTTTGATGAGGGACTAAGAAAAAGGGTAAAAAAGTTGTCATGTCTTATATTTCCTGTATGCATATGTACATTATACACAAATCATATGGATTTTTTTCATTTGTATTAGAAAATGGTTCTGACAACTGTCAACATCTGTGCGAATGTGCCCTCTTGGCCTTCATATACCATGAGCATTGGAAGATTAACCTGGGGCTTGCAATTATAGTCACTAGTTAGGAATTCAATGCTCAAGAGACCTAGATTTCTTCATTTTCTCTTCATGAAGACAACCTGAGACAAGCATCCCATTTCTCAATGACGTCCTTACTGTTATTTATTGGTAGTCTATGTGAATTTCTGTAAAGGAAATATATATATGTATACCATTAAACATTGGTGTGTATACATTTATATCTATCTATATATGTGCAAGACTCATCTATCACATATGTATATATGTATGCATAAATATATACATGCATGTACAACTATGTATATGTGAGTATATACACAAGTGTACACATGTATATATACACATATGACATGGACAAGACTTGCATAAGATGAGAAGTTGCACAAGATGAATTATGATCTGCACCATTGGAAGGAATACCTACATCAATTAGGTCATAGGTCCATTGGAGTATCGAACTGAATACACAGTTGACAAGATAAAAGAGGCCATTCTTTGCCTCATTTCTTATCTAGCCTTAAATCACTGAATGGGTGTTGCTTCAGACAAACTGAGACCTGGGAAAGATCTTAGCTTAAAAAGGCCAAGGCCTCTCACTGCATCTGGGTCATCTCTAGTTGTCCTGATCTATATCTGGCCAATGGACCCAGATGGCTCCAGAGGAGAGAATAAATCTGGTGACTTCACACAACCTTCTCTCACTTAAACCCAATTCACTTGCAATTCATCACATCACCTTCCTGTTGTCATGGTCCTCTTTGAGAACAAAGGATGAACAAGGAATGAGCAAGAGAATAATATAAATAATTTTATATAAAATTTTCTAGCTATTGCCCAGAAGTGCTATGTAAACACTAGTTATTAATATCGTTATTCTTCTCATCCTCTTTGATAGAAGTGGCCAGGTGGTACAATGGGTAGAGTGCTGGGCTTAGAGTCAGGAAGATCTGAGTTCAAATCTGGCCTCAAACACTTATTAGCTCTTCGTGAGCCTGTGTGAGTCACTTTAACCTTGATGTTTGCCTCAGTTTCCTCATCTGTAAAATGGAGGTAATAGTAGCACCTACCCTTCAGAGTCGATGAAATAATATTTGTAAAGCATTTCATATGCCTCAAAGTGATTTTTAAATGCTAGTTATTATTTCTACTATTATTATTCTAAATGTTCCTGGGACAAGTTGCTATCTTGCTATTATTCTTTTGCAGCTAGGTGACACAGTGAATAGAATTTCCAGCCTGGAGTTAGAAAGACTCATTTTAGTGAGTTCAAATCTGGCCTCAGACACTTACTAGCTGGGTGACCCTGGGCAAGTCACTTAACCCTGTTTGCTTCAGTTTCTTCATCTGTAAAATGAGATGGAGAAGGACATGGAGAACCATTCCAATGTTTTTGCCAAGAAAACCCCAAAAGGGGTCACAAAGAGTTAGAAATGACTAAAACAACTGAAGAACTCTCTCTCTCTCTCTCTCTCTCTCTCTCTCTCTCTCTATATATATATATATATATATATATATGTATATATATATAATCTTCTGCAGACTATGTTGCAGGTGAATAAAATAACTGCTTTTCTGTGTTTACATGAAAGTATTAAGATAAGAGCTCATAGATATCACCCACAGAAGACCTTTTGATTTCATTCATGGAGCTTAGCCACTTCTTGGGCTCCATCCAAAGGGAAACCCACTCGTAGTTATATTAGATAAATCTAATGCCACGCACTTCTTTTCAGCCTAGGTTATTGATCAGTTAAGTGATGTTTACATATTCCAAAAGTATTTCTGTTGGGTTTTTAATCTGTTTATCATATGCTTTGAGAATGTCTATCAATCTGCTTCCTCCTTTTTTGGCAAGAAAATGTTAATCTTTCTGTAATTAACTGCCTTAGGGTGATGGGCCTTATCGTGCAGATTCTTGTTAGAATAGTTTCTAAATCTATTATGGTCCATTTTATAGTTCTTATAGTATTCCACCTCTGACACATATTGATTGTATGACCTTAGGGTCTCTCAGGAGTCTAAGCATCTTTCTAAGACTATATACTGGGGGAGAAGATGCTAATCTGCATCTACAGAAGGGATTTCTAATCCATCATTTCCTATACTCATGAAATCACAAGACCAGTCTATCCCAATTCCTAAAATTTTCCTTTCTAAATAGAAAGCAATGGAAGTAATTTTGAAGAAGGTAGGATTTCATCTAAGTCTTGAAGGAAGTCAGGGAATGCAGGAGGCAGAGAGATGAGGAGGGAGGGCATTCCAGGCATGGGGAATGACTATTGGAAAAGCTTGGAGTTGGGAGATGGACTGTCACGTATGAAGAGCAGCAAGGCCAATGTAATGAAATAAAAAAAATACATGGAGGGCAGTAAAGCATAAGAAGATTGTAAAGACAGGAAAGGGCTAATTTGTGAGAGGTTTTAACAAGGATTTCATATTTTTTTTCCTAGAGACAATAAGGAAAAATTGGAGTTTTTGAGCAGGGCAGTGACATGGTCAAGCTTAGGCTTTGAGAAGATTTCTTTGGCAGCTGAAATGAGGGTCTAAAGGAGAAGGAAGCCAATTAGAATATTATTGCAATAGGTCAGGCTTGAGGTGATGAGGGCCTGCACCAGCATGGTGGCTGTGTGAGTGTTGAGAAGGGGGCATATATAAGAGATATTGGGAAAGTTAGAAAGACAAATTTTGGGAAGTGATTGAGTAGGTGGGTTGACAGCAGTCCAGGATAGGAGTCCAGAATGACAATGAGGTTTCAATCCTGGATAACTGGGTGGACAGTGGTGCCTTAAAAAATGACAAGGAAGTTTAGAAGAGGAGAAGTTTTGGGTAAGAAAAGAACAAATGTTATTTTGGATATGTTGGCATTGAGATTTTTATAGGATATCCAGTTCAAGATGTCCAAGAAGCAGTTGGTGATGCAAAAATGAAGGTCAGAAGAGAGGTTAGGGCTGGAGAGATAGATCTGAGAATTATTTGCATACAAACAATAATTGAGGGGGGTGGAGCCAAGATGGCTGCTGGGAAGCAGTGACTGGCGTGAGCTTCCCACCAAGTCCCTCCAAAAACCTATAAAACAATGGCTCTGAACCAATTCTAGAGCTGCAGAACCCACAAAGTGGCAGAGGGAAGCAGGGCCTCAACCCAGGAC
>CM053622.1:200528480-200549081 GCA_028646595.1 Phalanger gymnotis | reverse complement strand
AGGTCTGGTACATGCCACAGCTCAGTATTTCAGGATGCCAGGGCACTTTCCGCTGGTCTCCTGGTCTGGTAGGTCCGCGTCTGGTCTGTTCGCGCCGTGCGCTCTGGGCTCAGCTCCGCTCCCCTTGGCTGGGGGCTGGGAGGTCCATGTGGGACAGACCTTACCCAGAGACCATCCAGGCTGTCCTGGGGTGGGGCCCTGCTTCCCTCTGCCACTTTGTGGGTTCTGCAGCTCTAGAATTGGTTCAGAGCCATTGTTTTATAGGTTTTTGGAGGGACTTGGTGGGGAGCTCACGCCAGTCACTGCTTCCCAGCCGCCATCTTGGCTCCGCCCCCTTGACTCACTTCTTAAAGATGCCTTTTCACTGAATGGGCATTACCTCACTCACAGTGAGAACCTGAAAAGGCCTTAGCCTAAAAGGGCCAGGTTCTCCCATTGCATCCTGGGCCATGTCCAGTCATCCTGGTGAGTATCAGGCCACTGGACTCAGATGACTCTGAAGGAGAAAGTGAGGCTGGTGACCTTGCACAGCCCTCCCTCACTCAAATCAAAGTCAACTGCAAGTCATGTCATCATCTCCCTGATGTCATGGTCCTCTTCGAAAATGAAAGACATTGTGGTAGCACAGAATTGGCAATCAAGAGGATGTGCATCAATTGGGAAATGGCTAAACAAGCTGTGGTATATGAATGTAATGGAATACTATTGTGCTATAAGAAATGGGGAACATACAGACTTCAAAATAACCTGGAAAGACCTATGTGATATGCTGAGTGAGCAGAGCAGAACCAGGAGAATGTTATACACAACCACAGACAAATTGGTTCTGCAATGACTAATTTTGATAAACTTGGCTCTTCTCAGCAATGCAAGGTTTAAAGACAACTCCAAAGGACTCATGATGGAGAGAGCTATTTACATCCAGAGAAAGAACTATGGAGTCTGAATGTAGACTGAGACAAACTATTTACTCTCCTTTTTTTTCTCTCTCTTTTTTTTTGGTTTTGTTTCTTCTTTTGCATGATTCATTCCATTGTTCATAATTCTTCTTTACACCTTGACCATTGTGTAAATAAGTTTAATGAGAAGCTATATGTAGAAGATATATTGGATTCCATGCTGTCTTGGGAGGGAGGGGGAAGGGAGGGGAAGAAAATTTGGAACTCAAAAACATGCGGACCTAAGTGTTGTAAACTAAAATTAAAAATCTTAATTTAAAAAAAGAAGAAAATGAAGGACAAACACAACATGTGGGGAGCCTAGCCATTTCTGTATCCATAGAGGATTGACCAAAAGAGCTCCCTGATCAGTTTGATAAGTTTCTTAAGAGGTGAGCTTTTATATGAGATTTTGGCATAAGAGATTGATCAAGAGACATCCCCAATGAAACTAACCAGCTCTCAGAGTGGGAAACCTTTGACTATGTAATAAACTCTGATAAGACATTAAATGGCGGCCACTCAACCCTGGGATTTGAAGTTCTTCCCAATTTGGGAAGAGAGGAAACTTGTGTTGTGTGTTTGTCCTTCGTTCTCAACGAGGACCGTGATATCAGGGAATCATGACATGACTTGCAACTTTAATTTGAGTGAGGGATGGCTGTGCAAGGTCACCAGCCTCACTTTCACCTCCAGAGCTATCTGGGTCCAGTGGCCTGATATTAATCAGGATGACTGGAGATGGCCCAGGATGCAATGGGACACCCTGGCCCTTTTGGGCTAAGGTCTTTTCAGGTTCTCGCTTTGAGTGAGGTAAGGTCCATTCGCTGGATAAGCCTCTTTAAGAAGCAACTTATTAACTGCATGGCCCTGGGCCAGTCATTTAACTAACTTTTTTTAGCCTCTTTTTTTTTTTCTGAATAATGGTGAATAATATACCTAATTCATTGGATTCTCAGGAAGATTGAATAAGATATGTTTTAAAAATTTGTAAAACTTCTTTTTCCTGTAATTTTGGGAGTTCCTACAAGTCTTAAAGGAGTACTAACTATAACATCAACAGACTCAAATTCTGCTTATTTGAATAAAGATGCAATAATATTTTCCAAAATGAATAGCAACATTAACTGATCGCTGGGTAGATCTTAAAAATAAACAGTTTGCATAAGGGATGAACAACCAGGCACTCTGGATAGATAAAGGAAATATAAAAATGGTCTCAGACATACTTAGCCCCTTAAAAATATTTTTATTAGGGAAAAATTAGTTTTATTTCCTAATAGAATACTTTCTTCCCCAAAAGAATTATGTTCTCTCTTCATATTCTCTGATTAAGATTATTGCCTTTAAACATAATAGTCTTAATTTTGAACAGAGGTTATACAAGATGAATCCTCACATAGAAAGGTATAGCACCCAATGGGAGTTTTGAGGAATGAGAGAGATACAGAGACAGAAAAGGGAGAGAGTGAGAGAGAGAGAGACAGAGAGAGAGAGAGACAGACAGAAAGACAGAGACAGAGAGACAGAGAGAGACAGAGAGAAAGGGGAGAGGAGAATGGAGAGGTGGCAGTCATCCAAGAGCTGCACTGTGACCATGGCATTTAGTGTCCACCACCTCTGAAGTTCCCTTCTTCAAGACCATGAGCTATGATTTCTAAATGGGCAAGTGGAGAGGTGGACAGCTGTGATATTTTTTTTTAACCATAGCCTCAAGAAATGGCCAATTGCTGTATCATCTCTACCTTGTTTTTTTAATTCTATTAAGGGACATATTTGCTGAATTTAATATTATTTATTATAATTATTTTGTTTATAACTATAATATATGTAATTATTTATAATTATATATTATAATTATATTAAAATAATATAATTATTTACTATAATCACCTGTGATTGACTTATTTTGTCTGATGTTCTTTTGTGTCATGAAGGTAAAATTGGAAGCATAACTTGGAGTGATTTTTCCTATCACAAAGCCAGAAGCTCAACTTCCACTAATTGGGTGAATTAACACAAGCCATTTCATCACTACACACCCATCCAAGGAAGGAAGGAAACAAGTTTTAGGGTTTTTTTTAAAGCACCTACTAAGTGCTAAGCACTTTACAAATATTATCTCATTTGATCTTCACAACAACCTTGGGACATACATCCTATTTTTGTCTTCATTTGGCCACAGAGGAAACTGAAGTAGACAGAAGTAGTGTGACTTGCCCATTGTTACACAACTGGTAAATCTGAGGCCAGATTAGCCTGAGGTCTTCCTAGTCTATTCCAAGTGCTCTATCCATTGAGTTACCTAGCTGCCTTTGAAGGATAGAATAAATATGAATAAAAGCCAAATTTTATGTCTGCTCCATATACAAAAGCCAAAGAGTAATTAGATGTTATAATTATATCTCCCTATAGAAAGTGGACATACCCACTCTTGTTGAAAGGTCATGGGACACTTAATGAAGTCTCAGTGAGTGAAGCCTGCTCCCAAAATTAATTGAATGACCCCAAATCTCAGTGCTGGCCTGTAAAGGTCCTACAGATTGTTCTCAGTGCCTCCTGACTCATTCCTTTCTGACCTTCTAGAAAGAGTCAGAGAACCTTTAATAAATAGCAGGAACTATTCATGTTGGTTTGAAAGAGACAGGTGGCAGACAGCTGCTTGCCTGTGGAACCCAAGAGAGCTATTGCTGAGTCCCTGTCTCCTAGTTATAGAAGAAGGAATTACCTAGGCAACACGGTTCCAGAATGTCACCTTCTAGCCAGAGAAGGGAAATTTCTTTGGCAGCACCAACTTTAAGGAGTAGTTTGAAAGAACTACCAAGTTCAGGAGTCTTGCAATTCAGCTTTCTATCCAGAGAAGAGGAATTTCCTAGGCTGTTGGATACCAGAATTTAGACTTCTAGACAAAGATTTCTTGGGTAGCATTAGCCCTATGGATTAGCTCACAAGTGACCCCAAGTTGGTAGGTTCAGAGATATATAGCTTCCTATTCTGAGAAAGGAAATGTCCTCTGAAGCATGTCTGTTGGAGGAAGAAGAGGATTTCTCATATGGTACCAATGGTGGAAAGAAAAGTAAGGGAATAAAATAACATATCAGAGCTAAAGACCTGAATTTTCTCTCTGCTTTTGCTGAGTTAGACAGTGCAGGCCCATTGAGATAGGGTCACCCATCTCACAGTCGGAAGTATCTTTCCTTTCTGGGGAGCTCTGTGTGAGAGACACTCTGAAGGCTTAGACTCCCCCAGAAAGGAAAGACAGTTCTGAATGTGAGAGGGGCATGAGAAGGACTCACTGTAATGAGAGGGTATTCATCTGTCTAGCAACCCCAAGTATGTTTCCTCCAAGGGAGTTCAAATGTATGCTGTCTCACCTGGTGATCTTATCAGCTCCCATGGATTCATTTGTCATCTCTATGAGATGATTCTCAGATCTCTGTATCTACCCTGACTTCTAGTCCCACATCACCAACTGGCTATTGAATGTTTTGAACTGAATGTCCCATAGGCATCTCAAACATGCCTAAAACAGACCTCATTATCTTTTCCCCAAAACCATCTTCTGAAATTCTCTATTACTGTCAAGGGTAATGCCATCCTTCTCGTCATCTGGATTCACAATTTCAATGTCATTTTCAACCCCCACTTTTTCTCACTTATACATGGATCAATTGGCAAAGCTTGTCATTTCTATTGTCACAAAATCTCTTGTATACATCCCTTCTCTCTACTAACACCTTAGTTCATCTACATCACCTTAGTTCAGGCCTTCATCACTTCTCACATAGACTAGTATAATAGCATCCTAATTATTTTGGTTCCTTCAAGTCACTCCCCACTCCAATCCATCTCCCTCATAGCTGTGAAATTAATTTTCCTAAAGTGCTGGTCTGAGCATGTCACCCCCAAATTCAATAAATTTCACTTGTTCTCTGGCACTTCTAGGATCAAATATAGACTCCTCCACTTGGTATTTTAAGTTATTTACAATCTGGCTCTTCCCTGTCTTTTGACTTTTCTTATGCTTTTCTCCTCTGCAAACACTCTATGTTCCAGCTATACCAGCCTCCTTGCCATTCCTCAGACACTGCTCATCTCCATGCCTTTTCATAGGACTGTCCTTCATGCCCAGGATTCTTCCTGAACTTTCCTCTGCCTCCTCCATTCCTCCAAGACTCAACTTAAACATTTCCTTCTGTAGGTGTCTTTTCTGGTTCTCTCCCCAGACTGCCTTGCCCCTCAGTTGTTATCTTGTTACTGCTTTACATGTATGCATCTTCTATTAGAATATAAGCCCTTGAGGGCAGGGACTGTTCTTGAATCTTGTATCTTCTAGTGCTTGGCATATGGTAAATAATTAACAAATATCTGTTGTCTGATTGATTGATTGATTGATGAGAGGTCATTTAATAGCATCTTACAACTAATGAAGGAATCCTACTAACTCATGAGACTCAGGACAATCTGTCAGAGGACAAGCTATTCCTTTTTGTCATGGCTTTGTTAAAAAGTTCTTCCCTGTGGTGAACTAAAATCTGCCTCCATGTAACTTCTATTTCTTGGTCCTTGCCCTGCCCTCTGGAACCAGCCACAATAAGTCTTCTCTTAGATAAATCAGAAGTCTCTTCCAAACAGTAAACCCTTAATTATTTAAAGACAACCATCATATCCTCCCCCTTCTCTTTTCTAGGCTCAACATTCCCAGCTCCTTCAACAATTCTTTATAGAAAACAGTTTCAGACTCCTCGCTGTTCTAATCACCCAGCTCTGCACTGGTTCTGCTTTGTCAAAGTCCCTCTTAAAAAAGAGAATCCTAGCATTGAACACAATACTCCAAGTGGAGTGTGGCCATGGCAGAGAGGAGCTATTTTCTCCTTGTTCTGGATGTTTTCCTTCTATTAGTGAAGACTAAAATTGCATTAGCTCTTCTGGTTGGCATGGCATCACACATGGTAACACATATAGAGCTGTTATTCTGCTAAAAACCCCCAATCTTTAGCTGAAGTAGCTAGGTGGTGAAGCAGATGGAGTGCTGAGCCCATAGCCAGGAAGATCTGAATTCACATCCAGCCCCAGAAAGGTACACTGCTGTGGGGTGACCCTAAGTGCAGTGAGTAGAGCACCGGCCCTGGAGTCAGGAGGCCCTGAGTTCAAATCCAGCCTCAGACACTTGACACGTGTACTAGCTGTGTGACCTTGGGCAAGTTACTTAACCCCAATTGCCCTGCCAAAAAATGAACAAACAAATCATCTATCTGATCTCTTCTAAAATATGGCCCAGAATCTTCACCAAGCTCACAAGTTTTTAGTTGTGTTAATGTAGGTAGCATGTCTAAGTACTTGAGCATGAGTCATTTGATTTAAGACTAAAGGACACCTTAGAACTCATCTAGTCCCACCTCCTTGTTTTTTACTGAGGATACAGAGCCCCAGACAAAAAATATATACATAGACTGAGCCCCAGAGGGGAGATATATTTGCTCAAAGTCACATAGATAATAAATGGGATTAGCCAAAATCCTGTTCATCTGTCTCTAAATCCATTAAAAATTTCACTACACAATGTTGCTTTTCAATCAACAAGGATATGTACAATCAGAATAGGAAGCGGGCCAGTCATATACCAAATGTGAGGGATAAGAACAGATGGGCAACCTGAGGGCTGTCCTGGCAGCCAAGAAATACTAAACCAAAAGAAAGACTCGGCAAGTTCAGTGTATCTCCTGCAGGAAATTTACCAAAAGATCTGGACAATGATTGCACAAGAAGAAAATCTTGGAGGGGTTGAGATCTGACCCTATAAAGCAAAAGTGTCAAACTTGGAGCCTTTTGTTATGGCCGGAAACAGATTAAAATGTAATTGGGAAATGTTTAACAAAATAAATAAAAATAAGATATACCATTGATAATGTAAATATGTGTTTTTGTTGTTGTTTTGGGTTTGTTTTTTGTTTTTCTTTAGGAACAGATAGCAAGTTTATTTGGTGAAAGTAGAGAGCAAATAGGCCGAAGAGGACCTATGGTGGGGGTTGGAAGTAAGGATGTTGGTAACCCTGAAAATGTAGTTAGTCGCTTCAGGGGTAAGAGAATGATTTTCACACTGAGAAAGTTAGGGGGTTCTTTGTGGAAAGTGGATTTGTTCTCAGCCATTCAGCACCGTCCAGACTGGCTCTTCATAGTTGATACAACCATTGCTGTCTTCATGCCCTGCCACCAACACTTCCATTACTTCCTCTGTCATCTTCTCATGCAGGGTGATGAGGACATGTGGAACTGCAGCCTCCATGGCTGTGCCGTTCCCTTCTTATCAAACACCCGAAGCCCTTCTACGTAGTCTTCATATGTGCCCTGGTCCTCAGTCTTTGCTATGGCCTGCAGCATTGGCAGAAAGTGTTCAAAGTCCAGCACCTTCACAGTCATCTCATCACTCTTGGGATTCCCTAAGACCCTGAGCACCTACCTCAGCTTTGGGAGGATTCTGGCCCAGAGCTTGCAACATGTCCCCACACTGGGTGCATAAGATCTTTCCAGCCCCTATTGGGTCAAAGAGCTGGAAGACCTCCTTGAGCCCTGCTGTCTGATCCTCCATGAAGTCACACATCTTGGCCACTCGTGCGTACTGCTGCTGTATTTAATGGCTCCTGAATTTGTGTTTTTTAAGAAAATATGTAGCCTTTGGTGATCCATTTCTATCTGAGCTTGATATTACTACTATAAAGCAATGATAATATGAACCAAACAATGGATTGATATATCTAAGTCCTATCTTTTTAACACAGTCTTAGCAAATATCTAAGACCTAAAAGCAAAGTGAAAGTATCCCTGAGAAAATCAGGACGACCTTATCTTTCTTTTTCTAAAAATTTAATGGAATCTTTTTGTGAAATAAGTGACCCAAGCCACCTCTATAGAAGCAGCTTGGCCAAAAGGAATGGTGTCAAAGTCAGGAAGATCTGGATTGACACCTGCCTCTAGCAAATATGGAGGGAATGACTCTGAACAAGTTGCTTAATGTCTTAGTGCCTCCCCCTCAGCCCCCTGTAACTCTCCAAGACCCTTAAGTTGTGTTCGTAGTATGAGTTCCTCATAAGGGAACCCCCCCCATCAACGAAATCACAGGTCTGATCAAAGCATTAAGAAATCCTAGTAGAATACTATAAAGCCCCCTTGTGATTCGGGATTGTTTCTCTTTCTGTTTTTATGTATACAGTGTCTAGAACCCAAGAGCTTTTAAAAAAAAAAAACACCTGTTGCATTGAATTGACACACAATCAATAGGAAGTGGTTGGAAAAGACAGGAAATAGAGGGGTAGCATCGGTACCCGTGGGTGGAGCAGATACAATAGAATTTGTGTGGGCCTAATGAAGAGCCATTTGAAAAGCTGTTTTCAACATCCTCCCTACTCTTGTCAAAACATGATTTCCCAGCAGCTGAGCCATATCAGCCCTTAGCACTGAAATTTAGAAAGATTAGGAAAAGGAAAGGAAAAAAAAAGAATTACTTCAGGTGTTTCACAGAGAAAGTAAACCTGTCCTTTATCTATAGATACACCAACCAATCTTTTAAAATCATATTTTCTACATTGTTCATTGTAGCAAGTGTTTCCCATTTGGATTTTCTATTTTAGTTTTGGTATTGCCAACCAGCCTACAATCTATTCACAGGAGACACCTGTTTCTTCCCCATGGAAACAAATCAGTTTGCCCAGCTACTGGGAGGAAGGAGGAGCAAAGAATATGCTGGCTGACACCTAGGTAAGTGATTGTTGGAAAATGGGCCCCAAAGTATATTGGCTATTGTCTTACTATTCCCCATGGAAAGCACCCTCTCCCCATCTTATTGGGAATGAAGACAGAAAAATTCTGAATGATTTCTGCTGCTTTGTTGTTGTTCAGATCTGAGTCAAAAGGTAGATGGTTATGTTCTTTTATCTGGGTCTCATTTGAATGCTCATTTCCTTGTACTTCCTATAACAGTTTTCTATTTCATGGTACAATGGAAAACTCTGAGTAAGGAGTCAGAGGACCTTGGTACCAACCCCATTTCTGTCATTTACTATCTGTGTGACCTTGGACAAATCACTTCTCTGGCTTGAATTTCCTCATCTATTAAAATGAAGGGATTGGTCTAGGTGTGGCATGTGGTCCCTCTCAACTTTAAATCTGTGATCTGATGAGCCTCATTGTGTTTGAGAGAGATATTTGCTAAAGATGGTTGAAACCTTGGGGCTTCCTTAGGGTTTTAAAAACGTATATGACTCCCTAACTTTTCTTCTGACTAAATGCAAAGTCTGACCTTGGAAGGAAATTAAGACAGACTCCGCTCTGAGGAGAATGGTAGAATTTAATCCCATTCGAACTTCTGGTGGTTGATTGGGCTTAGCCAGCTCATGTGGAAATTGGGTACAAATTTGCTGAAAACGTGCTTCTGAAATGAGCTAAGATGGGTGAATTGAAGCCCCAAATCCTCTGGTGAGTTGTAGTCTGCAAGGATGGAAAGAGAGCAGAGTTTACTGGTTATGTAATAAAATGAGGCCATTATCGGATGCATCAATGTTCTTTCCAGCACCAGGCTTTACAACAAGAGAGTTGAGAAGAATCTGGGCTAGCCCAGAGTTCGAGGGTTAGTGTTCGTTGGTCTGAGCTAATTATTGTACCCATCACTGAGAGAATAGCTTCTCTGTAGAGGAACATTGTAGGTCCTGTAGGGATGACAGCAAACAGTTGATTAGCTGATAATAAAACATTTGGCAACTGTGAGAATTACCATATTAGATTACACGGAATTCTCCTGCATGGTTTTTCTTTTTTAAACACAAGTACAGCAGACTATTATTGGATGTTGTCAGGGGATGGAAGTGTTCTGGTTATTGAGAGTTGCCCAGATATAGCAAGTCATCACACATAAGTTAGCAATTTTCAAACAATTATCACGCAAGCACAACCAGGAACTATGCTCAAAGCAATTTAACCTTTGATGATTCATCCCCATAGATTTCTAACAACATAGATCAGCACCTTCTCTTCAATTTATAGTCATAGAGAACTTAATGGAGACATTGACAGGTGAGGGAACTTGCCCACAATCACAGAGGCATCTTGGAAGCTGGGTCTCCCTAACTCTAAGACCAGCCTGACTGCTCTCCATAGACCAATGGAAATGCAAACAAAAAGTTTTCATTTCCATAGCACTTTCCTCACAAAAACCATGCTGTTTGAAGGAAAATAAGGCTCAGAAATTTGCATTAGCTTGTTCATAATTATTTACCTAGAAAACGTAAGAGCATTTAGTAAAGAAATAGTAAAGAACACGTCTCACATTCTTTACTATTGTTGGCCCGTAAGTACAATGTAAGAGTCAGGGTTAATGGAGTTTTGATTAATAGAATGATAGATAAAGAGTTTACCACATCTACCTGAAACTATTCTGCCCCTACTGGCTCTACTGGTTATGAGTCAGGAGAGAGGGAGATGGGGAACAGGGAACAGAAGGAAACAGGGTTCAAGGCTAGCCCCTAGTTTTAGCCTCGATATCTGTTAGGGAAATAGGTAGCACTTCCCTTTGGGACATGGTATTAACACTCCCAGTCCATGTCTAGGGTTTATAAGTTTAAGGAGTCCTGATACAGAGCCAGGGGTCAGTCATGACGAGGTGAATTCCTGTGAGATGCTTAAGAAAGAGGAAGAACTATGGAGGCAGAAGTGAGTAAAGTGGAAAGGTTTGTTTGTTTGTTTGTTTTTTCAGAACCTACTGACCATTAGAAAGGCAGGGGAAGAGATGCCATTGGAATGGGTCATCCTCAGGTGGAGAATAGCATCAGAGATTTGGCCTGGGAGTGGGAGGGAAGAACAGAGTCAGAGCAGGCTTCTCTTTTCCTGATCCTTAGTCATGGGAGTTACGAATGGCCAGTGCCTGACAAATCAGACCCACTGAGGCAGCACTATGAAGGTACCACTGGTTAATGACAAAGGGTCTCAGATCTTAGACCGAATATCCTAATCAGGCAACTCTAAGATGGCAGGGAAGGATCTCAGTACTCAAGGGACTGGACTTCTATGACCCAGGGCCCAGAGTAGATGGGTCACAGGTCACTACAAACTCCTTATATGGTGGAGCATAACTACCTATTGAACACTGGTGGGGTAAAAGAAGAAGGAATCCCAATGTAATTTCTTTTCACTAACTATTTTTTAAAAAATCCTGGTTCAGGCCTCACCCTGATCAATTAAAGGCAAACTCAGGATATAAGACCAAAAAAAAGAATTTATTGGTACCCCAAGTTATCAGACAGTTGGAGTGGGGCGGGCTGCTAAATCCAAGCTCCAGCCTGTTTTACAGACAGTAGTAGGACAATTTACATATAAGGGTAAGGCAATCTGGATTGGTTGACATTTTAATGAGGCATAAGTGTCATCTCCGTTCCTTTGAATTACAGCATCATTGGGAGAGATTAGTTCTCTGGTGATGAGAGTAGTCTAAAGGGGACCTGATGCCTACACTCTGGTTGAACACAGTACCTGAAGGTTGAGCGAAGTTAAAATCCGCAGATCACTCAGACTATATTTTGCCCAGTGGCCTGAATTTGCATATAACTATTTCTGATTTCCTTAGCTGTATCAAGGAATTATATAATAGGTAGAGAAGGTGGGGCTGCTCACATAGGAAGAAAGAGGAATGACAAGAGACAACCAGCTGGCTCTTCTTGAATCCTTCTGATGTCAGGAATAAGTGAGGAAGACCTCCAGAACTTATGGGAGAACTGGATTGGTAGGCTGGATGCTTGGAAGAAAGTTCCAAATCTATGAGATCGTAGACCTGTTTGAATACTTGGGATTTCCTCACTATCAACTTGGGAACACTGCCTGTGTGGGAATTCCCTCCACTCATCCTAGTAGGGAGCAGCTTAGCATAAAGTTATCATTTGTCTAAGGTCACACAGCCAGATTTGAACTCAGGTTTTTCTCACTTCAAGCTCAGTTCTCTGTTGACTATACCATGCTGCTCCCATGTCTGCCTCCAGACATGTCCTATCCAAAGTTAACAAGCCACTTCAGAATCCAGAGACTGGCTTTGCAGCTCTGGCATTAGCATTTGGGAATGAATCTCATGACACCAACTTAAAGCTAGTGTAGGCTTCCTGGGCTACATTTCATTACTTGAACTCTCTCCCTGCCTTTCCCATGCTGCCATTGTTTGTTTGTTTGTCAGTGACCTTTTTATCTGATTTAAGCTGAGCTGCTTTGGTGGAACAATCTTTGCC
This sequence comes from Phalanger gymnotis, assembly GCA_028646595.1. Taxonomy (NCBI): domain Eukaryota; kingdom Metazoa; phylum Chordata; class Mammalia; order Diprotodontia; family Phalangeridae; genus Phalanger; species Phalanger gymnotis. Next base: position 200,536,882 of record CM053622.1, on the reverse strand, counting down.
CTGAGGAATTGTGTAGTGCTTTGGAAGGCTTACTGTTTGTTTTCTAGACAATTTAAAAGTCTCGTATTTAAAAGTCACTTAAATTTAATCTTGAAAATAACATTTGCCAGAGAGAACCAAAGCAGCTAAGAGGTCCCCACAGTTTGGTCAATGGATAGTAACAGACATTTGGCTTGTAGGGTCCACCTAGACACTTGAGGTTTCGTAATAATATTATGCTTTGAATAATACTGTGCTGTGAAATTTGCAACATGCTTTTTCTCACATGATAGTATTCCAATTCGTTAATCACTTATATAGTTCCCCAGAGCAGCTAGGTGACCCAGTGGATAGTTCTGGGCCTGGAGTCAAGAAGACTCATCTTCATGAGTTCAAATTCAGCCTCAGACACTTACTAGCTGTGTGACCCTAGATAAGTCACTTAACCCTATTTGCCTCAGTTTCCTCATTTGTAAAATGAGCTAAAGAAGGACATGGCAAACCACTCTAGTCTCTCTGCCAAGAAAGCCCCAAATGGGGTCACAGAGAGTTGGGCACAACTGAAATGACTCAACAACAGCCTATGACTCCAGTGCTTCTACTACATCAGGGTGTCTCCATCCCTGGAGTCCTAAAAGTTTGTTGAGGTTTCAATCTCCCTGCCAGCCCAATCACCTATGCCACCCTAGGGCATCAAACCCGTGGTTAAATCCACTTTGCCCTGGTTTTCCTTAGCCTCCTGCCTGAGGGAGGAGAGCCATTTGGTTCCTTCCTAGAGGGCCAGTTTGGAACACAATTTGGAGGCCTTGCTTTCACTTCAGATGATATGAGCAAAGCAGGGAACTATGTGATTTCCTTAGAGGATGTAGATAGCAGATATGTGAAAGTGAATACAATGCCTTTTCCGGGTCAATAGAGCCACTCTCTGTGTATTTCCTTAAGTAAAAAAAGAATCATTTAAAAATAATATTTACATTTATATAGCATTTCAAGATTTGTGAAACATTTTCTATACAATATCTCATTTCATCCTAAGAAAGACCAAGTGAGGGAGTGACCCCATTTTACAGACTGGGAAACAGAGACTTAGGAAAGTTAAAGGACTTGCCCCAAACCACACAGCTATTTTTTTTTTAAGCACATGTAAGAAATGTCAATTATTGCAGATTTCTCTAGGTGACTCCCCTTCCAATCCCATACAAAGGCACTCCCTTATGCTTTCTGGAAGACTGTCTCCCTTTGCATCTGGAAAGGAATGCTCTGAATACTATATAATGTGGTACCTTGGGGAAAAGACATCAGGAGCAATGCATAACAATCTGGAACATCTTCATAATGATAAGTAGGCAACCACAATGCTGAGCACACCTTTCACTTCAAGCATTTCTTGTACTTCAGAAAAGCTATTAAGACTCATATGAAGAATATAGATTTTTTTCATTAACATAGCAATAATTAGCTCTTGGTTTTAAATAGTAATCCACTTTGGGGTGGTGATTCTTTGTAATGATAATGGTATGCAATAGTCGTATTACATGATTAGGCTTTAAGTCTTTGTAACAGCTATATAATTTTTAGGTAGAAGGTGGCTATTCTTACCCCCACTGCACAGAAATAGGGAAACAGAGGCTCAGAGAATATGACATTCCAAAACTGGTATAGTAAAAAGAGTAAAACTTTAACTCAGGCTCTTCGGGATTCTAGTCCTACTTGACCAACATGTCTCCCATAAATCCTGTCCAAACAATTCGGGTAATTTATCTGCCTTCCCCTAAATAGATGTCAACCCCACCACCATCCATTTCCAAGTGAGAGGATAAGGAGATTCAGAACTGTTGATGTAAAGGTTTGGAGGGCTTGCATAGAAGAAATAGGTAAACAAATAGGTGGTCCTGAGAGTCTTGGGTTTTTTTGGTTTTTGGTTTTTTGGGGGGAGGCAGGGCAGTTGGGGTTAAGTGACTTGCCCAACGTCACACAGCTAGTACATATGTCAAGTGTCTGAGGCTGGATTTGAACTCAGGTCCTCCTGACTCCAGGGCCGGTGCTCTACTCACTGCACCACCTAGCTGCCCCAAGAGTCTTTCATTGTACCAGTCACCTAGAATTGGGAAAAAGGGGAAGGGAACAGGGAGTACATGAGCTGAACCCCAACAGTTTTACTCCCTTGACACCGTCTGGCAAATGGGGGAATGGGAGGAGCAGCAGGGCCCTGAACTGTAGGTTCCTAGCATGCTTTAAAATACCTGCACTATTCGCAAAGCTGAGGATAGTGTCATAAAATAAACCATGCATTGGTTATTGTAAAGCTATAATCGTATTTCTTCCAACTCCAAATACAAAGATATTTGTTTCCCAGAGCTCCCACTCCATTCATTTGCTAGATTTTATGTTAACTTGGGGCATCTAATTCCATTTATTCATTGGTAGAATGGTGACTTTGTTAGCAGTGACATTCCTTGCAATCTTTCAGTTGCTATCAAAGCTGGCTTCAAGTCCCAAAAGAAAAGAAAAGAATTTTGGAGAAGAAAACTGAGTTACTGAAAACCAAAGGAGAAGGAATAGGAGAGTCAGGAGGAAGTCTTTACCCAAGTAGTTGATGCAGTGCTTACCTGAAGACAGCCCAACAAAGTTGTCAAGCTGGTGCCTAGATGAGGCTCCTCTGACAAAGCCAGTACAAGAGCAGGACCACCAGGATGACCTCAAGGTTTTGGAGCAGCAGCACCCTCGCCAAAAGGAGGGAATCTCTCAGGAGATCAAGGATGAAGTCATTCAAGAAGAATCCCATCACCTTGGCCTTGGTGAAATAGGGCTAGTTCAGACAGAGCTGTGCCATGAAGGGAGCATGAGTGTAGAAAATCCTCATGACTCAGAGGGGTCAAATGGAACAGACCCACAAATCGATGATAAAGAAGACCTGAAAACTCAGCATCAAGAGCAAGGCAAAGGACAATCAAAGGGGCTCCTTGGGTTGCTAGAGGAAGAAGTTGTGAAGGTGATAAGATTGTGGCAACAGTGGGGAGTAAATGAGGTGGTTAAAGTTATGCAAGAACAGCATCTCTCCCAAGTAGAAGAAGTGCGGAAAGTAATATACCAACAGTGGACAGAGGAAGAAAACCTCATCCAGCATGGCTCCAGAAAGGAGCAAGGAAGTCTGGTGCAATCACAGAGGAGACAGGACCATGAGCATTCATTGGGGAACTGGGATCGGTGTCAGAAGAAGGAAGGAGATGAATCCCCGCTGCCCCGACAAGATGGAAAATTGTTCGAAGTGATATCCACAGAAGCCCAGTTAGGGAAAGATAAAAAAAACTGTGCATCAACAAAGCCAAGACAAAGGAGAGCCAATACAAGAGGAGGTTTCAAAATTATCCCAAAACAAAGACCAAAAGGATGATGAGCCCAAAGCATTGCATCTAGAACAGCAAAAGGAAAACATTACCCTCTTAACAGGGATATCCCAAGTTCTGCAAGTGATAAAACAGCAACATCAGTGTCAAAAGGAGGCCGTTTTGAAAGTGATGCACCAGCAGCAGACCCATCAAGAAGAGGCAATTTGGAAGGCCATTGGTCAGCAATGTCAAGCAGAGGTGGTTCTCCAGGTCATGCATCGAGGATGGCAGCACCAAGTGGAAGCCATTCTGAAGACTATGAAGTTGCAGCAGCAATCCCAAGAAAAGGCAATTTTGAAAGTGATGAGGCAGCTGGGGCTTCAAGGGCCATGTGAGGAAGAGAATGATAACAAGGCAGCAGAACTGAACCAAGAGGAAGAAAATAAATCAAAGAAACACAAAAGAGACATTCCTAATTATTTTGTAGCAATTCCAATAACCAATGACCAGGTACAGTAGTTTGCAGATTTGATGATTTTCTTTGGGAACTTTAGGATAATATTAAGGATTTCAAAGATATTGTTCTAAATTTGTGCTATTTGTTATATAATATGATGTAAAATGATAATGTAGTCTTAGTTCAATTTTAAGTTTATTAAGCATAAAGTTATATGCATAAATGTACGTATGTATACATGTATTTATATTTATACATGTATGTGCATATTCCTTGTGCTACCAAAATATAGAGGCAGCCTGTATGTATGTGTTCTTCTATACAGAATTATGTTATTACTGTATCTCAGAATTTCATAAGAATCATGCTTAAGGAGAGATTTGAATGGAGGGTAGCTAATTTGTGGAACAAATAAAGAGAAAGTATTCTCTCAAGCATCATCAGAACATAGAGCAAGTGTCATAAGGGACATTAGAACGGACTTGTATAATTCTCTCATTTTATAGATAAGGAAACTTGTCATTAGAAATTAAAAGCAAAACAAAGGCCCTAGGGAGTTCTGGTGGAAAATAAAGTTGAGAGGATCTCCTAGTACAGCCAAGTGTCTCTCTTGCTAGAAAAACAAACAAACAAATCCTTAGACTAAAGAAGAAGCAAGGATCACAATTCCCTTATTTGTTGGGTAGGTGGTACAATGGATAGTGTGGAAGCAAGGAAGACCTGAGTCTAAATTCTGCTTTAGTCTCTACCTGTGTGACCCTGGACAAGTCATTTAACCTGCATTTGAATAATTTTTTCCAATTATATGTAAAAATACTTTTTTTTGTTAAATATTATACCTTTATTTTTTAAATTATAAATTTATTTTTTACTTTTAGTTTACAACACTCAGTTCCACAAGTTTTGGGGTTCCAAATTTTTTCTTGCTCCCTTTCTTCCCCCTCCCCCCCAAGATGGCATGTAATCCAATGTAGGTTCTACATATACCTTCACATTGAACTTATTTACATAATAGTCCAGTTGTAAAGAAGAATTATAACCAACAGAAGGAATGAAAGAAGAAATGAAATCAAAAAAGAAGGAAAAAAAAGAGAGCAAATAGTTTGCTTCAGTCCGCATTCAGATTCCACAATTCTTTCTCTGGACATGCATAGCTTTTTCTATCATGAGTCTTTTAGAGCTGTCTTTGAACTTTGCATTGATGAGAAGAGTCAAATCTATCAAAGTCCTTACAGATACTGTGTGTCTGTAATCGTGTATAATGCTCTCCTGGTTCTGCTCCCCTCACTCAGCATCAGTTCATACAAGTCTTTCTAGGTTGTAATGAAGTCTGTCTGCTCCTCGTTTTACAGATGGGGAAACTAAGGCTCAGGGAGGTTAAATAACTTGACCAAGGTCGTGAGGTTAGTAAACAAAGTTAGTAGAATTTGAACTCAAGTCCCCCACCTCTAGAGTCAGGGTACTTTCCACTATACTATCAGTAAACAGTGAGGGGACAAGTGGGCCTTCAAAGTAACCAAATTTCATTGTTATGTACTCTTGATAAACCCATTCTGGGGGGAAGAGGGTTGGGGACAATATTGCTGTGTATAACTAAAGGAGCACCCAAACTGCAAAGGAGAAACACCTCTACTTTGGCCCCCAGTGCCATCTGGCAAGCACACAGAATGCTCTCCCCTGCCTCACCCTCTTAGGTACTTAGCTAATGGAATCTTTTAGTCAGTGAGTCTTTCCCCTCTTGTGAGAATGTCTGCGTGATGTACTATTAGTTGGAGAAACACTAGGCAATGCCCCTGCAGGAGGTACAACTGCCAGACAAGAATGACTGTATCCTTTATTCTGTGGCTCTGGGGAGTCTGATGGCTTCAGAGGAGGCCCTTCTAATTAAGCTGCAACTGTCAGGTCCTTCTAGGAGGGGAATTCTTTTGCAATTGATTGACATGCCAATATATGACCTAGATCAGTGTATCAGTAATTAAAGTGGGACTTTTTGCTGTTCTCCTCTTAAGTGCCTTTAATGATTCTGGCCTGTGTTTGAATGGGGCAGGTAAAATGGGATCTTTTTGTCTTGGAGTGTTTCTCAGCACTAAGACAATGTAATGGTAATCAAAACAGGACTTTTGGTAGTCTTCTCCTTTGGAATGCTGAGGTAGTTAAGTACCTTTGATGAGTCTTGCCTTTCAAATGCAATGGCCAGCAAAATGGGATTTTTCACTGTTCTTTGTTTGAGTTCTTCTCAGCAGTGAAGTAATCAAGTGCCCCAATGTTGGTGTTTGATTTTTGGGGCTCACTCATGGAAGGAGTATTGAGACCCTGGGCAAGCTGTTGTGATTGCCCTGTCCCCCTCCCCCCAACCTTTGCTAACCCAGACCCATTGATTCTTCTCTGGTAACTCTGAATTGTGATTTGAATCAGACAAGGTCTGTCTGTTGATGCTCATAATTTCTGTTTGTATTTGCCTCGAAGTTCAGGGTGCTGGCTTTTCCTCCTGAACTAAGTGAATGATATTTGTATGTTGGATCAAAGTGAGATTGTTAACCCCTTAAGGATACTTTCCTTAGTAAAGCAGATCAGAGAACCTGTGTTGGCAGCCTTCTGTGTGCTGGTTGTTGTTGGTTTTACACAGCCACAGTAGCTGCTAGCAAGCTTGTTGCTACAATCAGGGATGGGGAACCTGTGGCCTCGAGGCCACATGTGGTCCTTTAGGACCTTGGGTGGGGCCTTTTGACTGAGTCCAAGTTTTACAGAACAAATGTTCTTTGAAGTTTGGATTCAGTCAAGCTGCACTTGAGCACCTAGAGGGACACATGTGGCCTCAAGGCCACAGGTTCCCCACCCCTGACCTATATCCATAAAGACAAAATGGATATGGTAGAGTTTCTTGAATCCCTCAGTGGAAGAAAGGGCATCTTTGGCAATGCATTGGTCAGTATGACATTGCTTCTGAGTTGAAAGCAATAGGTTCCTCTTGTCTTTTTTTTTTTTTTTGGCTAAGCCCCAATACTGTGAGGTCACATTTCAGTGATAAGATAAAATGGTGAATCATCATAACAGAAAAGTATGGATTCTGAAGGTCTCCCATCTCCTCACCAGCAGCCTTTCTCCACTGGGAGATGCCTCTGTCATCAGGCCCTCCCTCCTGATTGGTGAGTGCCTAGCCTGGACCACCATTTCATGAGTCACCAAGGACATGCCCACTTCACTTCTGGCTCTGCTCCTGACTCTTAGGACTTTTCTACTTCCTCACTATCACCCTTCCCCCTCACTCTCCTAACCCACTGCCCTGCTCTCCAGTTCTCTTTATGTTATGTCTTTCACCATTCAAATATAAGTTCCTTGAGGTTAGACCCTGTTGTCTTTGTTCATATTTGTATTCCTAGTATATAGCACATACCTGGAATATACAATAAGTGCATAATAAATTCTTTATCTATCAAGTCAATGATTGCTACATCCTAATATTGGCAAGTCCAAAGTTATGGACTGCTCTTTTCCAATAGCCAGTGATATGGCTTATAAAGGTCACTGTTGGAGAGGGAGGAGAAGAGGGGGAGAACCTTGTAGAAACTGAATATTCCCAAGGTTTGAATGGCTTTTTCTTTTAGGGTAGTATAGGAAAACGCCACTGTGTCTATGGATTCTTATTTATTGAATGGGCCATATATTGGCAGAGAAATTACCAGCAGCACGATAGTGACACTAGGTGCTTTGTTTTCACATTTGTTTTTTTGTCTACTCAGATATCTAATGTGTTCAAACAATGTAAGACTTCCTGGCATCTTTCTGTTGGTGCATATTCTGTATATCCCATGAGATCCTAGAAATCAGAGTCCCCAGGAATGAATGAAAAAGCATTTATTAAATACTTGCTTTGTACCAGGCACCGTGCTAAACATTGGAGATATACAAACAAGCTAGATAGTTCCTGCCCTCAAGGAGATTATATTCTAATAGAGGAGGGCAATACAACAACCATAGAGATGGGAGAGACAGGAGGAGTAGTGGGTGGCAGTCAGATTTGGAAATAGCCTGGAGTGTGTGGTGACTTTACCTCTTTAGGAAAGAGGAGACAAAGATTAAGCACTGGAAAGTTCTAGGTTTACAGAGTATCTTGATAGACTATTAAGGTTGGGGTTAGCTAAATGGAAAGTGACTTGGAAAGTTTGTGCCACCTAGGTTTTCTTTTATATGTACCTTATCCTGGTATTTTGTGCCAGAATTTTCCCTTCCAGAAAAAACTACCCTTGAGATACGTTCTTATGGTCTAAAGCATGTAGCAGCAAGGAGCAGAAGGGGAAATTGGACCAGATTCTGGAATTAGGTGCTTATTTGTGATGGCAGAAGCAAGGAGCTAAGCAGGCTATAAGACCAAGGAAGGTCAGATGGCCTGGTACCTTTAGCTGAGATCAGTGAAAGTTTAGAAAGTTGGGAAAGGCAAAAAGCACTAGTCATTTAGACTGATTTGGAGGAACAGGGATCTTACATAGGTGAGAATCATCCAAGGTGGGATTTGAACCCAGGCACTGACTCCAGAACCAATGTTCTCTGCACTACCGCCTTCCTGTTATAAGCATACAGATTCATCATATGTTGCAGGTGAAGCATGGATAGTAAGGGATCGTGTCATGATGTGACAT
>CM053622.1:200510293-200528380 GCA_028646595.1 Phalanger gymnotis | reverse complement strand
TATGAGCTTCAGAGTAAACTGGTTATTTTGGGCCCTCCTGGCTTACTTAGAGTGAATGTCAATGGTAACTTTCTCTTTGGAATAGCAACCCTGAGGTTTGATTTTTTTCTTTTTTTCTAATTAAAGGGGCCATCCCTTCATTCACTTCTTAGGCCTATTTACTGAATGGGTGTTACCTCACTCTAAGTGAGTACATGAAAAGGCCTTAGCCTAAAAGGCCAGGGTCCCCCACTGCATCCTAGGTCATCTCTAGTCATCCTGATGAATATCAGGCGACTGGACCCAGATGGCTCATGAGGAGAAAGTAAGGCTGGTGACCTTGCACAGCCTTCCCTCACTCAAATCAAAGTCATCTGCAAGTCATGTCATCATTTCCCTGATGTCATGGTCTTCTTCAAAAATGAAAGACAAACACAACAGTTGGATCCATAATAAAATACAGACTCTTTCCCCTGCCATGTAAAGTCCTCCACAATGTTTCCAGTCTCACTTCACTCATCTTCACTTTTTCTAAATCCCTAATAGCCCAGCTGTTTTTCCACACTTGACATATCATCTCCCCTCTCCATTCATTTGTCCATGATGTTCTCCCTGTAGCTAGGTAATGTTATGGACAGAGCACTGGGCCTGGATTCAGGAAGACCTGAATTCAAATCCTGCCTCAGATGCTTACTAGCTGTGTGACCTAGACAAGTCACTTAACCACCACGTGCCTCAGTTTCTTTAACCGTAAAACGGAACTCCAAGTGAGACAAAGCAAGAACTCATAAGGAATAAGAACTATGTTCCACAATAGCTTCCCCTGGCACAAAAATGTGCCAGGAATCACAGACAGGTAAATGGTAAAGTAAAATGGAGTAAAAGTAAAAAGGAAGGACGTTTGAGCCATTGGACAAAGGTGGGAAGCATTTCTGTTAGTAAAAAGATAAGAATGATAAAAAGGGAGGGGTGAAGGGACAATAATAACCTCTACATCCCAGGGTCATTGTGAGGATCCAATGAGACAATATTTGTGAACCGCCAAGCCCAGTTCCTGGCATGTAGCAGGCACTTAATAAATGTCTATTTCCTTCTTTTCTTCCTTCCTTCCTTCCTTCCTTCCTATGCTTAGAATGCATTCCTTCTACTTTTCAGAATCCTCTTTCTTTCAAGGCTCAGCTCAGATGCCAACATCTCCATGTGGTGTTCCTTGATCCTTTTCTCCCACCTCAGATAGTCCTCAAGCTTTTTTTCTGGCCCGCCCCTTTGCCCCCTCCCTCTCTACTTTGTATTATACTCGTTTGTGTTCATGTGGCTTTCCCAAACTCCTGAGTTCAAATTCCTTGAAGTCAGACACTTTGATTATTACCTTTGAACCCCCAACACCTACCACAGTACTTTGCACATAGTAGTAGTGTTTGTTTGAAGTGAATATGTTTGAGGCCCACAGTTTGTCAAGAATATATGACACTACTGTTAAGAATCTTTTATCCTATTTGCTTCAAAGGATATTTCAGTTTCTCTCAATGCTCTTGTTATGTGAATTCTAGTTAGTTAGATGAGTAAATCACAAAATTTGAAGATGGAAAAGACCTCAGGAGTCATCTGTTAGTTCAATCTGTTACTGAAGAAATGTCCTTCAACTCTATTGTTTTTTTTCTTATCTGTAAAAATGGAAGCCAATGAATTGGATGGTTTCTAACATTGCTTCCAGTGCGACATCTATGACACTCTGATATTCTGTGATCCTTCCCTAACAACCCAGATTGAGTGGACCTTCAGTTTCCACTTGCTGAGGAACTCTGCCTCCTGGGTTTGTCCATTCAACTTTTGGACAGCTCTGAGAACCCAAAGAAGCGATTTCCAAACAAGGAGAAAGCTCACACTTTATTCAGCTACTTGCCAGAATACTTAAGAGTGGGGTTGCATGACTATACAGATCCAGCAAAATTCCATTCTGTTTGTCATAGAGGATGTTGTGTTGATTATCTATAAACAGGCGTGATCCGAGCAGGCCTTCAGAATGACTGACTTGATTGCTGTGAACTACTCTGGACAAAAACTTATTCAAAACAAATGCTGGGGCATTTCTGCAGCAACTCCAAGTGGGACAAAGCAAGAACTCATAAGAAATAAAGACCATGTTCCACAACAGCTTTCCCTGGCACGAGACTGTAAGAAGGAATAATCACAGGCAGGTGCATGGACTAAATGTAAAAAGGAAGAACTTTTGAGTAATCGTGACAAAGGTGGGAAGAGCTTCTATTACTAAAAAGGTGGGAAGATGAGGAAAAGAGAGGAAATAAATACTATCAAAGCTATAATTGATATTCTGGGCTATAACTAGGGTGAGACAATCAGGGCTTTGTCCCAGGAAGTGAATAGCATTTGCAGTTCTTCAGAAGCATAGAAATAACTGAGTTTAGCTCTGAGAAAGAATGATTATTTAATATAGAAAACTACCAGGGAAAGAGTGCATGCCATCCCCTTCCTTCCCTTCTCCTCTTCTTTCCCCTCCTCTCCCAGATTTAGAAGCAGCAGCCTTTCCAGCAAGAGCACTGAAGTGCCCCCACTGTCTCTGCCCAAAGAATTTAACCCACCCTCTTCCCCACCATTGTTGAGAACATGTTGTTTTAGAATATTTAGAATGCTATTTCAAAAAAAGATCATGTGGTAACTGAGAATGGGCAAACATTGCAGATAAGCATTATGGTAATAAGTAATGGAAATTGAAGATTGGAGCTCAATCTTTAATGATCAGAGTTCAATCATAGCCAGATCTCTGGTTCTGATACTTACTGCATGACCCAGACAAATCACTTCTCTGTGCCTCAGTTTCTCTACCTCTAAAGTGGAGAAAATAATACTTGATAATATTTGCACTACAATGCAAGGTTGAAAGGCAAGTACTTTATGAAGCGTAAAGTACTATAGAAATGTAGCTCATGGCTATTACAAAGAAAGCCTCTTAAAGAATTCAAAGATAGAGACAGCTTCCATACTTCACAGTGACACATTTAGGTTCAAAAGCACCACCCTCCCCCCACCTAAGCAAATATGTGAAAGGTTAACTCTACTAGCTTTCAATTCCAACTCCCCCAACATCCTACTCCCTCTTTACCTGGAATCATGAACTGGGGAGGTTGGAGGGGAAGATTGTTTAGAAGCTGAGGCAGCTAGATGAAGCAATGCATAGAACACTAGTGTCAGACTTGAGTTCAAATCCAACCCCAGACACTTACTAGTTAGATGACCCTGGGCAAGTCACTTCAGCTCTGCATACCTCAATTTCCTCAACTATAAAATGAGGAAAATAATTGGACCTCTACCTCCCAGGGTTGTTGTGAGGATCAAATGTAATAGTATTCGTAAAATGCTTTGCCCAGTGTCTGGCACATAATAAGCTCTATATTAAATGCTTGCTTCCTCACCCTTCTCCCATTCCACATGTGATTAAGATAGATAGCTTCCTAGGTTCACCATTACCTGTTTAATGAAACCTTTTGTATTCTCTGAATGTCCATTTGTGTAATAGGGGAGTCTCCCCCACACCATTTTAAGGTGTTTGAATTCTAGCAGCGATAGTAGTTGCAGTTATTTAATCTTATAAGATCACAATTATAAATTATATCCTGGCCTCCCCTACTCTTCTTCATTTTGAAAGGCTGCTAGGTATATATATATGTATATGTGTATATGTGTATATATGTATATGTATATATATATGTATATGTGTATATGTGTATATATGTATATGTATATATATATGTATATATATATGTATGTATGTATGTACAGTAGGTGTTTGACACATATCATTGCAGCCGAATCCCAGAAGTAAAGCTGTGTTTGACGCCTTTTAGAAGGGTGGTGTGGTTGGTGCAAAATTTAATCTAATGGATAAATGTATTAAATCTCAAGAGGTCAGTTCAATATTCTTTAAAGAGAACTGGCCTCTAGCCTAAGTGAAAATGCTTAGCCATCCTTGCGTGAGGAAGGCTTGTACTGGAAATGTTGTAATGTTATATGATTATTCCAGGATGTCCTATTTATTGCTGCTCACTCATCTGCCATATCCATTGTAATGTTTTAAACAAATTTTGCATCTTGGGTAATGGAAAAGGCTATGTGTGGGGAATTTAAATTTAATTTTCTTGATTGAATAGAGTAGTAAATGGCTTAATCCTGAGCCTTGTTCACTAAATTGAATGGCACAAGGCCATCCAAATTTATGAAAAAGACCTCTGAGTTTGGAAGAACACTGAGTTTTTGACCTGAAGGAGGAATTGAAGACTTCACTTGTATGGGTGACTTGAATGAGAATTGTAGGAGATTTAGCCAAAGTTTCATCAGTTTGATGTAGTGGCTAGAAGGTTAGCCTTGAAGTTGAGAATAACTTAGTTCAAATCCTGACTCTGAGACTTTCTAACTGCGTGAATCTGAGGAAGTTACTTAATTTCTATAATTTTCAGGCAATGTCCTTAAATATCTATGAAGTCATAGGTAGGCTGTGATCTGCCTTGGTGGGAGTTCCTTCATGTGGACAAAATCCCGTGATCCTTCCTTCACATATTTAACTGAGAGTGTTAGAATGTGGAGGCCAAGGGATTTACGAACCTTTGAAAGCAAGCAAACAAGTTCCTCACTTCTGGTGTCCCAGTCTTTTATTCTTTGCTACTTAAAAAAAAAAAAAGGCAGAATCATGGATCTCTAAACTACCTTTCAGCTTTTAGGATTCTAATGCTTTCATTTTAAAAATTAAAAAACCAAGGATCAGACATTCAGTGATTTGCTCAAGGACACAAGGAGTTAGTGTCAGAGCTAGGGACTAGAATTGCCACTCTGGTTCTTTCTACCTTACTGTACCACACTGATGGAGTTTGGATCTCATGAGAATTTTCATTTTCAGTCTTGAGTTTGAACAATCTTAAGTAATACCCTTCCCATTGCTCATCCCAATCATCCAAATGGTACTGTCTAAACATGGCGAGGAAATGGTATGAAAAATCCTAGTCACAAAGGACTTCTGTTTAAGATGGCAGCCTGAAGAAGGAAAAAAAAAATAAGCTGCCTAATTTACATATACCTACTTTAGCAAAAAACTAAAAATAGCACCAGACTGAATTATGGTTAAGAAATCCAATGAAACACTGTAATAAGTGATTTCATCTAGCCCAGAACTGTGCAAATAGTCAGTCAGAAGCCCATAGGTGATAAGAAAAGGGGTCCCACAGAAAAGCTAGCATCAGTACAGACAAACAAGAAGAAGGCCTCCCAATATGGGTCATCTGAATTATGTCACACTCTATGTGAATAAGAACAGAGGAAGAAGAATGAAACCTTGTGATCAGAACCTACAGTACTAAGAACTCAGAAATATGTAGGAGTGTCAGCAATCAGTTTGGGAAAGAAGAGCTCCAACTGGGATATGCCAGGCCTACGGGCACCAGAAGTCTATGGAAATATAACTTGAGATGCCACAGAAGACCCTGAAGATTCAGCATTTTGAACTTCATAGATGAAGGGTGTCCCAAAACCTACCAGTCGCTGAGCATAGATACACCCCAGGGTTGAGAGGTCAATTCAGAAATCTAGATGACTCAGAGTGACCAATCATGGCAAACCACCCAACCCAAAAATGCAGGAAGGGTATGGAGCTTGTCTCTGGCACAAAGTCCTAATTCAGAAATGAAGCCTGGAGATATGAGAAAACAGAAGACAGTGGCCATTCTAAAGAATTATTATAGATCCAGAGACATCCAAATATCTGGTCCAAAAGAAGTAACTTCATACCATTTGCAGATACTCAAGAGAGAAAAAAATTGATTGGATATAAGGACTACAAGAATGCTTTAAGGAAATCAAGCAAGAAATAAAAAATTAAATTAGAGTTCTTGAGGAAAAGAATTGGAAGGAGAATAAACAGTTTAGAAAAGAAAGCAGTCAATGGCACCCAAATAACTTCCTGAAAATTAGAAAAGAATAAACAAATCAATGAATCCACAAGACAACAAGAAATAGTAGAACAAATTCCTGGATACTGTATTTCAAGAAATTGTAAGTGAAAATTGCCCAGACTTATTAGAACTAGAGGATGAAGTAAAAATAGAATGAATCCACTAGTCACTTCATGAAAGAAATCCCAACAGGAAAAATCCCAGGAATATCTAAGCCAAAATCTAGAGTTTCCAGGTAGAAGAAAAAATTCTGCAAATAGCCAGAAAGAATTGAAATACCAAGAAATTCCAGTCAGGATTACATAATTTGTAGCTTCAGCTAAAAAGGAGAGGAAATCTTGGAATATGATATTCCAGAAAGTAAAGGCTTACAACTAAGAAAAACTTAGCCTGAAAGGCTGAGTATGATCCTACATGGAGAGAAAGAATCTTTAATAGAATAAAGAATCTTTAAGCTGAGCAAATAAAGACCAAAGCTGAGCAGAAACTTTGAAATTCAAGCACAAGTCAAGAAACCTAGTAAGGTAAAGAGATCTGAGCAACTAGGAGGGGTTCGAATGATGTTGATGAAGTGCTGCATTCCAATATGGGGAAGAAAATAAGGGTTTTCTTAGAACTTTAATATCTTTAATGGTCATAAAGCCAATTAAATAAGACCAGAACATAAAGGACTTTGGATTTATTCAGATGGATTTAAGAGAGGAAAGAAAAGGGAAAGGAAAAGAAATATACTAGGGTAAAAAAGAGATAGCAGGCCAAATTTACTATTTCTCAAAATTGGAATGCATAAACATATACAAACAGAAAGGAAGATGTTTATAGAGAAGGCATTAGATGAACTTCATTCTTATCTGATCCAGACAAAAGAGTTGAAAAAGAGACTTTGCTGTAGAAATATGCCAAAATGAACAGGGAAATAGGAAGTAGAGAGAGGGAGTTAGGAAGGACAATAACATGGGAAAAGGAATAGTCATAATCCTGAAGGAGGAAAAAGAATGAATAAGAACTGGTGATCAGAATCTGGATGAAAGGAAAAAAGTAAGGGCAGTGAAACTAAAAATTAGCTACGAGTTAGTGGCATTGAGCATGTTTTGTATTCACCACTGGCTTCTTCCTTATAGAGTAGAGAACAGGAAGCAAATAAAGAAAAAATATAAGAAGAAATGACAAATGAAAATACTCAACAATCAGTGGAAAATATGAAGTTTGAACTTTCCCAAAAAACAAAAAAAGCTAGCAGAATAGATTAGCAAAATCCAACATTTCATCGTTTATAATAAATACTCTTGAAGCATAAATATTCACATAGCTGGAAATAAAATTTATTATGCTTCAAGTGAATTCAAAAAAGCATGGCTAGAAATCATGACTTTAGATAGGCAACAGCAAAAATAAACATGGTTAAAGAAACTACATTATGCTGAAAGACATCCTAGGCAATGAAATACCATATGAGTACCTAATATACATATACCAAATGAACTAGCACCTACGTACTTTTTTAAAAAATTAAATAACAGTGGGAAATAGCAACATTGTAATAGATGGCAGACCCCAACATGAGCTTTTTGGCCCCAGATAAATATAACAAAAATAAATTGAGGAATTGAATAAAATTTTAGGCAAAATGGATATTCTAGATGTTTTACAATTACTGAATGGGAAAAGAAAGGAATATTCATACCTTCTAGATGTGTGTTGTACTTTTACAAAAATCAAGCAACATAAATTTAAAGCTTCTGTACAAGTAATGTCATTTAAGTTAAAACTAAAAGAGAAAAAGATGGGAACTAAGTCTGTAATTTCACTGGTATAGAGAGGAAGAGAAGAAGCATTAATATAACACCTATTAAGTGCCAGGTAACCCTATTAAACACCTTATAAACATCTAATTTGGTTTTCACAACAACCATAAGAAATAAGTGCTGTTATTATCTCCATTTTATGATTGAAAAAGAGAGATTAAGAGACTTGCCCATGGCCATACAGAAAGTAACTTACTTGCTGAGGTTGTATTTGAACTCAGGTCTTTCTGATTCTAGGGCTAGTACTCTATCCACTGTGCCACCTACTTTCCAGTTGTAGTGACTCCTACTAATGCAGGTTATCACCTTCTCTGTAGCTTACATTCTTAGTTGCCTAGAGTACTGAAAGGTTCTACCTCATATCCAGCTGACAAAGATGACAGAAGAAAATGACAGGTGCTGGAGATATCGGAGGACAGGAACAGACATAGCATTGGTAGGGCTGTGAATTGGTAAAGTAATTTGGAGCTTTACTAAAAATTCACTAAACCATGTATACGCTTTGACTCAACAATATTACTGTTAGGCTCATATCCCAAAGAGATTTTAAAAACAACAACAAAAAAAAGACCTATATGTACAAATCTTTTTTATATAGCAGCCCTTGTTGAAGTAAAGACATAGAAATGAAGGGGAAACCCAAAAATTAAGGTATCAGAATGTAGTGGTATATTATTGCACTGTAAGAAATTACAAAAGGGACAATTTCAGAGAAACATTGGAAGATGTATGTGAACTGACACAGAGTAAACTAAGCAAAACCCAGAGAACAAGTTATACAATAGCAACAGTGTTGTCAAGGAAAAGAGTGTCTCTGTATCTGTAATTTTGCAAGCAGGACAGATCCTAAGCAACATTCCTAAGTAGCTGGAATTGTTCTTTTTTTCCACTTTCTATACTTACTTCTGTTCTACCATCTATACTTACTTTCCAGTCTCTATACTTACTGTTTTTAAAAGTGGTCCCTTCCTATGATGTCTTCATGCTGCCTCCACGCAGCTCTCTATAGCACCCCATTGAGGCTTCCTCACCCAGAATCAGGCATCAATCTAGCTCTAGAATCCAAATTCATAGTTTCCCCACATCCTAATTTATCCTGGTTCCAGTGCCTTAGAGCCTTGTTGTTTTAGTTTTCCAAGGTGAAAATGAACAAAGCTGATAAACTAATGTGTAAACTTGTTAATATGCTAGATAGCATAGAGGGACTAGTCCTTGACTCTTTCTCCTGTCCAAGATATTATGACTACATTATAGCAGTGGCCTTCTGGAGACAAATTCTCTGGTTTTGTTGTCCAATACTCATGGTGGAGATCACAGGTCAGGCTGAAGGAGACAGTGGTTTCAGTGGAGACAGTGGCCAACAATATAAACTTTTAGGGCAGGTAAGACTTACAACGCACCCTATAGGTGAGCACATTTTCTGTCTCTCCAATATTGTGGATTCTTAGGCCTGCCAAAGAGTGCTCTCTGACTAGAATCACCACAGATCGCCTGGGGAGGTCAAAACAGAAGCCTTCAACCTATCAGTGGCAATAACAATAATTGGCAACATAGCGGGCAACCTCTAGTTAGAAGTTATATGTTAATCAGAGACTGTAAGATCACTTGTTGGGTATGTATCAGTGGGAATTCTTTTAGTATATGGGTAGGACCAGATGGATGCTGAGATCTCTTCCAAATCTCACATACTGTGGTTCTCTGAGTAGTGAAAAGAACAGCAGATTTAGAGTTAAAGGACATAGGTTCAAGTCCTAATTCTGCCATTTCCCTCTGTATTACCTTAGACTAGTCATTTGCCTTCTCTAGTCCTCAGTTTCCTCATCTGTAAAATGAAGAAACTGGATTGAATGATTTTAAAGGTCCCTTATCTCTCTAGATATTATGATGCTATTTTTGAGTTGGCTACTATTCATAATACTGCCTTCTCCCACATCCACCTACAAGTTCACTCTTTGGACAACTGGCTTTCTCTCTCTCTCTCTCTCTCTCTCTCTCTCTCTCTCTCTCTCTCTCTTCCCCCCTCCCTCTCCCTTTCTCTCCCTCCTCTCTCTGTCTCTGTCTCTGTCTGTCTCTCTCTCTCTCTCTCTCTCTGATGAATCCCTCTTGCCTGCTTCCTCCTTTGTAGGAGTTTGGTGCCTATTCTCCCTGTAAGTCACCATCTCTATGTTCTGTCCAGCACTGAGGAATTAGGCCATTGGCTCAAGGGATGGTTGCCCTGTCAGTGGTAACTGGGGGTGGACAGATGGCTCAGGGTTTCTTCCCAGGGCCATGACAGTCCTTTTGTAATAGACAGGTAGGTCAATTTTATAGGAGAATATCTAATTTCAGACAAATTTCCATGACTATGCCAGTCTTTTGTGTTGTGCCTGAGACAGCAGATCCTAACTAACTCTTGATATTTGCACTGAGGCTGAGAAGGAGCCTTGAGTAATTCATGCTCACTTTGCTCTGACAGGATTATTAGTTCACATTTATGTAGCACTTTCTTCAAAACAACCTTGAAAGGTAGGTATTGCAAATATTATTCTCATCTTTTTAAAGGAAATTGAAGCAGAGAGATCACATAATTTGTCCAGAGTCACTCAGTTATATGTGTCCAAGAATTCAGACTCAGGATCTTGACAGTGGAATCCATATACAAACAAAAAGCCACTCTACCACCTAACAAGAGGTCCCCTAGACTCTGCTTGGAGTTCTCTGGGGAGTAGTCCACTAACTCCTAAAGATGCTCCTTCCACTCTTGAGATAGTTTTAGTTACTAGGAAGTTGTATTCCTTACATTTATGCTCTAGATGCCTCTCTTGAAACCTCCACTGATCACTCTCCTCATTCTGACCTCTGGGTTCGAACTGAAAAAAAGACTAATTTTTTTTTCCTTTCAAACGTTTAAAGAGTGTTCTGCCAAGTCTTCTCTAGAATAAACACCTTCCATTTCTTTAACTAGTCCTTATATAGCATGATCTCAAGGCTCTTCACTATCCTGATTGCCATCCTCAGGATGCTCTATAGTTTATCAATATCATTCATAAAATGTGGAGTCCAGAACTAAACAGAGCATGTTCCAGTTCTTATCTGACCAGGGTAGAGCTACAGAATCACCACCCTCTGTTTTCTGGACAACAGTTGTCTCTCAGTGCATCACAGGATCACATCAGCTTTTTAGATTTCCTTATCCATTTTCACTGTGTATGTCTTTTGTTCTTGTTCAGTTGTTTTCCGTCATGTCTGACTTTTTGTGACCCCATTTGGAGTTTTCTTGGCAAAGATACTGGAGTGATTTGTTATTTTCTTCTCCAGCTCATTTCACAGATGAGGAAAATGAGGCAAGAAAGGTTAAGTGACTTGCCCATGGTCACACAGCTAGTTAGTGTCTGAGGCAGATTTGAACTGGGAAAGAGAAGTTTTCCTGATGCCTGGTCCAGCATTCTCTCCACTGTGCCACCTAGCTGCCTTATGTATATCTTACATGAGCAGTTATCTAGATCTCTTCCCATTACAATGTGAGATCTTTTAAGACAGGGACAGTGGTTTTATCTTTCTTATTATCCCCAGTACTTAGTAAAAGGAGTGGTATATTGTAAGTGATTAATAAATGCTTGGTAACTGAGACAGGCATTTCTGATTAACCTCTGGGATAAACAATTGACTGCCAGAGCTTACAGTGCACTAAACCAACTCCTCCAACCTTCTCCAACCTCTCCCCAGCCTTAGGATAAATTCAGGTCTTGTGATTCCAAGAACAATGCTCTTCCTACCGAGTCACACTCCTTCCTAAAGAAGCATATGGTGCTGTCAGAATGAAGTTAACCAAATTTGATTATAATTGTCATTGGTTCTTCCACTTCAGGAATTCTCTTGAGTTGCTAAATGAAACAGTTCAGTGCATCCAATCCTGTAGGTCATTTTTCTTTACCAAGAAACTTTGCCTTCCTCAGATTATTGAAAAAAAAAAAACTGACTCTTTATAGCATTTCTTGATTTCTTGCCCTCTATTCTCCATGTGCCAGGAGTTTCAGAGAGTAAGTAATGCCACTGGCTAAAAATTGACCATGGAACCATACTGAATTGTCCGAGAAAATGATTTCATCCACTGCTTTCAATTGATTTTGAAGACCCATCAGTTTCACTATATCAAATTTGTAATTGGAAAATGGCATGAGATTAATTATGGAAATGCTGTTCAATTTTTGTAGTCAATTAGCAGGCAGCTGAACAAAGACCCCATTAATAATTTTATTGTAATGTAAACATTGCTCTGAGCCCTGAATTAGTATATTTAGACTTTTAAAGAGAATTCGATTAACATTGTCTTTCAAATGAATTTGACATTCAAGGAGAAGATAGATTTACTTTGGAATTTACATTAATGCTTATTAAATTATTATTGATTTTCTATCCAGGACCAAAATCTAGGCAAAATGGTATCCCTCCAAAGATCCCTCCAAGATACTTGCCATTAAGTTCAGGTCTTATGATATCAGAATGAGTAGCAGCTCTTTCACAATCTATGACCCATCTTACAAAGATCTTTCCTTAGACTCTGTGGGAACCATCTTTAAATCCCAAAGATTTGTTTTATGTCCCCCTCTGGGGGCTTTGCCACTTTTTTTTTTTTTTGATTCATCTGTCTAATGTTAGAAAAGGGAGACTTAATATGAGCTCTTATAGTTGGATGCAGGTAGGGTTAGACTTTTTGGCAAAGTTGTTAGCATGTCCTTTTCTGCCTTTCTAATGGCTCTCCCTCCATACCTCTAGATGTTGTGTCCTCTTGCTGTCCCTTCCAATAGCTCCCACCCATTTTTGTAGGGAAGGCTGGACAGCTATGCTCCAGGGACATAAAGGGAACAGCTACAGCCAAAGAACTCCTAAGAACTATAGCATTTACTCTTCTACACTAAATCTGCTTGAATCCAGCCCATAAAATATACGAGAAGCTGGCATGCTGCCAGAGTTAGCAAACTCAAACTGAATTATACAGTGATGTTATTTCAGAGAGAGCATTAATAAGAGAGCATCCAGAGGGGCCAGGTGGACCCACTCCACTTGTAGGAGTGATATAATTGTGCTTTGATGCTCCTGCACATTCAGCCATTTTGTCTTCATCTGAGCTACTGGTCACTAGTCCTCTGGGAGGGACAACCAAGAGCATGGGCGATATCTGTGTCCCTGGCATTTTCTGTATGGGTCTTTATCTGTTTATCGGTGCTTTAAATATGCTTATCCATGTTTATTCAACACCTATTAAATGCTTAGATGTAAAATACACAGCAAAAATTTTAAGTGAAATTTGTGAGTAATTCCCAGCCTCCACTTTAGAGGATTGAGGAGTTGAGTGTCCTTTTCTACCTTTCTAATGGTAGACCCCACCCTACCTCTAGGCATCAAGTGTTCTCTTTGTGGTTCTTCCAGGACCACCTGACTTTATCTTTTCTTTATAGTGCTTCCCATTCAGACCTTTCTTCTTTTCCTTTCTCTATCAAAAGTTACCATCAAAATGTTCTTCTCCCCTCAGGGCTTGTTTTTCGAGATGGTTAATCTAGTTTGTGGCATTTAACCAAAGACCTTTTGAAGATACCATGTAGCAACCCAAGGGCAATAGTCCCATTGGGGATTTCAAACTAGTGAGGGAGAGATTTGATAGGCAGGCGAACTTGTCTTTGGACTACTACTAAATCATTCCATCTATAGTTGCTTACTCTGCCTATGTGTTTGAGCGCTATACCTGCTCATTTTAGAGCATAAACTCCTCGTGTATAGACTCCTGTCTAACTCATCCTTGCATCTCCCCTAGTATAGTCAGTGATTAACGTCTGTGGAAAGAATTAACCACAGAACACACATGGATCGTGGATCTAGAGAGTGAAAAGACTTTAGGGATCATCTCGTTCAATCTACTCAACACTGCTGCGAAACTTATCTTCCTAAAATTCAGTAGGCACAGGAGCAGAGCAGTACAAGCACCCTCATTACCTCCTACCTCTACTATTATAATGGTCTTCTATCCAATCTCGCTGCTTCTGCTCTGTCCTATCTGCCCCCCAGATCATCCTATAGCTACTGCCAAAACGATCTTCCCAAAACAGCTCATTTTACTAATTCCTCTTAAATCTATGGTTATCAAGGAGCCTGAAGGTATTTATCTTCAAAGTTCTTAGCCTGGCATTCAATGCCTTCCGGGATCTAGCCTCAATATAATTTTCCAATTTTTATTTCCTGCTGCTCCTCTTCACAACTCCTAAGCAGCACCCAAACTAGAGTATTCATTATTCCTGGAATATCATCTATATATCTTTCCTTCTGTGACTTTTTACTTAAAGCTTTCCCTTTTACTTAGATGCCCTTCCTGCCGTCTCTAACCCTATCAGCTCTTGAACGATGAGCTCAAATACTATGTCTTCCATGAAAACATCCCTATTGATTCCATTTGCAATTAATCTTTCCTCTGAACCAAGCACTTCATACCTCTTTTATTGCACATCCATATTCTACCTCTTATTATAATTGTGTTCACATCTTATTTCTCCCTTCTAGAATATAACCTCCATGGGGGCAGACATTTCTTATTCACCCTGGTATGCCCGACAATGTCTTGCACATAGAAAGCACTCGATAAATAGTTGTAGAATAGATTTGAATTGACAGCATACGATATGATGTGTGAAGGAAACAAAATATATCTTTCTTTTCATGTGTGACGTAGATTCTGGATAAAATTGAAGATGTGCAGGAGTTCATTTATGGTAAGGAGCCTAAACTGCTGAAAGCCCTGATCCCTGTCCAGACCATGCATATCACCATCATTACAGCTCATCTCAGAACCGACCAAGACGTGCAAAAGTAAGAACTCCTGTAGCTTGTCTACGAAGTTGCTTTTATTCATATGGTGTTTATTTTTTCCCAAACCTCACTCCATTTTAAATAAGATATTTAAAGAAATGTTTTTACATATAACATAAATATTCTTTTCTGCTCTTAAAAATGTTTAGTATTTGTAATTCACTAGATTTTTAGGATTAGAATATGTATAAGGAAGCTATATATCTATGGTAGTGTGCTGGGCACTGTACTTAACTGAGCCTTATTAAGCACCTACTATGTTCCTGGTACTGTACTAAGCTCTTCACAAATATCTTCTCTGATCCTCACAACAACCCTGGGAGGGAAGTGCTATCGTTACCTCCATTTTTTATAGCTGAGGAGACTGAGGCAGACAGAAGTTAAGTAATTTGACCTAGCTAGTCAGGGCCTGGGGATGGATTTGAACTTGACTTTTCCTGCCTTCAGGTTCAGCATTCTCTCCACTGTGGCTTCTAAGCTGTTTCTTTAGATGTCCATAGCTGAGTTAAAGTGAATCTGCCATAGAGTTACTATATAACACAAAACAGTATTAACGAGAGAGTGTTGGGAAATTTCTGTATAGAAACTACAAAATCAAATATTTTTACCAAAGTAATGTCTTTGATAAGCCCATCTGCACCTAAGTTTTGAAAGGCAAATGTGGGTGGCTGTTATACTAGGATAAAAAATGGTTAATTCAATGAACCAAGTTCCTTGAGGTGAGGAAGCTGGGGGAATAAGGGGGAAACAGGACACTTAATCTTGGGTATTTAGTACAAACACTATGTTTCAACGATCATCAGTTTAGTTTATAAAGAGCTGCCCTAGTGGGATTTGCATGCTATTTGGATGGTCATGCCTCTCTCTCATTCACTGCTGCTAGCCAATCAGGTTAGAAGCACAGAAAGCCTAGGGGGCAGGAGATAAAAACAAAAGGCAAACCAGCTTGGCTGTCTTAACATGATGGAATCTTCTATTTTTAGTTTGGGAATGGGGGTTGGATGGAGGGAATTAAAGGTACTTAGTGAATTGGGTGATGGCTGAAATTGAATGCTTTGGGCATTAGTGACTACAGAGTCATCCATTTCACTGTTTTCTTTAAAACCCTTTGGGGGTCATTATGTGGGAATATTCTTTGATGCACCTTACATAGAGATCTGGGGAATTAAATTAGTTTCCCTCACAAGTGCCCAGAGCTTAATGTTGCCTTATATCTATATAGCACTTCATTTCCTTTGTAACAACCATGTGAAGTAGATAATGGCGACATTCTTATCCCCATCTCATAGATGAGGACACTGTGAGTTAGAGACAAATAGTTAATTTCCCAGAGCCCACAACTAATAAGTAAGGGAGCAAAGACTAAGCTCATTGACCAAGCCTAGTTTCAGCTACAGACAAAAGAATGAGAAGAAGATTTCAAGCTAAAGTCTCCAGCTGGCCAGAAAGAGGCAACAGAATAAGGGTTAGACTTGAAGTGAGAAGATCTGAGTTTGAATCCTAGCTCTCCCTAGACAAATCACTTACCCTATCTGGGCCACAGTTTTCTCATCTGTAAGATGAGATGGTTGGAATCAATGACTTCCAAGATCCTTCCACTTTCAATATGTAGATTCTACCTTACAAGTACTAGAAGAAATAATGTTGTTCAGTCATGTCTGACTCTTTGTGACCCCGTTTGGGATTTTCTCAGCAAAGGTACTGGGGTTATTTGCCATTTCTTTTGCCAGTTCATTTTACAGATGAGAAGACTGAGGCAAACAAGGTTAAGTGACTTGCTTAGGGTCACACAGCGACTAAGTGTCTGAGGCTAGATTTGAACCCAGCTATCCCTGACTGCAGACCAGTTCTTTATCCACCATATCACCTAGCTGCCCTCTAGAAGAGACAACACTACATTAACTCTGACTAGCCCCTTAAGAATAAATTCAGAAAGCCTGTCCATCCCTCAGCCTATACCGGTGGTACTGATGGACAAAGCCTAGATCTTGGAGTACTCAGGTAATTGCCTGCAAAAACAAGTATTAGGAGCTCAAGTGGGAGGTCCCAAGAAAGGACCTGAATTGAGATATTACCAGTTTCAAACCAGGATCCTTTGCCAGAATTTAGTCTATAAAGAGGGAGAGGACAATACAGATGCAAGATATCAAGACAAACCTAGCACTGCCAGTTTGTGGTGGAATAACCACAAGGGATTCAATGGAGTGAGAAGGGAATGATGGAAAGTGGGAGCATCATAAAAGATCCAATTTGACCAAAGGTCCCTAGCTCCTATATATTTATTTTCCAAGTCCACCTCTTTAGTGTGAGACTAATAGGTCTCAGCCGTGAGTCAAAGAACCCAAATCTTCTTATTCTTAAGGCAGTGTTCTTTCTACTATCTGTCTCTCAGGAGCAGTATAAGAAGGAGCTCTTTAAGGCTCCAACCATCTGTATGGGTATCCTGCCTACCAACTTACACTGTAACATTTCAGTAACTTAGAATATGCTCACTGATGAGAAATCCATCACCCCTGTACCCAAACCAGGGTGGGAAAAAAGGTAGGGAATAAGATTCTCCCAACTTAGCCAGGACGGTCTTTGGATGATAGGGGCATAAGCAATCTCAAAGCTCTTTTTCCATAAGACCCATCAGCACTCATACTTCACAGATATAGCATCTGGTAAGCCAAAATTACAGGGCAGCTAGGTGGCACAGTGGATAGAATGGCAGGCCTGGAGTCAGGAAGACTTATCTTTCTGAGTTCAAATTTGGCCTCAGACACTTACTAGCTGTATGACTCTGGGCAAATCACTTTACCCTCTTTGCCTCAGTTTCCTCATCTGGAAAAGAAAATAGCAAACCACTCCACTATCTGCCAAGAAACACAACTGAAAATGAATTAGTAACAAAAAACTCAGAATACCTCCATTCTATGATGAAGCATTGGAGGAGTGGAGACACACTTTAGTGACGGAGTGGAGAAATTTGAGAGCTGAATTGTTTTAAATATGTATACCATAATCTCGTTTAGTCTTATTTCCCTATGTCTTTGTGATTAAGTAGCGAGAAATACAGTTCAATTAGTTACCTTTATATTTGTAACTAATGAGACCTTTCTCAGTATTAGGGTTGTTGAAGGGAATATTCACATATATATGTATATGTGCATGTGTGTGTGCGTATATATATATATATACGCACACACACACCCATACACGGGGTGGGGTGGGAGAGAGAGGGCTGGCAGGCATAGGTGAGTTGAATATGAAGGGATGATATCTAAAAAAATAAAATTAAAGGGTGAGAGAGGAATATATTGGGAGAAGGAGAAAGGGAGAGATAGAATGGGGTAAATTATCTCACATAAAAGGCAAGAAAAAGCTGTTATAATGGAAGGGAAGAGGGGATAGGTGAAAGGGAATAAGTGAAGCTTACTTTCATTGGATGTGGCTTAAGGAGGTTATAACATACACACTCAATTGGGTATTTTACCCTACAGGAAAGTAGTGGGGAAGGGATAAGGGGG
>CM053622.1:200499997-200510193 GCA_028646595.1 Phalanger gymnotis | reverse complement strand
GTCTTATCAAGGAGCATAGGTGGGGAGGGAAGAAGGGAGAGAATTTGGAACTCAAAGTCCTAAAAATGAATGTTAAAAATTGTTTTTACATGCAACTAGGAGATAAGATATATAGGCAATTGGGTATAGAAATCTCATCGGGCCCTACAAGAAAGTAAGGGGGAAGGGAATGGGTGGGGGGAGTGGAGTGATAGAAGGGAAGGCAGACTGGGGAAAGGGGCAATCAGAATACATGCCATCTTGGGGTGGGGGAGGGAGGGTAGAGATGAAGAGAAAATTCGTAACTCAAAATCTTGTGGAAATGAATGTTAAAAACTAAAAATAAATTATTTTTTTAAAAATTAGTTACCTTATAGGTAGAATAATAATATGGCAATAAGAACCAGCTCTACCAGAAATGATAAATATTAGCATCTAATACAGTTGGTTAATTTTATCAAGCCATTATTATCCCATTTTCCCAACCACTTAGAGGTTGTTAGGTGGCACAATGGATAAAGCACTGGGCCCAGAGTCAAGAAAACCTGAGTTCAAATGCTGCCTCAGACACTTGTTATGTGACACTAGGTAAATCACTTACACCTCTGTCTGCCTCAATTTCTTCACCTGTAAAATAGGTATCATAAAAACACACACCTTCCAGGTTCATTGTGAGTTTCAAACGAGGTCATATTTTTAAAGTGTTTAGGCACAGTGCCTGGCACAGAGTAAGCGCTTAATAAATGTCTATACCCTCCCCTTTCCTAAATAAACTGTGGGATGATTTAGATTGGATTGCTTAAAGAGTTAAACTTTTCAGGCTAGGCAAGCAGTGATGACCTAGGTTTTTTTAGTTCGGAGATGTCCGGATCTTTGCGGGACCTATTATGGAAGATAAATGTGAAGTACTCTCCATTTATCTGTCCTTGGTTTCCAGGGAGTAAACTTTAAATCAAATTTTTAGCTTTGTGTCATGGCAGTGGGGAGTGTGAGTGCCTTTCAGGTGGAATGAGAAGTTATGATTAAAGCATGTGAAGGGTTGAGAACAGATAGGTGGCAAAGTGGGTTTTTTTTTTCAAGAGTAGTCTTCGGAATGTAGAGTGGGCACCAAGCAGGGACTGAAACAGTAAACGGGACAAATTTAAGCAGCAAATGGATCCCCGCTGGGTGGAGTTAACCACTAGTGGGTTTGTAGACTCTAGACCCTTCCTGCTTTATGAGTAGCAGAGAAGGGCAGCCACTGTAAGTGGATTTCAGAGTTCTTTTCATCTCTCAACTGGAAAATAACAAATATCACACTGGGAACCTCCATGTGTAATGCTGTTCCCTGCACCTGTGTTCCCACCCTCTGCCTTGTTTACTGTGATTAGTATTTGGATCTCTTAGATGTTCATAGATCCTGTGGGCCAAAACCTGGAGTTTCCATTGTGTAGCTCCAGGGTGATGGAAGAGAGGGCTCCAGACAGGCCCTAAGTCAGAAAGACTCTGATATTAACTAGCCCTATGACCCTGAGGAAGTCATTTCAACATTCTGTGCCTCAATTTCCTCACTGGCGAAATGGAAGAGTTAGATTTGATGTTCCTTAAGACTCTTTTCAACTAGGAAATCTATGATCCCACAATCCAGTGTGTAGGAGGTTCCATTAATGCAGGTCTGCATTAATGCAAAGAACATGTTAGCAGCCGAAAAATATTGGGTGAACTAGGCCTTGCCTGAAAAGACTCAGACACTCAACTGAGAAAACTCTATAGCATCTGTGTAAAATTGCCTTCCTGCATTCACCAAACCCGGAATGAGTGACCCGTCTAGCCTAAGTATATATTCCCGAACTTTACTGAAAACCCAGGCAGAAGGGAAAAGGAGATCTTTGGACTAACATTCCTTTATCAACCTCCTGATATAATCATGAAAAAAATGAATGCTTCCCAGGACCTCATTATGTTAATGTCCCAAACACTTTAATTAGAAATACCCCCAAGTCCATTTCTTATATCATCGATTGCCTTTGGGCATGTACATCTAAGGAGATGTGATTTGTGAAAGTGCAATGAACTGAGTAAAATTTAATATGCTTCTACCCTGTTCATGCCTTTCCCAAGGGTTTTCATTCCTTCCATGTGTACCAGGTATCTTAATTTGGAATGTTTTAAATTCATATAGCAAAATGCAGTGTCACACTCACTTTATAAGGAAAGTCATGTGGAGAACAGAGAAAACCCAGCTATTAAAAGAGAAATGGATGTGGAGGGAAAGGAATGAATGTTAAGAAAAACTTATCATCCTGATTGCCAATATCAATCACTCAACAGGTCATTTTGCCTAAGTAGGCCTGTCCTTCCTGACCAAAGCCCAGACTCCTGACAGGATTATAACTCACATGACATTTATTTCTTCCCCTTGCAGGGTTGTAACCAGGTTAGAGCATTTGGGGGCCTTTGCTATTTGGAGGCATTGAAATCTCAAGTGGAAGTTTCTACCTATGCTGAAGTTAATTGTTTTTAATCTGTTATTTCAGTATTTCTGTTACCTCTTACCGCAGACTTCTTGTCCACAGGGTCAATCAAGACTATGTTGTCCTGGGGGCAGTGAGACCTCACTCCTTGCCCCTAAGTTATATGAAAACCCCTTCTAGAAATATCCCATAGAGCCACTACCAATTGTTGCTATATTTTTGAAGAGAGACCATCCATAGACTCCTAGATCTCAGCTTTAACATGCAGGGAGAAAATAAAATGGAGACAAAGCAGTGCCAGGGGAGAAAGAAAAACTGCCTTTACAGTCACAAAGCAAGTCAAGGATTTATGTTAGCTATAGATTCAATTCTAAGAGTCATAAGACCATAGAATGTTAAATCGGGAAGGTTCCTTGGAGAGAATCTAATCTAATACGCTCATTTTATAGATGAAGAAACTTAGGGTCTGCCCCAAGTAACATGGCCAAGGTGACAGATTCTGAATTGAAGTTCAGGTTTCCTGTCTCTCCAGTTCTATGTTTTTTCATTAGGAAATTGTCAGACAGCTTCACTAGATCCAAGACCACAGAAACCTGTTGTGCGATTTCTCTGAAATGTTATTAAAATAAACAACAACTATAGGTCAGCACCATAAATGCATATTCCAGAGAGGGCCCCTTTTTGCCATTTGTTAATTGAAAATAAGCCTCTCTCTTGAAGTGGAATTGTTTCCTTTTGTTAGCCCTCTGGCTGCCTAAGGGAGTTATATTTATGTTTAGGAAAAGACCAGGCAATTTAGGGAAAAGTTGGAATCTCTTTCCAGGGCTTCTTCAATCTTCCTTTTGCTACTCACTGTCTTGCTGTTCTTCCTGGCCTAGCTGGCTAGTGCCTCCACTTTTGGACCTTTAAATTTCCTGCAAGATTTAACTGTTATGTAACTTATTCTCTCAGAGCTCTGCTGGTTGACTGACTAGGTAATCTGATAGGCTTATCCAGTAACTTGGCAATGCCTGGCACAGAGTAGAGGCTTAATAAATGCTTGTTGACTGACTGACTGATTGTATCTTTGGGCTAAGAATATTAACAGGCACTCAGTCCCAGGCAGGGAGTTTGGACTGGATTTGAGGCACCATGGCAGATTAGAAGGAGAGATTTTGCAAGTTTGACTAAAACTTCCAGAGACTCAAATATTGGTAGATGGATAGCTGCCTACTCTGATTAATCATGGGGCCAGCCTTGCTGATACTATCTGTCAAATGAATTTATAAAAAGTTTATCCAAAATCAGGGGGAAAAAAGGTTCTGATTTCAAATCCCATATCCTATACCTTCATTAGCATAGTTTTTGATTCCTCAAAAGAATTAGTAAGAGAGCCTTTGATGTATCAAATATTAAGTCTTTCATGTTTCACATACTATGTGCCTAGAGGGATTAATTCTGATTAGAAAAGTATAGTGCATGGTTTATCTGGGTGCCACTGACTACTTGTGCATTCTTTTATTAATATGCTAATGGAAACTGGCATCCTGGTAGTGGAAACACCACATGTAGGCTGTGACACTACAACATGCCCCAACCATCTCAGACCAATTAGCCAGAGGTTTTGCTAAAGGAAAATGGGAGGGGGAGTACTGAGAAGGGAAGCCTTCCCAATATAGGAATTTTAAAATGGCTTTTTTTTTTCTCAATTCACTATACTTTAATAATCTGCCATATTCCATTATTTTCCCAGAAAGAAGACAGTAATCTGAGACCCCTTCAATGCCCAATGGTTCTTCTTCTCTTGTGTGTTCTTTTGACAGGGCCGTTTCAGCTCTGGAACAGAGCAAAGTTCGTGTGGTAGAGATTTTGGAGGGCAAACATCTTAATATGACATTTCATGGGATTGGCCAGTTTAGCAATCAGGTGATATATGTGAAAATGTCTGGAGAACAGGAGCAACAGCTGCTGAGCAGAATTTCAGGTTAAGTATCTAAACGTGTATATGAATAAAATCGGTCACGGTTATTGGTCCGAAATGTTAGGTTTATTTAAATAGTTTTTGACATTTCTATGTCTTACCAGACATTTTATTCTGAAGATGAAAGGAAAAAATGTGTTCTTGAAAGGAAAAAAACAGTCAATTTTTCTCCATCAATCGTATTAGAAAATATTATTTGGAGACACTTGGTCCTTATGAATCCCTATGTTTTATTATCCCCATGGTGCTAGCTTCCTTTGATCTCTTTTAACCTCTAGATTTCTTTTTCACCATTTAAGATGAGAAAGAAGAACTTTGCACAGTGCCTGGCACATAGTAGGTGTTTAATGAATGCTTGTTGATGTGATTGAAAGGGAGAAAACCAAAGAAATCTAACAGAGGGGGAAGATCTGGGATGAGTTTAAGTCAGCAGAGGCCTTCTGATCAACAGGACTGCCTGTGGCCTCACAGTTAAATGGGAGGATCATCATAATTATCCCCTAGTGATTTAGCTTTTACCCACCCAGGGCCACAGTCTATTTTGAGAATGAGTAATTAAGCAATGATTTGGGGTATAGGTCTTTTGCATAAGTGTTGACTCCAGCGATTTAACCCCATCATCACCGTTTTTCAGGCCTCTAACCAAGCACCAGCTCTCTTCATGAGCACTCCTCTACAAAGAAAAGATGATTTAGTGGCTACAATGAAATGGCAGCATTATTTAGGCTTTCAGAAGAAGTGTCAAGAAGGACCCACCTCTTCTTTCCCTGACTTTTCAAGTATTACATGGCACTAAAGAAGGGGGACCCTACAAATGATCCCCACCCCCAACCCCAGGCTGTATATATACTGTTGCCTCTTTGTTTAGCTGCTTGTTGTCATGGCATGAGTCGGGCCCCACATGTGTTTCTGCAAAATGTGTTTTCGTAGCTTCTTTACAGAAGGAATTTCCTCCCTATCCTATCCATTTTCAACTTTTTGACTGAGGATTATAGCTTCTTTGAAAAGCAGCTCTCTCTTGCAATGTTAATTTTCTTTTCTTTCCTCACTGTGCAAAAGTAGCTTTCTCACAAAAGAGGAATATGCACAGCCTCTAATAGGCCTGGAGCATGGCATGGTCCCTCAGCATCCATTTTCACAAAGTGACCAGACTGCCCCCTTCCAGTCCTGTGCCTTTCCTCAACCTTTGCGAAGTGCTCGGTAAAATATACCAGCAAGGCACTTGCCAAAATTTCTAAAATCCATTTGGATTTTGTGGTCAAAATTTACTGCTTTAAAGTTATGGTTTTTACCATATGTAGAGTTTTATACTGAAATTGTCTCCTGTCAGGGTAGTCTTCTTGTCTACCTATCACTTAAGACTGAGAGCTCAGTTACTTAGAATAGAACAAAGTAACAATTTTATAGTATATGAGACTCCTGAGAAGATGCTCAGAGACAACTCAGGAAATCTGAACTAGGGTAGAAACAGTTACTAGAGTTGAAGACATAATCATTCTATACGTTACTAAGCTAGCAGGCAGAATAAAGTGGAGAATGTTGACAACAGGCTATACCAAGGAGTACAAATAGGAGGTGGCTGGTAGAGTTACCTATGCTTTATCAGAGGGAAAATGAGCAGCAGTAGTTACCTGTACCTCACTTAAAAGTCTGCTTGGTGCCCTGGCAGCCAAGGAATTTGCCCAGTTCACTAGGTGAAGGTTGTCCAACTGTTCGAGATCTTTGAATCCCATTTATGGCTTTAACACTGACTACCTGTATGACTTCAGCCAGAGGGACTTCAACCCTCCTCCAGGTCTTGATGTCTCTGACTCCACATAATGGTAGGATGCGTATGCAAACTTTCATATTAAAAATATTATATAATAAGAATTAAGTATGACATAGGAAGCACTTTGAAATGCTTTGGGAGAAAATATTAAAGGCATTTTATTTTTTCATTATTTTTTGTTATAAAATGCTATAAATATAAAATAGGTTGCTTTTCAAACTTGTGTTGTTGGAGCTAATTTATCACTTTATACTGACGAACTGAAAGTTGAAACGTAACAAATTAACTCAATAACCATTTGTTACACTCCTGCTATGTGCTAACATTTTCCTTGCACACAGCTTCGTTTTTTCAGAAATTCAAAAAAGGTTAGTTAGGGTTATACACTAGCTAAGTTATTTCCTAGTGGTTAATTAGGCATCTTTTGAAGAAAGATCAGGTTTTTGGGGCACAAAGGTACTCAATGCATTGAGACCTTGAAAGTGTTAATGCCACTGAGAAAAGGGCTTTCACTTACAAGCAGGAAGTGTCTGAGTCATAACAGCAGTCTGCTTACTTTCGTCATTTTAAAATTAAGAAGATTCACCATGATTTATCTCCCAAGAGCAGCTTATTCAAAAAAAAAAAAGTCAGGCTCCCAGGGTGAGCAGACATTACCAGGTCTCCATACAAGTAAAGCAAAGCAGGTGATTGCTCCATTTGTGAACTGGGTAATCCTAGCCATAGCATTGCAGTTGAGCAGTGAATAAGGTAAAAAAAAAAATTTTGTCAGATCTGGATCTTGGACAAAATATTGAGCCATAACCAGCTGTCCCTTTGATAAGCAGGGCATCAGGGAATGAGTTCCTTGAATATCTACCTTGAACTTGAACTGTGAGTACACCACCAGTAAGATGTCTGTCTCATTGACAACAGGCAAGGGCTTGGTTTAAAAGGTTTAATTTACTGTCTTGTGGGAAGGGAACTGAACTCGATTGCATTTAATGGGTCTTGTATAAGCAGAGAGTTCATTATTTGACTGTGTTACTTCAAAACTATCTTCCTGAGAGACAATGTCACATTTGGATCAGTGTATATCATCTCTCATTATCTCATTCCTCCCAATGTGTAGGGTTTTCACATAGTAGTTTTATTCCCTGTAATGTTTGCACTTCATTTAATGTTGGGATTCTCAAAAGGTCCAGCACCTTAAGCAGTCCCTAGGATAAAAGCTCTTCCTTCCACAGCTCAAATACTCTAAGGGCAGAAAAAAAAAGAAATTCTCTCTTTAAACAAAAGGTCATTTGGAAACTGGTCTGCATGTGTGCTCTCTCTTTTTCACATACACATGTATGTGCACATGTTCACATCATTTATATATGTAAATACAGATAGTACCATCATCACAGTAATAGCTCAAGAGATGTAGTGGGGTACTGGGTTTCTATTTGCCTCAGTCAAGATGACTTTGGTTCAAGTCCTAACTCTCACATACTGGTTATGTGACATTGGACAAGTCATTTAACCTCTTTGTGACCAAGGCAACTTGTTGAGACTAAAAGTTACAGACTAATACAGTTGATGATCCAAATTTGAAAGGAGTTTCCTCATTGGAAGATCTCTAAACCAATGAAACCACAGGTCGGAATCTTCTTCCCAACCTCATCCCCTGCCCCTTCTCCCTCCCCCCCCAATCCATTCCCCACCCCCCACACCACCCCCGCTCCCATTTAGAAAGTGATTAAAAGTTTATAAGCAATTTTGCATATAGTATCATCTTTGGTCCTCAAAATAATCCTGTAACCTAATTCTATTGTTCAGCTCCATTTTCCAGATTATTAAACTGAAGCCCAAAGAAGTTAAGTGAATTGCCTATGGTCACATAAGCCAGTAGATATTTAAAACAGGATTCTAACTCAATTCTTTCTGACTAATAAGTATAGCATTTCATGTTTCAGGGTTATAAGGGAAGAATCCCACTTCCAGACCTCAAACTATATTATGAAGCAATAGTCATCAAAATCATTTGGAGTTGAGTAAAAAGTAGAGAAGTAGGTCAATGGAGCAGACTAAACAAGGGAGAATCAGAAACAGTGGAACTCGATGTACAGCATTTTATAAAGCAGAAAACATAAATTACTTAGGAAAGAACTCCCTATTTGTTAAGAACTTCTGGGGAAACTGGAAAGTAGTCTGGAAGAAATTAGGCTTAGACCAACAACTTGTGCCATACTACACAATCACCTGAATATTAAAGATCACTCCATTAGAAAAATAGAATCAGATCATATACTTCCCACAGTTCTGGGTAAGAGATGTTTTTTAATCAAACAATGCACAAATGCAATTATAAAAGACTAAATAGATCATTTTGATTACACGAAATGGAAACTTGTACACAAACAAAATTAATGCATCTAGTATAAGAAAGGAAGCAATTAAATGGGAAAAAATATTTGTATCAAATTTCTCAGATAAGGATTTAGTATCTAAGATATACAGACAGTTACCAGATAATATAAGACCTTAAGACATTCCCCAATGGATAAATGGCCAAAGGACATAAACAAACAGTTCTCTAAAGAAGAATTGCCAACTATTAGCAACCATATGAAAGGATGCTCCATATCACTAATACTAAGAGAAATGCAGATCAGACTTAGAAAGGACCTTGGAGATCATCAAATACTATGCTTTGCCCACCAGATCACCTACTGCTATTGCCCTGATGATGTGTCCTCTGCTTGCTCTTCCTGGAAAACCTCCAGTGAAGAGGAACTTATTACCTGTTCATTCCTTACTGGGCAATTCTTTTTTTTTTAATTAATTTTAGGCTTAAATATTAAAATGTAAATACACAATAAGAAAAGAAACATAAATGTTGAAATTTAAATACAAAATAAGAAAAGAAAAAAAAACTATTGCCACATACACAGCAGAATGTAAGAGAAGATTCAAAACAGACAGCAATAAATTTCCATTTCAAGAAAGCCTATATAATAAGTACTACACATTGTGTTTAAAGTGGTCCATCTTTTCTTTGCCTCCTTATAAGTTTTCTTTTGTTCTCTGTCGTGCATTTTTTACTTTGTTCTTTTTCCCCGCTTCTACCTACCCCCCAAAAGGCTACAGTTAAGCATGGATGTATTTATATATTGATATGTAGATGTGTATGTATACATATATACATACACACATATACACAGATATACATACCCACATATACATACATGTAGACATACACTATATATACACATACATACATAGACACTTACAAATGCTTATACATACATAGACATCTATAATCATATTCTCATATAGACATATGTCTTCATGCTATTCTTTTTCTTAAGAAGTTTCTTCTTATATTGATGCCAAAGTATTTCTTCCTATAGCTTCTACCCCTTGTTTCAAGCAGAGTATACCTACTCCTTCTTCTGAATGACAACCTATTAAATATATGTAAACAATCTTAGCCCTCCCTTTCCCCCTCCCTGAGACAGTAAGCAATCAGATATAGGTTACACACTGCAATTATGTAAAATATTTCCATATTAGTCATTTTGTACAAGAAAACACGAAAGAGAAAAATGAAAGAAAATGAAAAATAGCATGCTTCAGTCTATTTTCAATCAATTTCAGTTCTTTCTCTGGAGGCAAATAGTATACTTCATTATTAGTCCTTTGGGATTGTCTTAGATCATTGTATTGCTGAGAATGGCTAAGTCGTTTACAATACTGCTGTTACTGTGTACAGTGTTCTCCTGGTTCTGCTCACTTCACTATTTATCAGTTCATGTAAGTCTTTCCAGGTTTTTTTTCTGAAACCCACCTGCTCATCATTTTTTGTAGCACAGTAATATTCCATTACAATCATATACCACAGCTTGTTTAGCTATTCTCCAATGGATGGGCATCCCTTCCATTTCCAGTTCTTATCCACAACAGAAAGAGCTGCTATAAACATTTTTGTACAAATAGATCCTTTTCCCTTTTTATGGGATGTCTTTGGGATATAGACTTACCAGTGGTACTGCTGGATCAAAGGGTATGC
>CM053622.1:200483319-200499497 GCA_028646595.1 Phalanger gymnotis | reverse complement strand
TAATAGGTACTATGAAATGTTCCAAAGGAGAGGAACTAAGCCCTTTCCTTAGGGACTCTAGAATTTAGAGGAAGAGATGTATTAACATATGCAAACAGAAATATGTACGTACATGCACACACACAAACAGTGCTATTATTCACATAGTAAGATACACCCACTGAACAAGGTCAGTAAAGGAAGAAGTGGCTTTCATAGTGGAGATGGGTTGTACTGATTCCACAACAGGTCTGGTTGGATTCAGGCAGGCGGTCTGTGACTAGGAAAGAAAATAATGGTATCTATCCAACATGGACTTAAACTTCTTTAGCAATATGTTCTATGGTGCTAGCAGTACATGATCGGGAAAAGGTTAATTCTGAATGCGATTGTTTGAATGTTAGTTGCTCCTCAACCCTGTTCCCAAAGGGCACCTAAACTTCTCATCATCTTATCCTTTAAGACCTCATTGCCAAACATTGTCTGGGTTTAGGTACTCCCTTCCTCACTGAGGTCCTTCAAGCTACATCTCAGGATAGCTTGAGTCTCTGGAGCCATTGTGAATCTTGAGTCAGAGCCAGAATAGGCCCCAGGGTTATATAACCTCTTCATTTGGCATTCTTTTTTTAAAATTTAGGAACAAATTAACATAGACTACAGAATCCTACTAAGGTCTACTAATAGCTGGATTTAGACTATGCATACACACACACGCACATGTATATATAGATACCTATGTATGTATACATATGTTTGTGTGTCTACATATATACACACATATTACATGTACACACATGCATATACGTACATATATACACATATACATGCATGCATATATACAACCACAGGTGGTGACAGAGTAGATTTTGAGCCCATGGTTTCTGATTCCAAATCCATTGTTCTTCCCACTACAGCATGGTTTAAAAGAGAATAAGACTTCCTAATCAAAAGGAAAAATTCATAATTCCTTCTAATCATTACAACTTAGAGCCATTTTCAATCAATCTCTCTATATATATGTACATATATACACATATAACATGCATGTAATATGTGTTATAAATGTTATATATTATCTGTTTATTTATCTATCATATTTTCTATGCAGAATATAAATTCTCACAAAGAGCCATGAAAAGAAATTCAAAGGCTTCACCAAGCTGCCAAAGGGGTCAAGGACACAAAAAAAGTTTTCGGACCCCTGCTCTGAATAGAATTTGCATTAACAGTGCCAATCTGACTTGATAGAAGGAATTATTTTCCAGAAGATTCTTATGGTAGTGAAATCACAGCTCCAGTAAAGGAAAAAAAATATGATGGTTTTTTAAATATGGGAATTGGTCCTGTTCCCCAACCCAAGATATATATGTGTGTATATATATATGTATGTGTGTGTATGCATGTGTGTGACACACATGTGCACGCACACACATATACTTATGTGTATGTGTTATGGCCATCCACCTAAAATAAGAAATAAAATCTCATCTCTTTTTTAAAAATACATTGTCTGCTTTAATAATTTTGGGCTAGTAGAAGCCAGGATACACACTACTGTGTATTAGAAACCTCTACCTTTATTAACTGATAAAAGTCATTGCTCATGATCACATCTTTTTGTCCTCCCATTAATTTGTCACCTGTCTAATAAACCCCATCATATAGTCACTGTCCAGTTATGTGCGTCTTTTGTTTCTGCAAACCTGCTCAGTTCCTCTCCATGAAACACAATGGCCAATTACAAAATAAAACTCATTATGAAGTTCTTATAAGTTGGCATATACTGAACAATCAATCCTCTGGAAATTAGATTCAAACCAGGTGAATTGTGAAGAGAACACATACACTCTCTCCCCCTTCTCAATTTGCTTCCCATTTACTTTTTATTGGTTTATTTGTCCCCAAATTGTATCTCCTTCTTTCCTCTCTACTTTGCTCCCCCACAACCCCCAGTAGAATACAAGGGCAGGGGCTATGAGTTTTGTCTTTGTAACCCAAGTACCTAGGCACAATGTCCAATACAGTAGGTACTTAGTAAGTGTTTGCTGAATTCAACTGAGAAGGAGAAAAGGGGGGAAAGAAGAAATCTCAGTTATAACATCTGAAGGCATTATTTAGTACTTGGTGATGCTGAAACTAAATTATATTGCAATCGAACTATATGAAAGGAAATAAACATGATGGAGAGACTTTCAGTGAGAAAATAAGTTCTTGTCACATGCAGGATACCAGGCAGTTAGAAATGTGCTTTGGGAATATCTTGATAACTGGGAAAGGCTCACCCAAAACAAAAATGTAAAAATTGATAGTTGATCCAGAAGAGGGAAAAAATCACAAACATCTGGGTCATTTTTATTGCTGACCATTGTGTGCGGCTTCTTTTCTTATAAAACTTCAACTCCTTATCAGAAATCTGTGTTCCTCTCCTCTGGCCCAATCATTGAAGGAAAGCTTATGGTTTGCAGCAAGTTCTGATTGTCCAGTGCCAAAGCATCTGCCTTCTAGTATGGCATGGTCTGCTTTTCTTGTACTTTTCCAGAAGGGGGAGAAAGGAACCTGGTGCTTTTTTAATCTTGGAAACAGTTTAGTGCTTTGGTTTCTTGGGAGGATTTATAGCTTATATTGCAAAGGTAGACCAAGGCTGATGAGAAATGGCATTGGTAAGATTGAAAGTGACTCTAAGTTGTAATGATTAGAAGGAATCATGAATTTTTCCTTTTGATTAGGAAGTCCTATTCTCTTTTAAACCATGCTGTAGTGGGAAGAACAGTGGATTTAGAATCAGAAACCATGGGGTCAATATATACTCTATCACTTACCACCTGTGGGCCCTATGTAAGTCACTAACCTGACTGGTGTCTCGGTTTCCTCATCTATGAAATGAGTCAGGTGGACTAGATCACCTTTAAAGTTTCTTCTAGGTCTAAATCCACAAGGCAAGGCAATATCTTTTTTTAATGCTATCAACTGTAGATCTTTGGTTGGAATTCAAATTGACACCAGTAGAACTGGGGGAATAATATGGTTTTAACTCATAGAAAACCATGGGAACTCTACAACTGATTGTCCTTTCTATAGGACAGCACAAAAGGGTGGCTAGGACCTACCATAGTCCAAGGCAACCAATTCACCTCCTGACTGATCCACAACAGCCCAAACCAATCAAGTTATACTCAAAGGATGAGGAAAATCAAAGTCCCTAATCCCCTACAACAGAATTCTTCTATCCTTAACAACACTATCCTACCTTATCCCAGAGAGCTGGGGTGTGTATATGGGTATATAGATAGGTAAACCAGTTTTTAAAGTGCTATATTTATTGACATAGAGTCCAAGCTTCAACTCAGTCTTAATGGCAGCTAATAACACACTACTTTGGTGGTGATAACAAAACCTTGGAGTTTATAACTCTCTTACAAAGCATTTTCATAGAATCAGTGAGATTATATATGTATGTGTGCGTGTGTGCGCGCTTGTATATACATATATACATGTATACTATATGTGTATGTATATGTATATGTATATATGCACATATCACATATATATGGGTTTGTATCTGCCTACATGTATAATATGCTTATATGTATACATATGGGTATGTGTGTGTATATAGATAGATAGATAGATAGATAGATAGATAGATAGATAGATAGATAGATAGACAGACAGACAGATAGATAGATAGATATATCTCACTGATCCTATGGAACTGCTTTGTAAGAAAGCTATAAAATCCAAGGTTTTGTTATCACGACCAAAGTAGTTTATTATTAGCAGTAAGACTGAGTTGAAGCTTGGTGTCTTTATCAATAAATATAATATTTTAAATATATAATATTTATATATATAATATATAATAATATAATAAAAATAATAAATAAAATATAACATTTTAAAAAAATTGCAGCCTGAATAGCTACTTTCCAGAGTTTGAGATACTCCCATTGTACCACAGAATGCAGGCTGCTTCCAAAATATATATTAACTTTTTTTTTCGGTTGGTTCATTTTAATTAGGAACCATTCATTCATTGTTGTGGCTTGCATTTGGTAGTCTGGATTTTTTTTGGAGGGAGGCATATTTTCTCTTTCTCTTATTACTTCTCGATTTGAAGTAGGTTGATTCTTACATTTTTATATATTACTTGTGAAGATAGTACATAAGGACAAGCAAAACAGTTATGGCAAATAATCAATTAAATGGACATGACATGGGTTCCATCATCAAGTGTTTTTCCCAAATCGCAAACTCTCACCCTCACCACCACCTGATCCCTCACCACTGAAAGGCATCCTTTCTTTTGCCTTTCAACATGAGACGTCCTCTTTGCTAGACTGACTGGGACCTATTTTCCTGACTGTTAAGAAATGACTCCTCATTTCCTTGCATCCTAGAAAGCTACTCTTGGATTTCTCATTAACAATCCTAGACCAAGAAATCCAGTGTGAATCAGCTAACCAGAGTGCCATCCCTGTAACCTGGAGACAGGGACCACTTTGGTTTTCCACTCCTTTGGTGGATTCTATTTTCAAATGACAAGCAGGAAGCCTTGGCATACTTCTTACGCCAAACTTAAGAGAACCACATTGGCTGCTATCCTAATCTTTTAATTGAAAGTAAACCTACATGATAGATTTGGGGCTCTGAGACTTTAGGGGAACTGTCCATAGACATTAATTTTCCCCCAATTATAAAATCCAAAGGCAGTGTTATTTTAATTCATAATGTCCTTCCCCAATTCTTATGCAAGCAACTAACACAGTTTCACTTTAAAGGGCCATTCTGCTCGAATTTACAGGTGTGGGATATGTAGAATCAAATTCTGTTTCAACCCTGAGGGTTCTGTTTGTGCTGGACACCAGCGCTGCTTATTCTTAAACACAGAAATGCAGATGGAGACTGTCTGCATGTTACTCAATAGCATATGAAGCATGCCATTTGGCATATTGCCCATATCCTATGTGGTGAGCAGCTGGAATCTGACTGCTTTTGCAAAATGTATTAAGGTAAAATCACAAAGGAACCATATACAGATGTCAATACACTGTGGCACATCTGGAAAGGATTGGGCTTGTTGAAGCAATAACCATCATATCCACCCACCACAGAGTCTTTGGTGAGCAACAGCTTTCGGCTTGCAGATACAAATAAAATCTAAAGAAAAGCCTTTATATTCTTGGCAAGTTTTAAAAAAAATGCAGGCTGAAGTGAGGATGTAGCTGTACCCTTCCGCAAAACCCCATGAATACAGCTAATATGACTTTACTTGTGGGTGACTTAAGTATCCTCCCTAATACTGTATTGAAATGGTGGTTCAGTGTATAAAAATGTAATTATAGCCAGTAGATGGCATCATAATAGCTAGAACAATATTTTGGTGCCTTATTTGCTTGACATCATATCTCCTGTGGTATATGGACTCTCCTCTTGATTCTTAGAAATGGGCCATTTGAATTTTCAGCCCTACTTATGTTTTTCTTTTTAATTTTCACCTGACAGATGTTACTAACTTTTTTTAAAAGG
The DNA here is from genome assembly GCA_028646595.1 of Phalanger gymnotis. Lineage (NCBI taxonomy): Eukaryota > Metazoa > Chordata > Mammalia > Diprotodontia > Phalangeridae > Phalanger > Phalanger gymnotis. The sequence continues at coordinate 200,493,992 of CM053622.1, read as the reverse complement.
TTAAACCTTACGATTCTGCTATTAAGTGATTCTACTGTAAAAAGTCATTAAAGGGCAAATTGGCATTCTTTAATTTCTAAATGAATGTTAAAGATATTAATTTTTAAAAGTTAGGTGCAAGCACCCAAATAGAGTTAATTCTCTGTGATTGATTGCAGTGTGCAAAGCTCCTCCACAACAGAACAGGACAGACAAAAGGGTGACAACTCCCCAATTTAGATCAATTCCCTGGAAATCATTGAGAAGTTTCACAAATAATTATGTTCCTGAATAGAAAACAGAAAGAAAAAAAAAATCTAATTTTGTTCCTTAGAGCTAAATTTGTCCCTTAGTTTACTGTATTTAGCGATCTGCAATCCTAATGAACTACTTAAGTCATTAAAATCCCATTACTTTCTCCTTTCTATGCAACACAAACAGAACTTAAATCTAATTCTTCATGTAAAGACAATAGAGCCAAGCATGTGGGGCTCAACACTTTACATTTTGTATATTGCTTAGCCATGCCAACATCCAAGCTTAAAGACATTTATGGTTCAAGAATATAAGGGGATTTCCTTATTGTACCACATTTTCTGGTTTGGATAGATGTTATTTTGGTGGTTGGGCTTGTATTAGATTGATCCAATAAATAAAAGAGTGTTCTTGCAAATGTGAAGGACAATAGTCTGCTGAGAAGACTAATCTAATCAGAGACTTGTGTCTTCCTTTAAGTATAAGTCATAAAAAGAGCCAAATCCCATGTCATGCTGCAGTAAAGGTTACATCAGCACTTCATATAATATTTATAATTGTAAAAGAAACTCTGCAGTCTGGATTCCACCATGACATTAATCTCCCCCTCCTCTTTCTTTCTCCTCTTCCCCCTCACTCAAGCTAAATGCTTTCCCCAGCCCCTGTCAGATAATGGGAGTAAATGATCTCACAATCCTGATATAACAGGAAAACTTGACCGCAAAAGCAAATACAGAATCACATTAGGTCCAAGCAGGCTGTAGCCACGCACATTAAAGACATGCTTTGTGCCTTTTGTATCTGAAGAACCCATAAGTGAAACCTTTTCACCTTCATCCTTGGAGGAGATGCTGTCCATCACACGGTTAGATTAAATATATTGCCAGTTGCTGAGAAGGGTCCTGTTGGTGCTGCTGGTTTTGGTATGATGTTAATGAGTCCAGGGTCACAGGTTTATTTCTCACATGGAGTAGCTAAACTTCCAACTGAGACCAACTTTCTGATGGCCACAAACTTCACCCCAGAACCTGAGAATCTGCTTCTATAATTATAAGGTCACAGTGTAGATAGGGCTTAAGATGGTAGATGACTCAGTGCAATCCATTACCGCTATAAGAACACCAACTCAAAACCTGTTCTATTGATGGTGGCTTTGGGAACATCATCTCCAATCCATCAAGGACAAGTCAGAGGTTATGTAGTACACACCTGTAGTCCTTGCTACTGGGGAGGCTGAGGTTGGTGGATCTCTTGAATTGGGGAGTTCTGAGTAGGCCTAGAACAGGTTTAATGCCAACACTAAATCCTGCATTAATATGATAAACCCTTGGAGGAGGGGTAGAGGAAGGTGGGCACTCAGCTGCTGAAGGGGGTGTGAATCAGCTCAGGTTGCAAATAGGAGCAAGTCACAAATCAGAAGTGGGTGGGTTCAGGCCTTTGAATAGCCATTGCACTTCCAGCCAGAGTGAGAGAGGGAGACCCAATCTTAAAAAAAAATACACGCACATATATACATATATATCCACATACATATAGACATATATGGGGGGGGATATGTGTGCATATAAAAACACAAACCAAGAATAACATGACTTGAAAAATCTTTTTTATACCCCAAAAAGAAAAAAAATGAAAAATGAAAAAAGAATACTTAGTAGAAAGGCTTGAATCAATTTAATTACCTTTCTCCTTAGGGCAGGTGCTTTGGATAGCTTCAGGAAAGTCAGATGTGGTCGGAAGTCTTTGCTACCTGTGATGTCTATGTTCATTTCCTGAAAAGATCTCCCCACGGCCTCTGATAAACAAGCAATTTGTAGTTATCTTGGGGGGGGGCAGTCAGGGAAGGGCACAGGCTGTATCATTGTCTTTATCAAACTATCTTGTTAGTTGCAGCATATGATTATGACTGACTGGGCAGCCAAAGTTTACGTTTTCACAGCTGTCACATATTCAAAATAAAAATTCAAAACATGAAATGCACATTTGTTTTCATAAAAAAAAAATTTAAGCGCTGGCAAGTTGGTGAGTTCTGATGATGGAAATGACATGGAATCCATGAATCGTGCCATGATATAATTAGCATATGGATAGAGTTGAAGCTCTGGTCCATAAGTCCTCCCCTGGTTCCTACCAATATATCTCTACCTCAATTAGATTCGATGCAGCAGGTTGGCTTACATAGTGATTTGCAGCTACAGATGGAAAATTTAGTGATGATATAAATTGTAGGAGCAATTTTACTCCTTTTATGTATGGAACAAAGGAATATGCTAACATTAAGAGATAAGTGTGTTAAAAACTTAAGACGGCCAAGATTATCATCCAATGGCTGAGTTCTTTTGGTTGGACAAAGGGATCTTAGAAACCCATTGGAAAGGGGCAGCTAGGTGGCACAGTGAATAGAATATCTGCCCTGGAGGTCCTGAGTGCAAATCCAGCCCCAGACACTTGACACACTTGCTAGCTGTGTGACCTTGGGCAAGTCACTTAACCCCAACTGCCCTGCCTTTCTCCCTTGAAAAAAAAAACCCATTGAAAGATTATTTAGAGTAGTAGTGTCAGACTCAAAGAGACAAGGGGTCACTGCCTACCTGTGCACATTGACTTAGAAAACATATTAACATTATCTATATTATATTGGATTTTTATTTATTTGGAAAACATTTGTAATCACATTTTAATCTGGTTCCACACACTTGGGAGTGTTGTGGGCCTGCTTTAGAGCAACGTTGGCATTGAATGAAAGGATTATACTCTAGAGCTATAGGCTCTAGTTCTAGGCTCATAGTCTGGGGTCAAAAAGTACTTGTCGATTAACTGAGCCAGAAGAGTCTAACAGGTGCCTCTGATTCAGAAGAAAAGTGGTGATCTGACATAGAAATGTGAGGCATTTCAGCCTCATGTACAAAGATGATGCTCGACCTTGCTTAGTAATTTATCACCCCCTTCAATTACATTTTTTAAATCATTCTTTATTTCAAACTGCTTGAAAAAGTCCCCAGAATAGTTAGACATCAAGCTTACTGCGCTCTCCAAGGAGGAACCATGGTGGATGACAGAAAGAGCAGTGGCCTGGGAGTTAGAAGACCACACTTCCTGCTTCACCACTAACTGACATTGGGGCCTCAGGCAAGTCTACATTAATTGACTCCCTGGGACTTGGTTTCTTGAAGGCCAGGATGTGATTTTAGAATCACAAAGGGGTTGTTATTGTCCAGTTGTCACCAATTCTTTATGACCCCATTTCTTGGTAGAGATACTAGAGTATCTGCTGTTTCTTTCTCCAGTTTATTTCATAGATAAGGAAACAGAGGCAAACAGGTTAACGGATTTGCCTAGGGTCACATAGCTAGTAAGTATCTGAGGTAGCATTTAAACTCAGGCCTTCCTGACTCCAGGCCTAGTGCTCTATCCACTGTACCACCCCCCCACAGCTGCCCACGAAGAGGGTCCAGAATGATATCTAAGGTTTTGGGTTTTTTTTTCAGTTCCACAATCTCTGAAGGTCTTTAAACTCTAAAAGGTGAAAAAAATAGCACTTGAGAGAACAAACATTTGTTTTAGAAAGTGAGGGCATGTTAAGAACCAGGGGGAAGGAACCAAATGAATGAGAAGCAAGAGATTCCCAGTGCATTTGGGGGTTATGAAAATGGGCTAGAAGATTCTACCTGCATTGAAAAGGAAGAAAGCCATTCACTCTAGCACATCGATTGAGAGCCAGTTCGTTTTATGCCTGCTGCATAGTCAAACCACCCCTGCTGCAGCTGGCAATCCCTCAGAGGCCAATGACTCATCCACAATGCAATTCTCTGATTCAGAGGATGAGCAAATAAAAGTTCAGGCATATTGGAAGAATAGGGAGAGGGTAACTGCTGATCCTGTCACAGTGGTACTTATTCGAACAGCTTGAGAGCACTTACATTGACCAGGCATATTAGTCAAGCACACTTCTGAGGGAAAAACATTCAGTCCAGTGGCCATAAAATCAGAGACCTCAAAAGAGTATTGAGAGGTCATTTAGGCCATTCTCCTGCATTGAGGCTGGTTTACCCTAAACAATTTCTGCCTGATGGGTGTGTCTGCCACTCTTAAAGATGCCCAAGCAAAGAGATTCTATTTTCCAGTACTTCAGCAGCTTGGCTGGGTTTCCACTCAGAGGGACAGCTTATCCTAGCATGCCTCCAAGCTGACAATCTAACAACAGGCTCACAAAAAAAAAAAAATATAACGAATCTGGCTTCATCTCATTTCACTTTTATGAGATTTTTACTATACTCTCAGGTTCTTGGTGCTGTTACGGTTGGTTGCTGCTGAGATTTGGGCCACTCACTATTCAAATATTGCCAGGATCAGGCTCCCTGTGATATGTTAACTTCCCTGACCATGATCTTCATCTATCTGTTCCTACTATTACAGTCTGGAAAACCAGGCTTGATAAAACTTATTGTGATTCAAATGGAGCTACTAGACTATGCCTTTAAACCTTGCTCCTTTGGGGTTTGATGGCTCAGAATGAACGTAAATAATTATTATTTCTGTTCTATCCGGAAACTCTGAGAGTCTTCCCCTCTCAGATTGATTATTTTCTGAAGGCAAACTAGGCCACGTTTTACCTCAATTCTTAGCTAGCCTTTAATTACTGAATGAGACAAGACAAACTGAGACCTGGGAATGACCTTAGCTTAAAAAGGCCAAGGTCTCCCACTGCATCTGGGGCTATCTCCAGTAATCCAGTCCTATGCCTTGCCACTGGACACCAATGACTCAGGAGGAGAGAGTGAAGCTGATGACTTTGCACAGCTCTGCCAGGGCTAGAGTCAGGAAGACCTGAGTTCAAATCTGATCCCAGACACTTAGTAGCTGTGTGACCCTGGGCAAATCATGTGACCTTATTTGCCTCAGTTTCCTCATCTGTGAAATGAGCTGGAGGAAATCGCAAACCACTCCAGTATCTTTGCCAAGAAAACCCCAAACAGGGTCACAAAGAGTCAGACACAACTGAAAAATGACTAAGAACAATTCAAGAAGCAGAATGGAATGAGGGATAAAGTACTATGCTTAATTCAGAAAGATGCAGGGTCAAAGCCTGCCTCTAATACATACTGGCTGAGGGATTAGGGCCTGTCTGCTTCAAGTCTCTCCCCACTCTAACCCATTCTCCATTCAGCTGCTAAAGTGATTTTCCTAAAGCAAAGGCCCAACAATAAACTACTCAATAAACTATAGTGGCTTCCTATTGCTTCTGAGCAAATACAAAATGCTCTGTTTGACCTTCAAAGACCTTTATAACTTAGCCCCCTCCTACTGATGAGGTTTGGGTGGGTGGGGGTACTGAAGGACTGAAGTGGGCTGTCTGGAATGAATTCACAAACTCAAGCATTCTTCAAGTCAAGGTGGCAAAAGTTTACTGTAATGCCAATTTAGCAAGCAGAGTTCCTAAGGGAACCTACAATCCTTAAGGAACTTGCAACTTGTCAAGAATGATGATAAAGTTTATATAGGAAAAGTAGTGGATTGTCTGGCAGATATGCTAATTAGGTGATAATCTACAACTTTGGTCACTGGCCATTCACTATTGAAAACCAGGGGAAGGGGTTTCTCAGGGGTATATTTTTGGTTTGTTACATTTGTAGCAAGATAGTTTTGAGAGTTGACGTGAATAGCTTGACCTCTGGATTGAATATGATAACTTTGGGAATCAATATATGATAATTCTGTGGTTACAAGATAGTCCTGTTTTTGTGAGAGAATTTCTTCAGAGGTCAGCTTGTTCTTGTGATGGGGAAAGATAGTTTACTTTACTGCGACTCATTCATGAGTTATTTCCTAGGCATAGTGTCCTCGGGCTGGGGAGAAAACTGTCAGGGATAGCGTTTTAAGGCTAGAGAGAAATGTGATCTTAAAATTGGGGTCCAAGAATGAGCACCCAAACACCCCATCACTACCTTTCCAGGCTTCTAACACCTTGCTCCCCACCCTATACTCTTCAATCAAATGACACTGGTCTTCTGGCTGCTTCATGAACAAGACAGTCAATCTCTTGAGTCCAAGCATTATCTCTGGCTGTCCCCAAATGCCTGGAATACTCTCCCTCCTATGCTCTGACTACTGGCCCCCTGGCTTCCTTTAAATCCCAACTGAAATCCTCCCTTTTACAGGCAGACTTTCCTATTCCCTTTTAATTCCAGTGCCTTCCCTCTGGATTATTTTCAAATTTATCTGATATATAGCTTATTTTGTATGTATTTGTTTGCATGTTGTCTCTCCCATTAGATTATTTTTAATATATATTTTTCCTCCAATTTACAAGCTAAAACAATTTTTAAATATTTTTTAAAGTTTTGAGTTCCAAATTCTATACTTCCCTCTCTCCTTCTCCTCTCCCCTCTCTGAGATGGTAAGCAAGCAGGCATTACCTCCCATTAGATTGTAAGCTCCTTATGGGCAGGGACTATCTTTTGTCTCTTTTTGTATGTAGTAATTAGCACAATGCCTGGCACATAGTAGGTACTTAATAGATGTTTATTGATTGAGAACTTCTTGATGTCCAAAGACAACTCTATAAGACTAGAAGCTATATACAAATTGCTCATTTGCATCAGTGGAAGGAGTTTACAAGCTAGATTTCACACACTGATGAAATCACAGGTTAAGATCCCCTTCCTGCTGCAACATATGGCATATAATTCACATTTTAGATAAGTGTACACACATCTATATATAGCCATATGTACACATATACACTATAAACACGTATATTGTGACCATGCATCTCTATGTGGATATTAGCGTATATACCTATGTATGTATACACATGTGCACAGATATACACATACACATTGCATATATACATGCATACATAAAGACCTATTAAAAGACCTGAGCTCAAATATTGGATCTTTCACTACCTATGTCTCATTTCTGTCTCCAGACTGTCCTGGGTTCTTTCAAGTCCCAGCTAAAATCCTACCTTCCAGAAGAAACCTTTCCTGACCCCCCTTCATGCTTAGTTCTTTCCCATTTGTCATTATCTCCAAGTCATCTTGTATCTATCTTCTCTGTACATGATTGTTTACAGGTTAGACTGTGAACTTTGTAAGAAGAAAAACTGTATTTTTCCTCTTTCTTTGTGTCCCCAGCACTTAGGATAGTGCCTGGTAAATACAAGGAGCTTAATAAATATTTGACTTGACTAATCTTGGGTGGTTCACTTAAATCTTTCTGGGCCTGTTTCTTTATAAAAAATGTGACCATGGGTTATATGACTTTTTAAGTTTTTTTAGAGCTCTAAACCTATGATCCTATTATATATAACACATATTACCTGTAAGGTTCATATCAATCAACATTTATTAAGTGTCAACTATGTGCCAGGCACTGCTCTAAAAAAATCCTGGGGATACAAAAAAGATCCAAATGACAATCCCTGACCTTAAAGAGCTCACAATTGGGGAGACAGATCTTGCATAAATAGGAAATAATTAAAAGAGGGAAAGCCTTGGGATCAAGAGGGGTTGGGGAAGGCTTCCTGTAGGAGGTGAGATTTTAATTGGGACTTAAGGGAAGTCAGTGATCAGAGCATTCTAGGCATGGGGGGAGAGCTGGAGAAAATGCTGAAAGTCAAGAGATGGAGTAACTAGTTTGTGGAACCTCAGGAGTTCCGTATGGGGTATAGGCTCTGGGAACCCTCTTGAACTCTCCTTGAATCTGAGGCCATAAGCCTTTCATTATTGCTAGACCCAAATGGCTTTCCCTTAACCTAGCCTAGCCCTCTGTTATCTCCAGTTAGCCTTCAGCTACTTCCCACCCTTAATCCCATTCTCTGGTTAACTGGAGTCAGACCTCACCCCAGTTCCATCAAGATCCTCCTTAGACTCCTCTTCAAGACCCTCCCTAAACCCCTCCTCCCCAGACTACTTGGCCAACCCTAGATCCCTCCCACAATCTTTCTGTATATAAGATCTATCTTAACTCCATGAAGGGGCTCAGATTCAATCTAGCTCATATTCAATCTGGCTCATATTGCTTGTCAATACATGCATTGTGAATGCTCAGATTCCTCAAGGGTCTAACCAATGCTCAGGTTCCTTAAGAGTCTACCCAATATGGTGAATCTTTAATAAACTTTGTTTTACTTTGGCTGAAAGAAGGCTTGAGTTGAAATCATTTGGGCAGGACCTGGTGTTATTTGGGGTCTCTAGCATCCCTAAACTTCAACAGTGTTACTAAATTCAAGAGTAAATGGCAGGGAGTAAGGTGTAAGACTAGAAAGGTAGATGAGGTTAGATCATGAAAGGCTTTGAATGACAGCATTTTGTATTTGATCCTGGAGGCATTAGAGAGTCACTGGAATATGAGTAGGGGAGGGTGACACGATTGGATCCGTACTTTAGGAAAATCACTTTAGTGGATGAATGAAGTAAAGAGTGGGAGAGACTTGAGACTGGCAGGCCCACCAGCATTCTATTACATAATCAAGGTGTGAGGTGATGAGGACCTGCACTGTCAGAGGAGAAAAGGGGCATATTTGAGAGATATTGCAAAGGTAAGGTAGACAGGCCTTGGCAGCACAATGGATTTGAGGGCATGAGAGAGAGCGAGGAGTCTGGCTTGCAAGCCTGAGGATCTGGGAGGATGATGTGGCCTTCAACAGTAATAGGGAAGGTAGGAGGAAAGAATGAGTTCAGTTTTGAAAGTATTGAATTCGAGATGTCTACTGTAATGTCTATTGGACATCCAGTTTAGATGTCCGAAAGGTAGTTGGGGATAGGAAATTGGATGTCAGCAGAGAGGTTGGGATTGGCTAGGCAGATTTGAGAATTGTCAGCATAGTAATGCCAATTACAATATCATGTCAGCATGATGATTAAAACCATGGGAGTTGATGAGATTACCAAGTGAAATAGTATAGAAGAAAAAGAGAAGAGGACCTAGAACAGCCCTGAGGGACACCTATGGGTTAGAGAATGTGATCTGGAGGAGGATCTAACAAAGGAGACATAGGAGTAGTTGGATAGGTAGGGGGAGAACCAGGAGAGAGTGGTATCCTGAAAACCTAGAAAGAAGAGAATGTCAAGGAGGAGAAGGTGATCAACAGAGTCAAAGGCTGCAGAGAGGTCAGGGAGCATGAGAATTGTGATTTAGCAACCAAGGAATCATATATGAATGGCATATATTTAAGTGACATAGGTGACCTACCTAAGTTGCATGATTTTGTCCTTCGCTGATCTTTCTGAAATCTGCAGCAATATCATTCCTACTTATTGGACTTAATATAGCATTTCCTTGCATCAAAGCATAATGACATTTGGGAAAGGTAACACTTTAGCATAGATGAGTTTCTCTTACTCAAGTCATTACCAGTCACTGTTGTGCAGTAACCTTGGGAAGGGCAATGGGGCTCTACCTTCCTCATCTGTAAAATAAACTACTAGCTAATCTCTCAGTCTATAAGGATCGTATCCCTGGAAACATGTGACACAGAAGGGGACAAGTTTTAAGGAGAGTGAGGAGGTTGGGACATGCCTAGTCCCAGAGGAGAGGATTAGAGGGAGTGGGCCCTAGGCCTACAGGGAGGGGCACAGAGGTTGTAGGAGAGAATGCAGATAACATCAGTAGAGGGGGGCCATGGACACACTTTACCTATTGCACAATCTTGCCAAAGGCCAACCTTGCCATTCAGCATTCCTTTGCTTCTTATGCTTTTCCCTCCAAGGGGTATGGAGGGTTCAAATAGGGCAGCTGGTAGAACACATAGGATCTACCAGTCAGAGCAGTATGGAAGACTGAGGGAAAATGTCTGAAACAAAGAACTGCATTCTTTTGGCCTTAGTCTGTGAAAAGGGAGTTAGTGAGAGTGATTGGAAAGTATGAAGGGTTACACTGTTATATGGAAGCAAGGTGAATAGAGTTTTGGATAACTGAAGGAAGTCTTGCTAATCCAACAGGACTTGTCAAAAGACTGATATGGTGGGGGGGAAGGGGGCGGAGGCAAGATGGTGGCTGGAAAGCAGGGATTTGTGTGAGTTCCCACCCAGGTCCCTCCAAACGCCTATAAAAAATGGCTCTGAACAAATTCTAGAACTGCAGAACCCACAAAGTAGCAGAGGGAAGCAGGGCTCCAGCCCAGGACAGCCTGGATGGTCGCTGGGTAATTGCGGGTGCAATGGAGGTTATGCAGCTCTGCAGCTGCACTTGCTTCCGGGACCCAGGCCCACCTGGTGGGAAGAATTAAGTGGCAGATCTGAGCAGGAGTGCAGAGCCAGCTTAGATCTGAGTCTTGTCTGGGTTGGCGGTTCTTGGGGGAGGAGGAGCACTGGTGTGGCAGAGTTTGCTGTGTAGCTCTGAAAACAACAGCACAGCCTCTCAAACTTGGGACAAAGTACTCTATACTCTACAAGCAGTCATACTCTGACGAAAAACTCAAGGGTCAAGTAAGT
>CM053622.1:200465175-200482819 GCA_028646595.1 Phalanger gymnotis | reverse complement strand
ATATGCTCGGCACTATGAGGAGTTTGGTAAATTCCATTAATTCACTAATTGATTTTATTAGCTCCTCAAAATCTCAGAATAGGGACAAGCCTCATAAGCCAACTCCTGGGCAAGAATTCCCATTAGAAGATACCTGGCAAGCAAGATTTCCAGGGGAAGGGAAACCTACTAGCTTCAGAGACAGCCAGCTCTTTCCACTTTGAGAAGACTCCAATCATTAGGAAGTCGTTTCTTACACCAAACTTGGCCCATTGCAACTTTCACCTAAATCACTGCTCCTGGCTGAGCCCTTCATAGACAAGGAGAGCAAGTATAATCCTTCTTCCATCCGATAGCACTTAAAATACTTGAAGACAGCTCTCATGTCCTCCATAAGTCTTCTCTCCTTCAAGTTAAATGTCTACAGTTGCTCATGATTTCAAAGCCTGACCTAGCCACTCACCGACTCAGTCAGTGAGGGAGTGAATCAACAAGCATTAACTACTTCCTAAGTTCTGGAAACCCCCCCCAAAAAAAGCCAGCTTTTGTTCTAATGGGGGAGATAATATGCCAACAACTACGTTCACCTAAATATATATGCAGAATAATGAGACAATCTCATAGGGAAAGCTATATCTGTGGGAAGAACTGATAAAGGTATCCTGCAGAAGACAAAATTTAAAGAAAACCAGGGAACCAGGAAACAGAGCTGAGTAGGGAGAGTGTTCCCTGCATGGAGCAAGGAACGCAAGTTGGCCAGTGTAGTTGGATCATAAGGTGCATGAAGAAGAATTAAATGTGAGAAAAATAGAAAGATAAGAAGCACTCAGGCCATGAAGGGCTTTAAAAGCCAAATAGAGGCTTTTATATTTGCTCCTGGAAGTAATGGGGAGACATTGGAGTTGAGTCAGGATAAGGTGGTGACATATTCAAACTATATACCACGCCAAGATTCTGTGGAGCTAATAAAATTGATTAGTGAATTAATGGAATTTACCAAACTCCTCACTGTGCTGAGCATATTAATAGGTACTATACAATATTCCAAAGGAGAGAAGACAAGCCCTTTCCTTGGGAACTCCAGAGTTTAGAGGAAGAGATATACTAATATACACACAGTAATTAATTAATATACACAGAAACATGTACAATTTCATAGAAAGTTTTAGCAACTGAATGTAGGAGTAGGGAGAAAGGTGAGACAGAAAGACCAATAGAAGGCTAGTGTAACAGCGCAGGAATGAGGGCCTATATCAATATGGTGGCTGTGTATGCGGAGAGAAGGAGGCATGTACAATAGAAGCCATTGTAAAGATGTAAATGACAAGATTTGACAACATTAGATTATTGAGTGAGTGTGAACAAGGAGGCAAGGATGTCCACAAAAGTTGTGAGCATGAGTGAATGAGATGATCTTGGTGCCCCTACCAATAATAGGAAAGTTGGGAAGAGGGGAGGGTTTGGGAGAAAGAGAGGGAATGCTATTTTGGATGTATTGAATTTGAGGTGCCTACGTCTAATTCTAGATGCATAAAAGACTGCTGGTGTTGTAGGATTGGAATTCGAGAGAGGAATTAGGACTGGACATGTAGATCTGAGAGTCATCTAGAAATGGTAGTTGAGCCAATGGTAGGTGATGATATCTCCAAGTAATATAGAGAGAAAAGATGAGGGTCCAGGATACCTAAGGTTAGTGGGCATGTCAGCCGAGGAAATGAGGAATGCTTATAGATGGAGGAGAACCAGGAGAAAACAGTGTTACCAAAACCTAGAGAGAAGATATCCAGGAGACATGGTGATCAGCAGTGATCAAAGGCTACAGGACAAGAAGAGGCCATTAGATTTTGCAAAGAAGAGATGATTGGTAACTTTGGAAAGAAAGCAATTTAAGCTAAAGAAGGAGACTCAAAGTCAGATTTCAGAGGGTTTAGGAGAGGAAAGGAAATGAAGGCAAGCCTTGTGGTTCATGCAGATCTTTGTTAAACTGTGTTTTCACTGTTTCAGGAGCTTTAGTCCAACAAGAGCTACAGTAGGCTGAAAATCCGTGTGCACATTTCAGGAAGCCCTCTCATCTACTGCAGTCTCCAAATGGGTTGTGCTGCAATCCGGCGCAGGGGCAGGGGCAGCTGACGACCTGAAAGGGTCTGAGGCAGAGCAGACTGAGCAGTCCTCGGCTATTCTAGACACAGTCTCTCCCTGTAGGCATCTCTGAAGGGTAATTATCTTGTGCACTGAACATCTGTTCAGTGTCAGTTTAAAAATGTAACACTCAAAATTGAAAACAAGATTGCTGATGTGGTCTGACCACAGCAAGGCAAAGCAGGATACTGACCCTCTTTATCCTGGATACTATGCCTCTTTTAATTCAGCCTAAGATCTTATTTAAACTTTTTCGACTGCCATATCACACCACTCATGTTGAGCTACCAGCCCACTTAAAACCTAGGTTTTACTAGATAAATGGCTATCTGGCCAAACCTTATTTTCTATTGGTGAAGTGAAGTCTTGACATGTAAGTAAAAGACTTCACATTTTATCTCTATTAAACTTATACTTTTTATATTCAGCCCAATATTTTAGATTATCAAGGTCTTTTGGAATCCTCGTTGTGTCATCTTCAAATTTGATAAGCATGACATCTGTGCTTTAATATAAAATCATCAACAAAAATGTCCACCAGCACAGTCAAGGAGAGATCTTTGGTTCACTTCAGTAAAGACCTCTTTCAGAAGCTCACATTGAATAATAATTTTGTCATAGGTCCAGCAATTCAATTAATTCTAGTTCTACTTATCAATAATCTAGGCCACATCTCCTCTTTTCTACAAGAATAATTACAACTACCGCATTACCATGATCTGCTAGTATAATAACGCTGTCCAAAAAAAAAAGTCTTTGGTTGAACACGACCTGTTTTTACTAAAACCATGCTAGCTTTTAGTGACCACCACTTTCTTTTCTAAAAGTTCACTAACCAAACCATGAATAATACATTTTAGAATTTTGCCATGAACTCAAGTCAAACTCAGTGGTCTATAGTCTACAGATTCCATTCCCTTCCTTTTCTTTCTTTCTTTTTTTTAATAGAGACATTTACCCTTCTATAGTCCTGTAGTAAGTACCTCTTCCCTTCGCTACATTCTTTCAGAAATCACTGATAATGGCTTCGCAATCACATCTGCCAGTTTCCCAATACCATAGCATGTATCTGATATGGGTCTATTCATTTGAACTTGTCAAGAGCAACTAAACGCTCTCTTACTATCTCCCTACTTTCCTTGGATATCAACTCCCTATTAGCCATTGTGAATCCAAGCTTCCTAGTCCAAAGTCTCTCATTTTTGGCACAGAAAACTGAGCCAAAGCAGCTTCATTTTCTTTGTTATCAGTTATCATTATCCCATCCAGCAGTGGTTTTACCCCTTCTTTGATCTTCCTCTTTTCCCCAGTATAACTTGGAAGATTTTTGTTGTTCTCTCCTAGCTTGCTTTGCCAAGCTCAGCACATTCTCAGCTTTGGCACTTCTGACACTCCAACAGGACCAAGCCACTTGCAAATTCATCTTCTGTTATCTGCTCTTGCTTTTATCTTCTCTGCACGCCTTTTAAACTTTGACAAGTTGGTTGATAAGTTCACTTTTTACTCACATGGGTTTCTTTAGTCTCCTTTCCTTTCTCATTGGAATTGTTTCTCTTTAGGGCTCGAGAATTTCATCTTTAGAATTTCCCATCCTTCCTGGATCAAATACCCCAACAAAACTGTATTCTGTGTCCTAAGTCATTTACCCTTATTCATAGGAATACCATGAGCAAAACAACTAACCTGACCAGGTCTGGGCATCCTTCCAACCCAGTGCATCTTTTGAACAGTTGTATTTCACTTTCTGGACCTTTACATGCGATGCTGACTGCTTCATTGGGGGGGGGCGGAGCGCAGAAAGGGGACAATTATGATTTTTAAAATTTAAAATTAAATGTAATCTTTCTAACATTACTTAAGTCTTTCTAAATAGAAATGGGGCAGAGTGTCAGAGTCATATGTACTCAATTTACTTCCTAGAAATATAATGCTAATTGTTTTTCTGCTTTTAGGGCTTTAAAAAGATCTATTCTGAATTATATAAAGAATATGAAGACTGCCTGTTTGGGACTGAAGTCTTTACTCAAATCGATCTTTGTTCCATGCATAAAAAGAAGCAAGAATCTGGATACTACCACTGTGAATGTACAATTTCTATTGCTCCTGGGAGCACAAATGAGGCCCAGAAGCTACCCATAGAATTAGAATATTTGGAAGAACTGCATGCTCACATCTCTCCTGACCTTTGCCCAGAAGCCAAAACCATTGAATGTTGCTATTGTATCTCTTGCGTAGCCGAAGATGACAAAAAACCCACTGAACATAAAACCTCACCTGGGGCCGGATGTGAGACAGCAGACCATAAGACAGGTGCATTAGTTTTAGATGAGATCTCTACTATAGATGGAAAGGTCTTGCTTTAAACCAGTTTCTGAGATGTTGCCAGCACAACCAGATGCAATGAAGAACATGATGAGGGATCAGAAAAAAAAATGAAGCTGACAGATGGTAATTTGTAAAGAGTTGAATCAACAGAAATTGTATCTGATCAGCCTGCTTGCCCAGGATAAGGTAGAACTTGTTCCAATGCTCAGCTAACTGCAGAGATAGCCACAATGCCAAGAGGTTCTATAAACTAACCCATAGGGTGTCCTCTGGACTGAGATGACAACACAGAAACTGAGATGCGCCACTTCTTTTGAATGCCATCTGGAGAGCAAAGTACTTTGTATGCCGCATCAGAAATCATCTGTTTGTAAATGTGGTAACAAAAACAAAAGTGAAACCCATCCAGGAATGTACAGGGTCTCAACCAAAAACCAAGGAAACCCAGATGACAGAGTTCTGCTTTTGGCAACTTCAAAAGACAAAGCTGTCTAACTACCATCACCTATTAACTTGCCTGTATTTTTTAGGGGGCTGATTTCGTGTCATTTTTTTTAAATCCAAGGGGCTTATTTTTCTGATTTTCGAAAAGCTGAATTTAAATCTTTTGGAATTGTGTTTTATTACAATAATTGAAATATCTTATTTTAGGAAACCTTGGGATAAGCTCTCCAAATTTGAATGCCTCTGACCATTGAAGAGGACAAAATGTTATTATCAGTGCCTCAATGTGCCATAAACTGAAATGAAAAATATCCTCCTTTAAATATTTGACCAGTTATTGAGAGGAATTGTAATCTTTCTTGGGTGAGGAAGGAGCTCAATATTCCACAGGTAATAAAAAAAATGCATTCACAAAATAAGCTGTGAAGACTTTTTGTCATTTTTAATGGTAGTTTTTAATTTTTTGTCTCTTTCACAGCAAAGAAAATGAAAGAATATTGAAACCAGTAGATGGTGCTAGTGAATACCAACTGTCCCTGAGATTTATCCAGTGATGGAAATTATGGAATGCTAGAGTTTCAGGCTAAAGACGATGGTGGGGGAAAAATCTATTACAATTAAGAAGCAGAGAAATGGATTTTGGAAGGAAATAAAATCAGATCTCCAAAGTATCCTCTTTTCTATCTCTTTTGATTATTGAGCATTGGGTTATGCTGGTCTTTATGAACCTAAAAGATTAGTATTTTATTATCAGCAAATGCATTGGACTCAAAGCATTTTTTTTTTCAGAGCTACTCCCATGAAACTTGCTTATCCATATTGGGAAGGCAGCAGGTGGTGGGATAGTAGTCAGGCACCCGCACAGCATGGGTGGACTGGCAGCTTTGTGGTTCATGCAAATCTTTATTAAACTTCTGTGTTTTCACCGTTTGACGAGCCTTTGCCTGGCAGGCGCTGTTGTAGGCTGAAAACCATGTTTGCACGTTTCAGGAAGCCGTCTCATCCGCAGAAGTCGCCAAGCCATTATGCTGTGAGCAGAGGCGGGTGTAGCTTGGCTTGGGGGGGAGGAGGGGAGAGATAGAGGTGGGGAGAAGGAGGGGGGTGGGCACGGTCTGAAGCAGAGCAGCCTGAGCAGTCCTCAGCTATTCTAGACAGAGCCTTCCCCTGTAGCTGTCTCTGAAGGGTAATTATCTTGTGCACCCAGAATGGGAACAAAACGGGAAAATTTTGCCTTTGTACAAAAGTGCAAGAAATTGCCTTTGCTATTGGTGGGAGTCTCGAACTTATTGCTTGAGCTCTAGCTGTGCTTACCCTCTCAGTCGTTTTCTTTCTCCTCTAGATGAGCTCTGTATTAAATACAAGTGACTGAGGGAACAATGACGGAGTGTTTAATAATTCATATCTGAGAGGGGTAAAAAATAGGCACATCTTATTGTGATGAATACATCAAATGGATCATGTATCCTAGCACCCAGTACACACTATAAAATTATGCTAGTACTGAAGGGAATAAAGAAAATGTTTGTCCCCATATTGGTGGCTTTGGGGAGAGCCAAAAGCCAGCTTGGGCTTTGGGAAGCCCTTTCTGTCCTGGAGGAGACTGTTAACTTTATCGCTTCAATTTAAGATTTGAACTGGAATGGAGGAGAGGGAGGGGAGAGAGAAGGAAGTTAGAGCTGGGGACTGGAAAGGCTCTCTGTCCTTTTTCATCTGAAACCAAGGGGCACTCATTGGAACTTAGGCTAATGGAATAGAGAGGTTTTCCCTTGGGAAAGTGAGCTTCATGGAGTAGCATCAGCTGTGAACCAGAAGAATGTATCCTCAGTGGCATTTCAATGTGAAATGGTGGTTTTCATAACAAGTTTGCATGATTCAGACCCCCTATCCCCATGGTGAAAATGTGCTGAGTCTGAAACTTGCTCTTTGAGGTTCTTTAGAGAGAGAGATATGTTTCTTCAATCTCTGAGTTACTAGAAAGAGCACTGGCCTAGGAGTCAGAAGATCTGGGTTCCTGGGGCAACTGGGTGGTACAGTGGATAGAGTGCCCACCATGGAGTCAGGAGGACCTGAGTTCAAATCCATTCCCAGACACTAGATACTTACTAGCTGTGTGACCCTGAGCAAATCATTTAACCCCAGTTGCCTCACCAAAAAACAAATAAAATAAAAAAGATCTAGGTTCCAGGATCAGCCCTGTTGCTCTGTAGCTTTGTGACTATAGGCGAGTCACCTAAACCTTCTAAGTCTCAGTTTCTCTATCTCTAAAATGGGCAGAATAATACTTTTAATGTCTAACTATAGGGTGGTCGTAAATCATAAGACAGTATATAAAGATGACCCATTATTACTACAATCTCTATTCGTTATCTGCAACTGAGCCATTTTATAATATACATATACACATATGTATATATGTATGTGTGCATATATAGGTGTGTGCACATATATATGTGTATATACGTATGCATGTATGTGGTAAAAAGCAGTAATTGATTCTGAAATGATGATAATGCCAGGACATTGATTCTCTTTCCTGCATAGGTGAAATGTCACAGAAGTTGATCATCTATAAGGAGATAGTATTTAAGATTTCTGTAGCAACTTTGAGGTTTACAAAGTGCTTTACACACACACACACACACACACCTGTTTGAGTGTTATCCTATTTTATATAAGAGGAAACAAAGTCAGAAAAGTTCAATAAATTGAGCACAGGTACCCAGCTAATCAGTGAAGAGTTGGGGATCTAGCCTAGGTCTCTAGACTCAGAAGAATCTACTGCTGCTGCTTCTTTTAGATTTACAGTCAGATGGGACCTCAGTGGCCATCTCGTCCAAACCCTTTCACTCTCCCTCACCCACTCGCCTAATCAGTTGCTAAGTCGTGTTAATTCTATTTTTAAAAATCAGAAAGTATTTTATTATTAACGTTATGTGCCTGGCCAGACAGTGCAGATAGATGGTACAGTAGATAAGAGTGCTGGACCTGGAGTCAGAAAGAGTCATTTTCCTGAGTTCAAATCTGACCTAAGACACTTACTAGCTGTGTGAAACCTGGACAAGTCACTTAACTTTGCTTTCCTCAGTTTCCTCATCTGTAAAATGAGCTAGAGAAGGAAATGGCAAACCACTCCAGTATCTTTGCCAAGAAAACCCCAAATGGGGTCACGAAGAGTCAGACACAACTGAAAATATAACTAAACAACATTTGCCAGATACTGTACTAGGCTCTAGGGATACATTTCTCCAATTATCCCCTTCTTTCTACTTACACGGCCACCAGTCTAGTTCAGGACATTATCGCCTCCATGCCTAAACTCTTGCTATTACCTCCTAATAAGTCTCTCCACCTCCAGCTATTACCTCCCTAATCCTATTGCACACAAGATGCCAAAGTCATATTCCCAATACACAGGTCAGATAATGTCATTTCCCTGCTCAAGAAGGTCAAACGTCTCTGTATTGTCTTTAGAATCCAATATGAACTCCTCTGTTTGGCATTTAAAGCCTTTTGCAATTTGACTTCAATCTACATTTCCGACTTTTTCATTCATTACTACCTTTCACTCTTTCGTCCAGCCAAAGTAACTTTGCAACTATTTCTCAGACTCTACTTCCATCTCCCGACTCTGTGCAAATGCACTGGCTGTTCCCCATGTCTGGAATACCCTCCCTCTTCACCTCTTCCCCTAGTTAACTTTAAAGCTCAGCTTCTACCTAAGGCCTTTCCCTATTTCCCTATGTTCCTGCTAGTGCTTCTATAAAATTAGTTTGTATTTACTTTGTATAAATGTTGTACATACATTTGTACAGGCTATCTGGCTTAATAGGATAGACTGTAGTACTCTCCAGGAGGGGAATGTTTCAACGTTTCCATGTTTCCTTTGTATCCCTAGCATGTATCTGGAACATAAGGGCTCACTATAGGCTTGTTGATGGACTGATTGACCTAATCTGAACTTTGTATCTTTCCCAGCCCCAAGTAGTGCTCAACATCCAGTGGGCACCTAATATGTGTTTAAATTTAATCAAACCTAAATTTCAGACTTCTTAAAGATATCCTAGGGAATGCAACTTACTGTTTCCCCTCTCTTGGTATAGCTGCAACAATAGAATATTAATCTTTGCTTCAATTGTTCTGAGGGCCACATCTATAGTAAGTGAGGAAATAAAAGAAATGCCCCCTTTTAAAATAAAAATGAGCATTTTGCATCCACCTGTATAGGTTAAAGTTATTATTCCTGAGGGTATTTATTTCTTGATTTTTTATTATTCTTTTTCTCCTATTCTCTATATTTGATTCAGATCCCTCTATTAGAAAGGATGATGTGCTGGAAATGAAGAAGATACATAAATGAGGAGATGAGAGGCAAGTGAAAGGTTGCCCCTCTGAGGCCCTTTTCAAAGCTAAATTTCTTTGATGCTGTGTTACTATGATAGTAAGGCTCAGGAAGAGCTTGAGTGCTAGTGACAAGGCAGTGTTGCATAGTGGGCAGAGCCCTGGGCTTGAGAGAAGATCATGGTTAGAATACTGCCTCCAATATTTACTATCTGTGTGACCCTGTTGCTTAGCCTCTCTTGGCCTCAGTTACCTTACATGTAAAATGTAGATAATAACATCTCAGAATGTAGGTTTTTGCAAGCATCAAATGAAGGACAGCTAGGTGGCACAGTGGATAGGGTGCTGGGCCTGGAGTCAGAAAGACTCCTCTTCATGAGTTCAAATCCAGCCTGAGATGTTTACTAGCTATGTGACCCTGGGCAAGTCACTTAACCCTGTTCTGTAAAATGAGCCGGAGAAGGAAATGGCAAATCATTCCAGTATCTTTGCCAAGAAAATCTCAAATGGGGCCACAGAGAGTTGGATGCAACTGAAAATGGCTGAAAGCATCAAATGAGATAACATATGTAATGTACTTTGCAAATCTTAAAGTGTTATAGAAATGTTAACTATTATTATCAACACAAATTTCTACTAAGTCATCTGTAGTGGGACCCTAGCAGAGAAGTGACGTCTGCTTCTCACCTCTGCTGATGGAATATAGATTTCCCAGCCCACTTATTCTCCAGAATACACTGATTCCTTTTCTCCATGTGAGTACCCTAATATTCCTGCTTTCCAGTTCCCCTTTCTATGTTATCTTCCACTATTAAAATGTAAACTCTTTGAGAGTAGGGATTATCTTTTTTTCCGGAATTTGTATCCTTAGGTTTAGCACAGTTCCTGGCATCTAGTAAGTGCTTAATAATTATCTATGTCATCTCTATCTCTATATCTATATCTAATTTGGAGCTAGAAAGGGACCATGGAGATGACTTGATCCAACCTCCTCTCTTTACATATGAAGAAAATAAGGCCCAGAGAGGGAAGTGATATGCCTTCAACCTAGGAATACTAGATAAAGAGATTAAAGAACTTTTCCCCTTTGCAGAAGGTTTTTACCACATCACCACTCTGGTAACAATGAATTCCTACCATCTGTAAAGGAAGAGCTGCCCCAGAAATCCATTGATGGGGCCCTAGTTAAAGCATGAAAGTATTCTCCAACCATACCGTTATCCATCATGGCCTAGTAGATAGAGATGGCCTCAGAGTCTGGAACACTTTGAGTCCCACCTCAGACACGTACTGGCTGCAAGCATCACACAGTGACCTCTCAGTGTCTTGGGCAACTCTCTGGAAGATTGGAAACTGCAGAGTAGGTGCTAATTTGCATTGCTATAAGGACTTTCTCACTGGGAGTTCTTTACATTAATGAAATAACAGGTCTGATAAAAACAAACATTTTTTTAAAATAATCTTTTCCACCACCTAAGTAACAAAAGGCAAAGCATGATGGCAGAGGAGGCTTTCTGCCCTTAGGGATTCTAAGTGATTAAACAGAATTGCTTACTCTGCTTAGAGTTTCTTGTAGTTAGTTTCAACCTTCCCTAAATACCAGCCTGCTGAGTAATTATGATTGATAGACCAATTAATAGGGAGTCTTAGTATGTTCAGTTACCAGGAGTTCCTTGGTTTGCATTGGTAGGTAGGACTACTTGCTCCAGCAGCCTTGTTTCCCGACCTTCTCACTGCTATTCCGGATGATGATAATCTTGGCTGAAAGGTGTCGCTGACACTATTACTTCTTCAAAGAGACCGAAGGACCAGAATCTCACCATGTTCAGGAAGTGTCCTATATTTTTTTGTTCCCTCCTTTCATGTTGCCAGGAATCTGTGAACTGCTGAGGATGGAGAGGAGAGTCATAATCTACCAAAAATATGTCTCCTTTCAATAAGAGATGCCCTTGTTGTCAAGGTAGAATGTGCTGCTTGTAAATAGAGAGGTCGGGAGACAGTAAAGCTATCTTAAAGGCTCTGACAATACTATCCCTTTCACTGCTCACAGAAGAAATTGAGGCTTAAATACCTGTTTCTTATCAGAGAAGTAATTGGATTTTGCCAGCGAGGACCAGTTTGTCTGATCAACCTACACCAAATAACATATTTACAATATTTCCCTCACAGATTTGATTAGTGAATGCCAGATTTTCATTTGGATCAACACATGAAATGTGGGAAATGTCCCCTGGTGGTGAATAATCATTTCAACACAAAGAGGAAATGGAGCAGTTACAGAAGTAGTGGCGGCAAATACGTACACAACCTGTAAAATTCGGTCTGTTTCCATTTCTCCCTTCAGTTTTCCCATTCCTCTTAAATAAAAGCCTTTCTCCTTCTTGAGTCTTACCCTTAACTCCGCATGAAAGGACACTGCACTGGGAGGATGTGGGGTGACATTGGGTAGATCAGTTTATGTCTCTGACCCTTGGTGCCAGCCTCTGTAAAATGTAATGTAATGGTGATGTAATGTGATAGAGGGCTGGACATGGAGTCAGGAAAACCTGGGTTCAAGTCCTGCCTCAGATTCTAGGTGTAACTCTGGGTTAGCCACTTGACCAATCTGAAGCTCAGTTTCCTCATTTTTAAAATGAGAGGATCGAACTCAATGCCCTTTAAGGCCTCTTCCAGATCCAAATCTATGATCCCATGAGATAATACTCTATCTACCTACTTCATGGAGCTATTGTGAGGAAACTGATTTTTAAACAAAGCACTATACAAATTATTATCATTGTCACTGGCATTGATAATATTACTTCAAGAAGCTGTAACTCCAACTGTATGAGTACTCTTGCACAGTATCTTGCACAGATTGCAACCCTTCTGTAACTCAGGGGTTATTTTTTCCAAGTCATTGTAGTTGAAAAAATTCATCAGGAATTCACTTAATGAGCCTTTCCAAATTCAGCTAGTTGGCTCTTCAGATGATGGGCATGCAGCCAGTCCATCACTGGGTCCCATACTAAAGTCTTCCTAGCTTGGCTTCCCTAAGGAGTGACGGGGCTTAGAGAAAACACGAGAGATTTTAAATAGAATAATTTTTTCATATTTTAGACTTTGTGGTTGTTGTTGAGTCATGTGTGACTCTTTGTGATCCTATTTGGGGTTTTCTTGGTAAAAATACTGGCATAGTTTGTCATTTCCTTCTCCAGCTCATTTTACAGATGAGCAAACTGAGGAAACAGGGTTAAGTGACTTGCCCAGGATCACACAGCTAATAAGTATCTGAGGCCAGATTAGAACTCAGGAAGATAAGTTGGGAAAGATCCCAAGACCCTCACTCTATCCACTGAGCCACCTCATAGATCTAAATAGAATGTGAACCCTGCATAGGTTCATAGACTCCTAGGTAGTCTAAACCCTTGAGAATAGCCCAGCATGAGCAATGAATGATCCTTGAGGAAGTCACTGGGCCAGTGGCCTGAACATACCACCATCTGGTGGCCAAAATATGTACTACATTCCTTGGCGGGACAGTTAATGAACTGATGGACAGCCTTCTTCTCTAGATTACAGAAAGCAGGGGAAGGGATGGCTACAGCTCCTGTGCACATCTACTCCATTTTGCCCATCATTGAAGGACCAGAGGATCATTGATTTAGAAGGGACCTTATAGATCATCCAGTCCAACTCTTTCATTTTTTGTTCTTGGAGGAAAAAAGTGCCTGGCCCAGAACCACACAGCTAGTAAGAGTCTGAGGTGAGATTTGAACTCAGGTCCTCCTGATTCCAGGGCCAGTACTCTATCCACTGTGCCACCTAGCTGACCCCCCCCCCAACCTTTTTGTTTTACAGAGGAGGAAATTGTGTCTCAGAGAGATAAAATGACTGCCACTAAGTGGGAAAACTGAACTCAGGGCCTCTATGCAAAATCCGCCACTCTCTTCACTGTACCAGGCTGCAGGCACTTAGTATCTACACGTTGAATCGAATTTACTTTATTCATGTTATGGCTTTAAAGTATTAAAACTGATCCTAAGAGTCACACATAAATCTACCTCAGGACCTTATTCTCACATCTGTACAAGATCCCCAACCACCCTTCCATGTACTCTGATCCTCCTACAGGCTCTAAGTTTGATCACCGATTGATAATAATGCTGCATTTAAAATCATCCAGAGAGGGCTGTGCTAATCTATGAATACTTTTGGGTCTTGTGACTGTTATGTCATTTGCCCATAGGGTGATTGGGGGGATTAGAGGGGAAGGCATAAGCATTTGTTAAGTGCCTACTAAGTGCCATGCCGTGTACTAATATCTTTAAAATATTATTTCATTTAATCCTTACGACAACCCTGCAGGGTAGTTGCTTTAATTATCTCCATTTTACAATTGAGGAAACGGAGGCAAACAAATTAAGGGTGACACAGCTAGGAAGTATCTGAGGCTAGACTCCAATGAATTCTGGTTTTCCTGGCTCCAGGTCCAACCTGCTATCCATGGTGCTACCTAGCTGCCTCTGATTAGGAAAGTAATTATAGCTCACACTTATACAGCTCTTTAAAGTTTACAAAGTGGTGTGTGTGTGTGTGTGTGTGTGTGTGTGTGTGTGTGTGTGTGTGTGTTATTGTGCTTGACTCTCAAAACAACAAGATAGGTGCTATTATTCCCATTTTGTAGATGAGGAAGCTGAGACTCAGGCTAAGTGATTTGCCTGGATTTGCACAGCTAATAAATATCTGAGGTAAGATTTAGGTCTCTTTGATGGCAAATCTCCCACCCCATACACTATTTTATTACCTCATCAGTATTTGTGTTTAGAGGCAGAATTGTCCCTAGAGTACAGTGGATCATCATGATTTTTCAGGTGGATCTCCTGTAGTATGTTTTATAGGTGACAACAAAAACAGCCTGATATGTCTCCCTGATGAATTACATACACATGCAGAACCTGAACTAGTGGTAGGCAAAGCAGGCAACTGCCCAAAGCAAAACCAATCTCAGGGAATGGTGGCAGGGAGACTGCCATTCAATATGATGATTTATAAATGTATCTGTTGTGATGCAGAGATATCGATTTATGGCGAGTCAGATAAACTATGAAGCCCCCCTTGGACATAAGTGGAGCCAGGAAGATGATTTGAAAACTCTGATTGGGGCATAACTGCCTTGTCTTGACTTTACTCTTCTTCTAAACCCATTGCATCCATGTCTGCTCCTGTAAGGTGAATGAGTGCCCAAAATGCTGTTTGACTTGAGTCTATTT
Organism: Phalanger gymnotis; assembly: GCA_028646595.1. NCBI lineage: Eukaryota > Metazoa > Chordata > Mammalia > Diprotodontia > Phalangeridae > Phalanger > Phalanger gymnotis. The sequence goes on along the minus strand of CM053622.1, from coordinate 200,468,342 downwards.
TTGTCTTTCTTCTTATGAGTCAGCACTGTCCTGCTAACCCAATAGGGAGAGGGCAAAGGAAGCGCCAGGGCCCGATGTGCTGTATGAACTTACAGGTTGATTAATGCGTTCATGCTGAAATTTTCTATCAGACTTTTATCCTTCAAGGTCAAAAGAACTTCAGATATATTGTTCCTGATCCATGATCCATAAGTAGCCAATGGCTCCCTGTTGCCTCCAGGATCAAATCCAAAATGTTCTGTTTGGCATTCAAAGCCCTTTATAACCTAGCACCCTCCTACCTTGCCAGGCTTTCTACACCTTATATCCCAATGAGTACTGTTTGATTCAGTGAAACTGGCCACCTGGCTGTTCCATGAACAAGAAGACATTCCATCAATCCACTCCAGGCATTTTCTCTGGCTGTCCCCCACACCTGGAATGCATGACTGCTGACTTCCCTGGCTTCCTTTAAGTCTCAGCAAAAATCCTATGTTTTACAGGAAGGCTTTCCCAACCCCTCTTAAATCCAGTGCCTTCCCTCTGTTACTTATTTCCTATTCATCCTGTATATAGCTTGCTTTATATGTACTTGTGTGCAAATTGTCTCTATTAGATAAAAATTAGATTATAAACTTTAGATTTATACATTATGAACTCTTTAGATTATAGATTAGATTATAAAACATTAGATTATAAACTCTTTGAGGGTTTAAACTATCTTTTGCCTCTTTCGTGTATCCCCAGTAGTTAGCACAGTGCCTGCACATAGTAGGTACTTAATTAATGTTCACTGATTAAAAGAAGGAAGTGACTGGACAGAGTCCTATTCTGTGCAATAATGCTAAGGGACTATGTAAATCCTTTTGTTGTACTGGAATTTTGTTATACAAAATTTTATCTAAAATGAATCATTTTCTGAGGCCTGAAAATACATATTTTTTAATTTGTGGAGATTTTCATAGTACAACCAAAGCTTTGTTATCTAGTACAAAGGGAGATAAGGGGGAGAGTGGCAATTGGTCTAATATTCTGATTAATTAGAAGTTAAATCATATGGGTCTCTCCTTTCATTTATTCTCTTTCTTTCTTCCCCAAGACTAATCAAAGGATAATGAGAACTAGATGCCCTGCGATTATTCATTCAACAAAGATTTATTAAAGATTTACTCTATTAATTATTTAAATGCTATATTAGATTTAATAACTTAAAACTATACTAAGACTTTTGGGATGCCTATATGTCATCTTCCTGAGGGAGTTACAAAAGGAGTATAAAATATGATTCCCTTCCTCCAAGAGTTTCCCATCCAGTTGGCCAGATAATATATGCTCCCACAAAACCATTAAATAGCAATATAGATTCACATAAAATTAAGTGCTCTCAGAATACTATAGGTGACTATGCTCAAGCCAAATTAGACTGCTTTCTATCTCTTGAATATAACCAGTGTTTTCTGGCCTTCATGTCTTTGCTTATACAGTTCTCTGTACCTTCCTTCTTTTTACCTGTTCATTCCCAACCAATTTCTCTCATATTCCCCTACTAGAATGTAAAATCCATAAAGGCAGGCCACCTGTGTTATCTTCTTTTAGCACATAGCCAGGTTCCTTCACATAACAGATACTTAAATTTATTCAATTGAACAAGAGATTATTGCCTGTTAATTCAGTGGAAAAAGAACTCTGAGAATAAGTAGGATGAGAATTAGGCCCTGGACAAGTAGAAAGATCACTTTCTGGAAGGAAAATAGGTAGGAATGGGCAGGATATTGTCCATGTAGAGTCAGAAAACTGATCTAATAGCGTAGTGGTTCATGAGACATGGAACAATTTGATAAAATTAGTGTTTTAGAGAAACCTAAGTGGTCTCATTTGTATGAGGAGTATCTAGTGGTGGGAGGACCAGCCTGGACACTGTTGTTGAAATTTGGAGAAACTGAAATCGAGAGCGACTGAGATATATATATATATAATCCCTTCAATTAGCATGTGAAGAAACTATGGTCTAGAGAGGAAATAGGAACAGCTGGTTCAGTGGTCGGAGTACCAGACCCAGACTAAGGAAAACTCACCTTCCTGAGTTCAAATCCAGCCTCAGGTACTAGCTAGGTAACCCTGGGCCAGTCACTTAACCCTGTTTGCCTCAGTTTCCTCTGTAAAATGAGCTGGAGAAGGAAATGACAAACTACCCCATAATTTTTGCCAAGAAAATCCAAAATGGGGTCATGAAGAGTCAGTCAGACCCAACTGTGAGAGAAATTATTTTTCTATTATATTAATAACCAATTACTAATTAAGATCCAAGTTTTTTTCTCCTCTATTTCTTCATTGAGACCCAACTCCTGTGGAAGGTCAGCCTCTGAAGGACATGGCTGATTGAGACTAACCCAAACCTTCAGGGCACAGGCTCTAGGCTCCGACCCCACCCAACTAGGAGACCTTACTTCTGTTTAAAATGTAAATAGAATTCAATCTAGGCAAGATCTTACCCGGAAGAGATGAGGCCCTGTCCTTTTACCCCTCCATTAGAGTTTAGGGTTACTCGGCTCATGACAAACCAACCAGAGTGGTCTGGATGGAGATGGATTCCCCTGTCCAGATTTCTGGAGGTGGCTGAGACTCATGATCAAGCCATATTCTCAGCAGGAGGAACTGAAGACTAGCTCACCTCCTCATTAAATGTCCACCAATCAAGACTGATTTTCACTTGTGTATCAGTAAGGCAAGATTCACAATATCGATGGTGACCATGAATATGTCTGTATAGTTAGGAATCACAAAATATAGGAGGCTCTCTCTGTAGAAGGCAATGTAAAACATTTATTCAGACACCAGAGATCAAGTCCCAAAACCAGTAATTCCAATTAGACATAGCAACAGTTGTATCCTGAAACCAGTAAGTCTGCTTCAGTGTAACAGCAAGGAAATTAAAACACAATATCACAGCAAGGAGTCAAGCCATCCTGTAACCTTCCCCTCTGCTAGGGCTTTCCCATAAACACTCTGCTTGCCTGTGTCCTCTCCTCCTGCAGTTCTGAAAGCCCTTGCAGTTCTCAGAGCCCTTGAAGCTCCCTCTCCCCCTCTCTCTCCCCTTCCCTCCCCCCTCTCTCCCTCTCCCTCTCCCTCTCCTCCAGTTCTCTGTCTCTGTGTCTCTGCAGTCCTCTCAGCCCTTCCAGTTCTCTCTG
>CM053622.1:200407193-200465075 GCA_028646595.1 Phalanger gymnotis | reverse complement strand
GGGGGGGGGCATCTTTGGTTGCCTAAAGAAACCACTGACCATCAATTTATTGATTATTAGCTAGCCTAATTAATAAACTGATTATTAATTACCCAGAAACTCTGTTTTTCATTTGTCATAACTGAAACTACTAAACAACAGCAACAACAAAAGGTAAGTGATTTGCCCAAGATTACATCTTAGAAAAGCACTAACATACAACAGAAGGTACTTGATATTCAAATCTGAATTGTCAAACACTAACAGTTCTAAGATATAGATGACAAGGGAGGAAAAAAGCTTTGTAGAAAAGAAAATGAACTTTGTGAGTATGAAAAATGGACCTCCGAGACTTGAGATGCTTTTCCAAATAAGACAAGGTGACCATTATGCTTATGACAGTAGCAAGTTAACCATTAGGCTCCTTGAGCAAAGTTGAGATTTTCATCACCCAAAGTAGCATTTATAGGTGCTAAATAGCAATGAATCCATCAACAGGCATTTATGCATCCCCTAAAGTGCTGGGGCTTACTTAGGCAAAATGCCCTCAAGGAGTTTACATTCTATCCACAGGGAAATGATAAGTGTGTGTGTTTATACAAAATGCATACAAGGTCCTACAAATATAAAATACAGACAAAAATACAAGGCAAATACAGAGTAACCTAAGGGCACTGAGACCTAGGGAATTCAGGAAAATTCACAGAGTAGGCAGCCTCCAACTGAGCTTTGATGGGAGGTAGAGAGTCTAAGGGGAGAAAGGAGAGAATTCCAGAAATGAGGCACCAAATGGGCAAACGTGCAGAGATGAGAGATGGAATGTTGGGAGAGGCAAAGCAGCAAGCAATGGTTTGGTTAGAATATTGACTGTATAAAAGGAATAAATGTGGGATAAACCTGAAAAGGTAGGGTAGAAACTGGTTGTAAAGGTCATTGGTTTTTGTCCTCCATTTTGGAAGAGGACCAAAATGACATCACTATACTAGAGTCAAGTTTCAATGTGTCCAACCGTGGCTGATCAGACCAACGTGAGCTTGGAATGTTCTACAACAGGTTGGGCACAAATAGTCCATGTGGATTCTTTAAATCTGTACATCTCACATTTCTTTTGAGTTACTTTAATTCTGCTTTGCTCACAGAGCATGGCACCCTCTCTGATGAGGGTACACTATGCTGGGTGGTCCTGTAAAGACCATAAAATGCCAAACAGAAGAGTTTGGACTTAAACCTGCTGGTAATTCAGACCTACCAGCAGTAAGAATGAACAAAGAAGTGATATCATCAGACCTGGGCTTTGGCAATTTTGGCAGCTAGGTTTCCTTACAACATCTCTATGCAATAGATAATACGAATAGGGCTAGCTCCATTTTACTAAAAGGGAAACAGAGCCTCAGAAAGGTTAAGTGGCTTCCTTAGTCATACACTGAGTAAGTGGCAGAGCTTGAATGTGAACCCAAGTATTTGTTGATCGAAATTAATTAATCCATAATTACTGGATCTTGGAGATGATATTTGGGGGGCAGGTAAGGAGATTTCTCTCTCTGTCACTCAAGTATTACTTGTTATTGATGAAAATTATTATTTATATTATATTATTATATGTTATATTATGTTATTTATTTATATATAATTACATCATACATAATTATGTAATGCTATTGTTTATTAATTTCAATTATGATAACTATAATTATATTTAATATATTTATATTATTGTTTATAATTAAAATTATTATTTCTTACATGGCACTTTAAGGTTCACAAAGTACACATATTATCCCATTTGAACCTCACTACAACTCTTTGAAATAGATCCAACAGATGTCATTATCCCCATTTTATGGATGGGGAAACTGAGGTATTAAGTGACTTACCCATGATCCCTCAGCTTAAAAAGTGTTAGAAACTAGATTTGAAACCAGGTTTTCTCCTGACTTTAAGGTCAACCAACACTCTATCCACTTTACCACAGTGTTTCCTGGCCTAAGTATGAAGGCAATGTATGTGAACACCTAGTTTGGCATCCAAAGACCAAGGAATGAAAAATGAATGTAAAAGCATTTAGTAAGTGCTTACTATATGACAAGTGCTCTCCAAAGTCCTGGAGATACATATGGAAAGCCTGAGACAGTCCCTGCTCTCAAGGAGCTTACAGTCTAATGGGGTGAGATACCACACAAAAGGAAGTTCAGCTGGAGGGGGGATGGTAAGACTAGAAGTCCCAAGGGTCTACCCACAGACAAGGTCTACCTTGTCATTCTTTTCTCTTTCCAAAGTCTATAGCAGACTTCTTGGTGGCAAGGAGAGGGCAATGTAGAGAGGTATCACTGCAGAATGGCTAGGCTAGCCAGAATGCAGTGAGAATTTTAGCACTGCAGCATTTCCATAGCTGTTCCTGGAAATCAAGGTATTCAAACTTGCAGTGTTTAATGTCAAATTAATGCAAAAAAAAAAAACCCATCATGTTGAAAAGCTTCCCACTCAAGCTAGTACAAGGAATTTTTGCGAGAAGTTGCTTGGTTAGAGATAAGCACTTTTGCTGGCAGCTGAGACCATTGTTGATGAGAGTTTGTGCCAAGGTTCACTTTCTCACAGCAAAATGGGAGGCAAATGGGGACCCCAAAACATCACTTCTGGAATGGCTGTGCACTGCTCTGTTTGAGGGTTCTGTGGATGGATGGCACATCTCATACATATGTACACACATGCATACATAGAATACATGCACATGCATGTACATATATAATGTGTATACATACATGTATACGTATGTACATATATAATGTGTATGCATATATGTATGTATGTGTATTATGTATATGTGTATATACATGTACATGTATCTATATAATATATATTTATGTTTGTGGCTACCTTAAAATCTGCCTAATAGGATAGGATTTTGGATGTGAATGATGACAAATAATAATGATGGTACCTTATATTTACATAGTGCTTTGAAATTTGAAAAAATTATGCATTGTCCCATTAGAGCTACTCATAAAAGAAATAATGAATATATTGACGAAAGTAATGTTGCCTGTGGATTAGAAAAAAGGAAAAGGAAAAGTAATGATGCCAATGGCTTCAGGATTTGTCTTTGTTTTTCTTTAAGACAAAGGCCTCTGCTTTCACGTTGAGAAAGCGGGTTATAAAATGGACTGAGCTGAGAGGAAGAATTTTCACCTAAAGGAACACACATATCTGTTTAGCAGTAGGGGGAGCAAGATATAGGCAAATCTCAAGGCTCAGAACAGAGAACACAAAAGCATGAGGATATGTGAGTTACCTAGTACCAAAGCCATGGGAACGTATCCCAAACTGAACCCATTATCTTTCTTCCTGAACTCTCTCCTTGTCCTAGCTTCCCACTGAGGGTACCACCATCCTCCCAGTCACTCAGACTTACAACCTGTGGGTCATCCTCAGCTCCTCATTCACACTCACCTCACATGTCCAATCTGTTGCCAAGCCCTGTCATTTCTCCCTTCATTTCTTGTCTATGTCCCCAGATTTCCTCAGACACTGACACCACTCTGGTGTGCCTCAAATACTGCAGTAGCCTTTTGGTCTATCTCCCTGCCTCAAGTCTCTCCCTACTATAGTCCGTTGCCCACTCAGCTGCCAAATATTTCTCCCTAAAGTGCAGTGCTGATCATATAACCTCTCCCCTCCATTCAATAAACTCCAGTATATTTCTATTACCTTCAGAATCAAATATGAAATCCTTTGTCTTTTAAAGGCCTTTATAACCTGGCTCCTTCCTACATTTCAGTCATCTTACACTTTATTCCCCTCCATATATCTGTAATCCAATGGCTTCTTTGCTGTTCCTTGAACTACATACACACACACACACACAGACATTCACATGCATGCGTGTGTGGCGGGGCGGCTACCTCAGAACCTGCCTATTAGAGGAAGATCTTTATGAGTAATGACATAAATGATGATAAATAATTTATTGTCTCTCTCTGTCTCTCCTCTCCTTTCTTCTTCTTCTTTTTTCATTCTTTCTCTCTCTCTCCCCTCTTCTCTCCTCTCTCTGTCTCTGTCTCTGTTTCTCTGTCTCTCTCCCCTCTCTTCTCCCCCCTTCTCCTCTACTCTTCCCTCCTCTCCTCCCTCTCCTCTCTCTCTCTCTCTCTCTCTCTCTCTCTCTCTCTCTCCCTCTGCCCCTCTCCCCCCCTCCCTCCTTCTTTCTCCCTCCTTCCATCTCCTTTCTCTGGTCATTTTCATTGGCTCTCCCCATGCTTGAAATTTTCTCCTCCCTTGCCTCCTGGTTTCTCTCCCTTCAAATCTCAGCAAAAGTCCTACCTTCTACTTGAAATCTTTTCCAGTCCTTTTCAATCATAGTACCTTCTCTCTGAAATTATCTCTAGTTTCCCTAGTATATATCTTGTTAGTAAATACCCACAATTGGAAGGTGTGTTCCTCGAGAGCAGAGACTGTTTTTTGCCCTTTTTTGTATCCCCAGCACTTAGCACAGTGCCTGGCAAATAGTAAGCACTTTGTAAATATTTGTCAACTTATTGAAATATCCTGTGGCATCTTATCTATTTATCTTGAAATTAGGGATAAGGGGAATGAATTAACAATGATTAGCATTTTTAAAGATGATCTAAGGTTTATATATATTTTTCTTCACAGTTTTGCCAGGACCACTAAGTCAATGAACACAATTCAAATCCAGGTCTCCTTAGTCTCCTATCTGAGAACTCTATGCTAAACTATGGACCACTTGGACCATCTCTGAATCATGTAATTAGAGTCCAAAAAAATACTGTTTATGTAAATTGACTAGTTTTTCAGCATCTTAAAGCCTTCTATTTCTTCATTCACTCAATCTTTGTAAATATAGACTGTAATCATTACTGCTCTACCTTAAAAAATGTGAATTGATTTGAAGCTTTATTTTGGGGCAGCTAGGTGACTCAGTGGATGGAGTGTCAGGCCTATAGTCAGGAGGACTCATCTTCCTGAGTTCAAATCTGGCCTCAGACCGTTACTAGCTGTGTGACCCTGAACAAGTCACTTAACCCTTTTTGCTTCAGTTTCCTCATCTGTAAAATGAGCTAGAGAAGGAAATGGCAAACTACTCCAATATTTTTGCCAAGAAAACCCCAAATGGGATCATGAAGAGCCAGACACAATTGAAAATGACTCAACAACAACAACTCATTTTGAGACCAAATTCTCAATTAGTTAACAGCCATTTTGAATGGTTCTACTCACTTCCCTCTCAGAGAACTTTGCAAATCTCAGAAAGGCAAAGCTCAGTTATTTTACAAACAAGATCCCACAAACAAACTATCAATCAGCCAATGCACTGTCTCTTCTCTTTCTCTTTTTAAAAATCAACCAACAAGCATTTATTAAGCTCCTACTATAAGCTAAGCACTAGGACAAAGAGAAAGTAAATAGCAAACAAACAACAAATAAATAATCCTTACCCTTAAAGGCATAGTCAGGAAGTTAAAATATATAAATGACAACAGGACAAAATAGATTTGAAATGTGAGTGCACTCCCCAATCTTAAAAACCTTCACTTGGGAAATACGTTTAATATGATTGTACATGTATAGCCTATATCAAATTGCTTGCCGTCTTGTAGAAGGAGGAAGAAAAAAATTGGAACTCAAAATCTTCTAAAAGTGAATGTTGAAAGCTGTCTTTACATGTGATTGGAAAAAAATAAAGTACTTAAATAAAGGGGAGTACTTTAAGTGGGAAAAAAACCCCAAACCTTCACTTGACCAAACAATGACCAATAGTTATTGTCCTACATCTCTCCTCCTTGACCAAGCTAAACGCTTTGAGGGAACACTGTAGGGTGGGTAACTCCACTTCCTCTCTTCTCACTTTCTCCTAAACATTCTGCAGTCTGTCTTCCAGCCTCACCTTTTGACTGAAATTGCTCTCTCCAAAGTTACAGCAATTTCTTAATTGCCAAATCTAATGGCTTTTTTTTCAATCCTCATCCTTCTTAATCTCTCTGCAGCCTTTAACACTGTTGATCATTCTCTTCTTCCAGATTAATCTCTTTGGGTTTTCATGACTCGGTCCTCGGATGGTTCTCCAAATTTTCTGACTGCTCCTTCTCAGTCTCCTTTGCTCAACTTTCATTCAGGTCATGTACACCGACCATCTGTCTTTCCCACGGATGTATACTTGTCCCTCTTCTCTTCTCCCTTTATACTATCTTGCTTTGTGTTCTTATCACCTCCCATGGGTTCAATTTATGTCTGTGCAGATAATTCTCAGGTCTATTTATACAATCGTAACTTCTTTCCTGAGCTCCAATCTCCCATCACCATTTGTCTCAAACTGGATAACTCATAAATATCTCAAACCTAATATGTATAACAGAACTCAGTATCTTCACACACAGCTCATCTCTCTACTCCCCTCATGAATTTTTTCTTAAATTTGTATTTTATTTTTCCCCAATTACATGTAAAAATAATTTTTAATGTTTGTTTTTTAAAAATTTTGAGTTCCAAATTTTCTCCCTTCCCTTCCTTCTCCCTCTCCCCCATTGAGAAGGCAAGCAATTCGATATAAGTTATACATATACAGTCATGCAAAACATATTTCCATGTTAGTCATGTTGTGAAAGAAAACAAAGACAAAAAACAAGAAAAATAAAGAAAAAATATGCTTCAATCTGCATTCATACTCCATCTGTTCTTTCTCTGGAGGATAGCATTTTTCATCATAAGTCCTTCAGAATTGTCTTGGGTTATTTTATTGATGGGAACAGCTAAGTGATTCCCAGTTGATCCATCATACAATATTGCTATTACTGTATGCAATGTTCTCCTGATTCTGCTCATTTCATTTTGCATCAATTCATGTAAGTCCAGGTTTTTCTGAGAGCATCCTACTCATCTTTTCTTATAGCACAATAGTATTCCATCACAATCATATGCAACAATTTGTTCAACCATTCCCCAGTTGATGAACAGCCCCTCATTTTCCAATTTTTGCCACCTCAAAAAGAGCTGTTATATTTTTGTACATATAGGAATTTTTTCTTTTTCTTTTTTATCTCTTTGGGATACAGACCTAGTAGTCATACTATTTGGCTAAATAGCACACATGGTTTCATAGCCCTTTGGGCATAGTTCCAAATTGCTCTACAGAATGACTGAATCAGTATTCAAGTTCACCAACATTAGTGTCTCAATTTTCCCATATTCCCTCCAACATTTATCATTTTCCTTTTCTGTCGTATTAGCCAATCTCTTAAGTGTGGGGTACCAGCTCAGAGTTGTTTTAATTTGTATTTCTCTAAGCAATAATGATTTAGAGCATTTTTCACATGTCCAGAGATAGCTTTGATCACTTTGTCTGAAAACTGCCTATTCATATCCTTTGTCCATTTATAAATTGAGGGATAGCTCTTATCTATAAATTTAACTCAGTTCCCTATATATTCGAGAAATGAGATCTTTACACAGAAATTTGATGTAATTTTTTTTCACAGTTATGATTACTATGTATTTCCCTCCAACCTATTTTCCCTATTTATCCTATTTTCTCTCTCCTTTCACCCTGTCCATTCTCAAAAGTTTCTTCTGACTACAACTTCCCCCAATCCACTTTCCATTCTACCATCCCCACTCCCTTCTCTTATCCTTTTCCCCTCCTACTTTCCAATAGGGTAAGATAGATTTCCATACCCAACTTAATGTGTATGTTATTCCCTCTTTGAGCCAATTCCAATGAGAGTAAGGTTCGCATGCTCCCTACCTCCCCCATTCCCCTTCCACTGTAAGAGTTCACTTGCACCTTTTTTATGTCAGATAATTTACCCCATTCTACCACCTCTACCTTTTCCCTTCTCCCAGTGCATTCCTCTTTCTCACCCCTTAATTTAATTTTATTTTTTGATAATAATCCCATCATATTCAAATTACACCCATGCCATTTGTCTATGTATACTCCTTCTAACTGCCCTAATAATGAGAAAGGTTTGAGGAGTTACAAGTATCATCTTCCCATGTAGAAATGTAAACAGTTTAACCTTATTGACTCTTACAATTTCTCTTTCCTGATTGAGTGCCTTTTTATGCTTCTCTTGAGTCTTAGCTCTGGTCTTTTCATCAGAAATGCTTGAAAGGCCACTATTTCATTGAATATGCATTTATCCCCATGAAGGATTATATTCAGATTTGCTGCATAGGTGATTCTTGATTGTAATCCTAGCTCTTTTGCCCTCCAGAATATTATATTCCAACTTCTTTAATCCTTTAAGGTAGAAACTGCTAAATTCTGTGTTATCTGACTGTGGCTACATGATATTTGGACTGTTTCTTTTTGGCTGCTTACAATACTTTCTCCTTGATCTGGGAACTCTGGAATTTGGCAACAGTATTCTTGAGAATTTTCATTTTGGGATCTCTTTCAGAAGGTGCTCAGTGGTTTCTTTTAGTTCTTATTTTACCCTCTGGTTCAGGGCAGTTTTCCTTGGTAATTTCTTAAAAGATGATATTTAGGCTTTTTTTTTATCATGGCTTTCAGGTAATTCAATCATTCTTCCATTATCTCTCCTGGATCTATTTTTAAGGTCAGTTATTTTTCCAATAAGGTATTTCACATTTTCTTTTGTCTTTTGTTTTTTCATTCTTTTGATTTTGTTTTATTGTTTCTTGATGCCTCATAAAGTCATTAGCTTCCACTTGTCCAATTCAAATTTTTAAGGAATTATTTTTTTCAGTGGGCTTTTGTATGTCTTCTTCCAGTTAGCCAATTCTACTTTTGTGTTTCTTTTTCCATTTGCCCAATTCTGCTATTGAAGGAGATCTTCTCTTCATTGGATTTCTGTACCTCTTTTACCATTTGGCTTATTCTGTTTTTTAAGTGATTGTTTTCTCCAGCATATCTTAATGCCTCCTTTCCCAAGTTGTTGACTCTTTTTTTATGATTTTCTTGCATCATTCTCATTTTTTCTTCCTCATTTTTCCTCTAACTCCTTCACTTGATTTTTAAAATCCTTTTTGAGCTGTTCCATAGCCTCATAATATATACATACATATATATGTGTGTGTATATAACATACATATACATATGTGTATACATACATATATATACACAAATATAGACACATTATATATGTATGTATATGTGTGTGTGTGTGTGTATGTATATATATAGGAGGAAGGCTTTGGATGTAGTAGTTTTGACTTTGTTGTCTTCTTCTGAGTTTGTGTTTTGATCTTCTCTGTCATCACAATAAATTTCTGTAGTAAGAATCCTTTTATGCTGTTTACTAATTTTTCCAGCCTATTTCTTGACTTTTAACTCTATGCTAAAGTAGGGCTCTGTTTCTAGAGTGGAGGGGCACTGTTCCAAACTTGAGGGTTTTTGTGCAGTTGTTTTCAGAGATAATTCTAGGGACCTGTAAATTTTCAGTTCTTCCAAGGTGGTATGATCTTGGGAGAGGTGTGTTTACTATTCTCCTGGCCTGTGCTCTGGTTTTCTTCCTTGGAACTATGATCAGGATCCTAACTTCCCTCCAGCCTCAAGCTCTGGGGCACTAGTGCTCCTCCTCACTCTGGGACTGCTACCCAGGACTGCAACCTGAATCCAAGAATGAGCAATACAAATGAGTCCTGCCCCCACAGTGCGAGAAAAGGGAACCCTGCCGTCTCCTCCTGACCAGTTGTCTGACCTCCTTACCATCTGTGGGCTGAGAGCTCCAGAAACCATCACTGATTCAGTCATCACCAAGGGCTGCTGCTGGTTTTCGGGGATAGGGGTATGCACTGGATTGTGCTCCGCTCTTATCCCAGTGCAAAGACTTTCCTGCTGACCTTCTAAGTTGTCTTGAATGGGAAATTGTGCTACCCCCCATCCTTTTCTGGGTTTTGTGGCTCCAGAATTTGTTTTGAGACATTATATGAAGTTTTTGGAGGGGCTTGGGGGGAGAGCTTAGGGGAAGTCTCTGCCTTCTCTCCCCCATCTTGGCTCTGCCCTCCTTTCTTATGAATTTTCCTATTCCTTTCATGGCAACACCTTCCTCCTAGTCCTCCAGGTTCACAACCTAGAGGTTAAGTGACTTATCCAGGGTCACATAGCCCATATGAGTCAGAAGGTTCATGATTCTGGGTCTTCCAGATTTAAGAGACTGACACCCTACTGACACAGTATACTCTCCACACAGTAGTCACTTAATAAATGTTTGTTCATTTGGTATGGATCTAATTCCCTGCCCCACTTTAAAGTTGTATTTTTTTAAAGGTGGATTTGTATTTTTGATCTTTAGAACTATCCTTATAGTGGGATGCTATTAGTTGCTTAATCAAGCTGCTGGATCCAGTGTTGACAGCTAAAGGCTTCAGCAAAGTCAAGAAGAACAAATATTGAGAAAAGGCCATTAGATCTGGCAACTAAGAGATCACTGGTAACTTTGGAGAAAGCAGTTTCATGTGAAAGATGAGGTTTGAAGATAGGCTGTAGAATGTTCAGGAGAAAATGAGAAGAGAGGAAGTAGAACCACCAATTTTATATATACCCTGGGCTTCTTCAAGGAGTTTAGTTCAGAAAAGGAGGAAAGATACATGACAATTACTAGCAAAGGTGGTCTGATCAAGTGAAGGTTTTTAAGGATCAAAGATCAACTGGTTTGAATTTGTAGGCTCATAGGAGAGAAAAGTTAAGTATTTATTAAATACCTACTATGTGCTAGGCACTGTGCTAAGGGCTTTACAAATATTATCTCCTTTGATCCTCACAACAACCCTGGGAGGTAGGTGCCATCATGATCCCCATTTTTCAGATGAGGAAATTGAGGCAAACAGACATTAAATGACTTATCCAGGGTCACACAACTACTAAATATCTGAAGCTGCATTTGAATTCAGGTCTTCTTGACTCAAGGTCCAGAGGTCTGTTCACTAAGCCACTTAGCTAGCTGCCTCCAATAGGAGCAACTCAATAAATGTTGATGCAATGGAATTGAGTTGTTTCCTTTAAATAATCAATTCCTTTGCTACCATGGCTCAGAAATTGTTACCTTGGGACTATAATTACAAATGATAGTATAGATGTCTCAGATGAGACCCAATAGCTTCAGGCATTGTAGGAGTAGCTTAATTAATACTGTCCAGGAATATATCACTTTCGCATAACAATGTGAATGAATGTAAAGTTATTTATTAAGCACCTACTATTTGCAAAGCACTGAGTTACAAAATCATGATTGTAGATGACCTCGTGGAACTAAAATTCATTGTTATAGGAGTCAATACTCAGACGAAAATTTCTCACTGCGTGGATTTCAGTCCCAATTTGGATTACTTTTAATTATTGTCTTTGTAATATCTGAAAGGATGCCTCTTCTCCTTATCATATCTGTTTATGTTGTCTGTTTTTTCCCATGATCTAAGACTTTCACTAAAAACAAATGATAGTGTACAGTTTAGCCAGGTGGCTCTGTTCAATTTGTTTTTAATTATTATATTTAATTGCCATTGACTTAATCAGAGCTCACAACTGGCATTTGTTCAGACAGAGATAGCGTGACCAAAGCACCTTTTCATTCACTAAGAGAAACCCTGGAAAGCATTCACAGCAATATTAGGGACTTTGTCAGGAGACAATCTGTAATTTTAAGGATGTTTCCATTGTTTGGCATTCTTATAATCTGGGAATCCAAGAGGCTCCAAACATGGACTTAGATTGCATTGAAATTTTTCAGTTACATGTGTTTCCAGGAGATACCCATCCAATTTATTATCTATTGAGTGGGAGGTACATTTAAAAAGGGAGGGAAACTTTAGGAAATAAATAATGACCTTGTTTTTAGTAAAACATTTCAGTTACTTTTTCTCCTCTAATACCTCACGGTTGTTAATGTTGTTGTTTTAAATAGAAATGCATTTATTTTCTCCTAAGATAATCATAATGAATGAGGCTAACAAAATCTCAAGTATAAAGCTGAAATGAAATTAGGAATATAAATGGAAAAAAAAACCGTACAGTCCAGGCCTCAAGACTCTAAGGCATTGGAGCCTTATCCTGTACTCCAAACAGTCCCTTCCTGAGACATGTGGTTCCATAAACTCTGAAGGATTAGCATATAGGTCACTGAATTAGCCTTTTCAATTCTCTTACTTTTTCAAATATTCTATTTGCTTTCCTGAAATGCCAGATTTACCAGAGAACTTTATCATCCTAACATTTTCAATTTTAAAGCTTCTTACCAATAAATGCATCTTCATGGAGGATTTACTTAGTGATTCTGGCAAAAATATCTGCAATAAATAATGTCTGTTGGATTTAATCTATAGGGATAAATTGAGACTTTTTTTTTCCTTCAAAAATTTCACTTCAATTAAGAGAAAAAATGGTTAAACTGTCTCTCAGCTTGTGTCAACATATCCAGGGTAAAGTGGAGAATATACACAAATATCTTAGTATTTCATGACTTTTCTTGTAATTTAACTGGAGGAAACATACAGATTTGTGGAAAAAAAAGATTCTTGGCCTAACTTTTCCAAATAAATAACTCAACCACCTCCCCAACACCACCATCCTCTCCCTCCCACCCACCAACTCCCACCTCTCCTGCAGATTAGGCTATTTTTTTCTTTAAAAGGTATTGAGATATTCCTGGAGACTTGGTTAACTCAGGGCTAAGATCATTGATAACTGATTCTCTTCCTCATTCCCTGAGTACAAAAGCAGCCTGAGTAGGGTGGGGGAGGTGGGTGAGTGGCTACTGGGGAGATTTGGAGGTTTGGCCAATGGATCCATTTGGGCAACTCAAACTAGGGAGCTTCATTCACCAAATTAACTCTAGGTGTCCTCAATGCCTTGTTGAAATCCTTGTTAAGTATCCTTCTCCTATTATGGCTAGATAAGTCCCTTTTTGTTAACAACAGGATAACCTAAAGACCCTCTCATTTTCTTTCAATGTCCAACATACTGAGGAGACTGGCCTGACTCAGGCCTAGCCCAGAACAGAGGTCAAAGAGACTAAATAATTTTGTTAAAGTCACCTACAGGGGCAGTGGAGGACCCAAAACCAGAACCTGTATCTCCTGATATCCTTTCTAGTGGACTTTCCACTCTCTACCTTTTCCATTTTGGCCAGTTATCATCAGTGAATTTTCTGAAATGTCTTGTTCAGAGATCATAAGGCTGCCTCATTCCTCCCATGTTACTTTATAAAGGACAGATTTCAATTTCAAAGGAAATCACGGGCCTCAAACTACCTTTCCTTTTGATACAAAAAAAATATGGAAAACAAAGCAGGATCAGAATACTTATGAGGAAAGATGAGAATGTTGAGCCCTAATTTGAATTATGCTGCTGATTATTGAAATCTGTGAACATATCTGAAAAATGGATCAAAGCCAGGAAAAATCACTCCTGAAATTCACCATTCCAGTTTTCCCAATCTCTGGGTGTTAGCACATCATCAAACATGTGATTTATCCTTCCTTCACTGTTCCAGTCCTCCTCACGGACCCCTCTACATGATATTATTGTTCAGTCGTTTCAGTTGTGTCCAACTCTTCTTGACCCCATTTTGAGTTTTCTTGGAGTGGTTTGCTATTTCCTTCTCATTTTGCAGTCGAGGAAACTGAAACAAACAGGGTTCAGTGACTTGCCCAGGGTCACACAGCAACTAAGTGTCTGAGGCCAGATTTGAACTCCTAAATAGGAGTCTTCCTGATTGCAAATCCAGTGCTCTATCCATCGTGCCACCTAACTGCCCCTCTGGGTGTTACCACGGCGTTGCTAAACATGGTTCATTCTTTCTCTGTTCCAGTCCTCATCACCTGCCAAGTTAAGACCTGAGTATTGTAAGCAATCCATCATAATCAGTCATGTATAAGGTACCTATTGTCACTTCCAGGCTTTTGGTGAAATGCAAAGTTTTAAATTAGACTTGGCCTTTTGTTTTTATTGGGAAATTTCTCGCCTGTGTTCCCTGAGAGCCCTGGGAGAATTATAGGGCCAAAGAAAGAGTGTTGATAAAATAAAATGATTAGCCAAGCTGAAAGGGAAAGAAATTTAGCAGCACAAGAAGGAAGATTTCTTGCTAGAAGCATCTTCTGCTGCCTACGTCGCAGTTTGGGTTTTTATGGCTTTTTAGGCTACCTTATGTGGTGTAGCATTCTGTGGCAATAGGAGATAGATAAATAAAAAAATAGATATAAAAAAAGAACAAAGATATAAAAAAAGGGAACAAAGGAGGAAGGTTCTGGGGGGTAATTGGAATGCAGCTGACAAGATCTGCTGTCAAGATAAGAAAACAGGGCAGGAAAGAAGAGAAGGCAACTGAATATTTTATAACTCTAATCCATTTGATTTATGGCATCAAGGATGATGTAACCATTAAGAGAAAAGTTATGGGCATCTCCTATCTAAGGATAACAAATAGTTTTTTCTCTGCTTTGTCATATCCTTATATAATTTGCTATATTTTATTTCTCCATCTTGATGACGTTTAGTTATTTACACTTTGTTTCCCCTATTGGATTTGTGGAACATTTTATACCATTTTTATATCATTTTTAATTTCAACTAGACCCAGAGCCTGAATTAATGAGTAACTGGATGAAGATCCAGGACCTGGGCTTCTTCGTTGTCTAAAAGTTTGCTCAGGAAATACCCTTACCACTGTCAACAAGGCCAGATCAGACTGACCTAAGGACATTCTTACCCCTGTTAGCCATTAAAGGATGAGACCCTAACCCCAAGGGAGAATATTAACTGACCTTTGTCAACATTCTTTACAACCCTATTCCATTAAGGAAAATCCTCTTCTTGTATCATGGTTAAACATACATGGGGGTCATAAAAAATGAGGTAACAGAGGCTTGCTGGGTCTGCTAAAATAACATATATAAGTTTTCTCATTCCTTTGTTCAGACAGCCAGAGCTAATGCTCTGACTCCTTGTACATACAAGTAAGCTAGCTTAGCTATGCTTTAAGGGAAAATAATAAACAACATGGATTTTTCTATCACCTAGCTCTGTTGTTTCCTTCAACCAAACTTTCAGGTTTAACAGATTGTAAGCTCCTAAACTGTTTTGCCTTTCTTTCTATCTCTAGTGCTCCGCACAGTGCCAGGCTTATGGCAAAGGCTTAAAAAATATTTATTAACTCACTGACACAGTCAGATAGAAAGATATGACATGAACACAGATAACTACAATCCACCATGTTGCATGATCAATACATGAAGTGATTGGGAAAAAACGTTATTTGAAATCTGATATCATTACCATGGGAGAAGGGACTCAGGGACAATTTCACAGAAGAAGTGGCATTTAAACTGAGTTTTAAAGGATTAAGAAGAATTCAACAGATGAAGATATTTCCCAGAGGTCAAAAGGACAGAATATCTCTTTGGGTTGGATGGAAGAAGAAGGAAATATGGAATGGAAAGAGAACAAAAGCAAAAAGGTGCCTAGTTTACTAGACTGTAGAGTATATACAGAGGAAAGTAATATAAGATAAGGCCAGATTACAAAGCCCCTTGAATGTCAAAGGAATTTAAACTTATTTTGTAGGCAATAGGGAATTGTGGAAGATTCTTGAGCAGAAGAGTGATGCGACTGGATTCATGCATAAGAAAAACTTATTCTGGCAGTGGCATAAAAGACGGATTATGGGGGTTGGGGGGACACGTGTAAACGGTCTTCAAATATCTTTATTTCTCCTTTCTGATCAAAACGTAGCTTAAATTTAAGGAACATATATCACAGATTTTTGTCATTGCTATAAGTGCCCTGAATTTCTCATTATGAAGGTAACTAGTATTCTACGACAACGCTATACCACCTGTGTACACTGTTAATGAAGGAAGTGTTGTGGGTGAACCACAATCTTAATACATACTTTGCTTCCACTTTTTTTAAATCTACATTTCGAATGTGTTTCTGCCACACATTAAAGGGAATTTTAAAAATCCAAACTGTCCTTGAGTCAGATTGCTACCATGTTTTATATTTAATACATTCTCTACTCACATCTGGAGCACTTGGGGTCAGGGAAAACACAAATATTTTGAGGTCAAAGTTTGGAATTTCTTGTTGTGTACGTACGTCCCTATGTATGTATGTATGTATGTATATATGTATGTATGTATATGTATGTATGTATGTATGTATGTATGTATGTATGTATGTATGTATGTATGTATGTATTATGAGTGATATTGAGCCTTTAAACAGCCGGTATTGAACAATTCCAATGGATATGAAAAATACTAACAGGGCTTTGTGGCTATAACTAAAAGGAGGTCATTAAAGACCTTCAGGTGTTGTAGGAGTGATTCCCGATCTAGATGGATAAGATCAGGTGACCTCTGAAGTCTTCCAAGTGAGACTCTACAATGCTGTGTCCGTTTAACCTGAGCTGCAATTCATTTATTCTGCCACTAGGTGGAATAGTAAGTCACTTAGAGTGAATTGAGAACATGAGCTAAGTTCTAGCTGGGACTGATGTTCTTTTCTTTATACGCACAAGCCTACTCGAACAGGAATCAGAGGATGTCCACGGTGACAAAGTGTTGCTGGAGGAGGATTTCCCAGGTTATGGCTTTCTACCAGGATCCAATCCAATCAAGATTGCAATTTTGAAAGCAATTTCTGCCAAGAAGTACTTGACTTGGTAGGAATTAAGAAATGCAGAACTACGTTTTAGCACCCCCAGAGCAAGCCCCAGCTAGAGCCTTTCAATTGTACCCAGTTATATATGTAGGGAACACTGAGGTGAGAGAAGAAAGAGCCAGCATGTGGCCTTGTCAACACATGCATACAATATTACCGGTAATGATGCCATAGGATTTCTACTGATATTTGTCACTGTTTCAGTGAATGCTTTAGCTAACCACACACCTGTTCTTTGGAGTGTTAGAAGATAGCCCAGACAAGAAACCCACCATTGGTCAGTCCCTAGAGTGGGAGAATGACTGAGCAAATCGTACTAGGGAGTTATCGCCTCAGCATAAAACTCTGAAAGGTGTCCTAGTAAGTCAAGAGTGCTGTGTTAAACATTCTCGTCACAGGAAAACAGTGTGAAGACTTGGGTTTATTGTATGACTAATTCAGGCAAAACCACAGCAATCACAACAGCCCTCCATTTAAGTGAAATCACTTCATGGATTGCAATGTCTAGATTAATCAAATTTATTTGCCATTTACTAGTCATGTGACCTTTGGACAAATCATTTAACTCATATGAGGCCCAGTTTGCTCATCTATAAAACAGGGGTAATTATTATGTAATAATATCTGCTTTGCATTTTCCATAGAGCTGTGGTACAAATGAGAGGATATATGGGAAATAATTTTGTAAATGTCACTTTATAATGACAATATATAAGATAATGTCTGTAAAGTGCTTTGCAAATTAAGTACTAACAAAATACAGTTATTATTAATATCTTATTCTTCTCATCTTCATTTAATGTCATTCAGATACAAAGAGTCCTGGGAAAGGCTGCTATTTTGCTATTATTCTCTTACATTTAAAGTTCTGTGAACTAATGAGAAAGTAAATAAAATATTTACTTTGATAGTATCATAGGACCCCCTGTCCCTTCCCCCTCTCACTAACCGCCATCCTCATGCTCAGTCAGAATTCTTCTCAGGTTCATGGAAACTTGGGTCATATATGCATGATGGAGAGGCCTTCCCCACCAACCACTTCAGAGAGATTCTCTGACTGATTCCTATTGGCCATGATGGCTAAGGGATTCATATGAAGTAGAATTCTGGATATAATAAAATATGTGCCCCTAAGAATATAATATAATATAATAATTATTGATAATAATATAATATATTATTATAATATATATAATATAATATAATAAATATGTGCCCCTAAGAATTCTTCTTCCTGCGAGCCTTTTAGAATGGTTCTCTGAGTTGCAGATGGTCAGGTTGGGGCTGGGGAGAATAAATACCCTTTCTCCAATCATCCATGATCTGCAATGGGACTAGCTCCCCATTTGTGGCTTCTTTCCTTTGGTATAGGGCCTTGTGAGGTCTTGAAAAGTAGCTGCTGTCTTCTCTTTACTGAGAACCTGAACTGCAGGGTGGTTACCAGAGCAGCTTGGGTGGCAACAGCAGCAGAGATTAGATAGACTGAAAAGAAAAATGTTGCACACAGAAGCCACTGGAAAAAAAAAAAGAGCCACCTGGGCACTGATCTGTCTGGGCCCAGTGGAGGGGAAATGTGAAATGGTTATCAGCCCTTACAAAGAAACTCTTTTGCAAATTTTTGAATAAGGTTCCTTTCTTCTACCACTATTTTTTTAAATTTACTACCTTTTCTACTTATCTATCTTAAATTGCTGCAGAAAGCTACTCTAAACTGGCCTAAAAAGTTATAAAAACCCAATCTGTGACCTAGGCAGCAGAAGATGCTTCCAGCAGGAAGTCTTGCTTCTTGTGCTGCTAAATTTCTTTCCCTTCCAGCTTGTCTACTCATTTTATTTTATTGACACTCTTTCTTTGGCCCTATGATTCTCCCTGGGTTCTCAAGGAACACAAGCTGAGAAATTTCCCAATAAAAATAAAGGCCAAGTCCAATTTAAAACTTTGTATTTCACCAAGAGCCTGGACATTCTCTTTGCTTCCAGAGGTACCTAATTCATGTTCGATGTTGATTACAATACTCAGGGATTAACTTCAGTTTTCTAACATCTACATCATGTGGAGAGGGTAGCGAGGTGGTGCACAGGACAGATTACAAGGCTTGGAATTAGGAAGACTCATCTTCATGAGTTCAAATCTGGCCTTTATTACTTAGCATTCCCTTTAGTCTATGGGAATAAAGTTGACTCTTCCAATCTAATTCATATTTGTATTCTGGGGAACATTTTTTTTTACTTCTTTTTGTTGTTGAGTCATTTCAGTTGTGTCTAATTCTCTGTGACCCTATTCGGGGTTTTCTTAGCAAAGGTACTGGAGTGATTTGCCATTTCCTTTTCTAGCTCATTTTACAGATGAGGAAACTGAGGCAAAAAGGGTTAAGTGACTCGCCCAGGGTTACACAGCTAGTAAATGTCTGAGGCCAAATTTGAACTCAGGTCCTCACAATTCCAGGGTCAGCATTCTGTATATACACTGCACCACCTACCTGCCCTGTGAGTAGCTTCTACTTAGACTAAAACAAAAAATAGAATTGTTCCTCAGGAATCTGAGATGGGGAGCAGAGTTGAATAATAATATTTGTTATTATTATCATAGCTAGCATTTATATAGCTCTGTAAGGTTTGCAAAGTGCTTTAGAGTATTACCTCATGTGATCCTCCCAAAAACCCTGGGAGGTAGGTGCTATTATTATCCCCATTTTATAGATGAGGAAATTGAGGCTGATAGATATTAGGTGTCTTGCCCAGGGTGACATGGCTAGTAAGTGTCTGTGGCAAGATCTGAACTCAGGTCTTCCTGATTCCATGTCCAGTGCTCTGTTTATTGTGCCACCTAGCTGCCTCTAGTCAGAACACTGGGAAGATTAGTTATTCTACTGAGATAGGTGACCCCAAAGCAATGAACCTAGGGAAATGCTAGAGGGCAACTAAAGAACAAGGGATAGCGAAGGTCTCTAGCGCCTTGGGCCATAGGCTAGTAATACCTGGCCAACCACCATATTGATGATCATGGTCATTGCCATCATCACTGTTGTTATTGTCATACAATTATAATAGGTCATTATCATTGCTCCATTTTCCCTCATGTGTATAGACATAAAACGAAGCTTCTTAAATTTCTCATTATAAAGATAACTCTAAATCAATACCAATATACTCTTTATACTAGTGAGTCAGCTTAAATATTTCACAACAGATTATCATCAAATGAATTTGCATTGTCAATAGTGTAACATTATTGTTGAATGTCTTCATTATGTGAAAGTTTGGAGCAAATTCTTTACTAGTCATGTGTTGGCTGAAAGAATATATATATATAATAAATATTCAAAATAAAAAAATTCACTGTTGTTTTTTATTTTAAAAAATCAGTACCAAATGGTCAATATTGAAAGAAAAACATATAGGGATTTGAGGCATTGAAATAGGAGGACTTTTGAGCACCTTCTGTGCCATCCTTCCTTGCCTAAATTCTTTACCTGGAGTACTCTGACCTTGTCATTTCTCACCTTTCTGCCAGATTTCACTGTTCTTCCTTTGTCACTAGTACTTTTTTTTCCCCTTCTGGTCTTCTATCCTCCCTCTGGATTCTTGGATTTGGGACACAAAATGGCAATTAGAAGTAATACCTTCAGTGATCATCGGTCATTCTCTATCAAGAACTGACATGTTTTAAAAAGCAATGCATAAACACCCTGGCTAGTATATGTCTATAGACTTTGTAACTCTCCAGATATATACTCTTAGTTTAGTGTTTTGATCTGGAGTCTACATAAGAAGAAAGAAAATATCGTCTTGTCCTAACATGATGATAAATCAACAAAAAAAAAATTCATGATTCAAGACCATTACCAAGCAGGATGATGCCACAGGCTAAATTGCCATGGAGGGAGGAGATTAGGAGATTTTAAAGTATGAGTAAGGATTTGTTCCCAGATGTTAGTTAAGCTTTCACACAATGTACATGAACAATTCCAGTGAAAATGAAACAGATTCACTCTGCTTCATTGCTGGAACTAAGAGCACGATGTTACACTCTCCATTCAAACTGACCCACAGTTATGTAATGCCCCCTGTAACGCACAGAATTGTTTGTGTTTGCAGATGGGGACTATGCCTGGCCTCTCGGGAGATGGCTTAAACAGTCTATGGAGTACCATATGGTGATCGGGAATAAAGTCCTGCTACAAGCTCAAGTCCATAGAGCCCATGTGATTTTTATATTTATTTTCTCTTATAAATGGATGATAGCTACAAATTTTAAAAGTCACTGGGATTTTTGGAAAATCACTGGGATTTTGGCATCCAGCTGTTTAACTGGACCTGTTAATATAGAGTGGAACTTCAGCTGGAGACAGTTGGATATAACATGCTGCTTTCAAACATGTAAAACAGCTCTCCTTTCCCCTACTCAAGCCAGGGAAAATACCTATTCAAGATTATTTTATTTAAAAGGAAAAAATTAAACAAGTCTTAGGAAGACTTCCCGAGTTCTTCATCCAAAAAGGCACTCTCAAACTATAGACCAAATAAACCATGGCGCTGGGCTACAGCAAAGAACCTCCAAGTCTGATCTGTTCTTCATCTATTTATCTATTCCACATCTTTAAACAGCCAACAGGAAAAAAAAAACCTTACAAGAGAAGATTTGAATTACAAACTACTCAGCTTTAATGTGCTCTCCATATTTTGACCAAATGAGAAAAGGAAAATGCTAATTCTCTTGTAAGAGCATTAATACTTTTAAAAATCTTAATCTGTAATTGGTGGGGGAGGGGGAAGCAAATGCATTTTTTAAGTAAACATATCCCAGTTGTCTGAAAAGGAGAAGAGTAGAAGAGTCCTTCATTTTGATGATTTAAATAAATTAAAATGGAACCCATTTTCACTTCCAGGAATGTCATTTACATTTTATCTGGTCCATTTCTGGGAGAATAAGGAATGATAGTGTCTTATACTTTGCATAGCCGTGTTGTTAAGTGATTTTTCATTCCTATCTGACTCTGTGACTCTATGTGGAGTTTTCTTGGCAAAGAAACTGCAGTGGTTTGCCATGCCCTTCTCCAGCTCAAAATGAGGAAACTCAGACAAACAGGATTCAGTGACTTGCCCAGGACCACCCAGCTAGTAAGTGTCGGAGGCCAGATTTGAATTCAGAAAGATGAATCTTCTTGACTCCAGGCCCAGGACCCTATCCACTGCACAACCTAGCTGCCCTTACTAATTCGGTAAAATGGAACCTTAGACAACCAAACCAGAGTAAAAACCATCTGTATAATAATTCATTGCAATGTGATACTATGATGTAATGTCATAGCATCTATCTATATCTGTCTCTAGTTATTTTCCTCTACATAAATGCCTTACCAACATGGCAGGCTAGTCATTTTATCTGTGTGACTGAAGAAGAAAATTAAGATCTAATTATGGCCCTCATATATCTACTCATTAATACCTTGCAGCCCTCCAGCAAGTTTATGGATGTCCCCATTAAGTGAGCAATAAACATAACCTGCTAATCAGATCCTTGAATTTTTGCCTTGAATTCAATTTTATTTAGCCCAAGATATAGATACTTTGGGTACGGGGAAAATGCCATTTAAAAAAATCTATCCTCATCAGCATCTTGTACTATCTCAATGCTTATCTAGTATTACTATGAATTAAAAAAGCAAATCTCTGGTGTTATTTGCTGCAATGTGACCAATACCAAGTCTCCAGCAGTATGCCAAGGCATAACTCCGTAGACTTGAAGGCAACAGGGTGCTTGAATTTTTCTTCTACTTAGATTTAGGCCTTGTGTTCAATTTGAGGACAGAATTGTTCTTACCTCTCTAGCTATTGACCTGTAGTAATGAGTTCATTAGGGAAGCTAGGTGGAGCAATGGATAGAATCCTGGGCCTGGAATCAGGAACACCTGAGTTCAAATGTGGCACCAGACACTTACTAGCCATATGACCCTGGGCAAGTCACTTAACCCTGTTTACTTCAGTTTCCTCTCCTGTAAAATGAGCTGGAGAAGGAAATGGCAAATCATTCCAGTATCTTTGCAAAGAAAATTCCAAATGGGCTCACAAAGACTTGGACAGAACAACAACACACAGGTTCATTGGATCATAAACTTATAGCTACAAAGGACCCCATCTGTCATGTAGCCCAACTCCCTCATTTTTTTTACAGATAAGGAAACTGAGACCAAAAAGATTTAAGTACCTGGCTCAAGATCATGAAGTAATCAGTGGCAGAGGCAGGATTTGAACCCAGGTCCCCTGACTCTAAATCTAGTGTGCTTTCTATTGTGAGAAACTTCCTTTGCTAACATATCTCTGAAATAGGCAAAGAAGTCATACAACAGGGAGTTAGGGCCCAGTGCTTTATTTCTTAGAAATGCTCAACTCAGCTGGTATCCATGCTCTGCCAACATGCTCGGGGAGGCCTACATACCTTTAGGGAAGCGAGCAGCACATGCACAGCTGTTATGTTGTCATGGAGGGAAGGGCTGTGAATTAGACAGTCTTGAAACAACCTACAAAAGCCTCCCCAGAGGGGGTTACTAAAAGCACGAATCTCCAACCCCTGAAGAGTAACGATGGACTTCAGCTTGGTAGTCAAGGAGCTGCCCGCTCAAACTGCTCACATGGAAATCAGATCATGGTCGATATTTAGGCAAACAAATAAGCAGGCATTCTCACATCATCCCAGTATGACCATGTCTACATAGAACAGTGTGAGCTGGAATTTGGCAACAAGGCCAATCTGGGGAATTCTAGTAACACTGAGGATATTAAATTTCCAAAATGTTCAGGGGGAAAGTATCATTTCAACTTTTTCAGGCATGGAAATTAAGATACATCATCAGTTCCAGGTTATACCAGTTGTCGGTTAAATAGGAATTGAAACAAAGCTTTTATTTAGTCTCTGAGAGCAGTGTCCTAGCTACTAGTCTATGTTTTTTCCTTTCAAAGTGACTCATCAGACTCTTTGCTGCCTGAATTATTCTAGAGGAAAAAAAATACCAGTGCAAATTGAAGGTCTTTAGAAGTCAGTTAAACCAATTTGGATTGTTGAGATTTACCACAATCTGTTGGTATCATTAGTGTTTGTAGCTCTTACTAATCAAAGCTCACTTTGGCTATAATGAACACAACCAAACAAGTAACTGAGCAGCTCCACAGTGACTTCTTATCCTACATATGCCTGGTCTGGGAATAATATTGGCATCATTAAGGCCATTATCTACAGGGATAGGACTTATGATTTCCGTAGAGTAGGAAGCTCCAGGAGGAGGAAAGTCTCTCTACTTGCGCAGACTACCACCTTTGCTGCAAATTATAGCCTTAGAATTGCCTAGAGTACAGAAAGGTTAAGTTTTTGCCCACCATCAAACAGCCAATGGGTATCAGAGGCAGGACTTTTGAAAGCCCTGGTTTTCCTGTCTTGGGCCAACTAGATACCCACTGTACTATTATTTTTGTAATACGTTCATTGGAACAGTTTTAAGGAATGATTCTCTCTTCTCCAGTCTGTAAAGCTTTATCTATATACAAAAAAAAAATGTATTTGACTGAATTCTTTTGGTGGGAGGAAGCAGAGGAAGGGAAAGTGAATTCACTTGTTTTGGTCTATATGACAATTATTCGTTAGGTGCCTACCGTATTTAAAGCAGCGTGTCGAGCACAGTATGATTTCATAGACTGTTAGACCTGGAAAGTCAGCTTGAACATTTACATCTATCAATGTTAAGGAAATTGAGGCTGGTTAAAGCAAACTGCCCAAAGTATCACTTCTTGTTAGTAGTAGAGGCCAGATGTTTGAGTGTCAGCCCCTCCTTCTTTCCACTGTACCATATAGCTTTCACAAATATATTCTACATTTTCCAAATGGCCCGAAGGAAGAAATGAAACCTCTTGGATTCCAGGGAAGTTCACTTTGAGTGATACAACATATTTGTGAATTAGTTATATTGTATTTGGAAATTAATTCCAAATATTTTAATAAATACAAACAACCAGATGACTAAATTACTTAAACTTTGCTTTCTGACCCTATTATGATGTATAAAGACAAGATTTTAAGAATCGGCAAGTCTTGCCTCTGACATGTACTTGTTATGTGATCATGAGTAAAAGTTACAGATAGTGTTTCTGATCTCCATCTGGGAAGAAAAGGGTGTTTCTGTTCCAGGAGTAACTCACACTGATAAAAACACAGGTCCGTGACCAGCCCTGAGCCAAAATGGTAGTAGAATGAAAGCTCGTTGAGGGTAAGGACTATTTCATATTTGTCTTTGTATCTCAGTACAAAGCAGTCTTGGTATGTGCTAGGTACTTACTAAATGCTTATTGAATGAAGTAATTTTTGCTTTCAGTACTCAAGTAACTTCTCACACTTATGATTTACAGTTGCCTATCTGCCTTAAAGCCCTGTCAGGATTAAATCCCAAGGCAGTACAAAAAAATATAATATCGATGCAGTGTATTCAAACCATGGCCTAAGAAAGCTAAATATTAAGTGACAAATCTAATAGGGGAAAAAAAAAGAAAAGTTTGCCTTTCTGTGACAAAAACTGATACTTAACTGGAACTTATACCTTCTACAGGTAAGATAAGGTGAACTCCCAAATGGTCTCTTTTGTGCACAGTTTTGTTGCGTATGGTGAGGATAATTTTGATACCCCTATCCAATTTAATCAGCACATAATAATGAATAGAGGCTGCATGATACAGTGAGAAAAGGATTGGCTCTAAGCCCAGAGGCCAAGGATTCAAATACTGACTCTGAAGTGGGACCCTGGGCAAGCAGTTTTTGCTCCTGGGCCTCAGCTTCTTAATCTTTAACAAAAGAGGTTTGGACTGCATGAATTTTGCTGTCCTTTCCAGCTCTAAATCTAAGATCCTAGGTTAAGTTCATTTAGTAGTATATTCCTAAAATCTTGGAAAACTACATGATCAAAGCAAGATCAGGAAGAACTTTAGATTTCTTGTTCAGTCGTTTTACAGTTTTGCCCAAGTCTTTGTGACCCCATTTGGGGTTTTCTTGGAAAAGATACTGGACCAGTTTGTCATTTCCTTCTCTAGCTCATTTTACAGAAGAGGAACTGAGGCAAACAGGGTTAAGTGACTTGCCCAAGGCCACACAGCTAGTGACTGAGGCCAGATTTGAATTCAGGAAAATGAATCTTCCTGACTCTAGGCTCAGGACTCTACCCACTGCACCATCTAGCTGCCCTGTATGTACTACTAGAAGAGGATAATTGAGAAGTAAATCCCAGTTAAGTATCATTTTTTGTTGTAGAAAAGCAAACTTTTCTTTTTTCTTCTATTATATTTGTCACTTAATTTTTAATTTCTGAGGCCATTATTTGAATGCATTGCATTAATATTTTTTTTTGGTACTGCCTTGTGATTTATTTAATCATTACAGATAGTTGTGGTTCACTAAGGTCCACTGATTCAAAGGCAAAATTAAGTAACTTTATGTTAACCCTCTTTTGTTTATAAACATTTATTAAAAAGGTTGTTTAAGGTTAATGCTACTATCAATACAAGTGTAATAATACTCAGTAAATCATCTTGTACTTGATATCTTGAATTTAGGAATGTAACAGTCCAATCACATCCCAGCTTTGATCAATCCTCTCTCTACAGCATGACACTGTAGGAAAAAAACAAAAACAAA
This sequence comes from Phalanger gymnotis, assembly GCA_028646595.1. Classification (NCBI taxonomy): domain Eukaryota; kingdom Metazoa; phylum Chordata; class Mammalia; order Diprotodontia; family Phalangeridae; genus Phalanger; species Phalanger gymnotis. The sequence goes on along the minus strand of CM053622.1, from coordinate 200,438,791 downwards.
AAAACAAATGCCCCCCCCCCTTTTTTAAAGGAGGAGGAGGAGCGAGGAAAAAAAGAGAAAGTAGATGGATGAAGTTGGAGGGTTGCGGGGCAAAGTGATTGTTCCTAATTGATTTTTCTGAAGTGCCTGCTCATGCTTTTGGCCCTGAAAACATTTAGCAAAATCAGTTTTGATAGAACTGAGGGAAAACCCCCTAGCTACTCTTATGCAAGAGAGGAGGAAGGAACTTGTCGTTTTCAAGTAACTTTTGACAAAACTGGGGGTGGAGTAAACAGGTTAGGCAATTGAGGGACTCAGATCAAAAGCTGGAATAAAGTGCACAGTCATTGTCAAAAATATATTAATCTGATACTAAGAAAATTAGGAATATTACTAATTACTAGATTGCTGATGTTTTAATACGTTTTGGTTTTCATGGAACATACAATCACAATCGGACATAGAGGATTGTTTGCATTTTTAGAAAAAAATTGCTTGGAGCTATCTACAGAAATTCTGTGAACTCAATTCAAGGAAAACTGCCCTGCAGCTCTTTGGATTTGGACTGGTTCCCTCGGTTAGATCCACAGAGAAAAAGGGAAATGGAGATTCAATGACTCGAGTGGGTGGCTCCCTCTTTCTTCTGGTCTCTCTCTTCGCGTCTCTAGTAACCTCTTTTTCTAAAGGCCTGTATTTTCCAATTCTCCATCCTCCATCCCTATGGCATGAGACCGGGAGATCATGATGAGTTTCTCTTTTTTTGTAAACTGCCTCTGAACCGGCCGAAGTGGCTCGACCTTATGTGGCTCTTTGCCGTGCCCCTCCTGGGGGCTCTCCTCCCGGGTCGGGTCCTCTGCACAGTCCTGGCGTTTACTGGCTGGTGTGTCAATGATAGACTCCAAGGAGGTGCCTGCCTCCTCCAGGGGGGTGTAGCCCTTATTGCTGCTGGATTGATCCGACTGGGAGCTCTGAGAGTCTCTCCTGGTCACCCGCGCCGAGGCGGGAGGAGAGGCCCCTGGGCAAAGGGGGGTTGTGGTGGAGGCTTCCGCCAAAACGGCCACGTCCACGTCGGTCACGCTGGGGGTGGGTGAGGGTTCTGGGGATGCGGCTCTCCTGCAGTCGAGGAGACCGCTTGTGCTCTGGCGCCTCAAGGCCAGGTATTTGCCGGTCCTGGGCAGACGGCCGCCCTGCCCCCTGGTGGTGACCGAGAGTGCCGCAGCCGCCACCGCCGCCGCTTCCTCGTCCTCGGACTCGCGGGGCTCCCGGCGCCTGGGGCCACAGAGGCCGGTCCCCCCGGTGAGATCCGTCAAACTCAACTCAAACTCCCCCCGCGGGATCTCCTGGGAGCCCCTCTCTCCCGGAGGGCGCTGCCAACTGCAGCTGGCTCCCTCCCCGTCCTCATCCCGGTCCCCGATCCGGTCCCGGTCTCCTTGCAAGGGCAGCAGGGCGAAGGCGCTGAGGGACGAGCCCACAATAGAGCTGGCCGTGCTCTGCCGCTCCCAGCTCTCCCGGGGGCTGCACGGTGTGGGGCTGCCGCTGCTGGCTGCCGCTGCTGCGGCGGCGGCGGCCACGGCGGCTGCGGCCGCGGCTGCTGCCCGTCGGCGACCCGCCAGCACCGAGCGCTCCCGATAGATGCTGTACACTGCCTCGGCCAGGCTGGGGGGCTCCCGCGGGCAGCGGGGGGACGAAGCCAAGTCGGGCGGGGACACGGGGACCCTGGGACCGCCGCTCCCTCCAGCAGCCCCGCCTCCCAGCGCCGGCGGGGGCCAGGAGCCTTTGGCCAGCATCGCGGTCGCCCCGTAGGCATCCCCCGGGCTGCCGCCCCCGGACTTGAGCTCTAGGCCCCGGGACTGCACGTAGCTGATGAAACCGTTAAGGGGGGATGCTCCCGGGGGGCCCGAAGTGGCGGCCGAAGAGGACGAGGCGGCCGCGGCCGCAGCCGCGGCAGCCGCCGCCAGGTCTTTGGCTCGGAGGCTGTGCACGTCGATGACGGTGGAATAGAGGTCCCGCAAGTTGATGATCTTGGTCTTCTTGTCTCTGTTCTCGTGGAGCACGGCGTTGGCGCAGATGAAGAGGAAGATGCCTATGCCCATGATGAGGGGCCCGAAGACTTTGAGCTTGTCAGAATGCAAGTAGCCGGAGAAGAGTTGGAAGAGGAAACCTACTGAAGTGGACGAAGAGGAAGAGGAGGAGGAGGAAGAAGCGGTGGCCGCCCGGGTGGGGGGCGTGCTCTTAGTGGCAAAGACGGAGCTCGAGTTGGACTCTGCGTTGGCTAGGCTAGGAGTCCCCGAGTGGTCCCTCGACAGGTGCTTGTTGCTACTGTTGTTGCTGCTGGCTCTGGCACTGCTGCTGGCGGTGGCCAGGGCCCGATGACCACTTCCCCCTGGAGACAGCTGCTTGGCGCTCTCCCGGTGGGTCCCACTGGCTTTGGGCCAGTAGCCCACCACGGCCATGGCTATGCCTACTAGCAGTACCAGGATTCCGCAGAGGGCTATCAGGCCCGAGATGGAGCAGAGCTTCAACTTGCCCTTCACTACCACCACGTCGTTCTTGCGCTTCTTTTTGGCTTTCCTCTTACGTTTGGGGACCTGACTCTGCGGGCGGAGAGGATCTTGCTTTCTAGCGGAGATCCTAAGGAGGCCCCCTGTGGCGATCATCGCGGGCCCCTGGACTGCGGGGCAGTTGCAGGGGGAAGGTGTGCGTAAGGTGGGGAGCTAGCTTCTACACCACCGCCTGCAGCAAAGAGAAAGATTGTCAAAGACAGCAGGGGTTGGAGCAGTAACACTTCTTACTTGCAAAATCGTACCCACCCCACCCCAGCCCCCTTCATCAGAGAGTGACCTTAGAGGTGCAAACTAAACAATATGGAGGCTGGGGGTGATGGCCTGGCATTGGGGGAGGGGTGATTGAAGGCACTAATATTAGGAAAGGACAAATCTGTGTAGGAAAATCCACCAACTCCCATAGCCAAAGGTGTCTCAGGTAGTAATCCTGCTTTACTCATTTCTAACAAATTAAGAACAAGTCCCCTGTCCCCAGAACTTGCCAAGGACTTTTCTAGCATGAACTTTTTGTCAGGGCTACGGAGACACGGAAGATCTGAGCCCTCCCAAGGACTTTTGTCTGAAGCATCTGAGGAGCTTCTGAGCCCTGACTATGGGCATTGACTTAAAATCCCTGGAATAAGAGAAAGCTTCCTTTCACTAATTCAAATGGTTGGAATTTAAAGTAGATACACATCGGCAATCATCAGGTCAAGAGTATTTACTTCAGACAGAAAATTAGTTGCTGGGGAAACAGCAAGGTTTACTTAGTTGGATATGTGGCATATCCAACTAAGAACATACCTTTTAAAAGTTTTTTCTCCCACTCATTATTTTATCTACAAGGAAAAGCAAGCATATCTTCCTCACAACCACCTCCCTCCCTTTGCAATGAAACATCTGGACAGTTGCCTCATTTGGAATATGTAGTTTTAGGTAATGGGTTATGTAACTGAGCCCTTCCTTCTCTCGGTCTCTCTCTCTCCCTCCCTTCAAAAGGAGTTACCTTGAAGATAAGTGTCAGGCCTTATTAGTGGATGAGAGTACTCCCCTGGACTTAAGGGGAAAGATCAGTTTTGTTGTGTAAGGAAAATGACAATCCCCTCCCTTTTTAAAATGTCATTAGAAACAGCTATTCATCTTATTACTGTGCTATCAACATTCATGATCCCAGAATTCAAAAGAGTGGGTGATTAGCTATGGAAGGAGCAGTCTACACAAGAATGAAGGTTTGTGGAATCAGCCATACATATTGCTGATGAAGGATGTTTTTTTCATCCTTTTTCCTTTGTCCCCTCCCCCCCAAGGTTCAGGGAGTCATTTATAGAAAAAGAACACAACAGCAACCAATAGTCCACTCCTGTATAATACTATACAAAGTTCAATTATTTACTTCAAAGCTTTGTTTAGTAACCACATAGATGCACATTTGGGGTCATTGGTTCCCGGAAAATTGCACACCTGCTGGCCCTCCAGAGTGAATAATTTGTTGTTCAATGTGCTGTAGAGATGTTTTCAAACAAAATGGGGAGGCTAGAATGTAGGGTAGTTTATGGAGCTGAGAAAGGTAAGAACCACTCGTGGACCTTTTGCATTTTATCTTGTTTAAGACATAATTCTTTATTTTTAGAATGATTTAGTATTACAAATGTGTTATTGACATGGTAGAATTTTGCTCTTGATGGGTTGATCAGCAGAGTTTTTGCTCTTAATTCCCTCCATTACATCAATATTGACACCATCCTTTCTCCAAAGGAAAGGAAAAGCAGGTATGTGGTAATCAGACATAAAATGTTTGCAAATCAATGTCTCCCTGGTACTTAGTCGGTTTTCAATAAAGAGAAACATAAGGTAGGTTACAGAGAGATTAGTAAGGGGACAGAAGATTTATTTTAAAGCCAGTTACAGTATTGTTTTAGGAAGGGAGAGGTTAGAATCAATCCACGAGTTAAAAACAGGTTGCAGAACACTACTTAGCTTATTACAGGTACGTAGTTGTAGGTTTTTTTAAGTATACCTATTATCTAGTTGTAACATATTGAGAGCTGTTTAAGTAACCTCCAGAGGATCTTCAATGTAGTAACTAGGAGATTAATGGCTCTTTTAAGATTTGGGGAATTAGATTTTTTTTTAGAGGAGCTACCCCAATTGGACACTGAAGGATGTATTTCTAGGATTGAGGAAGGGTAAACAAACATTTGGTTTACTAGAGGGGTTATCAGTGGGCAATAAGATATGGGAAGAAAGGATATGAATTCCTCTTGAACAAGATACCTTCAGCTCTGTGTTGGATGTATGAAGTGTAACAAAATAGATAACCAAGGAATTTTTAAAAGCTCGGACAATTCTTTTAATTCTGTAGATTTTTTTTTTTTGTATTGCAGTTTTTGCTGCACAGAGTCGATTCTTAGATGGGGGAGGGTGCTGGTCGAGGAAAGGAAGAAGTGTCTAAAAATACAACTGCCTCCAAGTGAGACATTGAGCTTTTCCCCTCTTGATGGATTAGGTCCCACAGTGTGCTTTATGACTCGCTAGAGCTTAAGGTCTAGGAGATTCACGTCTTGCCCGAGATCCAACATAAGCTATCATCCAGGTTCTTAAATCATTACTTAACATTAGAGAGAAGTGAAGCGGCGCCCCCCGCCCCCCAACATTACCCCTACCCCCTCCGCGCGCTTCTTTTAATTGAGTCTTTATGTTTGAGTCACATGAGTGCAGCAGATGTTTTGTCCGCCTCTGGAAAGAAGCAAGAGAACCGAATTTCTCTTAAGCATCCCCCTCTTTGTAGACACAACAAGGGAACTGCCCTCCCCCAACGAGATGCCAGGGGAGGAAAGGGGTTCGGGGGGGGAGGGGAGGATGGGGAGACGAGGGAGGCAAAGCTTTCGGGCTGAGAAGTGAACTACTTGCTCAAAATGGCAGCACTATAAGCAAACACTAGAGTCTCACTCACCGAGGAAGACTGGGGGAGTCTAAGGTTGCAGGAACAGAGCTCCGACGACGACACAAAGGAACCATGGAGAAACTTTTCAGCCCGAGTGGACAGTTGCGCGAAGATGCAGCTTCACCGCATCCCTCATCTCTCCGCGGCTCAGAATCCCGGGAGAGCCAGCGGGAGAGGTCGCCCCAATAATATTCTCAGACCCCCGCCGCGGAGCCGATGGCAAGAGCCATGGCGAGGAGTTTCCAAGAAGTGTTATGCCCTCCCCATCCTTCATCCTTCCTCCCTTTCCCCCTTCTTCTTTCTCTTTCTCTTCTCTTCGCTTCTCGCCTCCCGGACCCCTCGTTCTCTCTCGTTGCTCCTCTGGGTCCCTGCCTTCGCGGGCGGGACGCGGGCGGTGGTCTGAGGTCTTTGCCTGTTCTTGTGTTTGTTGCCGCCGCCGCCGCCGCCGCTGCTGCGGGCTTGCGCCTCTCGGGCTCTGGCTCCGGGGAGTGGAGTTGAGCCCGCGGCGGCGGCGGCTGCTGCTGCTCCTCTCAATGGGGTTGGCTGCTGCTGCTGCCGCTGCTGCTGCTGGCGCTGCTGCTGTTGCCGCCGCCGCCGCCGCCGCTCTGCTGGCCGGACTCAGTGCTGTTGCTAAGATACCGGAGCCATGACACAGGGAAATTGCTGCAGGATGGCAATCATTACCCTTCCTAACTCTCCTCTTTAGGAGCGTACCCATCCCCCGCTCTTTACTAACCCCCCCCACCCTCTTGCAGCACCCTTCTCTCCCCTCCCACCCTTCCTCTTGTCTTCCTCAGTCCTGCTCCTCCTTCTCTTTCTCCTCCTCCTACCCCACTTCCTCTTCTGCCTGCTGCCGGGTCCCTCCAGTCGACCCCGAGAGCAACAAGGTGAGGAAGAGGAGAAAGAGGGGAAGGAGACAGCTTGGCAGTCTAGTTCCCCGTCCAAGGTGGGGGGCTAGGGTGGGGAAGGGAGGCACCAAGGAGGAAAGAGAATGGGGAAAAGAGAGGGCGGGTGGAAAGAGAGTAAAACTGAATGGAGGGTGGCATCTTGGCAATGCCTACCCCAGCCTCCTAGCGTGGCAGAACCGCTTCCTTTCCTTGTTTGGGCGCTTTGCTCTTTTCCTACAAACTACCTGTCTGATCCGCAGGGCTGGAGAGGGTAAGCAGAAAGCCAACGACGACGCACCTAAGGGTCTCTCTCTGTCTCTATCTCTGACTGTCTCTGTCTCTGTCTCTCTCCCTTCCTTTCTCTATCTCTTTCTCTCCTTGTAGATCGACCCCGTGACACATACTTTCCCCCCTTTTCCCAACTGTGTTTGAGCTGTGGATGAACACGGTAAGTTTTTCTTAAACAAGCCCAAACCTCGGTCTCTGCAGAGCAGCAATCTTTTAGTTAAGCTTATCTGCCTCACTCTGAATGAAGCCTCTGTCTGATGTTATCGCAGGGGTTCAGCGAAGCAGGGCATTATGACCCGCTTTTATCAAGAGTGCAGTGTCTCCCTCGGACACAGGCTGCTGCTATTCATCACAGCCTAGAACCGCCTCTGAGGAGTCTGTCTGGGAGTCCCTTCTCTTCTGACCACCTGAGTAATAATCATCAGATCGTGACAAACCAAAACAAAGAAACAAAAAAAACCTCTTCAATTTCCCACGATGGGGAGTTAGGGAAGGAGAAGATTCAAACTCATTATATCGTAGATGAGAGGCTTGTTTCCTAGTTTGTTCCCTGTTCTGCAAGCAAGCACCAATATAAGGGGCAAGAGATTCCATAGTGGAAGTTCCCCCTCCCTCCACGAAGTGCTGAGAAAGTAGGAAAGATTTCAATTATCTAATGATAAAAATACATTAAAAGGCCAAAAAAAGGTACAGAGAAAGCAGCAGAGATGCAAGTAAACCATTATGTCCAAGATTTGAAATCCATCTGAAATGTCATGTGTTTTGTTTAGGGTTTAGCGTTCATACGAGAGGCTCTTACCTGCAATATTAGGGGCTTTACTCAAAAGAGATAAAAGGGAAAGGTTAAAGAAGGGGGTAGAACAGAAAAGATGCCATTTGTTATTGGTTCAGTGATGGGTGTGTAGAGGGGGAAGGGGAAGATGAGGAAATACAGTTCCTAAAGAGAGACACCGAATCTTCCTTGTTAAAAGGTGGCCTTGGTCCTCTAGTCAAGTAGATTATGAAATTGGACTCTGATCAAATGGTGTCGTTTCCACCTCCTTCCACCTCAGCCTATTGTGGTGCAGGTTGTGAGACTGCCAGGAACTATGCAGTGAAGTTTTAGGTGTCCTAAGTGGATTGGTTTTCTTTTAAATAAAGAAATCACCCAGAGCAGCAATCACTCCAGGGCTGATTGTCATTTCCTGCAGATTCGGGTCTCTGAGATTTTGGATTTCTCAAATTTCAGTAATAGCCTGGCAGTGCCTGGTGCGAAGACTGTACCTGAATACTAACATACATTTCACAACTGGCTCTCTGAATAACTCTGAACAACTCCTTCCCTTCATGGGTCTCTGTTTGCTCAGCTGTAGAAAGTGGGAAAGACTGCTGCTCTACTTCATTAGGGTATTAGGTGGATTAAGTAGTTAATAGTTTCAGATTGCTGCATAAATGTCCATTATCATCATTATAATGTGTTCATTTGAAACTCATTTGAGGGATTTGGTTTGGGGGCGTGGGGGAAGAATTCTGTATGGACAATAAGCACTGAAATATAACTAAGGATTTCTTATGAAGATGACTGCAAGCACAAGGTCTTATTAGTCAAATGCTGCTGTTTTGGACTTTTCCATTAAATCTGAGCATTAAGATACTTAGTAATTGGCTTTGTTTTCAGTCCAGAAGTCAGAAGAAGCCAAACATTTAATATCTGTTTCCATCAGAGACCTTTTCCATCTCAATAATATAGCACCTGACCAGACTTACCCAGGACTCCAGAGTTGCAGGGAGATTTTTAAAGGACAATGGTACTCTCTCTTCTTTTCTGAAGCTACTTTCCTTCTAAATTTCATCAGCCCAACAAACCATTACTTTAAGGATGTTTTATTGGATTCCTTGCCATGCCTACTGACCTGTAGTTCAGTAGAGGGGCTAAGGCCAGTGGACTCTATTTTTCATTGAAATTTCCAAGATTCAGAGTTCAGCTCTACATTGGCCATGGAATTGAAAATAAATGTTAAAACTAGGGGAATAATGAAGTTCTCAGGACAAAAAAATAGTGGGGGAATGAAGGGATCCATGGCTTAGTTGAATTAAACTAGCCTACAACCTCTCACTCCACTAATACTAGTTTTCTAAAAGAGAATCCTTATTTAATTTGTTCATTTTCATCATTTGTTCACAGCCCATTCACTGTGCCAATTTTTTTCATTCATTTCATTTGGCAACCTAGCACAGTTTATATAAATAAATTCTTAGGTTTGCCTACTCATTATCCTAGCGTATTCAAGAGGAGAATTGGTGACCCGACAGCTGCTTTACCCCATCTGTAGATAATGGTGGATTAAGACCCTCCTAGAACCTTCAGGCACCCAAATCTTAGCCTATCTTTTCTATTTGGTTGAATTAGCTTTCAATAGCCTGGAGATGAAGAGTCTTTCCTAGTTCCTAGAAAGTTACCAGAAATGTCCCATGGGGGAAATGGAAACTGGGTGTGTTTATCTGCCCTCCTCTCATTTTCCACTTGGTCCTGAATCTTGTGATTTTTCAGAGGATCTCTGTTCCCCTTTAAACCCTGACCTATCATAGATTTTTGGTGTTCAACCATTCCCCCCATCCCCCCATCCCTTAAATTTTGGGTAAATAGACCAAAGCTCCAAGATGAAGTGAGAGAACAGTCTTTACTCTGATTCCGAAGCTTCAGCTTTGGAGGAACCTCATCCCTAAAGTCCATATTCTCTGCTGGGGAGGGGAGGGATTTAGGTGAATTGCTTCACTTTCAGGTATACTTAGAGACAAGACTAGGGACCACAGCAGTTGACTCAGCTTGGTTGGTGGAAATGTTCAGTCAGAAAAGCAGAGCTTGCTTATTCTGTCTATCTCACTCTAGATTCCTCAGTCAGATTTGGTAAATGGTTCTAGTCCCAACACCATCAGTTCTAGTCTCCTCATCTAGTCAATTCCCTCCATTCCTAATACTCTCTTCTCTCAAACTTTCAGGTTCTTTTCTTTCCCCTTTCCTCCCAGCAGATGAATTTTCTCTTTCCACTGTTTACTGAGAAGTTTCAGGTGTTCACACATGAATTTCCTCAGCTCCTGTCCTCTGAGCATTATCTCCTCAATTCTGCTTCCTTTGGTGACTGCTAAGTGTTGCAATGGATAGAGCATTGGGCCTGGAGTCAGGAAGACCTTCGTTCAAATCCAGCCTAACACTTTCTAGCCTAGCTGTATGACCCTGGGCAAGTCACTTAATTGAGTTGCTTCAATTTTCTCACTTGTAAAGTGAGGATAATAACAATATCTATCTCACATAGCAGTTATAAGGACCAAATGAGATAATATTTGTAAAGTGCTTAGCACATGACAAACATTATATTAATGCCTATTCCCTTGTCCTTAGGCCTCTAAACTTTTCATGGTCCTTAACTGTACTATCCAGTCTCAGAAGAAGAGGTGGCGTTCTTCCTAACTGAAGTTAATAGTACTTTCTGTATGCCCCATCCCATTTCTTAGAATCCTGTATTCCTTTATAAATTTGCTTAATTAAGCCTTCTTCTTTTTTGAAGGCATGAGTATTTTCCCTTCATCTTTAGTATCCTCCTTTCTGTGACTCCTTCCTCTCAGCTTGTGAAGATGCTCAAAAATCTCCTACCCTAAAAACAACAAAAAAAAAACCTTGCCTCAACTCCACTACCCCTCAGTATTTCCTATATACTACATTACTGATTTTAAAAAAGTAATCTACATTCTCTGGCTTCACTTCCTCCTCATCCCGTTGCAACAACACTTCCTTATTCATCACTACTGAAAGAGCTCTCCAAAGTTACCAATGACTTCTTTACTGTTAATTCAATGCTCTTTTTCTCTTCCCAAAACCTCCTCCATTTCTCTGTAACATTTGACACTGTTGTCTACTCTTCCTTTCTTGATGCCTTTTTTGTCTTCTGCCAGAACAACAAAAACAACAAACATTCATCAAGCACTTACTCTGAGCCAGGCATTATACTAAGTGCTGGTTACACTGCACTTGTGTTTCTCCTACCACTTGATTGTTTCTTCTTTATCTCCTTCATGGGCTTACCCTGTTCTCACTCCTTATGCTTCACTCAAGGTTAAGCTAGCATAGATTTAGAGCTACAAGGAACTTTAGACACCATCTTGTTCATGACCCTCATTTTACACATAAGGAAACCAAGACCCACATTAGGGACTTGCCCAGTGTCCCCAAAACTGGCAGGTATTAGATGCGCTGATTTCCTTTGTCTACCTTCTAATCTCTCTTTACATTCTCTTTGGTAAGCCCATACACTCCCTTAACTCCAACGATCACCTTTATTCAGATGACTCCCAAATACATAAATTATATACAACCTTTCTCCAGAACTCCATTCCTAGATTTCCATTTTTTTCTGGGTATGTCTCCTAACACTTCAAACACAATGTGTTCAAAACTGAGTTTCTTATTTTTATCTAAACCTTGCCCTTCCTCCTCACATATTTATTTCTGTCAATGGTAACCTTTACTCATAATCTCATCATCCTCCTTCCCTCATCCCAGTTAATTGTAAAGTCCAGTCAGTTCTATCCTTGTAGTATCCCATATGTTTGTCTCTTCCTTTTCATCTCCTCTGTAGCCGCCCTAGTTTGGGCCTTTATCTCTTCTAGGTGGTGCAGTGGATAGAGTAATGGGCCTGGAGTCAGGAAGATCTGAATTCAGATCCAGCCTCACATGCCTACCAGCTGTGTGATACTATACTGGCCAAGTCACTCAACCTCTGTTTACCTCAGTTTCCTCAATTGTAAAATGGAGATCATAATAGCTCCTAACAGATCAAATGAGAAATATGCAAAATTCTTAACACAGTCTCTTGAACATAGCAGATACTTCATAAATGCTTGTTCCCCTTCCTTATTCCCCTTCCTTTGTCACCTAGACTATTGTCATAGCCTCCTACCAGGTCTTCTTGTTCTAATCTAACCCCTCTTCAATCCATCCTTTACACCCCTGTGCAAGTAACATTCCTAGTGTGCCACTCTGGTCTCATCACTCTTATTCTCAAAATCATCAATGGCTCCTCCCTGTAGACTAAGTAGAAATTCCTGTTGCTGACATTCAAAACCCTCCAAAATTTGGGGCATCAATTTTCCTTTCCAGCCATGTCTTATACTACTCCCATTCATATACTTTAAATTTCAAGCCAAACCACAAATAATTGGAAAATAAGAAGGTAATCATCAATTGGGGAATACCTATGCAAAATATGGCATAGGAATGTAATGGAATCCAGTTGGGCCATAAGAAATGATGAAAAAGGATAGTTTTAGAGAAGCCTGGGAAGACTTTTATGAACTGATGTGAGTGAAGTGAGCAGAATCAGGAGAACAATTTATAACATAACAAGAACAATGTAAAGACAAACAACTTAGACAAACTAAGAACTCTGATCAATGCAATGTCCAGCCATGATTCCAAAGGACTGATGATAAAGAATGCTACCCCACTCTTGATAAAGAGTTGATGGACTCAAGATACAAAATGAGACATTCATTTTTGGACCTGACCAGTGTGGGAATTTGTTTTGATTGATAATGCATACATTCCTCAATCAGGGAGAGAGGAGAGAGGGAGATAAAATTAATGCTTTCTGGAAAAAAAATTTCAGCCGAACTGACCAATTCCATGTCTTTCATTTTCATTCTATTCTATCATCCCTTAATTTCCACCTATTAAAATCCTTCCCTTTAAGGCCTGACTGGAGTGACACCTCCACGAAGGTCTCCCTGACCATCCTCCGTTTGAAAGTGATCTCTGAAGCCCTAGATTTCTCGGTATACTTTACCTTAACCTCTTTTTTGCAACTGTAACACTCTCATTTGTAAGATATTTATGCACACTTCTTATCCTCCTCCATTTGAAGGATTTAGAGTGTGAACAGGCATTGAAGCCAAGAGAGGGGAAGGCTTACCGAAAGGAAAGAAGGGATGAGAAGGTGGTCAAGGAGATCCCAGATCTATTCACTAGCTACTTTTGTATACTCATTGTCCTAGAACTATTCCTACTATCTAGCACAGTGCCTTGCACATAGTAGAATACTTAGTAACTGTTCAATTGAATTGCTTTTGGACTATGCCTCCATAGTGCTACCTGACTATTTAAACTGAATTGTCTGCTGTCTGTCAATTGACACATAGGCATAGATATCACCCAAATAGCTCTTGAATTGCAGAAGGAGGAAATGCTTTCTTTTCATGGAAACTTTGTTTATTTTATAGTGAATAATATATCCTTTTTGAACTGTTTCCTTGGGCATTTAGAGTGTAAACAGGCAGGGGGAAAAGACTCGAGTTCAAAGGCCACTTACTGTGTAACCTTTGTAAATTCAGCTGTCTTCTGAGCCTCAGTTCCCCCATCTGTAAAGCGAGGATATTACACTAGATTATCTTTAATATCTCTTCTGAATTTAAATTCTGTGATCTTTTGAGAATAATTTAGCACAAATTTAGTTACAGATGTGGCCCACAAAGCCATAGAATGGCCATCCCTCAACAAGGAAAGCCTTACTGAAATTGATTTAGACACTGAAAGGTATTATTTTCCCAAAGATAAGATTAGAATACATATTTCCTTTCCTTTCCATCTTTATCTCTGTCTCCTCTTTTCTTTGTCACTCCCCACATTCTCTTCCCCACACACCCTGCCCCAAATGTCTTCCCAAGTCACATGTTAGATATTGCGTACTTTAGTCTCATTCTCCTGGGTTTATTTCTTAGTATCTGTAAAGGATAGAAGAGTTTGGTAACAAGAGAAAGGATGAAACAGAAAAATGTTGAAATTGTGTCAGATTTTTTTTGGAAAGGGTAGAGAGCAGTAAAATTAAACACTCCGAAAACCTTAGACCAAGATAGCAGAGCTGTGGTTTGTTAGCTTGGCTGAGTAGAGAGCCTTGGGGCTTCGCATAGTTAGATGGTTGGCTACGTAGTCACTGCTTCTATTTTTCCCCATAGGATAGTACAATACTGAAGGGACACTTAGCTCCAACAGCATTCCCCAGGGTCTCATAAACGAACCTCTTAAATGATAGAGTTCAGCATCTCTTTTCAGAGTTCAAGTGTGGAAACCAAGGCTGTGCTAAGAGAAGTGTTAGGGTCACAGACAAGCCCATGTTCTATAATCCTGGAGGAGATCAAAGAGCTTAAGCAGGGACCCTTTTGCCATAAAGCTCAGTAAAACAATATGACATAGAGGCTCAAGAGAATTCTTTAGAACCCAGATCTTGGAGAGTCCTGCTCTTTTTAGAATAGGGTTTCTGCCTCTCTCCAAATTGAATGGCATCTGTGAGAGGGAGCTTTCTTTTCTGGCTTCAACCACACTCATTTTAAAAGATTTTTTTTAAAGCAACCTGGTCCTTAATTAGAGAACTACCAACTGTTATTTTCTTGATAAGTTGGGTTTTTTAATGCAATTTTTCTTTTAGTTAGAATTCTCTTCTATTTTCTGTACATGCTATCAAAGCCAGATTGTACGCCTTCCAAGACAATTGGCCAGGCTCAGATAGATGCAACATTCATAAATTAGGGATGGGTTGGTGTGCCTGAAAACAGAGCAAAGCTGCTGGTGGTAAATGCTGTGTAGGAACATCTCTCCATCATGAAAATAACAGCCAAGAGCTTCTCAGCCAATGTTGCCCCATGTTCCTAAAACATATCCAAGATTTCCCAGACTTGCGTCGTTGATGTTATTTCTCACAATCTACAAGCACTGTGAAGAGATGATTTGTCCCACTGAGAGCTAGTAGTAACTCCCATGTCTGATCTCATTTCAGAATTAATTGTGGTGTGGGCTGCTGCAAGGGCCCAATTGGAAAGAAGAAACATAGAGACAAAATGGGATTTTCAAAAGTGGAAAAAAAAAACCCACCTAAGATCTGGAGAGCATGAGGGCAACAGAAATGGTGGTTCTTCTGATCTATTCAAGAAGCATCGACAGATCACTTGCCATGTGTGCCCAGAGCCATGCTAATACCATTCAGCTTCTAAAAGAATGATTACATTTGGGCTTCTTGAGGTCTTAACTCAGCTTGCTGATATTTAGTTGTAACTACATGTAGAAGCTAACAGAAGGTACAACACGTGTGTGTATAAATATACACATAAAAATAGAGCTGTAGACTATACATCTATATTATCCCTTTTGTTGTTTAGTCTTATTTCCATCTTGGCCAACTCTTCATGACCCCTTTTAGGGCTTTCTTGGCAAAGATGCTGGAGTGGTTTGCCATTTCCTTCTCCAGCCCACCTTACAAATGAGTAAACTGAGGCAAACAGGATTAAGTGACTTTCCCAAGGTCACACAGGTAGTAAGTGTCTGATGCCAGATTTGAACTTGGGAAAAGGAGTCCTTCTGACTCCAGGCTTGGCACTCTATGCCACCTAGCTGACCTGAGCTATGAACAGACGTATCTATGTCTATGAAGAGAAATATAGAGTAAAGTGAAAAAGTCCTCTAGTGAGTTAGAAAAGAAAAGCTTACTATGATCTGGTATAAGTCTGAGAAGGTGGTGGCATGGAAGCCAGTCCCTGGAATGGCTCCTTATTGCCTAGCAAATGAAGCAAATTTATTTGCCTGGTATTCAAAGCCATTCACAATCTAAACCCAGCCAATAAAATTACTTGCCTATGTTCAATGTGCATCCTACAATTTCCCACCTAGGCTCACACTGTTTAGAATATCCAGTTAAAATGTAGGCACCTTGAAGGCAGAGAATAATTTATTTTTGTCTTTACAACCCCAGGACCTAGGGTAATGCCTTGTACAAAGTAGGTCAGTAAATATTGGGCTGAATTGAACCGATTTGAATTAGAGTGCCCTCCCTCTTTTTTCACACTCCCCCCCCCACACACACAAATGTACTTAATGAATTACTTACCTGTCCACAGAATCATGGAATATTAGAAATTAAAGGGTCCTTCAAGGCCATCTTGTCTAATCCCCTCAATTTGAAGGAAGAGAGGCCAGGGAGGTCAAGTAGCTTACCCAAGTCACACAAATAGTGAATAGCACACCTGGGATGAAAGTCTAACTCAGGGGTGGGAAACCTGTGGCCTTAAGGCCCAAACTGGATTCAGTCAAAAGGCCACACTTAAGGACCTAGAAGGCCACATGTGGCCTTAAGGCCACAGGTTTCCCACCACTGGTCTAGCTCTTCTAACTTCTTTAAAACCGAATTCAAATGCTACCTCCTCTGAGAAGCCTCATTTCCTATTCTCCACCATCATTGGTGGTGTGACCTTTGTTCTTTGGGAACTTCTACAACACTTTATACTTCTTTTGTGTCTTTATCACATATCATTTTGTATTACAATTATTGCGTATGAATCCCATCTATCTCCCTTAAAAAAGAAGCTCCATAACTAGATTAGTGTGAGTCATGAGAGGAACAGTAAGGAGACTGACCAGATAGGCATGGAGAATCCTGGTCGAAGAGATCTAAGAAATCAGACTGGTTAGTTAAGATGGGATCAGTTGTTGGAGAGCCGTGGGTACTGTTTACTCCATTGTTTTTGGTTTCTGGGTTTTGTGATATGTGTGTGCATGTGCATGTGTCTATGGGCATACACACACACACACACACACACATACACACACATATATATATATATATATACCTGGTTGTATGTGTATATGTGCCCATGAGTGTAAAAGAGCTTATATCTTAAAATGTATATTACATATAATGATCCAAAAGGTTTATGGTGTGTTTCTTAGAAAAACAAAACATTTTTTGGACCATACAAAGTTTAGCAGAGTTAGCAATTATTTGGTTAATTTGGCTAGTAGAAATAGAAATAGAAATAGTTTGGGAACTAATCCTGAAATAGACTTCATTTCTTTTCTTATTTTGGTGGGGGAGGGAGGTAGGGAAGAAGATTGAATTATCCAGTTATTTACAGAGGTCAAGTTTACTAGATAATTCTTCTATTTTCTCTTTTGCTTTGTTTATGTAGCTACACGGCAGCTACAAAGTATGGGTTATCTATGATTGACAGAAAATGTTTTTTAGTCCTCCTGATGCCTTTAATGATGCTCTGGCTATCTCTAAGAATCCCCAGCCTGCAGAGGCTCTGGTCCTGTGTTCTTTTACCTAGATTATTATGAAGACCCTTTTCATCCTCCTGAAGCAGTGGTGAATTAAAATGGGTTCAAGCAGTTAGATAGTACAGTGGATAAAATGCTGAGCCTGACATCAGAAAAACATCTTCCCGAGTTTAAATCTGGCCTCAGGCACTAGCTGTGTGGTCCTCGGCAAGTCATTTCACCCTGTTTGCCTCAGTTTCCTCATCTGTAAAATGAGCTGGAGAAGGAAATGGCCAACCACTCCACAGTATCATCTTTGCCAAGAAAACCCCAAAATGGGGTCGCGAAGAGTTTGACAGGACTAAAAACGACTGAATAACAACAGCAACAGTTGTAGTCCCGTGCCCATGTCCCTGGGATGCCCCTAGAGCAATTCTCACATTTGGACTGTTAGGCAGTCTGTCGTCTAGGCCACTGGATGCATCTCAGTAGCACCCTTAGCCTTGTTACTTGCTATGGAAGGCTTAAATGGACCCAGGTATTGAAGGCATATAGTACGGAGGTGGATCCCATGATTTGTGTGGCTAACATTCCCAAGGTGGCCTAACCAAGGCTTTTCAGTATGAGTAGAAGGCCTGAGGGATCCTCTGCATAGTTATGATTTTCATCTCAAGCTCTTCCTGGTTTGTGAGCAGTGTGTGTGTGTGTGTGTGTGTGTATTTCAGTGTCAGCTAGCCTATTGCTTGGGGAATGGCTACAGTGGCATGTGGATGTAAGGAGATATCATTGTGCTATAAAATAAGATAAATATGATGAATGCAGAGAAGCACAGTGATATTTGCATGAATTGACGCAATGAGAAGTAAGCAGAGCCAGTAAAACAACATACATAATTATCACAAGATGGAAAATGAAAAGAACAAAAGAACTTAATATTATAAAATTATAAAGGGCAAACTTGACCCCCCCCCCAAAAAAAAGATATGATAAAATACTTTCCTCTTCCTCCATTCCTTTGCAGGGGTTGGGGTCCCAGAATGTGAAATATTTCATATAACATTAGACTTTTTTCAATGTGTTGATCAGTCTCACTGAATTTTTTTCTTCCTCTTTTACTTATTTAGAAAAAAAAAATTGTTTTAAGAGATAGCTCTCTGGGAAGAAGGAAGGAAAATGATATAAAGGGAAACCTTAATAATATAAAAACAAAATACACGAATGAAAATCTACTTCAAGGATGTCAGCCAGAGTCCACAAAATCTCAAAATGATCCATTGGTAAGATATTTTCCTGTTTCTGTTCTTTGTGACTGGTTTGTGCCATAATCTTTTGAGGTAGTGAACTCTCTCTCTCCCTGGAAGCGTTCAAGCAGATACTAGATGTCTTACGTCAGAGATGTCATAAAGGAGATTTATGTTTTCATTAGAGGGACCAACTAGATTATCTTTGAGGGCCCTATCAATTCCAAGATTCTATGTCTCTCTCTAAATATAGTGTGCCAATGAATCACAAACCGCCTTTCCCAACTCATCATTCACACATAAACACACTGATAAATCAATAAATCAGGCCTAAATGCTTTTCTTTTTCATCAGAAATCATTGTGATCTTGGCAGTGAAACAAAGGGCATCTTAAATCTCACAACAGTTTGAGAAACAGCATGGTGGTATGGAGGACCTTCATTCAAATCTTGTCACGGACACTTAATAATTGTATCACCTGGGCAAGTTAATCAACCTTCCTGGCTCTAAATTTCCTCATCTGCAAAATGGGCTGGGGATCGTCTCTGAGGACCCTTTCAACCCTCAATTTGTGCTCCTGTGAATGTGGACATGGGGAAAGCTGTATTTCTTTAACCTGCTCTGGAAGGGAAGAAAAGAAACTTAATGCTTCTCATTGCTTAGAAATTGAATTTCTGTAAAGTCTAGCAATTGAGAAATCTAAGGACATAAGGAGGTGCCATTATAACAAAAACAAGTCCTAATTGCTTCTTTCCCAGTATGGAAGGTAGCAACACTTTCTTAAAGAGGCAGACAAGTTATGAGGACCCTTTCTGCAGATGTAATGGGGGCACTTGGCCAAGCCGACTTCCTGCATAGTAGGAAATGGTGTGCTGTCCTTTACCCATATAGAAAGGTGATGAATCAATGTTCAAATGATTGATTTTGATTTTTAAAATATTTCACAGCCACTTCTACCGAATATCTGGATTTGGTTAGGGAATGGACACTTAAGGCAAATCTCCTACCAGCTCAAAGTGCTCACTTTTTAAAAAGGTGAGCCAAAGTCTCTGATTTTCCTCCAAGGGCCTCAGAATCACTGACACCCTCAGGCTTTTGATGAGATCACTATTAATGCCCTGATAAAAATTAGACTTAATGGAAATGTGATGCCAATCAGTGTATAGCTGCAGGAGATCTTTTTTTTCTCAAAAGAGATGATTTTCCTCATTTACTGAACTAAATATATGTATGATTGAAATTGGAAAGCTAGCATCTCAGGGAGGAAGCTTAGGGGAGAAAAAAAGGTAATTGGAATGGTTGTTTTAAGATCATATTCACTTGTGTGTGTACAGGTGTCTCAGACCCCATTTGACTAATTTGAGAACTGAAAGGGAGGTTTTCTCCTAGGATCTCTGAGCAAAACTCAGTAACAGAAGCATCTGTGGGGATGGCCTTGCCTATCAGAAGATCGAGTCCAGTGCCCTGCCAAGGCTCGTGGGTGGATTTGACAGGGAGCCTGTGACTGTTCCAGGGCTTGGCAAATGAAACCATTTCTAAAACCTTAAAGACAGAAAGCTCCATATGGCTTTATGAGTGTAACAAGTGCCCTCTACATTTTTTTCCAGTCCTGATTAAATGAATATGAGCAGAGAATTGTGACGTGATGCTGAGATCTTGAGAAGTCACCTGTATCATGCTGTCTGCAGGGAGAGAAGGGCAGTTCCAGGGAGGTGACTCCCTCTCCTCCTCCTAGCCTAGACTATATCTTCACCGAATCCATATATCTTGCACCCATCCCCTTCTGTCCACTCATAAAGGTATTTATTTAGTTCAGGGCCTCATCACCACTGGCACACTTGTGTGACCTATTGCTATGGCCTCCTAATTGTTCTCTCTGGTTCTAATATTTCTGCTCTCTAGTTTATCACCATGAAGCTTTGAAATTCATATTCCCATAATATAAGTTTTACCATGGCATTCCATTTAAAAAGTTTTAATGATCCCTTATTATTTCTTGGATAAAATACAAACTTTTTAGCCTGGCATTCAAAGCCTTCCACAATATGATTCCCACTTATCTTTCCAGCTTGTTTCACATTAATTCCTTCCACTCACTCTATGTTGCAGCCAAACTGGTCCACTAATGTCCGAACTTAACTTCCATCTTCCTTTGCCCAGGCCATTTGCTCCCTATTCGTAGAACAAACTGACTCACACCTGGGTTTTGTCTCGGAACTCCTCCTCCTCCTTGCCTGTCACCTTGCCCCGGTATGGGTGCTCTTCTCTCCTTTTCTTCTCATTTATATGTGCTGTCTTCCTCCATTAGACTGTAAGCTCCTCGAGGTGAGGAACTATCTTGTTTACTTATATTTATATCACCCACATAAGGCACAGAACCTTATCTCCTACACAGAGTTGTACCTAGGGTAGGATAACTGGAACTTTGCACCAGGGCACCAACATTTAGAAGGCACTTAAAGCACTATCTCAGAGCTCATATTCTCCTGCCCACAGTGGCTTTATCTCCATACCCTAGAACCTCTTCCACTACACCTCTCTAGAAGGAGCTATTATTTCAACAATCTTTCAGAAGCCTCATAATATCTCAGCAAATGATGCTTCCCCGCTAGGAGCTGTACCCCAGATAAGCTTCTTATATTCCCTCTGCTTTCCTCTCCCCTAAGTCTATAAAGGCCTAGTTATAGCTCTGCTCTTATTCAAAGCCTTTCATGACACTTAGCACCTCCCCAAAGAAAGCAATTGCTAGCCTCCCTTCTTCCTAAAATTATTTTGTACTTACATCATAAATAATATAAATATTATTTGTAGTTTATATTCATAAGTTGATAATGTATATTATATTATAAATTCTATAACTATAATATAACTTATTTATAATATAAAAATATATTTATATATAATTTATAATTTTATTTAGACTATAAACATAAAATAAAAATTTGCATTTATCTATAATTATATATTATATCTATATATGATATAATATATTTCTATAATTATACACATAATTATAGATATATAATTATCTATAATTTATATTTATTCATAATTCAATATTATTAATATGTATTATACAATTATACACTATAACTCATTTATTTATAATTTGTTTTTATTATATGAATACTATTTATGATAAAATAAAATTTATTTTGTACTTCCTAAAAATATTTCATATTTATATATGAGTCAGATACTATAAAATAGAATGTGAAATTCTTGAAGACAAGAAGTCCTCTATTTTATTTTTGAATCTATAATACGTAAAATAGGGCCTTGCACATAATAAATGTAGTCACTTAATAAATGTTTCCTGAAATGAATGTGTAGCTTAGGAAGGTCCAGAGGATGAGTTAGATTGTCTACCCTTGAATGGAAGGAATTAGATAACTTCCTGAAGTTTCTGCTAGTCAGACTCTATGAGCCCATGACAGGGCACATTTGAGGTTAGAGAAATATAATTATAGGAATTTTAGTATTCAAAAAATCTCTGGTATTCTAACTTTTATATTATCATACATTTGAGTTCCTTCAAGTTCATGGCATAGTCACAGCCAGAATGCACTGGGAAGGCATTGATTGCACTTAGGGTTATTACATTCCATTGGTTGCTGCCTTACTACTTCCTGGCTGTGAGATTTTTCAGAACTAAACATCTCTCTTTGTGAGCCATAGCACCTGCATATGCAACCTAAACTCGTACTGACCTATAAACTCTTATCTCATTTGTTGCTCACTCTCTCTTCTGGTCTCTTTTGGCAATGCTGCTTTTCAGGTTTCCCTCTGGTTAATTACCTTGTTTCTGTGGCCTTTCCCCAGGAGGAATTAGTTAGGACTTTTTCCAGTCTTAGTTGCAGTTTCTTTTCACATCCGTCTTCCTCAGCCAGAAAACCTTTTAGTGGAATTTATCCATCCTTTTAGGTGTCTTTGATACCTTTTAATTTAGTATTCCCATTAACGTGCTGTTTATTCCTTCCTCAAGATCATTAGGAAACTTGCACAAAACAAAAGGAATACTCTGGGGACCATAGTGGGAATCTCTCATCTAATCATTGCTATTTAAGATCTTACTGCATTCTTGGTTACTTTGCTGCTAATATTTATCCTTTTGAATCTTTTTCTCCATGCTATAACCCCCTCCCCAAGCTTTTACTCTTCTTAAGATTTCTGGGGAACTCATTCATATTCTATGTACTGAGTAGAGATTTATTGAGCAACTGTGGTTTGCAAGACACCATGCAAGGTATTAAAAGAAAGTTCCAAGGATACGAGCCCAGGCCTCAGGGAATCTCATGATGAAATCAAAAGTACTTCCAGCTGAAGGATGAGATCAGGACACTCAAGGTAGATTTTTTAAAAATAAGAACAAAAAAAATTGTAATTGGTGGTCCAGTACCCCACACTCTGCCCAGAGTTCAATCTTCGGGACTGTTCCTCTAAAACCACTCTTTCTTTAGCTCATTTTGTCTCAACTTTTTTTTCTGGAAGAATCTCTGAATACAACTTATCTTTGAGCATTCACCTATGTGAGTAAAAGGGCATCCCAATCCCATACAGGTATTCAAGATACAATGTGAATATTAGAAACAGGACAGCCTTTATCCCACTCCACAAAATATACAAAACACATAAAAGGACTCAGAGGAGACCATCGACAATATAGAAAGCACATCAACTGTTCATGATAGTCCACAAACATAACTATAATTTGCCTCCCTATCTGATGGTCTCAAGATGTTGTGAGACTCTTTGGGGAGGACCCTGCCTTTTGTGCTAGCCAATAAAAGAGAGATTACATATCATACCAGTCTTTTCTCTGGTCCTTCTTCCCAGAGAGTCTTTGAGTTGTTCATAGCAGCCTTGGAACAGAAATACTTCAGTCCACTCAGGTGGACTAAAAGCAATTGATGCTGAGTTCCTGACTCCAGTGTTTGATGGTCAGAGTCATAACTTCTCAAACACTTGGCAGTGATGGAGGAGAGAATCATGTGGCAAAGTGGGAGTTACTGAAGGCTGCCACCCTAGCAGCTCCAACTTTGAGAGTCCTGAATCTGTCCCTTTAGTCAGAGGAGGGGAACTTCCTGGGCAACATGATCCCAGAATCCTGACTTTTAGCCAGAAAAGAGGGATTTTCTTGGGCACTTCTAGCCCTAAAGTTTGGCTTGTTATTAACTAAAAGCTGTGTTGTTCAGTTGTGTTTGACGCTTCATGACCCCATTTGGGTCAATATCTTGGCAAAGATATTGGAGTAGTTTGCCATTTCCTTCTCATTTTAAAGATGAGGAAAATGAGGCAACCAGGGTTAAGTGACTTGCCCAGGGTCATACAGGTAGTGAGTATCTGAGACGAGATTTGAACTCAGGTCCTACTTACTCCAGGGCCAATACTCTGTCCATCAGACCATCTGCCTGCCCTCTCTGTTAGCTTAGTAAATGTGAATTAAATTGAATAGAAAGATCATAATCCTTACTAGAGAAAATAGCAAAATAAGAGTTGAATAGTTTCGTGTTCTCCTAGATGTGTTGGGCTTGGAGTAAGGAAGGCCTGAATTCAAATCCAACCTCAGACACTTACTAGCTATGTGACCTTGGGCAAGTCACTTAACCTCAGTTTCTTTAACTCTAAAATGGAGGTTATAACAGCATCTACCTCACAGGGTGGTTTTGAGAATAAAATAAGGTAATATCTCTAAAGTTCTTAGCATAATACTTGGCACATAGTAGGTACTATATAAATACTGGCTATTATTATTGCTACCCCTGTCATCTACTGTCCATTGTCCCACACACTCTGAGAAATGGACTCATCCTTCCATTTTTTAGATTCCCCTCTTTCTCCAACATAACTTTGAAATTAAAAAAAAAGAAAACTATTTTTGTTGTCTTGAGCATTCACCTCCAGCTTTTACTCTTTCTGCACCTTTGTTCTTCCAACATTGTTCTCCTAGGATGATATCACCCTTTTAAACTGTGTTTCTATTCACATTTCAAAGGTACCCTCCTCAGAAATACTTGAAGCTCATCTACTACATCAGAAAGGAATCATAATCCACATTGGTAGAGAAAATACTCACACCAAGGAAATAATAGATCTTCGAATTATTAATATTCTTGCAAAACACTGGGCTAGAGAGGCAGGGTGGCATATTGGAAAGAGCACTGGACCAGAACTCAAGCAAGACCTGCGTTCAAATTCTGTCTCCAACTTGCTACTGTGGCACCATGTCACTAAACCTCACTGAGCTTCAGTTTTCTTGTCCGTAAAATGGGGGTGATGATACCTGTATTGACTGCCTCCAAGGATTGTGAAGATTATTTGAGATAATGTACATAAAACAATTTTGAAACCTTAGAGTACTATCTGAGTGTCAGATATTCTTATATCTTATGAGTTATCCACTGCACTACCCAGATGCTTTGTTACTTCCTTACTGGTCTGGAGCAGTGTATTTCTCTTTTAATGAAGGCTAGGATTGTCTTAGCTTCCTTGGCTGCCATATCACACCATTAGCTTCTATGGCACTTGAAGTCCACTAAAACCTCCACTTCTTGTGCCAGGCTTCCTGCATATTGTGCTTATAAAGTTGTTTTTTAGGCCCAAGTGGGAGACTTTCTATTTATCTCTATTACATGTCATCTTATTAGATTCAGTCCAACATTCTAGCCTGTGACGATATTTTTGGCTCCTGACTCTGCCATTCAAAGTACTGGCTATCTCTC
Organism: Phalanger gymnotis; assembly: GCA_028646595.1. Classification (NCBI taxonomy): domain Eukaryota; kingdom Metazoa; phylum Chordata; class Mammalia; order Diprotodontia; family Phalangeridae; genus Phalanger; species Phalanger gymnotis. Next base: position 200,414,132 of record CM053622.1, on the reverse strand, counting down.
CCAGCTTTGTCACCTGAAAATTTGATAGCATGCCATCTTGCCATCATCCAAGTCACTAATAAAGTTGTTAAACAGTGAAGGACCCAAAACAGATCCCTGGAGCCTTCCACTAGTGATATCCCAAGTTGACGCTGTATCATTAATGACGACTCTTATGGTCCACCCATTCAATCGCTTCTGACTCCCCCTGACTGTACTATCATCTCATATACACTGTTCACAAAAATAGCATTAAAGACATTGTCAAATGTTATATGGAGATCAAGGTAAACTTGTTGCTGTTCAGTTGTTTTCAGTCATGTCCCACTCTTTGTGACCCCATTTGTAGTTTTATTGGCAAAGATACTGGAGTGGTTTGTCATTTCCTTCTCCAGCTCATTTTATAGATGAGGAAACTGAGGCAAACAGGGTTAAGTGACTTGCCTAGGGTCACACAGCTAGTAAGTATCTGAGGCCAGATTTTAATGCATGAAGTTGCGTTTTCCTAACTCTAGAACCAGCACTCTAACCTTTGAACTTCCATTTTAAAAATCTCTGTCAAAAAAGAAATGGTATCTGGCATGACCCATTCTTGAAGAAAATAGACTAGTTCTCTGTGGTCACTAGTTCTTTTACGTGATGTTCTCTAACCATCCCTTTAGCAAAATATTCCAATATTTTTCAAGGAATTGAGGCTAAGCTCATTGGCATATACTCTTTGGGCTCCATTATCTATTCTTTTTTGAAATTTGAGATATTTCTCCTTGAAGTACCTTCAAATTTCCACAATCCTTCTTTTCAAAAAACAGGTTTTGCAAAAACAGTTGATTTTACACACCTGGATTTCACCCTTTATCCTTCTCTCTCCCCTTCTTATAGAGTTGTCTTTATATACAAAGAATTTTTGAAAAAAAGAAAAGAGGAAAAAGTGAAAAACTTCAGCAAAACCAATTAAAATCTGACTTTATATGTAATGTTCAATCCTGTAGAACCCCCCCCCCCTCTTCAAGGGTTCGAGGGTTTTTTTCATATGGCAAAGCTTGTTCTTTGTAATTTTGCAGTATTAATTTTCAACAGTTTTGTAGTAGTTGTTCTTTTCATTGGCATTGTTGTAATCACTGTATATATTTGTTTTCTTTCCTCTACTTACTTAATTTTACATCAGTTCATATAAATCTCTCCATCCTTCTCTGTCTGTATTATCCTCATCATTTCTTACAGAATAGTAATAATACATTTATTTACCACAATTTGTTCATCCATTCCTAAATTGATAGGCATATAGTTTGGTTGACAAGACTTGGCTATAGCAAAAAATGCTGTAATAAATATTTTTCTCTATATAGACCTTTTCTTTTTGTCAGTGAGTTCATTGCGATATTTGCCCAGCAGTGGAATCTCTGACTCAAAGGGTATGGACATTTCAGTCACTGTATTCGCGTAATTCCAAATGCTTTCCAGAATGGATATTCTAATTCACAGCTTCACCATAACATATTCCTGTGTTTTTATTTTCACAACCCCAACAAAACTGACCATTCCAATTTTTGTCATCTTTGCCTAGCTAATAAGTGAGGTATGAGGGAGAAGCCTCAGGTTTATTTAAATTTTTATTTATCTCATGATTAATGATTTAGAGCATTCTTTCATATGGTCAATAGTTTATAATTATTTTGAGAACTTTTTGTTTATATTTTTTGACCTCTTGTCCATTGGGGATTGGCTTTTGGTATTATATATTTATATTTATAGATATCTTCAATATCAAATCTTCGTTAGAGATATTTGAACCAGTCAATTCCAGGGACTATGCTAAGCACTGGAGATACCAACAAAAGCAAATTAACAGTTTCCTCTCTCAAGGAACTCACAGTCTAATGGGAGAGACAACATGGAAACAATTAGGTACAAGCCTGTTATATACAGGCTAAATTGGAGGTAGTTTCAGAAGGTATTAAGATTAAGGAAATCCAGGAAAGGCTTGAAGGAAGCCAGGGAAACCAGGAGGCAGAGATGAAAAAGGAGATAGAAAACTTTTTTTTTTTCACAGTCAACACTTCCCTTCTTATTCTTTCTGCTTAAATTTGTGCAATAGTATTTCAGTTTCATGTGATTAAAATTATCAATTATTTTTGCAATTGCCTCTAGCAAAGAACACATCTTCTTCCCATTGCTGTGCAAAGAATATGTCCTGCTTCTCTTCTAATCTTTTTTAAATGTCATGACCTTTAGCTTTAGATCAAGTATATATTTAGACTGTATTGTGCACTATAGCATAACTGTGTTGATCTAAACTTAATTTCTGCCAGACTGCTTTCTAGTTTTCCCAGTAGTCCTTATCAAATAGAGAATTCTTTCCTAGGTGATTTATGTTTTCAGGTTTATGGAACAATGGGTTCCCTTATTTCTGATTCTCCTTTGTCTGTTCCATTGATCTACTTTTCAGTTCTTTAACCAATAACAAATTTGGATGATTGCTTTGAGGCTTGAAAATGCTATTTTTCCTTTATCCTTCCTTTTTATTGTTTCACTTTATATTTTGGATCTTTTTTTATATTCAAAGTAATTATTAAAATTTTATCTATCTCTACTATCTTTTTGGTAGTTTATTATAGTAAATAAAGTATAATTTAACTTTGGTGGTATTTTCATTTATATCATAGTGGTTTGGCATCACCATGAGCATTGACTATTCCTCTGGTGACTTAAGTTGTTCTTTATATTTTTAAGGAGAATTTTGGAATTGAATATGTGTGTGGGTATGGGTGTGCATGTGTTGGTGTGCATGTGTGCTTTTTTGAGCATTTATGTGTTCTAGCCGACTGACTCCCAAATATTTTATGCTTTCCATAGTTATTTTGAATGAAATTTCCTATTTATATATGGCCTCATGGATTTTATTGTCATGTAAAAAGCTGTTGGTTTTTTATGGATTTATTTTGTAGCCTACAACTTTGTTGAAACTATTGTCTTAATTAGTTTCTTTGCTGAGTTCCTATGATTCTCTAAGTGAAATATTACGTCATTGGCAAATAGGCATAGGTTTGTCTCATCGCTGCCTATCTTTATGCCTTTAATTCTTCTCTTCAGTATTATTGCTTTAGCTAGCATTTCTACAACTAGATCAAATAACAGTGAGAGTGGTCACCTTTGCTTTACTCTACTTATTGTGAAAGCTTCTAGTATATCTCCACTGCATAAGATGCAGTTATCAAATCAAAGTTTGTTATCAAATACATGTTTTATGATTTAAAAAAAATCCTCTATGCCTGTAATTATTAAGGTTTTCAACTTAACTATTTGGTTATAGTTAATAATAGCTTCTTGGATGTTTAACAGGATTTTATAAAAAAATTTGAATTTCCTATTCTTTAATGTTATTGATCTCTATAGTCTTCCTCCTGTGCTTTATCTGTCTCTGGTTTAGGTACTAGGATTATATTTTTCTCATACAAGGAGTTTGGCAGAGTGGTTAATTTATCCATTTTCAGGATAATTCATGTTGTATTGATATTAATTATTCTTTAAAGATTTAATAGAATTATCCCGTAAGTACATCAGGAGCACAAGCTTTTTCCCCCCTCTAATCATTCTTTTGTAACTAGTCCTATTTTCGTTTCTGACATTGGATTATTGGTATTCTGTTAGTTTGAGTGTTTTTATATTTTTCAAGGAAAATTTCTATTTCTTTTTCATTTTTCAGATTTTTTGATATGTTACTATGTAGGTTCCCATAATGCTTTTCATTTCTTCTTTTATTGAGAGCTCATCTTTTTTTTTTTTACATTTGCTGTTGTGTTGATATGATTTTCTGTGTTCCTTTTTTTTCATCAAGTGAACTAAAGGTTTCTAAATTTTGTTAGTCTTTTCCAAAAATAGCTTTTAGGTTTATCAGTTTTATTGATTTTTATTTCAAATTTATCTATTTCTCTTCTAATTTTCAAGTATCCTTTTTGTGCCTATTTTGAAAGTTTATTAGTTGAGTTTCTGATCTCCCATTGCAGAATCTATCTATCTTTATCTGTATTATAACTGCATCAATCTATCTATCTATATGTATATACGTGTGTGTGTGTGTGTGTGTGTGTGTGTGTGACATCAGAAGTCTCTGCAAGAGGTGGACGTCTCTGAGATAGTCCAAAACACAAGACCATAGGCAGGTTAGTGTGCCCAGCTGGAATTTGGAGGCTGGTGGGGAAGGTGAACTGAGTCTGAGTTATGGATTAATGATCTCACCATTTTAAGTGATTTCTACCACACAACAATACTAAGATTGATATCTTGTTGGTATCTTGCTTTCTTGTCCTGTGGGTTCAGTTGTAACTGTTCTACTTCTAGTGCAAAGGTCTTATTTTGGGGGAGTTTTTAATGTTAGTGAGGAATGGAGAAAATTTCTAGTTCTCTATCTTTATGGTCATATGACCTGGAAGGCTCTCCTCCATAATCTTTCAAAAATCACTGGTAGTGGTTTGTTAATCACATCTGCCACATCTGTCAATACCTTGGGATGAAGTTCCCCTGGGTCTTCTGTCTCAAACTCATCAAGGACAAGTAGGTGCTCTTTTACTATCCCTCTCATTACCTTGGGCATCAAGAAGAGCAAAGTGTAATAAACACTGGGTTTGTTGTCATAGCATTTCAATTTGAACCCAGACTCTGCCATTTAGTGACCTTGAGCAGGTCACATGAACTCTCTTTGCCTTGGTTTTTTCAGGTGTTAAATGAACGGGTCGATCCATGAGAATCCTTCCAGCTCTTAATAAGTGATCCTATGAACTAGCCATTAGTCATTTTTATTCTGTTCTTTCCAGTCCAAAGATCAACCTCCCAGCCAGAGAAGACAGAAGCAAAATAGAATTGGACCGTTTTACTTCTTCATTGTCCTCTAGTGTTGTCCCCTCCACCCTAGGCGGCAGTCCCATCCCTTCTTTGATCTTTCTCTTTTTCCCAACAAAGCTTTAAAAGAATCTTTAGCTCTCTCTGCCAAGTTCATCTAGTTCTGAGCTTGAGCACACTCCTGATGCTCTTCTTAGAGGACTGTGCCAAGTTTCATATTCATCCTCTGTTAACTGCCCCTACTATCATTTACTATACGCGTCTTTTTAAAATTTAAGCTGGTCAATGAGTTTTCTGTGAATCTTTATTGGTCTCATTAGACAAATTCCTTTTTTCCTCTTCCTTGAGAGTTTTTATCGTGTCTTCAAAATTTCATTCTTAACAGCTTTTGATCCTTCCTGGGCTGATTTGCTTTGGAGAATTTAATCCATGGAATCTCTTCCTACCCTTTCTCAGAACTCTTTGAAATCTTCTGTCTCCGAACCTAGGGCACATGTCAGGCTGCCTGGATTTCTTTTTCTTTATCACAAATTCCAAAATGGAGCTACTACTTCCCCCTTAATGTGCCTATCATTTCCATGTCAACATGTTTCTCTTTGTTGGTGAGCTTCAGATTCAGAATTGACATTCCCTTTGTTGATTCCTCCATACTTTGAAGGATAAAATTATTATTAAAGCAAGTCAAGAAATGATTAGCTGCTCTGATTTTGGCAGAGAGAAAGTTCTAGCAGAGGCACAAATCTTTGAAAATGTCCAACTTCCATCACTAAAATGTCAGGCCTCCATGCTAGTCTTGTGATATAGTTACTGAATATTTCATGCATTTCTTCTTTCTGTCCCAGTCAGTCTGTCAACAAGCATTTATTAAGTACATGGAAGTGATATACTTTTAACATGGCAAAATAAATTTATTTATATTTACATGCATTTCCAACTGATGCCCCTCAACTGAACAAAAAAAGAAAGAAAAAGAACATCATAAACATTACAGTTAAGCAAAGCAAATTCCCATAATGGCCTTGCCCGAAAATGTATTTCTTTCTTTGCATTTTAAGCTCATCTTCTTTCTGGCAGGAGTTCAGGTGCATATTCTGTCTTCTTTAATTTTAATTTTATTTTTTAATTAACAGAAATATGTTTTCTGACACCCCACTCTACTGGAAAAAAACGAACAACGCAGTCTTCATAAAATACGCATAGTCAAGCAAAACAAATTCCCTTATTGGTTATGTCCAAAAAGTCTATGTCTCATTCTGTACCTTGAATCTATGACCTCTCTGTCAGGAGGTGGATAGCAGTTCTCTAGAATCATGGATGGTCATTGCACTGATCAGCTTTCGAAAGCTGTTTGTTTTTAGAATGTTGCCGTTATATAAATTGTTCTCCTGGTTCTGATGATTTCATTCTTCTTTAGTTTATATGTCTTCAAATTTATTCATTTTAATAGTCTTCATGTTATAGTAAAAATTATTTGTCTAGTGGTGCTCACTTTCTTCTGCATCAGTTCATACAAGTCTGTCCAAGTCTTTTTGAAATAATCTTTTTTCTCGTTTCTTACAGAACAATATTTTTCCATTATATTTTTATGCCACAATTAGTTCAGCTGTCCTCTAGTTGATAGGCATCCTCTTAGTTTTCTTCTAGTTTTTTTCATCATTGTACAAAGAACTACTACAGATATTTGTATTACTTGATCTCTTTAGCATGTAGGCCTAGCAGTGATACAACTGGGTCAAAGAGCATGCGTACTTATTAATAAATTTTTGTGTATAATTCCAAATTGCTTTTCAGAATTGTTGGACCCAATGTCCCTATTGTACCATAGCTCCTCCAATATTTGTCATTTTCTCTTTTTTTTTACCTTTGCCAATCTGAGGGCTGTGAGGTGAAGTTTCAGGATTATTTTAATTTACATTTCTCTAATTATTTGTACTTTGGAGCATTTTCATATATCTAGAGATAGCCTAAGTGCCTGTAATTATGCTTAAACCATTTATCAATTTGGGAGTGACTCTTATTCTTATACATTTGATTCAGTTCCGTATATATCTTGGAAATATCATGGGAGGTGATGAGATCACCAAGTGAGATAATATAAAAGGAGAAGAGATTAGGTACCAGAAT
>CM053622.1:200376341-200406693 GCA_028646595.1 Phalanger gymnotis | reverse complement strand
CTCCACTAGCAATGTAACAGTGTTCCAATTTTCCCACATCCTCTCCAGCATTTATCATTTTCTTGTTTTGTCATTTTAGCCAATCTGACAGGAGAGATGTGGTACCTAAGAGTTGTTTTGATTTACATTTCTCTAATCAGTAGTGATTTCAAGCATTTTTTCATATGCCTATAGATAGCTTTAATTTCTTCCTCTGAAAACTCCCTGTTCATATCCTTTGACCATTTCTCAATTGGGGAACGACTTGTATTCCTATACATTTGGTTCAGTTCCTTGTACATTTTGGAAATGAGGCCTTTATCAGCGACACTAGTTATAAAGATTTTCTCCCAATTTTCTGCTTCCCTCCTAATCTTTGATACATTGGCTTTTTTTTGTACAAAAACATTTCAATTTAACATAATCAAAATTATCCATTTTGCATGATTTCAGATATTTTTAAACTGCATATATTCCATTTTGCTGGATACTAAAGCAAATGTTCTTTTAATGTAAACTATGATAATATGACTTTTCCTAAGGCAGTTTGATAGACCCCCTCGTAGGTCTAAAAGTATAATTTCAACTAATAAACATGATTTTCTTTTATCCCTCAAAAAATCCCTTTTGATTAGATTTGCAAGACTGCAGGTAAGTATATTCTTACCAAACTCTAATAAGCTATGCTCTATCTCTTCCCAGAATCTTCCTATTTCTACGTTTTTAAGACATGGTTCCAAGTAGACCCAAGATAAGCGCAAAGGAGCAATCCAGGCCAAGTTGTATGAGAAATTTTAGGAGAGAGAACTTTTATTTGACAGTGTTCAGGGAGGAAGTGAATCAAGGGAAGGAGTTCAATAGATAGAAAAATGTCTATTGGGAGGTAGGGGAGTGTTGGATTGGGAGGAATGATCCTTCCATGTATGACCAATACCCTAAACAAAGATGTAGGGAAAAGAGAACCTAATAGGAGCACAGGGGATAAAGATTGTTGTAGTTTGTTTGGAAAACACTATATGCAAAGGGGAAATTATATGCTGTAAGACTGGAAGGGTAACTTGGACTCAGATTGGGAAGGAGCTTGAATGACAATATTAGCAATTTATTTTTTTTATGCAGTAAACGGGGAAAAATGAAAGTTTTAGGGTTTTTTAAATCAGATGGAAAGTTAGGAAGGTTATTCTGGCAGTATTGGCTCTAATGTCCATGTGGAAAGCCAAGAGAAGGTGGTGCCTTGGCAGACTAATGGACAAGAGATTTTTGAAGTGTATGTTGGAGAGAAGGGGGAGAGATGACCTTCAAGGAACTCTCAGGCCCCACATTTTCTACTCTGGCAGTAAGAAGGACAATCTCTGCTTGGTATACATGTTTTCCAAGGCAATAATAACTATAGTTTCGGTGCAATCTACAAAGCGTTTTCAGGTATATTAGCCTTAATTATCCTCATTTTATAGATGAGGAAACCACACCTCAGAGAGGTTGATAGCTTGCCCAGGGGTCACACACCTGGAAGGAAGGAATGAAGACAGTAGTAACTAGTTTTTAAATCAAGGTCCTTTGACTCTACGACAAGGAAACTTTCCATTATGCCACATACCTCTTCCTCTCTCTCTCCCTCTGTCTTTCTCTCTTTCCCCTTCTCTCTTCCTTTCTTTCTATTTCTTTCTCTCTTTCTCTTTGTCTCACTGCCTTTCTCTCTTTGTTTCTCTCATAAAAAACAACATTCTTCAATTTTTAAAGGTCAAGAAATGAAGTGGAGGTGTTATTTTTTCTTACTGACCATATAATTCATTGAGTAACAAATAATAAAAAGACATAGAAAAATGTTTACAGCGTAAATAACTATGAAGAAGGTCAAAGGCAGAGTGACCTCTGTGCTCTGAGAAAGAAGATGCTGAATATAGCTAGCTCACCAATGCTACAACTGCTGATCTGGTCTAGTTTCACCTCCAGTCTCTCCTGCCACATGCTGTGGGATGAAATCTGTTGTTAAAGAGAAACCAGATACGGTGGTAATGGAAGTTAATAACAGGGGCTTATCCTTGCCTTGAACACAGCTCCTATAGCTACCTTTGACATGGCAAAAACATCTATTTGTTCCACCTTGACAGCATTAATCCATCTTGCAAAAGCTCAAAGCTGAGACAGCTGGGTGGTGCAGGAGATAAAAGGCTAGGCCTGGCATCAGATGTGTAGTCCTGGACAAGTCACTTAACCTCTGTCGGCCTCAGTTTCCTCTTCTGTACAATGGGGATCATAATAGTATCTACCTCCCAGGGTTGTTGTGAGGATCTAATGAAATAATATCTGTAAAGTGTTTGATACATAGTATGTACTTAACAAATGCTTATTTCTTTCCTTCAAAGCTAAATCTTTGTTCTCTATTTCATGTCTAACATGGCATTAGATAGATTTCAGGAGATATATTTGATTTTTAATGAATAATTCAGTACTCCTGAAAGGTGACAGATGGACAATGAAGATCTCTGTTTACCCACAGGAAACATTGTACATGAATAATGACTTCTCTCTTTCCTTCCGTCAGACCAGCCTTTGTCTTCTCAGTTGGCTGGCACAATCATTCCAAGTAAGAAGTCTCTGCATTTTTCTGCTCCAACTACCTTTAAAAGTCATTTCGCAATGTATCCCTAGAGTCGACGTTTAATTTACCTTCTCTCAATGTGCATGTGGAGAAACTGAGGCAAGATTAAGTAAAAAACAGTATGTGTGGGAAGAGGCAATAAACCATAGAATCTGAAATATGACTTTTCCCCCTCGCCAGAGGGAAACTGCCACAGAACTACTGCATGTGCATTTTGCCAAAATGGTCGTGGAAACAGTCATCAGCTAAAAACAATATGTGTAGTATTTATTCTCCTTCCAGCACACTTACTCGGTGAGCCTATCTCAGAGCACTTTGATCTGATCTCAAGAAAAGCCTCAGCAAAAAAAGGAAAAAAATTCTATTCTGAATACCATTCTTATAAGTGACAAACACAAACAGCCGCACCATACTTCATAAATCGGTTGCTTAAGATTTAAAACCCTATTTATTCCCTGTACAATCTGTCTGTCTGTCTCTCTCTCTCACTCTCTCTCTTCCTTTCTCTGTGTGTATGCCTCTGTCTCTCTCTATGTCTGTCTTCTTTTCTCTCTCTGTCTCTCTGTGTCTCTGTCTCTGTCTGTCTCTTTCTCTCTCTGTCTCTCTCTGTATATCTCTATCTGTCTCTTTCTGTCTCTGTCTCTCTCTCTGTCTGTCTCTCCCCTCCCCCGTGTGTCTCTCTTTTGCTCTCTTTCTCTATCTTTGTCTTTCTCTCCTTGTCTCTCTCATAAAAGCAACGTTCTTCAGTTTCTAAAGGTCGAGGAATGAGGTGGAGATGAAATCTGTTATTAAAGAGAAACCAGATGCTGTGGTAATGGAAGTTAAGAACAAGGGCTTATCCTTGCCTTGAACACAGCTCCCATAAGCTACTTTGACATGGCAAAAAACATCTTCTGTTTGCTCCACCTTGACAGTATTAGTCCATCTTGTGAAGCATTTTCCAAGGTCGCTCTAAAAGCCAGTTCACTGTGACTTTTTCATTTCTCCTCCCCAGTCCTCACAATACGACTCCCTACTACAGGCAAGATGACCAGGAGAAGAGAGAAATGAAAACTGATAGGATTTAAGGAGGCTCCATGACACATGGAAAGAATATTTAATTTGAAATCGGAGGACCCACATTCAAATCCTCACTGCAACTTTATAACCCATGTGACTTTGAGTAAGTTATTTAATTTCTCTGTGCCACAGGGTACTCATTTGTAAAATGATGGGGTTAGAACAGATGACCTCCAAGGTCCCTCCTAGTTCTATAACTATAACCTTATGACAACCACATCGGTCTCTAGAAGGAAGACGATAGAGTAACAGTAAAATTTCAAAGTCAGTGAAGCTTGCCTTTCTTTGGCATCTTCCCACCCCAGTTTCCCTATCATCTGGCCTAGGAATTCTGAGTCCTTATGCCTTCCAAAACACCCAACTTCTACCCCACCCACCTACCCAGTTTGGCTAACCTACCTGGAAAGTATGCTACAGTGACCTATCACTTCCTTCTGTCCTCCCTAAAACTCCCATTGCCTCCCTACTAGGAATCAGAAAAACAACCTGCTTATATGGGAATCCCTTAGAATTCATAAGTGTGTGAGTTGATTTCAAACATTCCCTGCATAAACACCATCTCCTTTTTATATCCAGGAAAGTCTTGAATGTTTCATAATTGTGCTATTTTTTTATACTTGATTATTTCCAAGTGTGGAGAGATAGAACGGTTTCATTCTGTATAAATGCATCACAAAAAAAACCAAAGTTTTGTTGATGTTTTTTATGGTGGTGGTTGTTGTATTTTTGTCTTTATTGCTGACAGATATGCATCACAAAGACAGGAATATAGGCTGGATGATACAATGCTCTGTTTTTCTTTAGGTGGTTTTTATGTTTGCTTGGATTTGTTTGCATTCCAATCCAGAGAAGATTTGGGGAGCAAAATAGCCTCCATACAGCTTCCAGAAGGTTCCTTTGGCAGAAGCTATTGAAATGTTTTCCGAGGATATCAGATACCCAAAAGAGATTAAAGGTCAGGGATAAGGAATTTCTAACCCCAAGTCATATAGTAATATGGGGCAAAGGACCTTGATTCAACACCAGCCACAGAGAATTCAATGACTAGACATAGTCTGGGTGCTCTCTGCCTGGTTTTTATTTGAATATCCTTAGCTAAGGGTACTGGCTCATAGTCTCAGCTATGACTAAAGAGGTGTAAGCCTGACATTATCAGAGAGAAGCTTTTTAGTTATTCAACCTTAGCAAATCTAGTCATTGTACCTGAGCACACAGGAACAGAAGTGGTCAGCAAGGGACCCTGAAGAGATACAGCACAGGAAAAGAGAAAATCCATGATCACAAGATCAGCAGAGATGCACAGAAGATGGAATATGATGCCCTTCCCAGCTGTGCTTCTGACTTCCTGGACTTCAACACCTTCCCCCTTTAGACCAGCCCCACACAAACTTTTCAGCTTCCTTTTGAGAGTTGGCTTGCCTTATTAATAATGTAAGCTCCTTGAGGGCAGGGACACGTTCCTCTGCTTTATTTTATCCCTGGCCCTTAGCCTAGAATCCAGCATACAGTAAGCACTTGATAAATGCTCATTGCTTTCCTGCCTGCCCAGCAAGGAGCAGGGACAATGTGCCCAGAACAGAGACAACATAGCTGGGAGATCAGACAGCAGAGATGAAACATCTAGCAAACAGTAGTAGAGAACAATAATATGACATCACCAGGGGAGATCAGTAGCCCTGCAGCATCAGAAATGTGAATTGCTCTTGCCATACTCATGGGTGTCCTCTACTCATGGATTCTGCTCATGTGCCTTGGTCAGACAGTTTCCTGGTATGTGATTATCCATTTTCCCTATCCAAATGGTCCTTATATAACATCCCTATCCAAATGGTCCTTATAACGGCAACCACACTGGTATACCCTGGATGGCTGCTACCCTAGGTTCTTAGATCTGCTTTACTAGGAAAGATAGCTGTTTCAGGGGTCAACAATCTTCTTTAATTACATAAAATACAAACAGAAAAAATACAGAGCAGAGTAATAAAGACCATCAGACAGGGCTCTACTGCCTGAATCAAAGCAATACTACTATATACTTTACATCCACTACTGAATGGAGAGAGCCTTTACCTGTGAGCAGTCAGGGAGCTCTGAACATATGGCCCTCAGAGTCTTGACCAGGGAATCACAACATCTTTCTCATAAGCAAGCCCCCAAAGCAAAAGCTCACTTGTCAGAACATATATTCTTTCAGCTAATAGGCTCAGAGCTTGAAGGTATCACAACCCTCCTGACTCAGTGCCTAATTAGAAATTAGCAAAAGGTGTGTAAGCCTTCCTACAAGCAAGTTTCCCTTAATGGGCTCCACATGAGGCCTATCGAGGGGCGGGGAAGATCTTATTCCCCATTAACCATATATATATATATATATACATATACATATATGTATATATGTGTATACATATATGTATATGCCAGACAAACATGTTCCTTATAAGTATGCCCTCCAGATGTGGTTCTTAATTACATATATTCTCTGAATGTGTGCCCTTTTCCATGGTGGTGAGCTAACATGTGGGAGAATGTATCTCATTTGTACATGAAGGTGAGTGATAATCATTCCTTGATACTCTATTTGCTATGCTGATTAATTAAATATCTTTTCTTTGAATGAATTCATCTTCTGACTGGCTAGTAAAAGTAAACACATTGGTGGGGACCCACGAGCTAGGGTTTTGAGTGGGGGGTGGGGCTGACCCAAAGAGGGTCTCAAGCCTATAACAGCTTCTGAGCTCACAAGTGAGAGGGGGTACTAGAGGGGATGCAAGACCTCCCTGATGTAGGTACTTCCTCCAACGGTATCCTTACACACCCATATCTTTTTGTCCTGTATGACTTTTGTCTGTTATCTCTTTCACAATCTTTTAAATATGTAACCACAAAAGTGGTTAGATTTATGTCCGGTAGTTTGGCTTGCCAAACTGGTAAGCTACATGAGAGCAAGAACCAGTATCTTACCTAAAATTTGAATGTTCCTGAACGTTCTTCATATAGTGTTTCTTTTTTTAAATGACTCCAATAATTTCTGGGGGCTAAGAAGCACCTACAGACAGATTTGGATGTTGTTTCTCTTAGGTAAAGTTTATTTTTCCTACAATGGCCAAAAATTAAGCTGTTCTTGGCTTTGCTGCTCGTTTTAGAACCTTCTGGCTGCTGCTTATGATGAAATCTTATATTTCTACAGCACTTTAGGGTTTATAAAATACCTTTTTCATAACAACCCTGTGAAATAGATAGCAAAAGTATTATTAACCCCATTTTACAGATTAAAAAACCTGAGGCTCAGAGAGGTTGAGTTACTTGACCAGGGTCACAGAGTAAATAAGTGTTTCACATCCAAGTATTCTAACTCTTAAACTAATGCTCTTTCCATGACATCCTCAGCACCCTCTGCCCCTCTGACTGGGGGAGCAGAACAAAGAATTCTTCCTAAAGCCTCTATTTATAAAGGGCTCCCAAACCAACCAACTCCTCATTACCCACCAGCTGCACTTCTTGTACTGGCCTCCACTATGCCCCTGCACATGGTACCCTCCCCCCTGCACCTCTGTTTTTCATCTTCCTTTTGCGTGTCATCTTCTACCATTAGACTGTAAGCTCCTTGAGGGCAGGGCCTGGCTTTCTTTTTCCTATCTGTATCCCCTTCACTTAGTATAGTACCTGGCACATAGTAGTGTTTAATAAATGTTTATTGATTGATTATGCTGTTGTAAGATTTACTTTTCCTACTGTTACCTAATTCATTCAAAAATACTTAAGTTCTTGTTATGTACAAACATTATGCTAGGCATTGTAGGATACGAATATAAGTGATGTGGTCCTTGTCTTCACTATTCCTATAAATATATACCTTTCAGAATAGATTATAAAAGATATACAAGAGAGATCCAAAGTGCTCTGCAAGGACTAAACAAAGGCCATCACCTATTAATTAAGTAGAAGATTGCCATACCCTCTAAGTCTTATGGCAAAAGCTGTACCACTTTCCCTTTCAGAAATCTTGGACTCCATTCATAACTAACCCCCATAAATAGATTCTGTGATCTGAACTTAACCCTTCCTAGGGGTAGGTGCTTGTTTATTACATTGAATTAGTCTTTAATTGGTAGAGTTTCAGGCAATTGAGGGAGAGATATTTCTGGATAGGGGCCTTTCCCTTAAACCTTAACACACTCAGCCTGTTTCAGTCCTGGGGGAGGTGAAAGGATGGGATAGAGAGAAAGAAATACACTGTATGTTCCTTCCAACCTATTCACTCCAGCAAAGGGAAGAGGCAAAGCCAGAAGCAGGTAAGGGACTAGGTAAAGCTGAATATTACTCTGAGGCCTTTATGAAGACTCCTGGATCTATAACCCAGAAAGATTCAAATATCCAAGCCTTCCTAGTTCTTTGAGAGTCCACCTCCAAGTCAGGCCAGGTATCCTGGGAAGAACTCCCTCCTCCAAGTCAGATGACAGGTTTGCCTACCCGTTGGTACTAAGAGCAGGCCTAGGATAGAAGGAAGGGTGACCATGGGGCTGACTTGGCTTAAAGCAGAGCTCCAATCTGCTCTAATAACAGACTGGACCAACTAGGGTTGAAGATTGAAGGCAGGAAGCTGGAGGAGTGGCACTTTGGTCAGGATGCCATGCTTCTGAAAAGAAATTTAAATTGTGTGAAGAGGAAAGGGTAGGGAGTTACAAGCCCTCCTCCTCTCTCTCTCCTCTAAGAACCATCCCTTTCTTCAGCTGGTTCCAGAAATATTTAGCTTGGTGATATAAAAGCAATCCTGATTGTAGTCATTAACATGAACTGCTTCCTATACCATCCCGTATAATAATAAATGTGCTTCCATACTTTTATACTTTGATGGATCTGTCATCTTATCGATGCAAAGCATCTTTCCAATGTCCTCTTAGTCTGTGTGACTCCAATCCACATTCTCCCATAAATCCTTTACATGGGGTCCATCCAAAGTTTTGGGGCCCATCCTCAATATCTTTTGATGTTGCTTGGATACCAATGGAGTACCAGGGCTTTCCATCTTTTCCCCTTTTTTTCTCCTCTTTTCCTGTCATACATCTTATGACATCCTTTATGTTGTGTCACTTGCAATTTCTTTATTATATCAATCATTTCTTTATTAATAATAAAATGTGTATTTGTTGCCTATGTATGTTATGTGCGAGGGTGTGCTGGTAAATGTTTAACAATTACCCCCACCAATGTAGGCAACACATGAAGTTTAATCTGCATTATTAATACTTTCTCTAATACTTTCTTAAGTCAAACAGAAACAGGGGCCACTAAACCATAATAAGGATCTCTGTAAGCCACATGTTGATGATAATTTTCAAATGTGATATTAATATGTTATTTTTATTTTAAAAATATTTCCCAATTATATTTTAATCTAATTCAGGCTGTAAGTGCTCTAAACAATCAACAAAACAAATCAAACCCTGACTTATAGCATTTGCTGATTTCCGAAGTGTAAATGCTCATGCTGAAAGAGCTGATTGGCTCTTGCTAGCTGATATGCCCCTCGGTTATCTGTGACCACATGGTTTGGTCTAGATGTAGCTCACAGGGAGGCATACATAGATATCTCTAGAGTCTTCTCCATTCGCCCTTCTCCAAGGAAGACCTTGATTCCTGCCAGGAGGGGAAACAGGAGATTGGGACATGAGGCAGACCAGTCTGTTCTCCACAGAGAGAACATCTCCCATCATACTGGGCCAGAATGATATCTATCTACCACCCTGAATGTTGTTAGCCTAGGGGAATAAAAGTTCAAGCTGTGCTCCTGATGACTGTCCCTTAATGGAGGAGTGCCTCAAGCTCTATATCCGAAGGCTTGACTCTCTTCCTACCAAATGCCAGCTGCACAAAGACCACATATAGAGAATAGGAAATAAACCCATTTATCCAAGCTAATAGCAAACAGAAATAAGAGCAGTTATATAAATGAAAATGTAACAGATAATACATAAAGTGAATGAGTTCTCCCACTGGGTTTGAGATATCTCAGTTCAACCAAAAAAGAGTCTGAGATCTTACCCAATGGGATTTTATACAAACTTTCTAGTGTGCTAAACTGGGGAGAGAGACATGATGGGGGGAGCCAGCTCCTCTACAATGTTCTCTTCTTCCCAGAGTCTCTATTTCCCTTTAAGAACCTCTCCTGAAGCTGACAGTTAGAAGACCAAAATCTAAGCTCTTTCCAAGTCTGGGAGCAGTCAATTTCTACCAACGAGAAGACTCTTAGTCAAACAGGTTTTGAACTTCTGGTTACATTAAAATAGACTTTGAGCTTCCGGTTACAAACATAATTGCAGCCTACTTATAACCATCAAGCATCTCTCCATTACATTTTTAAAACCTGTCTGATAAACTTGGTTTTAGGTTTTATTTTATTCCAACACTGAACTCTATTCCCCTATGTTTAGTCTTTGCGGCTTATTTCACATATAGCTTAGTTCCCATTTATAACTGAAAAAAAATTAGAGGAAATGCAAACTTTGACACCCCCCACCCCCCCACCCCCCTCCGCGTCTATTTCTGCAATGCAGACGGTCCTGAGATAGAATAGAATTTGAGGAAAGAAGCCCCTTCTATTGAATGACAGACATTATTGTTTCCGGTGAAGCATTGTTTCTAGTTGGCAGTTTGGGTGGGTTAGTCTGTGACTTGCTTCCTTCATAGGGGGAAAAACCCTGGTCTTAGAGTAAGAAAATCTGGGTTCAAATCTTATCTCTGTCTCTTAATAGTTATATGATCTTGAGGAAATCACAACTTCCCTGAGCTTCTGGTTCCTCATCTGTAAAAGAGAACAAGTAAAGTACTTGTACCACCTACCCCTATATAATGTGTCTAAAGTTGCTGTGAGGAAAGAACTTTATAGACTTTGAAGAGTTACATATATGTGAGTTATTATTATTCACGGACTACTCAAAGGTCCCTGAAACGGGGAGGAGAGACAGAGAACTGTCTACTAGATAATGGGGTCTAACTCTAAAAGTTGAAAAGATAGCTCTGGTCTCACTTCCCCTCCTCCTGAATGAATGAATGAAAAAACATTTATTAATGCTTACTAGGTACCAAGGACAAGAGATACAAATAGAAAAGTATATTCTAATGAGAAATACATATAGGAGGTAGCTAATCCTATTAACAGTACTGGAGCCAATTAATTTAGCAAGCATTCATTAAGTATATACTGTATGCAGAGTATTTTTCTTGTTATTCAGTCATTTTTCAGTCATGTCTAACTATTTGTGACCCTTTGGGGGGTTTTCTTGGCAAAGATACTGGAGTGGTTTCCCATTTCCTTCTCCAGCCCATTTCACAGATGAGGAAACTGAGGCAAACAGGGTTAAGTGACTTGCCCAGGGTCAGTATGTGTCTGAGGCCAGATTTGAACCCTAGTTTTTCTGACTCCAGGCCTGGCACTCTATGCATTGTGCCACCATGTGCAGAGTAGCTTGTTAGTAAACCTAACATTCTGGAAATGGGTGCTTGCATACATTAAATTAACCTTTAATTGGTAGAACTTTAGGCAGCTGAAGGGGAGATATTTCTGGAAAAGTGGGCCTTCCCTTTAAACACTCAACCTATTCTAGTCCCAGAGGGGTAGGGTAGTGGAGAGAAAAGTGTACATAGAATGTGACTCCCCTCCAGCAGGAGAAAGAGGAAAAGCAGGGAGGAGGTGAGGTATTGGTGATACAGGATATTACTCTGAGGCCCCTTGTGAAGACCCCCTGAATCTATAATCCAGAAGAACTCAAACATCCAAGCTTTCCTAGTTCTTTGATAGGGGATACTTCGAAGTCAAATATCCTGGAAAGAGCTCCTTTCTCCTACCCTTAGATGATAAGTTTGCCTATCCCTTGGTATTATGGGTAGAGACAGAGCTCTGGAATAGGGGCCGTTGCTGCTACTGTTGGCCCAAAGCCAACCCTGGCTGTTGGCCCAACTCTGAGGAGAGCTGTGTTCTGGTTAGCACACCATGAGGTGCTCTCGTTCGGTGCTACCTACCAGTGGGATGGAAGGCAGTGTAACCTTAAGAGAGAGGAATAGCTTGCCACCTCTCACACAGTGGTCATCTTCATAATTACTGTACGCTGCAGTTACCAGGTTTCACATGGCAGCAAGAGAGGCCATTTTTCCCCACTAACGAAATGGCTTTTCCTCTCCGTGGTGTTCTGACCCAAATACAGCAGCTGGTGAATTCTGGGAAAAAACAATGCAACACATAAGGAAAGGCATTCAGGTGCTCTGATTATGGAGCAATTAATTAAAGGACAATAATGAAAATGTTCCAGATAACTCACAACAAGCAGCTCCTCATGATTCCTTTTGCATCTAGGATATAAAATCACAATTATCAGTTAATTTGTTTTTAATATGTCTGTACAGCATCAGGCAATTCTTTGGTAATTGAGCAGCAGCTAAATGCCCAGGTGTTTTAAAATACTTTTTATTCAATTATCCAACTTTTAGAAGACGCAAGTTATGTGATAAGCTCAGATTTTTCACACGCAGATGCACACCTTTAATCACTGAAATAAATAATAATGACTACTCACCTTTATTTACACTTTTTATCTTATAAAGCATTTTTTCCTCCACAACACTTTGAAAGTGTTAATTGTCAGCTGTTTTGCGGATGATAAAACTGATCTCTAAGGGCTCTTCCAGGGTTGATGGTCTATGATTGTTAAGTGGTCCATGTGGCATAGTAGATGAGAGTGCTTGACTTGAAGACAGATGTCTTAGATTCAAATCCTGACAGTGACATTTCCTAGCTGGGTGACAATGTCATTCTCATATCATTAAACCTCTATTTCTTCATCTGTAAAATGAGGACATTAATACCAGTAGTATCTACTTCTTAAGGTTGTTGCATGACTCACATGATACAATATATACAAAGTCTTTACAGACATTAAGGACATATATAAGCGTTGGTTTAAAATAACCAAAATAAATGTTCTTTGTTATTGATTTGTTTCTGTTGTGTCCTTCTCTCCACGACCTCATTTTGGGGGCAGCGGGTTCTTGGCAAAGATACCGGAGTGCTTTGCCATTTCCTTCTCCAGCTCATTTTATAAATGAGGAACTGAGGCAAACAGGGGTAAATGACTTACCAAGGATCACACAGCTAGTAAGTGTCTGAGGCTGGATTTGAACTCAGATCTTCCTGACTTCAGGCTCAGCCCTCCATCCACTACACCTCCTAGCTGCCTTTAAATGATGTTCAGATATCTTAAATGTCTTAGCTATGATACCCCAAAAGTGGCAAAAGTAGACCCCCCCAACCCAAATCCTCTGATTCCAAATCCAGTATTCTGTCTTTGCTCTCTCTCTCCACTTTGGAATGAGGCATCAGTATAAATTTATCAGATTTTTTTGTACAAATTTCATTGGATGCATTGTATTCATCTGATTTGCCATTGCATGTTGGAAGCCATATTTTATCTCCACTTTGTTCAGTTTCCTTCTGTGTGTATGTAGTCCACAATGCTAGTAAGATGAATTTGCAGTTATTACTAGAGATGTGGGAGTCCTTCCATAGTTCTTCAAAAATATTTCTTGAGCACCTACTTTGTGCTAGGAATCATGATGGGTACTATAAGCAAGGAAGATAAAATATATATGTATAAAACCTAGTTCTTACATTCAAGGAGTTTGCCACATGTTTGAGAATATAATAGATATGCAGAGAAAAATCATTAACAACAGGCTTCAGGGTTAGCATGGTAAAGTAAACGAAGGCCCTAGGATCAGGGTAGGGAACCTGTGGCCTCAAGGCCACATGTGGACCTCTAGGTCCTCAAGTGTGGCCCTTTGATTGAATCTAAACTTCCCAGAACAAATCCCCTTAATAAGTAAAACTTGGACTCAATCAAAAGGTCACACCCAAGGATCTAGAAAGCCACATATGGCTTCAAGGTCACAGGTCTGTCATCTCCCCCCCGCCCCCCCACCCCGCTTTCAAAACCTGCCTCTGATGCTGCCTCCACAACCTTCCTTGGACCTCAGCTTTCTCATTTATGAAATGAAGGTCTCAGAAATGCCTCTGAGGGATACTCCAGGACTGATTTTATGATCCTACAATCCTTATGATTTCATTGGTACAAATATCCCTACCCTGATCTAGACCAAAAATCCTCCATGCCTCAGTAGACAGTCTCATGAGTTGCTTTAGCAATGTTTCCATGATATATTTAGACTATATTTATATATACATATATAATATGTCCTTAAAGTCTTAATGCCATTTTGAAATTTAAATGTTAAATTAAAATAAATTACAAATTACAATTAAAATGGCACTAAGATTTTGAGGACATCCTGTATCTATTCTGTAGTCTTGTTTGTTTGATTTTTTGTGTGCAATGTAAGCTACCAGAAGGTTGGAATGAAACGCTTTCCAAGTGACATAATTGGAACAAAGCGCCACAGCCACGGGCCAAGGAGGCATAAATGGTATTCGTGGTGATTAATTGCTCCCCAAGTAGAAGCCTAAGATGACTCTTAATTGCAACATTAACCATAGGGGACCTGGTTGGAGGGGAACGGAGAAACTGATTCCAAGCTCCAAGCATATGTTTGTGTGTGTGTATGTATGTGTGTCTGTGTATGTGTATGTGTATGCTTGTGTGTGTGTGTGTGTGTGTGTGTGTATGTGTGTATGTTCAGAGAAGGTGGGGCTGCCAGAAGCTTTATTATGAGCAGGAGGGATGGTGACAATCAATTACTGTCTCTATATTTTCTCTTATATCTCCCAGGTACTCTGGGGTCACATTTCCAGGTTTGTGGTCCCTCTGAGACGTACAGATGTAGCCGACAAGTCCATTCTTCTCCACTCTTTGGAATTCCTTGCTCTCTTCAAGGTACACCTGCTACACCTGGTATAAGAAGCCATCCTTCATCCTAGGAATTGCTTTCCACACATAGATTTTTATTTACTTATCTGCGCACATCTTTTACTTCACACACCTTCTCCCCCATCTCCTCTACCTGCCCTGCTCCGTAATTCTCCCTATGACATAGACTGTTTCATTTTTGTCTTTGTCTTTCCAACACCCAATATAGAGTCCTGCACACAGGGGATGGAGATAGTGACTAGGCCTATAATTTTATTGGCTTACAGAATTACTAGGTGAGGAAAATCCCCCTTTCAATGTAGGTTAGCATCTTTTCTGCAACTTGTAGTCTTTTTTTTTTTGAGAGACAAAAAGGCAAGGCAATTGGGATTAAGTGACTTGCCCAAGATCACACAGCTAGTAAGTGCCAAGTGTCTGAGGTCACATTTGAACTCAGGTCCTGCTCTACTCACGCCACCTAGCTGTCCTAAGCAACTTATATTCTTAAAGAGATGTCTAGGGCCCTGAGGATTAAGTGAATTCCCCAGTCTCACACAGCCAGTATGTGTCAGAGGCAGGCCTTGAATCCAGATCTCCTTCCCTCTCTCTCCATTACCTTATTATGCCTCTCAGTCACATATATTTGGGACTTAATAAAGATTTGTTTCATTGAATTAAGCATAGCTCTGATGTGCTCCAGGAGGTGTCTAGGAGGGATACTCTCTCCCTTTTGACTCCTAGTTAACCCCAGGCTCTTTTAGTCCCTGCCCCAGCTCCCACCCTCCAGGGGTTGTTCCTGGCAAGGGCCCGAGGGCTGTGAGGCTCTCTCTGCATGTGACCATTAAAATTACGTGAGAGGACATTGGCTGCTCAGACAGAGCTTATCTTACAGTGAGATACAGCTAGACCTAGTGATTTAATAAAAGGGGGTGTGGAGAAAGATGGAAACACCAAAAAGAAGACAGCAACATTGTCCCTCTTGCTTTTCTGTTTTTAGATGACTAATGCTGAACTTCAATTTTCTCTGTTCTCATAGGAGGAAAAACCAAAACAGGAAACTTTCTGCCATGAATGATGCAGCCCTTCACCAGCTCTGGGCTGGTGAGGGATTTCTTTACTTCTCTTTTCCTCTGAGACTTTTCATTTCTTCTCACTTTCAACTTCAGCTTGGGCCTGATTCAGAACTCTTTCTTGTCCTAGCTCATTCTCCATAAAATCTGCCCTACCTTTGGGGCTGTTTTGACATGACTTCCACTTCCCCCTCTCTTGAATTTCCTTCCTCTTGTTTCTTCTCCATTCACATTGACTTGCTCAGCTCTCTTCTCTGTTGCCTTTCAGAGTCCTGGTGCTCTAGGTTCTGGTATCTGGATTGTCCGGCCTGTGTCCAGCCTCATCAGCCCAAGGGAGAAACACAGATACAGCACAACCTCTTCTTCCTTTGAAGGATCCAGGGCAAAAAGCATCAACCCCAGCATGTGGGATGTCAGCTGATTTACTGAATGGTCCCTAGCATCTGACTTTCTAGTAAGGAGTCACTTCCACATTCTTGCTGGGTCTTTTCAAACACTGATCTTGAGGTTAGAAGATCTTGCTCTGATTTAAAGTCTCAGCTCTGATTTAAAATTACGGTCTCTGTGGCCCTGGACAAGTCATTTTACTATCTCGAATGTCAATTTCTTCATCTATGGAACAAAGAAGTTGGATTAGACGATATCTAAGGTCCTTTCTGCTTCTAAATCCCATAATCCATTGATTGTAAATGACAAAACTATTGTACTACCTTCTCATAGTGAAACTTTGGGGGAAAAGTACTTTGTAAACCTTAATGTTCTTTTTTTTTTTAAAAAAAAGGAAACTATTATTGTCACTTACATCAACCAACTTGTTTTGTTCCTTAAAAAGATGAATATCACTTTTAGAGAAGGGTGGCTGGACTGTGACAGCTAGACGGTAGACGGAGAACTCTGTGACTTTAGGCAAGTCATTTAACCTCTGTTTGCCTCTGTTTCTTCATCTGTAAAATGGGGATAATAACAGCAACTACTTTCCAGGATTTTTGTGAGGATAAAACAAGATAATATTTGTAAAGCACTTTGCAAACCTCGACGTGCTATAAAAATACCTAGCTAGCTATTAAACAGAAATATCTTTTTGTTTCCTTCTGTCTCTTCTGTTCTCTCCATATCATGATAGTAGGTGTGTATTAAATAGCTTAAACAGTTTTAATAACTTTAAATCGCACTAAAACCTTCGTGACATTCTGTATATATGTATACATCTATGTGCCTATATATATGTGTATGTGTGTGTATCTATGTATTTATATGCAATGCATATATGTTTATGTTATGAAAGCATACAAATCTCACTTATCCAGAAGAGGCTTAGATGGTGGCCTTATACACTTAGACTATTCAGGGAATCTCAGATCACTGTGAAGCTAATTGCTAACAAATGCAAATAGAAATAGCAATCGATCAAAAAAGCATTTATTAACTGCCTACTATGTATCAGGCCCTGCTCCAAGAGCTCATATGTAAGCCATCTGTCCTTGTGAGAAACTTACATTAGAACTGTGAAGACAGCAAGGACATATGTGAGGATACGCACAATAAGTATAAAGAGAATAGATATAAATACACGCAGAATAGTTAAATACAAGGCTATTTGGGAAGAATGGTGCTAGCAGTTGAAGGGATCAAGAAAGGGGACCTGTGGAACATGTTGCTTGAGGAGCATCTTAAGGAAACAGGAATTCCCTGATGCAGAGGTGAGGAAAGAGTGTATTCCAGGCACAGGAGACAGTCACTGCAAAGGTGTGGAGACCTCATGTAGTCTTTGAATTATATGGGTTTGGAGGCGGAAGCAAAAAACAAAAGATCAGTATCCTCAATAATTTCTCTGGTCCCACCCTTAGAATGTGGGTATTAACTAGTCTATGAAAGACATTCCCCTTCTCCTCAGGTAGTGCAATGGAAAGAGTGTTGGGCCTAGAGTCAGGAAGATCTGAGTTCAAATTTGCCAACAGACAGTTACTAGCTGTATGACCCTGGACAAGTCACCTAACCAGTGCATGCCTCAGTTTCCTCAACTGTAAAATGGGGATAATAATAGCACCTACTTTCCAGGACTGTTGTGAAGATCAAATAAGATAATATTTATAAAAAGCACTTAACATAGTGCCTGGCCCATAGTAGGTGCTGTGTAAATGTTTATTTCCTTCTCCTCCCACCTGTTCTAACCTATTCTTTTCTTACTGCTTTCAATTCTTCTTCTACAGGGAGATTTCTCCATGCATTCTTGAAGGGAGGGGGAAAGGAAGAGAGAAGGCAAAAGTACCTATCGGTACAGCCTCCCCCAAGACATCCATAGCAATTAACTCATTTTCACTTAAGGGCAAAAGCCTCACATCCACTTTACATACTTTGGGATGTTTGACAAAATTAATAAAGCAGTAGCATTTCCTCTCATATTGCTCTTGAGCCCTCAGTGAATATCCAGATTTAGCAATCATTCGCTTTACCCTTTGTACCAGGACCATCCCTTCTTTTGTACCCCCTAGTCCCAAATGATAAGGCACACACATCAAAATAAGTCACAGTCAATCATATTTTTATCTAGAATAAGCCAGTTTTAAAATACTATTTAAATAAGGAATTTTAAACAAATCCAAAAAGCAGAAAACCATTGGAATGCATATTTTCCATCTGAAGGAGATAGAACATGGGAAGGAGATTGACTGACACCTATTCCCCCTAAAGGAAAGTGCCCTCAACTGTCCCATTCTGCCCAAAGAAAGCAGAGGTGAATACAGTACAGAGAGGAGGACCAAGGCAGCCATGCTGACCCAATGTTCACCTCTCCAGTTTCTAGACCAGGGGTTCTCCACCTAGAGTCAAAACTAGTCTTAAAAATATTTTACTAACTTTATTTCTTTATAATTTGTTTCCTTTGCAATCATAAGTATTTTGTGCATTTTAAACATTGAGAAGGAGTCCATGAGTTTCGCCAGACAGCTCAAGAAGTCATGACAAAAAAGGTTTCGAATTCCTCCTTTAGACTCACATGCCAAACCACCTACTTGAGATCATTTCTTGAATCAGGTGTCCCACGGTAATCCCAACATGTCTGGTCTCAGTCTCTCTCAAGAATGGGAGAGAACAGTGCTGTTTGTGACTATATCTCCAAGAACCACTCTCTATCCAAAAGTAATGTCTCCTCATACTTTGCTATACTTATCCACATAAACTAATTAAAATCTACCAGATGTCTACATAAAATTATTACTATCTTTATTTTGCAGATGAATATACAGATATAGAAACTGCTTATGTGATGTTTCCAAGGCAGTGGTGACCCAAATGAGAATATCAGGTGGTTGAGACTTCTATGTCTGTGGCAGAAATGCACCCAAGGCTCTCCTTGGAGTATAAAAAGGAGGGATATACTGACTTGAGCCCTTAAAGGGCCATTGTTTCTCTAAAGGTACTTGGCCCCTTAGTAGCGAGAGAGTCCAGGAGGAAAAGCCAATAGTCATTAAATATATAAAAATAAAAAACCCTTTGGTATATAAATGGTTGGAGAAGGAAGTGGCAAACCAGTCCAGTATCTCTGCCAAGAAACCCCCAAATAGGGTCACAAAGAGTCAGACACGACTGAAAAGATTGAACAACAAATAAAAATGGTAGGACAGAGGATACGGACCAGTGATTTCACTAGTATAGGGAACTTCCAGATAAGGAAACTCCCAGTAACAATGGAGGTTAGCAATTTCTCTGCAACTTATAGTCTTTGGAGAGTTTCTGGCAGGGGGGCATGCATTGAGGGGTTGTGACTTGTTCATTGTCATACAAGCAGTATATGCATAAGGCAGGACTTGACTTGGCTCTTCAGGCTAGTCCTTTATCTACTGCTGTTGTCATTTCCTTCTTGTTTGACTCCTCCTAACCCTGTTTGAGGTTTTCTTGACAAAGACACCAGATTGGTATGCCATCTTCTTCTCCAGCCTATTTTACAGATGAAAAACTGAGGTAAACAGGGTTAAATGACTTGTCCAGGGTTACACAGCTGGTAAGTATCTGGGACCAGCTTTGAACTTAAGTCCTTCTCCAGGGCTGGTGCTCTTTCCACTGCCCCACCTCCAAGCCTCCCTTTTAAAAAAAAATCTACTGCTATCTCTCTATAAAAAATCATGATAGACTCATTTCTTTATATCTACATCACAGATCCTAGTAAAGTCATGACCATCTTCCACAAAATCATCACCGATAGCCATGTTTTCCTCTGGCACTTCTTAAACGACTACAAACCTCTCCTTTTAATGATCAGAAATAGCAATGGACTTAGAGCTGTAAAATCAGGAAGCTGTAGAAAGTTCTCATCAGACTTTACCAGCCAATTTAGGAGAGTTTGTATCATTCTCCAGAATTTCTATTTTGAGAGCAAATAGTCTTGTTTTAGCTAACAGGCATAGCACAGTATAATACAAGGTGTCAGGATAATGTAAGAGACTGAAACTCTGAATGTTAGATAAATATTTGGTGGTTTCTAATAAATAGTGGGGGGAAAATCAAGCATTTACTGAAAAGTGATACTAGGAGAATAGAAACAAGAGAGGGAGAAAAATCTAGTGACTATTTGAAATTTGTGTTAGTGAGTCAAATGAAGTATGTTGGCCCTGTGAATACAAAGGCAGATATGGAAGCAAAGGACTCATATTCTACTTGTGAGCTACAACATATACTTTTTTTTTAGTTTCCAACATTCACTTTTATAAGATTTTGAGTTACAAATTTCTCCCCCTTCCTCCCTCCCTCTCACCCTTCCCCAAGACAGCAAGCAATCTGATAGAGGTTATATACAACATATACTTTAAAAAGCAAATACAAGAGAACATCTGGAGGAAAAGAACATTAATTCCTGAAAGTGCTGAGGGTGGGGGAGGAAAGCAAATATGAGATGATTTGAGGAAAGAACACTAACTCCTGAGGTGAGAGAAGAGGGAAAGAAAGGAAGGTTTCATGGAGGGAGTGACATCTGAACTGAACCTTGAAGGAAACTAGCCATTGTAAATAGCTAAAGTAAAGGGGAATCCATTTTAATCATAGATCACAGCCTAACAAAGGTAGGGAAAGAGATTTAGAATGTGGAGCTCAAGGGAAGAGCACGAAGGTCAGTTTGGCTGAAATGTTTGTTGTTCACTCATGTCCAACTCTTCGTAATCCCATTTAGGGTTTTCTTGGCAAAGATACTGGAGTGGTTTGCTATTTCCTTCTCCAGCTCATTTTACCAATGAGAAAACTGAGGCAAACAGGGTTTGGTGACTTGCTCAGGGGCACCCAGCTATCAAGTGTCTATGGCCATAGCTGAACTCAGGTCTTCCTAACTCCAAGCCTGGCACTCTATCCACTGTGCCACCTAACTACCCCTTGGCTAAAATGTAAAGGACAAGAAAGGTGATAGGGATTGGGACTGATTTCGTTGATATAGGAGGGAATACTTGGGTGAGGACATTCTCTCTACCGGTGCAGCCAAGTTCATCTGGCTATTAGATGTCAAAGGCAACACACAAGTCTTCCTACCTTCAAGGTCAGCTCTCCATCCATTAGGCCATGCTGAATGAAATAAGACTGAAAAGGTAGGTAAGGGAAACTTTTAACTAGGAAGCCATAAATTTTTTTCTCCTTGTAACAGCTGTTTTTATTTGGTCGTTTTCCTCGAATATGGCTATTTTTAGTGCTACACACCCATAACAGTACACAATCCTCTATAGCTTTATGCTCATTTTACCTGTGCTCATGTTTAGAAACAATGGGGTAAGGAAGTTTAAATTCTCTGAGGTAGATTTCCTGAGATTCCACAAACATCTGGGGAAAATCAGAAAGGCCTGTGCAGAGACAAGCTCAGCCTGTAGAAAATAAATTATTTGAAAGTGCTGTGTGGGACCCATCTCAAAGTTTCATAAAGCAGGAATGAAACACAGATACATTCATTTTATTTTCAAATTCGGTGGTATTTATTCCATCCAATGCATTTGATTTAAAGGAAGAAATTGGTTTCTGAAGCAATCTGGTTGAGGATTGTTCCCTGGGGCATCACCTGCAAGTACTGGAATTCAGAAATGGGTGCTGGGTTTCATTCTGGGCAGGAATTCCACAATAAGCTAGTTATACATGCCTTTCCTAAGCTGTTCCAATAGCTCAAGGCTTCCACTATTTCCAGGCCTCTTTTACCACATTTCCCATACAGCAGAATATATTTTATAAATTTATATGTGTCGTTTGCACACAGTATTATGAAATGTTACACCAGGAATGTGTCAATCTCCAGCTAAAGAGAAAAGAAGGTTTCAGGTGCATGTACAGGGGATCGATGACTAAGTACCTAGAGGGAGCTCCACAGAGCAAACAAAGAGAGAGAAAGTTATGGAAGAGGCAGACATGCAATTATATCTTCTTTCCTCCATGCAGTGACTATGACATTTCCTGCAGTCAAAAATGATGATGAAGCTAATCTCTGCAGCTCCTGTTCAATGCCTGGTTATCAAAGAGGTTCAGTCATTCGGCGCCAGGGAACAGCTGATGGGGAAGGGGAGCAAAGCATCAGCAAACAGTAAGAATTCCAAGATCTGAAGGTCGGTTCAGGGAGATCTAATGTCCTACCCTTTCCCTAAAGGGTGCTGGCAGCTGCCAGGTTGAGGTTTGCACAGGGCCCACACAGTAATCTGTGGCCAAGGATAATGTTGTCGGTGTGAAATAGAGGCCTCTCTATGAGTCTTTCACAATTTTCCTCTGGAGAGAAGTAAAGGGACTATAGGTTAGAACAGAATTATCCTTTGATTCAATTTAACAAACATTTCTTAAGCTGCTACAGTCTGCCAGCCAATGTGCTAGGTGCTGAGGCTCAAAGATAGGAATGAAACCATGCCTGACCTCAACAAGCTTGTACTTAACTGGGGAGATACAACCTATATATTAGTAAGCACAAAGTCCATTCAAAGTGATACAAAGTAATACAAATTACCTACAACTTAGCACAGTCTCTGGCACATAGTAGGCACTTAATAAATGTTTATTGATTGATTAGAAAAATTAATTTCAAGAGGGTCGAGAGTGATAATACCTGTAAGTGGGAGTAGGGATCAGGAAAGGCATCATGGCATCTGAGCTGTGCTTTGAGAAAACTAGAGATTCCAAGAGGTAGAAGTGAGGAGAAAGTGCATTCCAGACAAGGGGGACCACTTATCCCAAGGTAGGGAAGGAAGAAAATAAGCATTTGTTAAGCACCTACTACATAAAAGGCACTGTGCTAAACACTTTACATATCTCTCCTTAGACCCTCACAACAAGCCCTGGGAGGTAGGTGCTATTATTATTACCATTTTACAGTTGAAGGAACTGAGGCAGACAGAGGCTAAGTGACTTATCCAGGGTCATACAGTGAGTAATCAAGGATTTGAGAGAAATGTTTATCTTCTGTTTTGAATAGAAAACTAACTTAAAATCAGGACACAAGAGATAGGGGGAGACAGGCACTTCTCTGAATGGAAGGTTATTAAGTATAAAAATGTTGAACATTTTCATAATGATCTGGATGAGAGTGAACACAATGAAATCTCCAGCTCTGCAGATGGGTAGTGAAATGCCAAGCTGACAGGGATAAACTGAAGCAAGAGCTCACAAGGTCTTTTGAGTGGGCAGAAAATGGCAAATGAGCTTTAGCATGGGTAAATGTAAGGTAATACATTCTGGGGGAAATAATCCCAAAGTATACTTACAGCAAATCTCTGTCCTATCCCAGGGAAGAGATCTTGGAGTCATGGAAATTGTTCCTTCATATATTGCCTTCCATTTTTCAATGCAATTTCATGTCCTCTTTTGATCCCTAAAACAACCTGGTGAGGTAAGCCAGGAGTTATCATTCCTACCTCCCAGAGCTGTTGTGAGTCTCAAGTGAGATAACAACTATAAAGACTTAGCGCAGTGCCTGGCATGTAGTAAGTGCTATGTAAATGTAATCATCACCACCATCATCTTCCTCATAATCATTATCATCATCATCATTCCTATTTCATGTTAGAAGATGGGAAAGTGACTTATCCAAGACTAATTAGCAGCAGAGCCAAGACTGGAACTCAGGTCACTTGACCTTTAGCTCCTCCTGCTATTTTATACTGCTTCTCTAACACAAGTTAGCATCTCAATGCATAGCATTGGTACTACAGTCCCCTACAATGCCATCCATGTCCAAGAAACCTTCATTTTACCTTTTTTTTAAATTGACAATCATCTATTTTCTCCCCTGCCACATTCTTCCCATTGTGGGGTAGGGAGAGTGGGAAAGAAAAAACAAAACCCTGTAACACATCTACTTAGTGAAGAAAAACAAATTTTGACTTCTGAGAGCCAAGATGGCAGAGTAAGCAGGACATCACCATAATTCTCCCATACTCACCTCCAAACAACCATAAAAAATGCCCCAAAACAAATCCTGGAACAGCAGAAGCAACAAAACGATGGAGTGAAACAATCTTTTAGCACAAGAAATTTGAAAGGTTAACAGGAAAGGTATGTGTCACTCAGGTAAAAGGAGAGTGTAGTCTAGGACAGGAAGCATCCCAGCAAGCCCTGCCTCAGCAAACAGTGGGAGATCCTGAGCACCAGTGTAGTGGAGCAAGCAAAGGCCAACACCAGGATCCCCCATGTGCCTTAGCATATCTAGGGGAACAGGCATCTGCCAGCTCTGGGAACCACCACGTGCCTCAGTGTAGCCCCCAACAAAAAGGTAGATGCTAATGACAGGGACCCTCACAGGTGCCTAAGCAAATGGGCAGGTACCAGCTCCAGGACCCCACACATAACTCAGTATAGCCAGCTGAACAAGCAGCTACCAGCACTGGGACTACCACACGTGTCAGTATAACCCTGCACAAACAGGCAGATGACAATGCAAGGAACTCCCAGGGACCTTAGCACTTGGGCAGCCACCAGCACAGAGACCTGCCATGTACTTCAGTGTAGGCCTGGGCAGACAGGCCAGGAACATCCCTGGCCTTAGTACCCACCAGACACCAGCACTAAGACCCCATCTCAGCATCCAGTAAGCTGCCAGATGCATATGACCTCCAGCAGTTCCAGTTATACTTCTTCCCCCTCCCTTCAGTGCAACACCAGACATAAAGGTCTCCTGCAGATGCCAGGGCAACATCAGTACAGCACCAGGTAAACAGATCCTGCAGGCCCTGGAACAAGAAGCCTGAGACAATGCCCCTTGCACCCCAGTAGCAGAGTTTAAATTTAAAATAAGGGGAAAGCCCCCCCCCCCGCCAAATCAGCAAAAAGCAACAAAAACAATCTGACCATAGAAAGTTATTATGGTGACAGGAAAAATGAAGACACAAGCTCAGAAGAGGACAACAATGTCAAAACAGCTATGGGCAAAACCCTGAAGAAAAATGAGAAGTGGACTCAAGTCCAGAAAGAACTCATGGAAGAGCTCAAAAAGGAGCTTAAGAATCAAATAGGAGAAGGAGAAGAAAAATTGGGAAAAGAAATGAGAGTGATGCAAGAGAATTATGAAAAAAAAAATCAACAGCTTGGAGAAAAAATTGCTTAAAAAGTAGAATTGGCCAAATGGAAAAAGAGATACAAAAATCCACTGAAGAAAACTCCTTAAAAAGTATAACTGGGGGCAGCTAGGTGGCACAGTGAGTAGAGCACTGGCTCTGGAGTCAGGAAGACCTGAGTTCAAATGCAGCCTCAGACACTTGACACATGCACTAGCTGTGTGACCTTGGGCAAGTCACTTAACCCCAATTGCCCTGCCAAAAACCAAAAAATAGCATAATTGGCCAAATAGAAAAGGAAGTACAAAAAAAGAGGAACACAACTCCTTAAAAGTTAGAACTGGGCAAGTGGAAGTGATTGACTTTATGAGACACCAAGAATCAACCAAACAAAATTAAAAGAATGAAAAAATAGAAGAAAATGTAGAACACTTCATGAGAAAAACAACTGACTTGGAAAATAGATCCAGGAGAGATAATCTCAGAATCACTGGCCTACCCAAAAGCCATAATCAAAAGGAGGACCTGGACAGCATCTTTCAAGAAATCATCAAGGAAAACTGCTCTGATATCCTGGAACCAAAGGGCAAAATAGGCATTGAAAGAATTCACTGATCACCTCAGGAAAGAGGTCCCCAAATAAAAACTCCAAGGAACATTAATTATGACCAAATTTCTGAACTGTTAGGTCAAGGAAAAGCTATTGAAAGTGTCCAGAAAGAAACACTTCTATTATCAGGGAGCCACAATCAGGATTACACAGGACTACAACATTAAAGGATTGGCAAAGGAGCAAAGGAGCTAGGACTACAAACAAGAATCACCTACCCAGCAAAATTAAGCATAATACTTCGTGGGGAAAAGTGGTCATTCATTGAAATAGAAGGCTTTCAAGCTTTCATAAGGAGAAGACCAGAACTGAACAAAAAATTGGATCTCCAATATCAAGACCCAAGAGAAGCCTAAAAAAGGTAAATACGACAACAACAAAAAAAACCATAAGGGATTCAATAGAGCTTGTTTATATCCCTACATGGGAAGATGTTTCTTGTAAGTTTTAAAAATCATAGCACCAATAGTACAGCTAGAAGGAATATACATAGACAGAGGGTATGGGTATAAGGTTAATTTTAAGGAATGACATTAAAAATTACTTAAGCAATAAGAAAGAGGAATACACTAGGTGCAAAAGGAAGGTAGAGGTAGACTGGGGTAAATTATATCACATGAAGAAGTGTGAAAGAGCTATTACACTGGAGGGGAAGATGGGAGGGTGGGCAATGGGCATCACTTGAACCTTACTCTCATCAGAATTGGCTCAAAGAGAGAATAATATACACAATCAGTTGAATATAGAAATCTATCTTACCTGACAGGGAAGTAGAAAGGGAAGAGATTAAGTAAAGGTTGAGGGTGGAGGGGGAGTGACAGAAAGGAAGGCAGATCAAGGGTAGACAGATCAAGTGGTAGACAGAAGGAAAATACTGGTGAGGAGGGAAAGGGTGAAAGAAGAGAGAGGACAAACAGGAGGAAAAATAAGAGAGAGGGAAATACACAGCAATTATAACCTTGAATGGGAATGGGATGAACTCTCCCATAAAACAGAAGTGGATAGTAGAGTGTATCCAAAACCAGAATCCAATATGTTGTGTGCAAGAAATATACTTGAAGCACAAAGACACACACAGGGTAAAGCTAAGAGGTTGGAGCAAAATCTATTATGCTTCAGTGGAAGCAAAAAAAAAGCAGGGGTAGCAATCCTGATCTCAGAGCAAAAGCAAAAATAGACCTAATTAAAAGACATAAGGAAGGAAACTACATCTTGCTAAAAGATACTGTAGACAATGAAGTAATATCAATACTAAGCATATATGCACCAAATGGTAAAGCATCCACATTCTTAAAAAGGAAGTTAAGTGAGTTATAAGAAGAAAAAGACAGCAAAACCATACTAGTGGGAGACCTCGATGGTCTCCTCTTAGAACTTCATAAATCCAACCAAAAAATTAACAAGAAAGAAACTAAGGAGGTGAATAAAATATTAGAAAAGTTAGATATGAGAGACCTTTGGAGAAAACTGAATGGGAACAGAAAGGAATATACCTTTTTCTTAGCAGCACAGCAGCATACCTACTCAAAAATTGACCATGCATTAGGGCATTAAAACCTCAAAATCAAATGCAGAAAGGCAGAAATATTAAATGTATTCTTTTCATGTCATAACGCAATAAAAATTACATTCAACAAAGGGCAGTGGAATGATAGATTAAAAATTAATTGGAAACTAAATAATCTAATCCTAAAGAGCAAGTGGGTCAAAGAACAAATCATAGAAACAATCAATAATTTCCTTAAAGAGAATGACAACAATGAGATGATACCAAAATTTATGGGATGCAACCAAAGCACTGTTTAGGGGAAAATTTATTTCTCTAAATTCTTACACCAACAAAATAGAGAAAGAGCTATCAGTCAATTGGGCATGGAACTAAAAAAAAAAAACTAGAAAAAGAGCAAATTATAAAAAAAACCAATTGAGCACCAAATTTGAAATCCTGAAAACCAAAGGTGAGATTAATAAAACTGGAAGTTAAAAATCTATTGAGCTAATAAATAAAACTAGGAGCTGGTTTTATCAGGGGAAAAATGAATAAGACAGACAAGCCATTGGTTAATTTGATTTTAAAAAAGAAAGAAGAAAACCAAATATCCAGTATCAAGAATGGAAAGGGTGAAATCACCACCAATGAAGAAATTAAAGCAATCATTAGGAAATATTTTGCCCAATTATATTCTACTAAATCTGACAATCTCAGCAAAATTGATGAAAATCTGTGAAAATACAAATGTCCCAGATTAACAGATCAGGAAATGGAATGCCTAAATGACCCCATCTTAGAAAAAAAATAAACAAGACATTAATGAACTCGCTAAGAAAAAGAAAAGCAAATTTTCATATTGGCCATGTCCCAAAATATTTGTCTTATTCTACATCTTGAGTCCATCACCCCTCTGTCAGCAGATGGGTAATAGTCATCATTCTCTGGAATTGTGGTTGCTCATTGCATTGATCAGAGTACTTAAATCTTTCAAAATTGTTTGTTTTTACAATGTTATTGTTATTGTTGTAAATTGTTTTCCTGGTTATGTTCACTTTACTCTGCATAGATGGCAATCATGAAGACTTGAGTTCAAATCCTGCTTCAGACATTTACTAGCTATGTGACCTTGGGCAGGTTACCTAACTCCTCTCTGCCTCAGTTTCCTCATCAGTAACACTGGGATAATAATAGTGCCTACCTCATGGAGCTGATGTGATGATCAAATGAAATAACGTGTAAAGTTCTTTGCAAACCTGACAACCCCAGAGAAATGCTAGCTATTTATTATTATTATTATTATTATTATTTGTTGTTGTTGTTGTTGTTGTTATTTAGTGGTTTGCAGGTGGGATCCTTCATGTCATGAGTTCATCACACCTTGAGTAATACATATAAGTTCCAACAACCTCTGGAAAAA
Source organism: Phalanger gymnotis (assembly GCA_028646595.1). Classification (NCBI taxonomy): domain Eukaryota; kingdom Metazoa; phylum Chordata; class Mammalia; order Diprotodontia; family Phalangeridae; genus Phalanger; species Phalanger gymnotis. The sequence goes on along the minus strand of CM053622.1, from coordinate 200,378,120 downwards.
GGTGATTTAAATGATCATGGAGATGAAAGGACTCCTCTATGTAGGGAGAATTTTAAAATGAGGACTTTTCCATCTGAAAACAAAATAACTGTTAAGAGATACTCTCAAGGCTTATATAATCAGGCAAACTAAGGTAGGGGGAGGGATGGACTTCTTTACCAAATTCCAGGATACATAAATTAAGGGACAACTTAAAACCTAAGGGAAGCTTTTAAAATAGTAACTCCTATTTTTCTGGGGCTTCAAAGTTTATAAAAGACTTTCTCTGACAACAGCCCTGTGAGGTTGGAAGGGAAAGAATCCTTACTCCTATTTTACAGATGAGAAGACTGACATTCAGACAGGTTAAGTGGCTTGCCAATATGAGGTCATCCAGCTAGCAAATGTGAAAGGTGGGATTGGAACCTAGGTCTTCTGCCTCCAAGTCCAGGCTACAGTGTGCAGTGGGGAGATTTCTAGAAATCAGAGTCCCTGGATCTCTCTGTAACTTGCTATCTGTTCAGAACTCAGTTTCTTTATCTGCAAAATGAGGATGTTGATGACTTGTAAGGTCATATCCAGCTCTAAAGGTATGATCTTATGTTCTATAATCTTTCTACTAGCATACTCAAATACATTGGTCTAATGAATGTGTACAGGGTGATACGACCAGGGTCAAGAAAGGTTTAGGTAATGTCAGCAAGATACACCATAGTAAGCAGTGTATGGTAGTGGACAGAAAGAGCCAGGAAGACCCGGATCCAAGTCCTGCATTAGACAAACACTAGCGGTGTGGCCTGCGGCTAAGTGTTTTACCTCTCCGTGCCCCAGGCAACAATGTGAGATTATAAATTGCATAGAAGAGTCCAATCTGCATCCATAGAGAAAGTTCCTTACTGGGATCTTCCCCTAAATCAGATATAACAGATTTGCTACTGGCAAAATAAATAAAGATGCAATACATGTTATTTTTTGTTGTCGTTTCCTATATTGTTTTAATATTGCGCAGCTAGATGGCGCAGTGGATAGAGTGCTGGGCCTATAGTCAGGAAGACTCATCTTCCTAAATTCAAATCTAAGCTCAGATATTTACTAGCTATGTGATCTTGGGTAAGTCACTTACCCCTGCTTGCCTCAGTTTCCTTATCTGTAAAATGAGCTGGAGAAGGAAATGGCAGACTAATCCAGAATCTTTGCCAAGAAAACCCGACATGGGGTCATGAAGAGTAAGATAGTGTAGTAGTACGGCCGAATTTATAATCACAAATATAATCACGTATATGGTTGAATGGTCCAAAATCGCAAGGTATGAGAGATTCTCTAAGGAGAAAACAACAAGAAATTTATTTAGGCCCCACCACAGCAGAACCTTGAACCAGCCTCCCCATTCCAACATCTTGACAAAAAGACTCCAGGCCCAGAAAGCCCACCTCACAAGAGCAACTAGGAGGCCACAGAAAAACAAGATAGTATTTAGCCAAATCATTTTCACTGGCCTCACGTTCCTGCTCTCACTCGGGTAAGCCCTAATTCCGCAGCTTCCTGCTTCTGCAGCTTCCGGCTTCCACAGCTTCCGCCTCTGCTGAAGTTGTCTCCCAGCTCACTCTTCCTCGCAGCTGAGCTTCCGGCGTTCTCAAGCCCCGCCTCAACGACCAGAGACCATTGGTTCCCGAGCTGGCCCCTCCTAAGTCACCAATCCACACCCACACAGGTTTCACACCTGACAGGGCCCTGGGCCTGGGGCTTAGCACTTAACAGCTGAAAGTACTTCCACTCAAAAGAAACAAAAGCCATGCTAAT
>CM053622.1:200360466-200375841 GCA_028646595.1 Phalanger gymnotis | reverse complement strand
AAAAAAGCTCTGAATCACTACTGATTAGAGAAATGCAAATCAAAACAACTCTTAGGTACCACATCTCTCTTGTCAGATTGGCTAAAATGACAAAACAGGAAAATGATAAATGCTGGAGAGAATGTGGGAAAATTGGAACACTGTTACATTGCTAGTGGAGTTGTGAACTGATTCAGCTATTCTGAGCAATTTGGAACTATGCCCAAGTACCACATCTCTCTTGTCAGATTGGCTAAAATGACAAAACAGGAAAATGATAAATGCTGGAGAGAATGTGGGAAAATTGGAACACTGTTACATTGCTAGTGGAGTTGTGAACTGATTCAGCTATTCTGAGCAATTTGGAACTATGCCCAAAGGGCTATAAAAATGTTCATACCCTTTGACCCAGCAATACCACTTCTAGGGTTGTATCCCAAAGAGATCACACAAGTGGGAAAAGGACCCATATGTACAAAAATGTTTATAGTGGCTCTTTTTGTAGTAGCAAACAATTGCAAATCAAGGGGATACCCATCAATTGGGGAATGGCTGAACAGGTTGTGGTATATGAATGTAATTTGAATACTATTGTGCTATAAGAACTGGGGAAGATATGGACTTTATAATAACCTGGAAAAACCTACACGATATAAAGCTGAGTGGAGCAGAACCAGGAGAACATTATGTACAACTACAGATACATGGATTCTGTGATAACTAACCCTGGTAGACTTTGCTCTTCTCAGCAATACAAGGTTCAAAGACAACTCCAAAGCACTCATGATGGAGAGAGCTATCTACATCCAGAGAAAGAACTATGGAATCTGAAGGCAGATTGAGGCACACTGTTTGCTCTCCTTTTTTCCCTTTTTTTTTCTTTTTCTCTTTTGTTCTTATTTTTTTTATTTTTTTGGTTTTGTTTCTTCTTTCTCATGATTCATTCCATTGGTCATAATTCTTCTTTATAACTTGACTATTGTGCAAATAAATTCAATGTGAAGTTTTATGTAGAAGATATATTGGATCCCATGCCATCTTGGGAAGGGAGTAGGGGAGGGAGGGAAGAAAATCTGGAACTCAAAATCATGTGGAACTGAGTGTTGTAAACTAAAAATAAAAAATCATAATTAAAAAAAGAACTATATGAATTCAGCTAAAAACATTGTTCAAAGAAGTAAAGACAGACCTGAATAATTGGAGAGACATTAATTGCTCATCATTGGACCTTGCTAAAATTTTTTGATCATGGTTTTCAGGTAGTCCGATAATTCTTGAATTATCTCTACTGGATCTATTTTCCAGGTCAGTGGTTTTTCCAATGAGATATTTCACATTGTCTTCCATTTTTTCATTCATTTGGTTCTGTTTGATAATATCTCAATTTCTCATAAAGTCACTAGCTTCCACTTGCTCCAATCTCATTTTTAAGGTAGTATTTTCTTCAGTGGTCTTTTGGACCTCCTTTTCCGTTTGGCTAATTCTGCCTTTCAAGGCATTCTTCTCCTCATTGGCTTTTTGGAGCTCTTTTGCCATTTGAGTGAGTCTATTTTTTAAGGTGTTATTTTCTTCAGTATTTTTTTGGGGAGTCTCCTTTAGTAATCTACTTGTTTTTCATGGTTTTCCTGAATCACTCTCATTTCTCTTCCCAATTTTTCCTCTACTTCTCTAACTTGCTTTTCCAAATCCTTTTTGAGTTCTTCCATGGTCTGAGACCAATTCATGTTTTTCTTGGAGGCTTTTGTTGTAGGCTTTTTGACTTTGTTGACTTCTTCTGGCTGTATATTTTGGTCTTCTTTGTCACCAAAGAAAGATTCCAGAGTCTGAGACTGAATCTGGGTGCGTTTTTACTGCCTGGCCATGTTCCCAGCCAACTACTTGACATTTGGGTTTTTTGTAGAGGTATGACTGCTTGTAGAATACAGAGTACTTTGTCCCAAGCTTGAGGGGCTGTGCTGTTGTTTTCAGAGCTCCTTCTACACAGCAAGCTCTGTCACACCAGTGCTCCTCCTCCCCTAAGGACTCAGATCTGAGCAAACTCTGCATTCCTGCTGGGATCCACCACTTAATTCCTCCCACCAGGTGGGCCTGGGGCCAGAAGCAACTGCAGCTGTAGTTCTGTAGCTGTATCACCTCCACTGCCCCCGGGGTGGTGTCTGAACCTCGAACTCCTTTCACTCTGTCCCCACAGTTTTTTCCCACTAACCTTCTCTGTTGTCTTTGGTGTTTGTGGGTTGAGAAGTCTGGTAACTGCCACAGCTCACTGATTCAGGGTGCTAGGGCCTGTTCTGCCTGGCTCCCGGTCTGGTTGGTCTGGGCGCAGCCCATGATGGGCTCTGATCTGCTCTGCTCCCAGCTCCATGGGATAGACATTACCCAGCGACCATCCAGGCTGTCCTGGACTGGAGCCCTGCTTCCCTCTGCTATTTCGTGGGTTCTGCAGTTCTAGAATTTGTTCAGAGCCATCTTTTATAGGTGTTTGGAGGGTCCTGGGGGAGAGCTTTAGGCATGTCCCTGCTTTCCAGCCACCATCTAGGCTCTGCCCCCTGTGACTCTGCTAAAAATTTTTAAATGGCAACACTATTTAATTTACATGTGTAGTGCTATGCTAGTCAAATTACCATAGGATTAATTTATAGAGCTAGAAAAATAATAATGATATCCATATGCAGGAAAAAAGATGCTAATACTGAGGGAAATAATTTTAAAAAGTGGAATATAATGAGGCCTAGTTATACTAGACCTTAAATTCATTACTCAAAAAGCAGTTATCATTAGAATTATTTGGAATTGGTTAAAAGATTAAGAAAGTCAATCAGTGGAATAGATTTTTTTAAACCTCATATAAAAGCATATAAGCATTGTAGTATGGTGTTTGATAAACCCAAGGACCCCAGCTACTAAAGTAAGGAGTCACTATTTGACACACCTCCCAGTAAAACAGGAAAGTAATATGGCAGAAATTAGGTTTAGACCAACACCTCACATCATGTACACAGGTTAAGTTCCAAAAAAGGTACATAAGTTAGATATGATAGGTCACATCATAAAAAAAGTTAGAGGAGCAAGGAAGAGTATCATTTATAACTATAGATAAAGGACTAAACAAGGGATATAGAGAGATGCAGAAGATAAACGGACAATTTCAACAACATATAAGGGTTTTTTTAAATTAATGCAGTTAAAATTAAAAGAGAAAAGTTAACTAGAAAACAATGTTTGCAGCAAGTTTTTCTGAAAAAAGGTTTATTATGCAAGATATATAAGGAACTGATTCAAATATATAAGAACAAGAAACATTCTCCCCAGTAGATAAATGATCTAAAGATATGAATAAGGATATTCACAAAGAAGGAAAGCTATCAACAGATATATGAAAATATGTCCCAAACTACTAATAATTAGAGAAATGCAAATTAAAACAACCCAGATTATACCTCATTCCCATCAGATTAGGAAAATGACAGTTTCCTAAAGGGCTGTACAAAAACAGACTTCTGTTGGTAGAGCTATGAATTAGTCCAGCCATTTTGGAAAACAATTTGGAATTATACCCCAAAAGTGACTAAACTGTGCATACCCTTTGACCCTGTGATGTGATTAGTAGGCCTATGCTACAAAGACATCAAAGAAACAGCAAAATGTACAAAAAGAACCCATATATACAAAAATATTCATAGCAGCCCTTTTTGTATCAGCAAAGAATTGGAAAGTAAGAAGATGCCCACCCATTCAGGAATTGCTGGACAACTTGTACTAAATAAGTGTAACAGAATATTACTGCATCACAAGAAATGATGAAAGAGGTAGTTTTAGAAATACCTGAGCTGTCTTGCATGAACAAGTGGAGAGTGAAGTGAGCAGAACATGGAGAAATAAAGCAAGGTCAACATGAAAGCAAATCTGAACAAGAAGAATTCAGAACACATTAAGAGGGGAAACAGAATGAGCAGGAATGCACAAAGAATGCTGCCTGGGACTTAGAGGCAGTGCCTGAAAAATTCTTATGCTTTGTACAGTGAAACTAATTTAAATGTGGTTATGCTCCAAGTTTGTTCATATTGACATTCAAATTTTTAATAATCTTTTTGACTTAAAAAGAGTTCCTCCTACTCCCTAGAAAGAAAGGAAAAGAAAAGCTTTTAAAGCATAATGATGCAGACGAGGACAGATTGCTGTAGTATAACCCAAGAGCATTAGTAATAAGGAATTTTAGCTAAATAGGAAAAAGAGACTGCAATGCCAATAGTATGCACGAAGGTGTGAACTTGTATTTACATGGACTGAAAGTCTTGGTGAGGGGTTATCTAATATTAATTTGGTTATTTTCATATGTTCTGCAGTGTTCAAAGACTAGGGCTTCAGTTTCCTTGGGTTACTGACCCCAGTTAAGAAAGGTTAAGAATCTAAGCTTTTGCATGTTCAACTCTTTCTATTTCATACCTAAGGAAAAAGGACCTTGAGCTGAAAGAGATCTTTTAGTCCATTCCTTTCATTTTATAAATAATAAATTTTATTTATTTACACAAAACTTATTTATGTATTTATGCTTATAATTATAGAAATGTATGTAATAGATAATAGATAAAATGCATTTTATAATATATTTGATTTAATGTAAAATATATTTATTCAAAATATAAATTTTATAAATAATAATTATAATAACTAGCATTTTACACAATGCTTTAAGATTTGCAATATGCCTTACATATATTAATTCATTAAATCTTCATAGCAATCCTATAAGATAGGTAATATTATCGTTTTCATTTTACAGTTGAGGAAACTGAGGCATAAAGAGGTTAAGTGACTTGCCCAGGGTGACAAAGCTTGGAAGTGTCTGAAGTAGGATTTGAACTCTGGTCTTCTTGACTCCAAGTTTCATACTCTATTCAATAATTGCTGAGGAGAAGGAAACTCAAAAAGGGTAAGCAATTTGTCCAAAGTCATATAACTAGTAAATGGCAGTATTGGGATTGGGAGTCCAAAAATCCACAGCTGTTTCCATGCCCTAGGGGTCCTGCCTGTGCTGGGAATAATGAAGAGGACCATTGATACCAAGAAGAAAAACGCCATTCTTCTTGAGAGGGAAGTTCCTGGCAGTTCTTCAGAAGTAAATCTACATAAAATCAGGCTTAGATGTTGCTAAAACAAGTAACGGAAAAATGGAAAAATCCAATTAACCCACCTCCAGGCCCCGTTGCTCACATTTTCCAAAATGTGTCCTCAGAACCCTGTTCGGTGTGATGTGAATCAAAATACTTCCAGGTGTACCAGTCTCTCTGATCTCACCAATTTGGTCCTTCCTCCACTAAAGCAGTGTGCAGCCCATTCATGTCCTGCCATCTTCTGTTAATATTATATTTTAAGTCTCAAAGTCTCTCCAAATTAGTTTGTGAAATAGTTTTTCACGATGTCAATCACCATGAGTAATCTTAGAACATACAGATTTTTGGGCCACATTAATAAATTGGTGTGGTGACACACAGAGAGGTTCAGTCTCTTGGAAAAAATGAACAAAACACATTCACCCTTTGGAGACAAACAAAGGGAACTAAGACATCAGCATCAAATTATAAAAGAATTCAAAGAATTACAGCTGCCCCACAGGGAGGATTCTGTCTAAACATGCAGTTGTACACCTTCAACATTAGCCATCTAATAGACACACGGATTCTCTCTGCTCCACTGAACAGACACCTGCATCCTTTGGTGCCAGTTATATGCGAAAACAATGGTTTAGCTTATTCAGAAATAGCAGAGTTAATTTCAAAGTATTTCTCGCCCATCGACTTCTGCAGTGAAGCTGAGCCAATACAGTCAAGAGTGCCTGGCATCTTCTCCTATAAAAAAAGCCTTTGAGGCCTCAGCAATTCACAGCAAAATACACAGTCTTCTATTCCCATTCAAACAGTCCATCTGGGTATTTAAAAGAACTGCTATCTGCTCCAGCTCAGCGATCACAGAAAATCCCTTTTAGGAACATCTGGACTTAACCTGGGATTTTCAGCACTTTCTGTTCTTCATGTATCACTTTCTCTTGGGGCCCAATTTCTGAAATCATAGGGAACACAGTCTAATTTCAAATGGAAGGAAATGAAGAACTTAGCAGAAGGTTTTCTATGGGCAAATAAAGGCCCATCAAAGTCTTGTGCCCTGATACCAAGTCACCAATTTAGAATTTAAAAAAGGAGGCACGCCATGATATATTTTATAGCTTTTAGAAGTTTACAGGTTAACGTCTTCTTCCTGTTCCCAGCTCCTCATAAAGCACTGCTTTGTTCCTTTCACTATCATTTCTTGATCTTTTTATCCCATGGCAGTCATGAGTGCTTTCCATCTCACGTGCAACTGAAGCTTCTGATACATGGGTGGTCACTCCCATTAAAAATGGGAGCTTCTTAAGAGAAGGGGTGTGTGGTATATGACAGAGAACCTATATACTTGGATTGGAAAAATATTTCATCTTTATTTCAACATAATTGGTTTTGTTTGCTATCCTATCAATTTTATTTTAGGCACTTAAGAAAATCATTTTGAGAAGAGATCCATAAAGCTTGTGCCTCACCTGTGGTAGAGCCTTTCAAGCTTGATTGTTTGACACACTGTATACTGACCCAAACATTATGATGTCACTTTGGTTCTCTTCACTTACAAAGGACAACAATGGCCCAGACTTCCAAAGGTTCTCCATGATATAAAAGAAGAGTAAGAAATCCTGATCTACCTAAATCATAAAGAGTCCCATAGTTGTTTTGGGGGGCACCACTACCAAATGCATGTTGGAAGTGCTGTAGTTCTGATCTCTCTACAGACACCAATGTGACATATATTCAGAATCTCAGGGTCAAAAGGAGCCTCATAAGTCATCTAGTCCAAGCCAAACCTGAAGAGGAATCCTTTGCTGACAAGTAATTATCCAGCTCTTACCTAAAGACCCCAGGGGATGGGGAACTCACCGATTTCTCAGACAGTTTTCAGCTCTAACTATTGGGAAGGCTTTCCCTACAGTGAGCCAAAATAGACAACCCTCAGCAACCTTCATGTACTGCTCCTAGTCTTTTCCCCCTTTGGGGCAAAGTGAAATAAGCTTAATCTCTTTTCCATGAGGCAGCCTCTCAAATCTTGAAGACAGCTATTCCCACCTTTCTTCTTCACTTCTTCAGGCCCAGGCTCTTTAGTTCCTTTAACTGATCCCCACATGGGTTGGTTTCTCATCCACTAACAATCTTGGTTTTCCTTCTCTGGATGCATTCCAGTCTGTCAATACCCTTCCTAAAGTGATCTACTCCAAACAGAACATAACAATTCAGAGGTGGTTTGACCAGGGCAGAGTATAGCAGGACTCTTCCTTCCCTTGTTCTGAAAATAAACTATACTTCTTTTAAAGCAACCCAAGATTGCATTTTTGGGGGGCCACCATGGCACATTGTTGACTCCAGAGGTTTTTCACAGGTATTCTCGTCTATACTCACGTTACCTTCTCCTCCTCGCATCCTGTATTCACATAGTTAATTTTCTGAAACCAAGCAGAGGAACTTAACATCTATCACTCTTAAAATTCATTTCATTTGGCGGCAGCTAGGTGGCGCAGTGAGTAGAGCATCGGCCCTGGAGTCAGGAGGACCTGAGTTCAAATCTAGCCTCAGCCACTTGACACACTTACTAGCTGTGTGACCTTGGGCAAGTCACTTAATCCCAATCGCCCTGCCTTCCCCCCTCCAAAGAAAAAAATAAAATTCATTTCATTAGATGTGGCAGATTGGTGACATGGTAGGTAAAGTGCTGAGCCTGGAGTCAAGAAGACCTTAGTTCAAATGTGACCTCAGATACTTTGTAGCTATGTAACACTGGGCAAGTCAGTTAGCCTCTGCTTCAGCTTCCTCAAACGTAAACTGGGGATAAAAATAATACCTACCTCTCTCAGGGTTATTTATTGTGAAGATCATAAGAAATAATGTTTGTAAAGCACTTAGGACAGTGCCTGGAACATAGCAAGTACTACATAACTGTTAATTATATTATTTTAATTGCTATCATTCTAGTCCATCGTTCTGACTTGTTGAGATCTTTTCAGAGTCCATTCTGTTATCCAAGTTGCCGATGATATCCCTCAGTTTTGTGTCATCCCTGATTTGATAAATAGTCCTTCTGTGGTTTCTTCTAAGTCATTGGTCAAGATATTGGACAAAACAGGGCCGGAAACAGATCCCTGGGAAACTCTACTGGAGACGACATTTCCATTTGATATCAATTTATAAATCACCGCTCTTCAGGTCTAGTCATTCGAGCAGCACTGAATCCATCCAACTCTACTAGGCTCTAACCCAGGGACGGGGAACCTACAGTCTCAAGGCCCCATATGGCCCTCTAGGTACTTGGGTGTGGCCTTTTGATTGAGTCCAAGTTTTACAGAACAAATCCTTTTACTAAGGGGATTTGTTCTGTGAAGTTTGGATTCAGTCAAAGGGCTGCACTTGAGGACCTAGAGGGCCACATGAGGCCTTGAGGCCACAGGTTCCCCACCCCTGGGAGTCTAACCTATCTCTATATTGTTTACAAAGTATGGAGAGAAGGGAGGTGGCTCATACTGTCAGAATGTATGCTTTCTTTTTTAGAACACAAAAACACTTATTTTTTAGTTTTCAACAGAATGTATGCTTCTTGAGAGAAGGGAGTTTTATTCTTTGTATTTGTAATCCCAGTGCCTTGCACGGTACTTGGCATATTGTAGGCCCTTAATAAATACTTGGTGGTTGACTAATTGGCTCATGTAGGCTCCAGTTTGCTTCTGTCACTATCAAATAATTCTTGTCCCCATGGTTTCCTTATGCTTTAGCACAGTCCCTCAAGGAACCCTAAATTCCAGCTTTGTAAACATCATCACATAATTAAGATCAAAGGGCTTTTTTGACTGTGATCACTTTGGATGTAAACACCATGCATTTTGAGAATTAAATACCCTCTGAAAATGAGTAATGGAACTTGATCCCAAATCAAAGCAGAAGATAGTTTTATTAATAGGAGGACAGTTAAGGTAATTCAGGGCTAACCAGAGGAAGAGAAGAGAGGGCAGGTAGGAAGGAAGCAGCAGTCTATTGTTCATTAGTTGCTGTTCGGTCATGTTGGACTCTTTGTGACTTCATTTGGGATTTTCTTGGCAGAGATCTTGGAGAGGTTTGCCATTTCCTTCTTGAGCTCATTTTACCAATGATGAAACTGAGGCAAATAGGGTTAAGTGACTTGCCTGAAGTCACACAGCTGGTGTCTGAGGTCAGATTTGAACTCAGGAAGATGAGTCTTCCTGACTCCAGGCCCACAGGGCCACCTAGCTGCCCACTGTTCATCAGGCCACTAGTCGAATCTGTAGATGAGAATGTAACGTGAGGTTAAATGATTTTGTTTTCTGTCATAGGAGTCTTCAAAATTCCTATATTCTTTAGGCCCTCAAAATCTTGCTCCTAAATTGCCACTGTTGCAAAGATATTATAGCATTAGGAGCCTAAAGAAACATGCCACTAGGGTTATTGGTAAATTAGCAACTTTTTAATCAGTGACTGTTTTGATATTTCAATTCTACTCATCCGAACAGGAATTTTGCTGTCCAATAATTAATTACTTGTTTTCTACAGTGGCTCTTAAGCTATTTGTTAGAGGTAGCCATGTGCTGTTGTTCAGTTGTGTCCAAGTCTTTGTGACCCTGTGGACTATATCATGCCAATACTATCTATGCGGTTTGCATGGCAAAGATACTAGAGCAGTTTACCATTTGCTTCTCCACTTCATTTTTTTTTTACAAAGGAGCAACTGAGGAAAACAGGGTAAAATGACTTGGCCAGGGTCATACAGCTAGTAAGTATCTGAGGCCATATCTGAACTCAAGAAGCTACCTAGCTACCTCAGGGTAAGCCACGACGTCTGTGTCCAATATCAGCAGGTTAAAAACACTGCTAGTACTTAGAGATGCTGCTAGAGACTAGCATTCAAAACTTAATATTTTATTCTTTGTTTATTTAGCTAGCTTTCCACTTTCTCCAAAAGTTAAGTGGGCATACAATATCATTCAATGACACTGTTGTATGACTGTAGTCTCATATATGGATTTAGCTCAGCCAGGAATTTCCAGGTTCATTTGAAACTCTGCACCCAGCAAATGAAAGGTGCCAACTCATTATTCGTAAATGTATGTTAACACTGATTCTTCATTCCAGAGGCCCGATGAAGCATGTTACCCACTGACAGAGTCGTGTGATAGACTCAATATACAAAACAGAATATACATTTTTGAATATGGCCAATACAGCAATCTGTTTTGCTTGACTATGCATATTTTTACAAGGGTTCTTGTTTTTCTTTTTTTCAGTAAGGGTAGAAGAGGTGAGGACAGAAAATAAATGTTTATTAAATGAAAAAATACAATTTAATTAAAAAGGAAAACAAAATGAAAACCCAGGAGCCGATTTCTTTCTTTGCTATTCTTTCAATTTCTTCCATATATTGAGTCCTCACAGTTGTGGTTTCTAACCCAAAAAGGCAAGATGTGGTGTAAGGAAATTAGGGACCCTAATATAAGATGAGAATCAATTGTTTAATGTCGGAAGAATGGTCAGATTTCTTTTGCAAACTTTGCGTGATATACTGGGAGACTTGTCAAAGGAGGAATAAATTAATTTAGAATTCCTGCCAGATGCTGATGGCCCTCAACGCTCTGCCCCATTAATTATATTTATTGGAGATTGGCAATGGTTTCTTTTATAGGGTATTTCTCTGCATGACTGGATAACTGCAATTGGATAAATCTAATGATTAGGAAAATTTTCCATATATCATGTCAAATATCAGCATTCTATATCATTCCCTCTACTAGCTTATAAACTCCATGAGGACAATGACAGTGAAATGCTTGTTTGAATTAAATGGAATTTAAGAGGATGCAAATCTTTATTTGCACCATTGCTGCATCTTTGAATGTCTCCCTTTACTTCAAACACACTCTAAGTGGGGTAGAGTAGGGATAAGAAAGGAAAGGATTATGATTTTGTTGGTATAGAGAAAGTTCCTCTACCATTGCAGGTTCGCAATTTCTTTGCAACCTATAATATTAGCTGCCTGGTGCATTAGAATATTAAGTGACTTCCCCAAGGTCATAAACCCAATGGGTCAGAGGCAGGAATTCCATTAGAAGCTACTTATGCTTCTCTTGTTGACACACCATATCAGGAGAAGGAATTAAAGCTGTGTTATGGACGGTGTCCTGTTAAGGTAGTTTCTGTAGTATCTTTCTAGGAAGGCTAACCTTTCAGCTGTTATCAGTCATTTGCACTTTAGTGTTAACAAATCTAAAGTCTTTTTTTTTAGAGATCAAGTTTTGTTAGGAGAAAGCATAAAGACTCTGATGCTTGAACTGGGATGATTAGAGATCCATTAAGGAGGAAGAAATAGGAGGCCAGGGGAGAAAAAGTGTGGATGACAATCTTCAATAAAAGCACCCTAGACTCTTAGGTTCATGCCATTTTCTAAGATGTCTTTTCTGGAGGGATCATGTATATCAACATTGGTAATAGGTATATTAGTCCAGCTCAATGAGATCCTGTTACTTTTCCTCTGCATGCCTGGACGCTGGTCTCCTTACTTCAAGTCTTTCTACTTTTCAGTTCATCCTACACATACAGCAACCCTGAGGATCTTCCCCTCCCAGCTTGATTTTTTTCCCCTTTTTTTCTAATTAAAGGGGCCATCCCTTGACTCACTTCTTAAAGAGGCCTAGTTACTAAATAGGTGTTACCTCACTCTAAGTGAGTACATAAAAAGGCCTGGGCCTAAAAGAGCCAAGGTCTCCCAATGCATCCTGTGTCATCTCCAGTCATCTTGGTGAATATCTGGTCACTGGATCCAGGTGGCTCTGGAGGAGAAAGTAAGGCTGGTGACCTTGCACAGCCCTCCCTCACTCAAATCAAAGTTAACTGCAAGTGATGTCATCATTTCCCTGATGTCACGGTCCTCTTTGAAAATGAAGGACAAACACCACCACCACACCACAACACACAGCTGTGAGAATGGTCTCCTTAGGATACAGGCCTGACCGCGTCACTCCCTCGCTCAAGAATCTTCACAGGAGCCTTATTGCTTAAAGGATAAAATGAAAATCCTTAAAATGGAATTTAAAGCACATCACTATCTAGCCCCGGTCTATCTTTTCAGACACACATTTCACACTTTCCTTCATGAACTCTACATTCCCATCAAACACCTATCTGCTGCTGTCTAACCTTGCTACTCCATCTCTTGTTTCCATGTCTTTGCACAGATACGTGCGCGCGTGTGGAATTTATTTCTTCCCTCCCCCCATCCCATCTAGAATGTACTCTCTCTTCACTTGTGCATCTTAGAATACTTAGCTTCCTTGAAGCCTGAGCTCAGGTGACACCTAAGGCAAGCCTTTTTTGATCTCCCATTGTCAGTACTCTCTCCCTCCTCAGTGCCTCTTTTAAAAAATATTGACGCCTTTTGTTTTTCTATCACATTCATTTCCAAAAGTATCCTTCTCTCCCCTATCCGGAGAATAATCCATTGTAACAAAGATTTTAAAAGTTAGAGGGAAAAAATGGCACAATCGGGGAATGACTGTTGGTCTTACGTATTTGTGTTAGATCCCTCAATATCTTGAATGTCAGAACATCATCAGAGATATTTGCCGCAAAGATTTTCCCCAAGCCAAAGGTTTCTTAGCTCCGTTTACTTAGTTTGTATGATTTCATACGATCTCTGTTATCTGTTTTCTCTATTCTGATCTTCTTTATTTCATTTGGTTAAGAATTCTGCCCCCCCCCGGCTCATATTCTGATCGTATTCTCTTTTAATTTTAAGCTTATTATGATATGTGGTGTAAGATGTTGGTCTAAACCTAATTGCTGCCAAACTGCTTTCTAGTTTTCTCCATAATTCTTGCTAAAAAAACAAAAAACAAAAACTCTTTAAATTATCTTACATTTCCTTACAAAAGCACAAATGTTGTGCAGAGAGGAGATAGATAGGATCAATATTGTAGGGGAAGAATTGATGACTCGGCAAGTGATTGGATATAGGTATGAGTAAAGGCATTCTCTCAGAGGTACCGTTTTATCACCACTGGCACAGCCCTGGGCTCAATGAGCCGCCAACCTATCTGGAGATCTGGGCTGCTATTTAAGCAGGGATGGGGGCAGTACTTCCAAGGTCTGTCCTGGAGCCTGCCAAACAGACCTAAGAGACTTAAAACACCCAAACCATGGCCAATAAGAAGAGATGCAGACTGAGCAAAATCTAACCCAAACACAAGGGGTTGTTAGCACACTGTGGGGCACATAATAAGTGTTCAACATATAACTGTCAAATTTAACTTAATAGAAGTGGTTGGTTTAGAACCAAAATACCTGTAATGCAAGACTCTATTTAGCTTGCTGCATTTTGTTTTTAAGTATCTTCCAGTTGCTTAATTTTTGTGGTTGTTATTGAATTTTTATTGGTTCCTATTCCTCAAACCATATTAGAACTATCAATTTCCCAAGAAAATCTACTCCCAGATATGCTGTTCTCAAAATAGACTATGTTCTTTGCTTGCTAATGCATGAGATGTCTCTATGATTTTGTCTTGATTTCAAACGTAAGGGAAAGCCTCTCAAAGCTTAGACACAGTGTGTCATGTTAATGAAGGCAAGTGGACATGACCATCTCATGTATATCAATCTTTATTAGCATTTAAAATATATTAAAATATGAATACAGTAAAAGCAGGGGTTTCATTTACCCATAGAAAGATTTGGTAAAATCACAGAAATGGAAATTTACATCAACCAACAATATATTAAAATTCTACCTAAATCAAGGACCCCAAGGAAACATAACAAATGCATATGCTTTAGAGATGTTTTTCCTCAAGTAGATGGTGTTGTTGACACTTCTATCCAAATAGATACAATATTAGAAAAACATAATAACTAGTTGCAAGTAGAGGGAGAGATAGTAGAACTTTTATCATTTTCCTCCCGATTTCTCTGTCATTTTCCTTCTGCAAACATGGTGGAATTAATAATGTGCACACATTCTCCATTCCATTGTGGATGTGCTTATCTGAAAAGAAGTGCCAATTATGGAGGATCCCATAGGATTTTAGTTTCAGGTATAATTACTTGTAGGAAAACATCAGCTTATAAAACACCTGAATGTGGGAGACAATTCTTTTCAAGTCCCCTCTTTCTGAGCATTCTTTTATGATGATATATCTCTCGCTTTAAAAAATACAATAGGTTCATCTCATCGTCCATTAATAACACAGCTCTTGATCACAAAGATTACACGTACGGCAGGCCAAGTCCTGTCCCCTGAATGTGATCAATTATACAGAGCAGAAGCCTGACATAATACAGTTCATCTATGAATGCAGATTGTCAGCCAAGAGCAGTGTTATAAACAGATCCCAATGCTATACCATTTAAAACACTAGGGGACTGGATGACTGTCAGAGCCAGGCAGATGAGTGTTTCATTTTAAAATGCCTAGGCCTGATTTTTGTCATATTATATCATCACATCCCCCTTTTAAGGTCCCAAGGAGTCTTTAGTGAGCAACCAAGAAATGGTTACTTAGACAAAAAGGAGAATTAATGAATCATGAAAACATGTGCTTTTTTTTCCTTAAAGCATTCACACTTTCCTGAGTAAAGTACACAAAAATCTCACAAGACATCTTTTTAAAGCACCAAGTCTTTGTCTCTTCCCTCCGTGTATCTTTTGCAGACTCATTACAGTCCAGATGGCAAATCTGAGCCAAGCTCGGATGTTCTGGTGAAAACATTAACAGTGTATTTATGAACACTGTTTTTCTAATATTTCACCACTTGAGGGTTTTATGCCTGGGAGATGCGAAATGGCTTCTTTAATGGAATCTAGGGAATGGATAAAAATGAATGTATATGTGGACATCTTTGGTTTGCCTGATGTGACAAGACTTTGCCAAAGAATAACAATGTTGACGGACGTTTGAATGTGCCTAAAACTTTCTGAATTCTGGTACTTTGTCACCAAAATCTTTTCAATGTATAAAACTTAGACACTTAACATTTTTCAGTATGGACACAACCAGGTAAAACATGAGAAATCAAATTAACATATTCCAGAATTTTATTGCTTTAATAACATAAGTTCAAAGTGTCCAGGAGAGAGTGACACATCTATTCCCTGATGACTTTGCTAGAGGCAGAATCTGTTTCTCCAAGGTCCTGGGCATTCCTGAACATCAGGATGGAATTATAAATCTTCAATGCTGGGCCAAGTTTAATACGCATCACTTTGACTATATCTGTCTGGGTCAGAAGCAGGAAGGCTTTGCCATCAATCTGCTGCAAATAAAAAAAAA
>CM053622.1:200314722-200359966 GCA_028646595.1 Phalanger gymnotis | reverse complement strand
ATGTCCTCTGGAATCAAGAGTGGTAACTGTACTGATCACAGTTCCTATAGCTTTTAAAGTTGTTTGTTTTTACAGTGTTATTACTGCATAAATAGTACTCCCAGTTCTGCTCATTTCATTTTTTTGTCATTTTATAAACATCTTCGAGAGGGTTCATTTTTATAATACTGATGTTATGGTATGAATTATTCTCCTGGTTCTGCTCACTTCACTGCATCACTTCATATCAGCCTTTTTATAGCTCTTTGAAATCACGTATTTCCTTATTCCTTACAGCACAATAATACTCCATATTCACATATCACAACTTATTCAGCCATTCCTCAATTGATAGAAATTCCCTTAGCTTCCATTTTTTTCCTGCCACCACAAAAAAGAGCTGCAA
Organism: Phalanger gymnotis; assembly: GCA_028646595.1. Classification (NCBI taxonomy): domain Eukaryota; kingdom Metazoa; phylum Chordata; class Mammalia; order Diprotodontia; family Phalangeridae; genus Phalanger; species Phalanger gymnotis. The sequence goes on along the minus strand of CM053622.1, from coordinate 200,359,581 downwards.
TATTGTTGTACACACAGGATCTTTTCCTCTTTCTTTGATCTCTCTGATATAGCCTGAGAGTTCATTAGTTTTCTAGACTATCTTATCTAGACTGGTGATTCATATGGAGCTTAAAGTCTACTAAAACCCCTGGATCTTATATTCACATGAACTGCTGCTTGGCCAATCTTCTTAATCACTGTACTTGTGAATTTTTTTTTAAATTCAAGTGTAAGACTTTACATGGATTTCTCAAATTTCCCCTTATTAGAACTGGCCCCATAATAAATGTTTAGGTATCTTTCTTTTCTTTTCCCTGTGTTACTCTCCTAACAGAATTCTCTTCTGTCTCTTCATAAGTTTTTCTTTATTTTTACAGGGAAGCCCTTCTTTGAGTTTTGAAGGGAATGCTTTGTCACTAGTGTGAAGGCATTTCTCTCTCATACCATCATGGTGGCCTGACGTTGAAGTAATGAAAAAAATGTCTGACATTTACATAAAGCTTTAAGGTTTACAAATATGATTTCATTTGATCCTCACAACAGCACTGTAGTATAGGTAGTGTAAATATTAGTACAGTCATTTTAAAGATAAGAAAGCTCAGAGAGATTAGATGGCCTCCAACTTCGCACAGTAAATGGCAGAGCCAGAATTCAAGCCTAGGTCTTTTGATTCTAAGTTTTGTTTTCTTTTCATTGTACTATGCTGCTTTCATACCATTAAAAATTCTCATACATATACCAATACAAAAATAATTATAATACAAAATAACATGTCATTAGAGAGGTTCCAAACAAAGTGCTATGTGGGAGGCATGGAGAAAGGAAAACATTATAGGATCATGGCATGTAGGTCTAATAGGAACTTGATGGATCATCTAATCCAACCCTCCTATTTTCTAGATGAGGAAACAGACTGAAAGGATTAAACATGTTGGGGTAATATTAGAAACTCAGGCACACCAGGGATTTTCAATGGGTTAGGCAAAGGGAATTGATAAGCAGCATTAACTAACTGGCAAGAAAGAAGACTGATCTCATCATAGGTAAGTGGCATTCACTGATCAGCTGGAAATTATACTTTTGAGGGGCTGGATCAGTAAAGGCAGCTGGATCTGATGATGGGTAAATGGGATTAGAGAGAGAAAGAAAGATGGCTCTGCAGGAATCAGAAGGGGAGAAAGGGAATTTTAGAACCTTCCAAAATGGGGGACTTTCCCCATGCAGGGAGGTTTGTGTACAAGGTAATGGTTAATTATGAAGCCTCAGGAGAGTAAAAGTTAAATGATGGTGAATGAGCATGTCATAGGGCAAGGAAAATGATGAGGGCATACCTGTGGTTTGGAATGGTGTTCAATGTCATCTACATCCTCACAGAGATGACTAATGTCGAGCTGGGCACGGACTTTGTGTCACCTCGTTCTGTCAATGGACTATAAAATGAATGGCAAATAAAGCTGTGTCCAAGTTATTCTGAATTCTTGCCCCCTCCCCCCTCCAAGAGCAGGTAGATCTAATAAAGTGATTTGTCCAAAGGCACATAGACAGTAAATAGGAGAATAGAGGTGGGATCAAGGGAAACTTCATAAAGGAAGGATGATTTATGTATGGCTTTAAGAATGGGAAAGGAATTTAGTGTGTGTGTGTCTGTGAGAGAGACAGAGAGAGAGAGAGAGAGAGAGAGAGAGAGAGAGAGAGAGAGACAGAGACAGAGACAGAGACAGAGACAGAGAGACAGAGAGAGAGAGACAGAGAGAGAGAGAGACAGAGAGAGAGAGAGAGGGAGAGAGAGACAGAGAGAGAGGTGGTAGGTCATTCTAGCATAGGGAATAATGTTAACAAAAGCACGGGAGGCAGGAACGCACATTGCATGTAGTTACTTTTAGATGTGGCATAACATATGTAGATAAAGGCAGGTTAGGTCTGTATAGTAGAAGGCTTTTTAAACTACCAAGTAAAGTTAGAGCAAAGGAACTTTAGTAGTGAACATGAATCAGTCAACGAGCATTAAGTTCCTACTATGTGCCAAGCCCTGGGCTAAGAGTTAGAGATACCAAAAAAGGTAAAAGACAGTCCTTGCTCTCAAGGAACTCACAGCCTAATGAGAGATAAATTCTGTATACACAAGAAACACACAAACACAAGATAAACTGGAAATAATCAATAAAAGGAAGGCACCAGCATAAAGGGGATCTGGATAGGCTTCTTGTGGAAGGGAGGATTTTAGCTGATACTTGAAAAAAGCCAGGGAATTTAGATGGTAGAGATGAGGAGAGAGAGTTCCAGGCATGCGGAAAAGCAAGTAAAAATTCCCAGAATTGGAAGACTGAGTATCTGGTTTGAGGAAAAGCAAGGAGGCTAGTGCCGCTGGATTGCAGAATATGGGGGTGGGATTAAGGAGTAAGATGACTGGAAAGGGAGGGGGGAGAAGGTTATAGAGGGGCTTAAAAACAAAACAAGGTATTTTATTTGATCCTGGAAGCAAGAGGGAGCCCCTGGAGTTGACTGAATGGGGGAAGAGGTGACAGTAGGAAGATAAATTTGACAGATGAGTGGAGGACAGACAGGAAATGGGAGAGACTTGAGGCAGGGACATTGAGTAGGTTATTGCAATTGTCCAGAAAGAATGGTGTTGGTGGAGGATTTGAACTGGAGAGGCGGCAGCATCAGAGGAGAGAAGGGGATACATTGTGAAGGTAGAAATGACAGCTTTTGGCAACTGACTGAATATGGAGGTGGGAGGAATGAGAGAGTAAGGAGGAAAAGATGACTCCTAGATTGTGAACCTGAGTCACCAGAACGCTGGTAGCACTTCCCATAGTAATAGGTAAGTTAAGAAGAGGCGAGGGTTTGGGGGAAATGACATGCAGACCCCAGTTAACACAGTTTTTGTGATTTTCTCCAGCTTTTTTCATCAGGGCATTTTAAATGATATGGCCAGATCTTTGATAAGAAAGATAGATCTTGTAGCAGTATGAAGGATGGATGTAGAAGGAGGGTGGGTGGAAATGCAATAGTCTAGATGGGTAGTAATGAGGGCTTATATCAGGGTGACAGCTGGGGTAATAGACAGGATGGAAAAGATAAAGTCAAGTCAAGTTAATAAGCATTTATTAAGTACTTACTATGTACATGTAAGCCATAACTTGGAGGGGCTTCCATTTTAAGTGGGGAAGATAATACATAAAAGGGATCTGAAAGGAGGGTAGATGGGAACATTATCCAAACAGGGGCATGGTGGTGAAGTCCAGTCAGTACAGAAATGATGGATGGCTGGCCCAGGCTTTCTTTAAAATGGAAGTTGCAGAAGGAACTCGCCAGTGGGAGAAAGGAATTATGGGAATGGAGAAACTTTCCAGGGTAAGAAGACCACAGCAAAGGGAAGGGAAATTCCAGGGTGAGAAGGCAATTGAGTCATGGAGGCAAAATCCAAAGAGTCAGAAGCAGAGCCAGGAGGGGAATCTTTGGGAAACAGTGTCTCCTCTCTGTATACTCTTTCCTATTGACATCTCAAGCCCTTCACTCAGCTTGAATATCACTTCTATACTTATAGAAGCATTCTCTTTCTCTCTGTCTCTCTCTCATCCCATTTCTATTATCCCTTCATGTCTATGGGACAACTACACACAGATGTTCCTCCATAACAAATTCAACATGTCAAAAACTGAGATGGGGGAGAGGTAGAAGTGACAGGACTAGATAAACAATGGATATGAGCAGAGAAGAATCCATATCAAGGTTTTGAAAATAGGAATCTCAGTGAGTGGTGGCCACACTGACTGAAAGAGTGATTCAGAAGAAGGTACAGGGTTGGGGAATAAGTTTTGGGAGAGATGAGTTCAATTTCTGATATGCTGAATTTGTTTTGGAGGGATCTGGGTGTAGCTGTCCAAGTGCAGGCAGGTAGAGCTATGGATCTGGGGTTTGGAAGGACAGCCCAGGCTAGAGATATATGAGTCAGATGCACCAAAGTGACATTCAAACTGTGGGAATAGGTGAGATGTCTATGAAGAGGGGGAAGAGGAGAGACTCTCCATAGATAATACATCAGTGCTATTAGACTCTCTTTCCTTCTTGTTCCTGGGTCTGACAGCTGACCAAACCACCAGGCGATTACACAGAATATGGGCTGGTGGGCATGTTGGAGCGTCTGGATTTGTAGCTGCAGCTGGTGAGTTTCCTCCCACGAAGGACACTATGCAAAGTTCCACTGACGGGAGCTGTCAATCCATGACCAGCTCCTCAGATGATACATTTGATTTTCTGTGTAGTTTCATCTGAATCCCCTATGAACCAAACAGCACCACAGGCAAAACAAGATTACCATCCTGCTGACAGTGTTCAGCCTCTCCTCAAAGATTCCTAGAACGCTTGGTGCCTCTCCTTAGCCTCCTACTTGTATTACATTTGTTTACGCATACAGTTATCCCTTCCACATCATGACTTTCTGCATCATGGTTTCAATATATTGTGGGTTGGCATAAGAAATTAAATGGGAATTTTTTTTGAATTTTATAGAAGCGACAGATGACCAAATACTTAACCCAAATTTTACAAGAAGATATTGCTAATACCCCATAAAAGGAAAAGAAAACAAACGAGACTTCTTCTGTGGTATGAAGGGAGGATCAAAAAATTTTATGTGGATTTTCCAGATCACAGGGGTGCTGCACCCCTAACCCTCACAGTGTGGAAGGGGAACTGTCTGTCATTTCCTCCCTCTCCCCCTACACTGGCAATAAACTCTTTGAGGGCAGAGACTAGCCTTAATTTATCTCTGCATCCCCAGGGACTAGCATGATCCCTTGCATGTAGTAGAGACCTATTAAATGTTTATTGCACCGACAAGAGAGGTAGGCCCTGGAAAAAGGTCATGTCTGCTTCCCCTTGAATGCAGTTGTACCCCATCTATAATAGTTCCCTGTTACCTCCAAGATCAAATATAATACCTTACTATCATACATATATATTATATTATCTTATTTTATTTAATCCTAGACATAACAGGGAACCACTATAGATGGAGTACAACTGTAGCTCAACTATAGCCACTAACGATGAAAGCCTTTATAACCTGGCTCCTCCCGGCATTTTGTTGTTGTTATTAAGTTGTCCTTTGTGACCCCATGGACCGTAATGTCCATGGGGTTTTCTTGGCAAAGGTACTGGAGTGGCTTGCCATTTTCTTCTCCAGTGGATTAAAGCAAACAGAGGTTAAAGGGACTTGCCCAGGGTCACGTAGCCAGTAAGTGTCTGAGGTCATATTTAAACTCTTCCTGATTCTAGGCCCAGCGCTCTAGCTACTAAGTCACAGGTGGGGAACCTGCGGCCTCAGGGCCACTGAGCTACCCACATGTCTCTAAGGCAAACAGAGGTTAAGTGACTTGCCTGACAGCTAATAAGTGTGTGAGGCCAAATTTGAACTCAGATCTTCCTGATTCCAGATCTAGTGCTCTAGCCACTGAGCCATCTAGCAGCCTCCACCTCCCTGCGTGTCTAGGCTAATTACACTTCCCTCTCTTCCACATATTCTGTGATCCAGTGCTACTGACCTCTTGGCTGTTCCTCCCACATGACACTTTCTCCTGACTCTGTGCACATCCACTGTCTGTCCTTCAGTCTAGAATATTCCTTGTCCTCATTTCTACCTCATGGCTTCCTTGACTCTTTCAAGCTTCATTTAAAATCCCACCACCTGCAGGAAGACTTTCTTGAGGTGCCACCCATCCCTCCCCCCAGAGCCTTCCCGCTAAGATTATCTCCAATTTATTATATACATACATATCTCGTTTGTATAGTTAATTGCACGCTATCTCCCTCATCAGACTATAAGCTCCTCGAGAGCTGAGATTGTTTTTTTGTATCACTTTATATCCCTGGGACTTACCACAGTGTCTAGCACACAGTAAATACTTAATAAGTGCTTCCTGATTTGATTGGATTTGCTGTGCAAAAGCAGAAGTGGAAATAAGACACAGCACTGAGAGACAGGCGTTATTCTTTTTGGAGTGAAGGCTTCGGGTTTATGACAAATCTAAGAGAAACCATTCTATATGGTGATGACTGCTTACATGATGTAGAAGGTTGGATATTACCATTGCTCGGCAGACCTTTGCTTTGACCTCGCGAGCTTGATGTACTGTCCAAAGGGCATATTAGCTTTCTCGATTGGGCTTTATACCTTTAAAGAAAAATCAGTCTGCCTTTAAAGAGGTTTAGATTCTACCCACGTTTCCTCCTATCTACTCCACAGTCTAAGAGCCTGAGTTATATGGGGATGACCGAGTCAGATAGTGAGACCAGATAAGGAACAAAAACATTATGGAGGTGCTGGGAAAGCTAGTGTGCTTACAATAAAAAGGGATTTATTTTGAGGTACTTTCATCATACATTAGTAAAATTGGATATTTTAAAGACTTTTAAGAGAAAGACTACAAAAGAAGTACTTTAAGCAATCTAAAAATCTACTTTTGCTAATGCAAATGATAGGTTAAGTAAGCAGTAGCCACATAATTTAAAACCTATTATAATGGTCTGTATTTTCCTAACTGGTCCTGAAAATATGAAGCATCTATTATGCAAATATTACACCCTTAAATTAATCACCATTTTTAGTTGATGAGCCTGATCCACAGTTTACATAACCCCTTCCACTGCCAATACCCATTAGTAATCAGAAAGGTTTGAAACTACAAATGAACCTGTCAATCACTTGGCCTCTCTATAAAGCACTATGGGTACGGCGTGGCCAAGATGTCTCAGGAATATTTACTAATGCTCCCTGTCTATGCAGATAACGAGACAGCAAAATTGCTGGCTGCACCCGAATTCTCATGCTTCACTTGCAGGCAGCAGCGGCAAATTCATCTTTAAATGCTGATTTGTCCAACATTGACCTTTTTAGTATGTAAATAGGTTATCTCTCTCGGTGTAGTTCAACTAACAGAATGTAAGAGGCTGTGGATTCTGAAGGAAAACTTCCTATTTCCTTACAAGACCCAGGATGTTTACAAATGTGAGTACTCACTAATGAAGTTGTCAGGTTGGGTCATGAGTATGTATACAACACTTATTCCCACCCTACCCCAGGGTCAACCTGCAAAAGAGGGTAACCATGGAAGGTTATTGTTAAGAAGCCGTATACTGCAAGAGATTAAGCCCAGTATAAAGCATAGCTTTAGCCTGACAAGAACAACAAAATAAAAGTTTGTCAGTCAATTGACTGTTCCTGAATAAATAATGGGGTCTTTAAAAAGGAAATATTGTTTATTTTCTTTATATCTCCCTCCCCAACTCCCATGGACCCACATTGGGCAACTTCTTAGGAAGTTTAAAATCCATGATAATTGGATTTAAGCTGCTACAGGCATAAAGTTATTCAGAAGTCAATGTTATGGGAGCATGTAGAAGTGGTCACAGGCATAGTACCCAGCAGCTACCTGCATTTGAGGAACTACTGAGTGACCAGACCTTGACAAATTATTGTTAGATTCAGAAGAGTTGTGAATACAAAGAAGGCTGAAGGTGCAGGTTAAAATGTATTTTAAAAAATGAAATAAAACATTGTGTTCCCAAATGAACAGCTCTCCCGTGCCATGGTTTTTTTGAGAGCCAATGTACTGCTTTGGGTTATATGGCATATATTCAGAAATATATTCCTATCACCAAATGGATGGAATTAGGTCATTTCACATGAGTGTATAGCAAAGTACCTCTTAATCTGGTTACCCAAGATTTCAGGACAGGCATTTGAGCTAATTCTGGTGGTAAAAAGGTCCTTTTATAGTTTATAGTTCTTGCCTCACTCTTTTAAAAAAATTTTGGCTGGTATCCATACTATTTATGCCACACTAGTGTGTTGATCAAAGGGACAACCTGGTAAAGTAGAGAAAATCCCTCACTAAATCATACTATTTGTTTGAAGGAAGTATAATCTAGATTTCTCAAAGACTGAAAAAAGCTTCCTAATCATATGGGAGTACACAAGGTCTGTGGTGAATTACACTCTTATTTGCTATAGCGACAGTACAGTGGGTGGTAGGGAGAAAGTAATACTAATAAAAGGAAAGAGGTTTCATTTGTCCAACTGGAAAAGACATGCCCTGAACTGGGGGTGTGGGATGGAGGAAAGAAAAGGTCAAATTCGGTTATATCTTGTAACAGAGCAACATATTATAAGCTGAATCAGTTTTAATGTCAGAGATTGAAAACTTGAAAGTTGTGTTTTATGTACATATGACGTTTATGGGCCACAGGTCCATTTTATAGGAGCATAGTCTCATACATTTAGGAAGGGATGTTAGAGACCAACTAAACCCCGCGTTATCATACATAACTAGGGAGAAAGGAACACACTGATTTCCATTGTGTTTATTTTTTCTTGGTGAAAGACCAGTAGACTGTCATAGACTCCAGTTGCTGGGACTCCCTTTCAAGTTCAGTGTGGTCCAGTCAAACAGGCCTTTGATTGCCCTTCATACATGACCCTCCATTTCCTGTTCCTGCCTGTTCTCTTGCTGTGCCTGGGTCCCTTTTATCATCTCCCCATCAGTTAGAATCCCTAGTTTCTTTTAAGACTCACTTCATGAGCCACCTCTTCCATGAAGCATTTCTTGAATCTCTGCAGGTGTTAATGTCCTTATCCCTTTAAATCACTCTATTTCTGCTTTCTGTATACCATGCATCTATATGTATATGTTGTCTCCCCCACAATGAATGTAATCTTCCTCGGGGCAAAGCCCATTTCACTTTTGTTTTTGGATTTCTATGGCTCAGTACTCCTTGGCACATTGCTTGTTGATTAATTGATTGATTGGTCCCACAGAGCTGGGAAACCAACTTCCAAACAAGTTCTCTTTCCCTTACTCTACACTGCCTTTAGAGGGATGCACATTTCATGTGCCAAAGCCAGTTCCTGAGGCAAGAGTGTAAACTCTGTGAGGTTATGAAACAATTATATCTTCCATGGTGCTGCTCTTAGCTCCACACGACCTAGCTTAATAAAAATAACATTTCTAATAACATAGTGCTTTAAAGTTTGTAAAGCACTTTAACTTATGCGATCTCATTTTTTTTAAATCACATCAACTCTGTGGGTAGTATTTCCTCATTTTGCAAATGGGGAAATTCAAGATCAGTGCTTGCCCATGGTCACCCAACACCCAACACCCAACACAAAGTGGTTGGGCCTAGAGTCAGGAAGATATGAGTTAAACTTTTTTCTCAGGCACTTCCTAGCTGTGTGACCCTGGGCAAGTCACTTGATTTCTGTCTGCTTCAATTTCCTCATACATAAAAGTGAGATAATAATAACACCTATCTTTCAAGGCTGTTGGAAGGATCAAATGACATAATATTTGCAAAGTGCTTTGCAAACTTTAAAGTAGTATATAAATGTTAGTTATTGTGGTGGTGATGTGTAAGAGAGGTCAGTGATTAAATGTAAGAGGTCAAACATGAACCTGTGTCTCTTGATACCAAGTCCGGCCTGCTTTTCACTATACCACAAATGCTGTGCATGTATTAGGATCTCATTATAGATACCATTGATGGATTGATAACAGAAACAGGTGCCTATGTCTGGCTATGGCTAGTGCTATTAGCACCTAGTTTCACCAAACCAAGAGACTTGGAGCCAGTCTCACCAAAGCGAGAGGGTTGGGCTGAAGCACACTAATGCATGAAAGAAGGCATTATGTTAGAAATACATCTCAGCCATGTAATGAGAGGGATAATTTTAATGAGAGCACAATTAGGTACTTCATCCATGAGGTTACAGACCCTTCAGAAAACAGCCAAGAACAATTTAGTACTTTAGAAATATTTCTCCTTTTGAGAGGGCTGATTGTTTTAATTAACAAGAACGTTCTTGTATCGGGGGGAAAATAATCATGAAACATGTATTTAAGCCAGATTTTGCTTCTTCTACCAGCATGTAAGATGACAAAGTATAAAGATGTCTTTGTTTCTACACTAGTTCCTTTCATGCCCCCCCCCAAAAACCCCAAAACAAAACTAGGTACAGAGTTACACTAAATCAGCTGAATACCATTTGAGAATTCATGTGGTTGGGAAGATTCCTCCCCTCCCCCAATTTTCCCAACACTAGGGATTTCTTCATAGGCATCTTGCCTTTGTTTAGTATAATTAAGTTTTTAATGATTTCTGTCAAGGTGCCCAGAGGCTCCCAGGCAGGAAGACCTATCAAGTTTCTATTGCCAGCATGGCTAGGCCTTTGAAAAAATACATGCTCTCAGAATTTGGGACAAAACTCCAAAGGGACTCTGAACTGGTCAGAGCACAAAGAGCCTTAGTCATACATCTCACATCTCTAAAGAGACATTCAGAATGTTATGGGGAGGGCGGGAAAGAGTTGTCTTCAAACACATTTTTAAGTCATTACCTTTCTTGCTGAGCCAATAACATGTTGAAATCTGCCTGTGGGTCCCTGATGAGAGGGAGAAATAATTAATCAAGCTTCAATTGCAAGTGAGGTTACAAAGGTCCAAAGGCAAAAAGTTGGCTCTCTTTAATGGTGAAAATAATATAACCTAGCTAAAGGGGTCTCTTCTCAATTGTAAACCAAAATTGTTAAAAAAAGATTATCATAGGGAGCAGGGGAACAAGTAAACCAACCAATCTAAGGTCCTTCTCTTTGGATTCCTCTCCTATTGCCCAATTTCGTTAAATAGAAATTCCTTAAAGATTCGTTTAAAAAAATATGACTGTTGGCTATGAGGCACCTTTGAAATCATGTGGATGGTGTGTCAAGGGCTTCATGTACTTTCAAACACACCAAAAAAGATATACATTCTGCAACATAAACAGCATCTTTTCCCCTTGCCTCCTCCTTCTTCTCTATGAGAGGAAAATAATAAAAACAACACCCCAGCCTCTCTCTCACCCGACTCTAATCCTTCTCTACTCACACATTTACTGCTTAAGTTCAGGCCCTTATCAGGGTCTAGGATCTCTCCCCTGGAATACTGCAATGGCCTCCAAGTTGTTCTTCCTCTCTCAAATCTCTCCCTGCCCAGTCCATCATCCACACAGCTGCCAAAAGCATTTTCCTTAAATTTCAATCTGACCATCTCACTCACCCAATCAACTCCAGGCACTCCCTATTGCCCTAAGGATAAAATTGAAACTGCTCTGTTTAGCTTTTAAAGACCTTACAACCTGGCCCCAACCTATCTTTTCTAGCATCTTTGGGCATCACTCCCCCACTGGCAGCCTGCAATTCAGTCCGATGGGCCTTCTCTGTTTCTCACACACCAAATCCTTACTTCTGGTCTCCATGTCTTTGCGCTGGTTGCCCTCCATTCTTGGAATGTGCTTCCTCCTTCACTTTTGCCTTGCAGAATCCCTCCTCTTCCTTCAAGATGCAGCCCAAACAGCACTGCCTATGTGAGACCTTTCCTGACAACTCCCATCACCCTAGTGCTAGTGCACTCCTCTTCAGGATACCCTGAACTTAACTTCTCATTTGTTTCGCATATATTTGTCTATATACTTCTTGTCTCCCCTGCTAGAATGGCATCTTGTGAATAAGGATTGTTTCCATTTTTTTGTACTGGTATTCCCATTACTGGCACACAGTAAGCACTTAATAAACGCTTGCTGATTGACTGCCTGTCCATAGGGTTATAAATTTAGAGTTGGGAGGGGCCTTAACCTTGCTGTAATCTAATCTTTTATTTTACAGATGAGGATACTAAGGGCTGAAGATGGAAAAATGATAAACTCCATCTTTGTCCATCTGGGGATGGCCCTGCTACCATCCTGGTTTCCATGGTTTTCCAATCGAATTCACAGTTTTTTGGTTTCTTTCAATTCTTCCTGGTGTCCCACCCTCCTGGTTTTTCTCCTATGCTTCCCTTCAAACAAAGAGGAAATGACAAGCACAAGGGAGCTCTCCAGTATGTTGGAGGATCTTTGTCTGCTTCCCTTTATGAGTCTGCTTTTCCCAGCCTGGAAATCCAAGCTCCTCCAGAGCACTAATTTATTTTTCTATGTTGAATGCTCGGCACATCATGGACACTTCCTAAATGCCAAGTAATACCATTACCAAAATACAGTGCACCATTTGTTTGCTCTGCTTACCCAGCATCTATTTTCTCACATTTATTTTGCATTCATACATTTATATCTGCCGAGTGCTTTATAATCATAGCTATTAGTCATTCCTCACAACAAGCCTTTCTCCTCTCGGTCCGTTTTATTCAAATGCGGGAAATGAAAACACAGAGAAGGAGGAGATTTGTCCAAGTCTATCCAATGAACCAGTACAAGGGGAAAAAATGAGAACTCTGCTTTGTTGGTTGATCGCTTGGCCCACTGTCTCTGTCTCAAGTCAAGTTCTGTGCTCCCTTGTGCAGGAAGAAGCCAGGGAATGGAGTGAGAGAGAAGTAGCAACATTCTGGTACACCTACCCTCCCTAGAAGCACCAGGAGAGCTGGCAGGGATGAAAACTTGCTGCCATTATTCCTGGGAAAGATATTCGTGTAATAGCTCTTGTTTTCTAAATGCTGTCTCCCTGGGGAAGAAGCCCAGTGCCCACTCCATTTTAAATGACAAATAAGCCATGTGCTCAAACTGCAGTGAGCAGATTAGAATCAGAGCTAGTGTAAGAAGTCAAGGCATCAGTTCATTGAAGGCAGAGATTAGCTCATTTTTTTCCTTTATGTTCTTAGTGCCTGGAACGTGGTGTTGTTATTCGGTTATTTCAATGATGTCTCACTCTTTGTGACGCCTTTTGGGGTTTTCTTGACAAAGATAGTGAAATGGTTTGCCATTCTTTTCTCCATTTTACAGATGAGGAAACTGAGGCACAGGGTTAAATGACTTGCCCAGGGTCACATAGCTAGTAAGTGTCTGAGGTCACAATTGAACTCAGGTCTTTTCTGACTCCATGCTTTATCCATTGCACTACCCAGCTGCCTCTAGCAATGCTGTGATTTTAGAAGTCTGGTGAAAATTTAAAGGAACTAGCTGATAAGGAAAAGCAAGGCCAGATGGCAACTAGTTATCTGACTGGCCCTTTCTCTCACCTTCCTTCATCAAGCTCCCTATACAAAAGTTTACCCCAGAGCTCTGTCCAGGGTCCTTTCTCATCTCTCTACATGTGCTCAGTCATTTCTTCATCTACTACAGATTTAACTCTCAACCCAATGCAGATGGCTTCACAGCTTCCCGATCTACATAACTAAGCCTCTTCTCTCTTCCAAGTTCCAGTCCTCTATCTACAATTGTTGGGGCACTCAGGTGGTACAGCAGGTAGAGTTCCAGGTAGAGTCAGGAAAATTCTGCTTCCTGAGTTCAAATCCAGCCCCAGACTCTTACTAGCTCTAAGTCACTTAACCTCTGTTTGCCTCAATACACTGGAGAAGGAGATGGCAAACCACTCCAGTATCTTTGCCAAGAAAACACCATGGACATTGTGGACAAGACTGAAAAACAACATATTTTATATTTACTGATCTGTGCACTCGTGATTCGCCCTCCCCCACCGAGAGAATGTAAACTCCTTGAGGGCAGGTCCTATTTCAAGAAGGAGTGAAATCACAGCTACAGCCCCTATCCCTAGCACAGTATTTGGTACATATTGCAAAGTAAGGTCCTGGAGGACAGGGACTGGTTCACTGTGTCCCTTATGCCAATAACTGCTCACTGAATAAAACTGGATTGAATGTTCTAAGGCTCTGGCTTTACATGACACAATGTGCTAGGCAGTGCAAGGTTTTTGCATATTTTTGAATTTCTAAGATTTCTAATGACATAGCAGACACCACTTGGTGTCTGGAATCAGAACTCCTCTTTGCAAGTTACCTCTCCTGAACTAATTAGGTAATTCAAGAATTACTAATGGAGCTTGATGAGTGGTTGTGGTGGATTCTCTAAGTGGAGCAAATGACTTAGTCACATGATACTACCTCCCTTTTAGGATCAGATAGAAAATCCTGTTTAGCATTTTGAAACTCTTTACAACTCCAGCTCAACCTACATTTCCAGCCTCTAAAGTCCAGTCAAACTGGTCCTTTTACTGCTCTTTATACACATCACTCCAATCTCCTATCTCCCTGCAAAGGTTCAGGCTATTTTCACAAAGCCTTGAATCCACTCCATTCTCACCTTCAAATTCCTTCCTCAAATCTCTCGCTTTCTTCAAGTATCTGCACATATTCCATCTTCTATGTGAAATGTTTTCTGACTCCTACCCACCAGCTACTAGTCCCTCTCCCCCTCACCTCCCCCACGCTCCAATAGAACATAAGCTCCTTGAGGGGAGGGATTGTTTTTCATTTTGTTTTTGCATCCTATGGGCCTAGCACAGACCCGGCGCATAGTAAATGGATATTGACTGCACCGTGTTGGCAAAAGCAGCGAGTCTCTATTATGCACTCTGTGATGTCTCAATTGCACTCTTCACTGGAAGAGATCTGAGGTTGTTTTTGAACCTGAGAGTTTCCATTTGTGAGTCAGACACTCCTCATTAGAACTAGGCAGCAAGCAACAATTGACTCTAGATCAGTTATCAGCCTCTCAACCAAAGATTTGTGCACAACATAGTTTTGGTTCCCTAAGGAAGAACTGCCTTGTGCTATGAGATCTGCTCCACACAGTAGGGGATGCCATTAATTACCCTTTTTTTGATTGAATACTGCAACAGTCACCCAGCATGTCTCTTTCATGCTCTGCAAGGCTATTTCCTTTCATTTGCAAAGGTGACACTATAATTTAATGAATACTCACATCAACTTGACTAGAGTGAGCAAGAGAGTCCCTCTTCACAAAGATGTTTTTTCTCCAGTCAATGATCACTAGTCTTTCAGGAGGCAGACTGGAACAACTTTAGAGGAGAACAGAAGGAAAACAGAAAGCAGAAACATCTGTGGCTCTGTATGAACCAACAAACCCCTGAACTTTGGAAGTAACCTCTTATACCCCCTGCAAACCAAGTCAAAGAAAGCTAGGGCAAAGGGTGAGCACAGGAAACATTTCTCTTACCAAAAAAACAACGTGAGTTTTATGAGCTCAGGGCTGTGATCTGTGACTGGTGTGATCCAATCTAGGATTTTCCCATTCTGAAAAGCTTATGCAGCACCTATATTTGCCTTTCTTTGAGTCCCCAGCACCTAGACCAGTGCCTGGCTAGCAGTAAGCATTTAATAAATAATTGATTGATCATACCAGAATTTAAATAAATTAGGTCACAATAAATAACGTGTCAGACTTAGATGGGACAGATGAAATGAAAATGGATGCAAGCCTCATTGTTAAACTGATGGATTAAAAACAGCTAATCTGTGCACTAGTGATTCGCCCTCTCTCACCAAGAGAATGTAAACTCCTTGTGCGCAGGTCCTATTTCAAGAAGGAGTGAATGAAATCACAGCTACAGCCCCTATCCCTATCCTCTGTGCCTAGCACAGTATTTGGTACATATTGCAAAGTAAGGTCCTGGAGGACAGGGACTGTTTCACTGTGTCCCTTCTGCCAATAACTGCTCACTGAATAAAACTGGATTGAATGTTCTAAGGTAGCATTTTAAAGTTTGCAAAGCACTAATGTCACTCCTTTTCACCTGATGAGTCCATTCGCTCTGATACATTCAATTCTCAGATCTACTTGTCCCCCTCTAACTTGACCTCCAGCTTCACATCTCCAGCTAAGAGACGTCTTAAACCAGATGTCTCTTTTTTAATTGTTAGGTCATTTTTCAGTGTATGGCTCTCCATGACCTCATCTGGGTCTTCTTGGCAGAGATACTGGAGTGGTTTGCCATTTCTTTCTCCGGTTCATCTTATAGATGAGGAAACTAAGGCAAATAAGGTTAAGTGACTTGTTATACAGCTAATAACTGTGTGAGGCTGGATTTGAATTCATGAAGATAAGTCTTTCTGATTCCAAGCCCAGTGATCTATCTACTGTGCCACCTACCTGCCCTTAGATGTCTTAAAACCAACGCATTCCAAACTTAATTCATTATTTCCCCTTCCCCCAACCTTTCCATCTTCGTAACTTCCCTATTACTGTGGAGGCCAACACCATCCTTCTAGTCCCCCATGCTGACAATCTAGGAATCACCTTCAATTCCTCACTTTCATCCCCACATCCAGTCAATTATCAAGTTCTGTGGTTTCTCCATTCTTATTTTTTGACCACTCCCTTCTCCTCTGCCACCACCACCACACTGGTACAGGACCTCATTACTCACTCCTGTCTATGACAAATAGCTTGCTGGTTGGTCTCATCTCTCCCGTCCTCCACTCACATTAGCCTCCTATTCAATAAACTCCACTGGCTCCCTATTACTTCCAGAATCAAATAGAAAATCCTCTGTGTGGCTTTTATAACCTGGCCCTTACCTACCATTTCTGTCTGTTCATACCTGATCTCTCTCTATCAACTCTGTGATCTAATGACTATCATCCTTGTTTGTCACACAAAATACATCTCCCAACTTTAAGAATTTTTACTGGCTGTCTCCCAAGCCTAACTCTCTCCTTCCTCATCTCCCCCTCCTGGCTTCCTGTAAGTCTCAGCTAAAATCCCACCTTCGGCAAGAAGGCTTTCCTTGTGCTCCTTAATCTCAATACCTTACCTCTGAGATTACCCCCAATTTATCTTGTATGTATCTTATTTGTACATATTTGTTTGCATGTCTTCTTCATCATTAGACTGTGAGCTCCTTGCTCACAGGCATTGTTTTTTCTGCCTTTCTTTGTATCCCCAGCAGTGCCTGATATGGTGCCTGGCACATAGTAGGTGCTTAATAAATATTTGTTGATTGATTGACTAGCTCTGTAACCCTGGGCAAATCACTTAACTTCTCTCGAACCCAGTTTTATCATCAGTAAATGGGGATAATAATACCATTTACCAACAAAAAAAGAGAAAAAGTAGCGGGTAGATGTTTTGACAGAATTGGAACTCGAGTCTTTCAAAATCTAATACTTTATTTTCTGTAGCAAGTAGCAATCTTTTTCAAATTAAAAACGGAAAAACTTTTTCACATTTCATAAGTTTGGTGGCTCTTCCTGGGAGTTAGCATCTTGTAGTGCAATGTGGAAGTAGAAAGGTTTAAGTTTTCATCTCCCTCCCCCTGCCCCCATCATTAACCAGATGTGTAAATCTGGACGAGTCACATAGGTTCTCTAAGCCTGCTTTCTCCTCCATAAAATGAGAAAGACACTCGATCTGTTGATTTCACTTGGTTTTTGGAAGCTTACATGAGATAATATATGATGACATCTGCAAACTGTAAAGTGCTCCAAAGTCCAAGGTCTATAACTAGTATTGGTTAGGAGGTGGGGAGGAATGGGTCCATTGCTTCATTTCTTGGTCCTTCAGTTTCTTCATGTGAACAATGGTAGTGATGATGCCCGTACTATCTACCTCTACTTCACAGGGTTGTTATGGGGAAAGCATTCTCCGGAACTTCAAAGTGTCATATAGATGAATTGTTGCTGTTGTTATTGTAGGATTAGCAGGATAATCTACTCAGAGATGGACTTTTTGTTATTGCTGTTGGTTAGTCATGCCCTGCCCTTTATGATCAGCGGACCATACTCTCTATGGGGTTTCCTGGGCAAAGATACTGGAGTAGTTTGCCATTTGAGGCAAAGATACTGGAGTAGTTTGCCATTTGAGGCAATAAGTGGCTTGCCCAGGCTCAAATAGCTAAAAAGTGTCTGAGGCTGCATTTGAACTCAGATCTTCCTGATGCCAGATGCGGTGCTGTATCCATGGAGCCACCCGGCTACCTCCCTAAAGGGATCATCTATCCTAATTCCCTTATTCTACAGAATATGTAATTCAGAGACTAAGTGACTTATCCAAGGCACAGAAGGAGAACTGCAATACAGGTTTGACTAACAACCAGCGCTCCTTGAACTGTGGTTTACCTAAGAATGGGCAGAACCTGTGGTTTATGTGGGTCAGCATAACTTCAAACTGGCCAGTAATTCAGGCCGCAGTGGCCTTGTTGGACCCATATTTGTCTAGACTTGCATCTCTGGGGCTAATCAGGTAAGAGATGCTTCAGTTTGGGGGAGTAAAAAGATCAGAAAAACTTGAATGGGACATTTCTCATTCTACTTGTCTTCCTCTTTGACCTTTAGCAATTGATGCTTTTGAAATATTAAATATAGAAAACTCACATTGGACCATTTCTGGATTTCAAAGTTTCCTGGATCCATCTAGTCACCTCCCTCATTTTGCAGATGAGGGCAGTGAGGCCCATAAGGGAAGAATGACTTGCTAAAGTCATGAAGGTAATAAGAAATGGAACTAACATTTGAACCCAGTTCCTCTGACTCCAGATCCAATGCTTTTCCCACTGTACCACTTTGACCCAAATAAACTGGTTAATCAATCAATCAAAATTTATTAAGTTCTATGTGCTAAGTGCTAGGGATACAAAAAAGAAGCAAAAGACGGTCCCTGCCCTCAAGGAGTTTACAATCTAGTAGAGGCAGAATGGGAAATTTTGGAGTAGATATAGATGGATTCTCACTAGGAAAAGAGGCTTGCAATCCTGCTAGAAGGGGATGGGGCCAAAACATCTGGTGGGTGGCACATCTTTTTACTGATTTCCGAAAGAGAAATATTAGTGAAATCAGGGAGAGAGAGTATATCAGCCCACTAAGTAAAGAGAGAAACTTGGCCTGGGTAGGTAACGTCTGAGATTAGAGATGACATTTAGATAGTACGTAACTATACTTCTGGTTGCTTTCCTGAACCTCTGGAACACACATGCCCTGTGGTATTTTACTTGGGGCCTATATATTCTTGATTTAAAAACAAAACAAAGCAACTCTAAGCTGTAGAAATGACAGCACCAGCAACAAACCCTGGCACCCCTCTTGGCAGGAAGAAAAAAGCATCTGCATTCAGAGAGCTCCTAGTGCCAAGCTCAGCATCTGTGCTGCTTCTGGTGGCCCAGTTCTTGAGCTGATGAGGACGTGTACAAAGGCTGATCTTTGGCACGGAAACCTGCCTCTTGCCTTGGCAAGGAGAGACAGCACAGAAGTTAACTCTGCAGAGGTGCCAGGGTCTGCCCTCACGGAGGTGCTGACATTTTCACAGACATAAATTAAAAAACAGCTAGAGTTTTGAGAGCCTCCAGGAAACCAGGCAGCCCGAGTATCCTCTTTCCAGTGTCTCAGAAATCACTGGCTTTTGTCCCCAGGATGATCTGGTTATATTGGACTATCCTGAATGGTTTCTTTGTTGTCGTTTTGTTTTAGAGTGGATTTCAGTAAAAAAGGAAAATCTCAGGATCAAGGATATTCCAAAGATGCTTGGGAAGGCTTATCTTTGGTTCATCATTCCTGAATGATGCTGACCTGGACAGAGCCAGATGCTACATTTCCTTATTTCTGAAACCTAAGTGCTAAAGGATGTTCCTTCATGATTCTTATGGTAATTCTTCCTCTAGAATCTGCAAATGTACAGGCTGACTCCTGTGTATGGATTTGTTGTTATTCCTAATTTGGGGCCAATTCAATCAAGAAACCAGCAGAAGGAAGTTTCCTTGTTAAGGGTTATATAAATTTCAACTACTTTTCAATTAGAAAGGAAAATAAAGAACCCTACAAAGCCTCATTGTTAAAAAGATTTCAGGCTCACTGGATGCTCTTCTACCATTCTATCCCTAAATCCAAAACAGTGGGAACCAACTTCACTGCCAGGTACCTGACCTGCTTGGGTCGCCCAGGCCAGGTTTCACTCCTTACTTAGTGGTCTCATATGCTCCCTCTCACTGATTTTCAAATATTTCTCTTTTGGAAACCAGTAAAAACATGTGCCACCCACAGGATGTTTTGGCTTCAGTGACTTCCTCTTTTCAGGCATCCTTAAGTTACCTCCCTTGGTTTCACATGCTTGCTAATGACAGAGAACCTGGTGGGCTGTGCCCATTGCAAATTATAAAAGGAGAGAACTGAAGGTAAGTTTTTTTTTCCTGGTTAAATTCATCAAAGGACAAATTAATGCTCTACAGAATTTGCTCTTAAATTAAGATAAAATATTTGTGTACCATCAAATTTCCCGCTGAGACTCAAGTCTCATAAACAAAACAATAAACTATAAACGAAAGCTAGTATACCCAATGATCTCTCTCCATTTAAAAGAGATATCCTATATTATCAATATGCACAGGAAATATATATTTAGCTGATTCTAACTCAACAGTGAGTGGAGCTAAGTGCAGTGGATAGAATGCCAGGCTTGGAGCCAGGAAGAGTCATCTTCTTGAATTCAAATCTGGCCTTTGACACTTGCTGGCTGTTTGACCCTGGGTAAGTCACTTAATACTGTTAGCTTTAGTTTCCTCATCTGTAAAATGAGCTGGAAAATGAAATGGCAAATCATTCCAGTGTCTTTGCCAAGAAAACTCTAAACAGGATCACAAAAGGTCAGACATGGCTGAAAATTTCTGAATGATAATCCTATGCATGCCACCTTATCCTTTTGAAATTTTTTTCTGACAAGTTCCTTGATAGATAGCCTCCAGCACTGAATTGTCTTCAATTAGCCTGGTCAGATTCTTGACATATTACAGAGCTGATTTTTTTTTAGGTCTGCTGAACAGCTGATGTGGGCAGATACTATTCTGGGGGTAATTTTTGGTATGTTATTGATAAATATTGAATTAGCCTGAAGTAGAGTATATGCTATGTAGAACTTACTCCTTAAATTCTTTGTCAAAGAATGGAGCTAGAGGGAGCTGGAGAGTAGCATAGCGAAGGTGAGGGTGGTACTGGGGTTTTTAAAAGAATGAACTGATATTGTCTGAATATAGACTGAAGTATGCTATTTTTCACTTTCTTTCATTCTTTTTTTTTATTTGAGTCTTCTTGTACAAAATGACTAACATGGAAATGTTTTATATGACTGCACATAAATAACCTATATCTAGTTGCTTTCTGTCCCAGGAAGAGAACAGGATAGGGGGAGAGAGAGAGGGGTAGAATTTGGAACTCAAAATTTTTTTTAAAAACCCACCAAATGTTAAAAAATTATTAAAACACGTAATTGGGGAAAATAAAATATTATATATTAAAAAATATACAACTTTAAAAAAGTATAATCAAGAGATTGTGAAATGTCTAGGAGAAAGCTGGCTGAAACTCCACAAAGTATAGGAAACTCAAAGAAAAAGCTACTGTCTGTGATACTGATGCTCCTGAGGTGGATGTGTGGGTATGAAAACATAAATAGGGTTATTGATATAGGGGCCATTACTGGCTATTGAATCATGCAAACCTATCAATGAAGAACAAGGATTTGGAGCCTGTAGATTTCAGAGCATCATTAACCGAATACCATGTTTTTAACCTTCAAGTAATTAGTTCAAACTCAACCTATCAGAATTATAAGTAACTGCCAAAGGCATCTGAGAACAAGGAAAACAATGGCATTCATCCATTTCTTAATAGACATCTGCTTGGGTTTCCTGGAACAGAGGTCACAGTTTAAATGCAACATAGTTTCAATGTCCCTACAATCGGAGAGTAATGAAATAAATGGAAAGGACAATCTTGATATCAGAAAAGAGACCCTTTAAAAAAATAAATAAAGGTTTTCCAAGTACTCTGTAAATCAGAATCCTTTCAAAACCTCCACTTGAAAAAGAGGAACGGAGCATTGCTAGAGTAAATGAGAACTGCCGGAGGAAGTACTGCTTAAACTGCTTGAGAAAATAATGTGTTCAGACCCAACAATTCCTGGAAAGGCCTATTCTTAACTAAAGGTAGCTAGGTGGCACAGTGGATAGAGTGCTGGGTCTGGAGTCAGTAAGACCTGAGTTCAAATCTGGCCTTGGACACTTATTGGCTGTGTGACCCTGGGCAAGTCACTTAACCTGTTTGCCTCGGTTTCCTCATTGGTAAAATGGACTGGAAAAGGAAATGGCAAAACACTCCAGTATCTCTGCCAAGAAAAACCTTAAAGAGGTCACCAAGAGTCAGACACGACTGAACAACAACATTCCTGACTAAGGAGCATTTCTGAAGTGGTGGGTTTATGTTTTAAAGATTAAATTATAAAGTTAGAAGAAAACTAGATGACCAACAGCACACAATTCAAGACCTAAGGTGATTCCGTCAACATTTTTATTTCAATGATTTTTGTTAATTATCAAGAGAAAAAATGCTTGTGTGCATGCCTACATGTATATGTGATAGATATGGAAGAGGATAAAGCATATGTCAGAAAATAAATTTAAAAGAAGCTATTCTTAGAAAGAGACTAATTCAAATTAACCGTTGCCACAAACGTAAAAATCTTATTTCTTGCAATATTATTCTTATTTCTATAGCTTGGAATCCTTCCAAAGTAGTTTTTTTTAACAAGCAATTTAGAAGAAAATGCATTTGTTTAGCTAAAAAAAAACAATCAGAAGTGGCATGTTTTCCAGCTCAACTGAGACTCCAATCTCAAAAGACCTCATGTATCTCTACAGGAAAACAAAATAGAAACTACCAAAAAACAAACAAAAAACCTCTGACCCTCATTTTCTTTGAATATAGGATTATGGGATCAAAGATCTGAACATGGAAGGGACCTCAGACACACCCTAATTTTCATATATGAAGGAACTAGGCCCGTGAAGGTGAAAAGTCTTGCCCAATGTCACACAGCTATCTCCAGAAGTGGGATATGTATCCACATCCTCAGACTTCAGAACCAGTGCCCTTTTCTCAGTACTACCTCGCTTTACTTTGACTTTCTTTCTTCAGCTTAATATCTTCATGCTGAGTGTTTCTCTGCCTTAGTTCCACAAGTGCCTTCTCTAAGCAGTATTTTATTTTAACATTTCTATAGTCATGTCACACTGAACTGTCGAAAATGTCATGGAAATACATCAAGGCGTACTGCTAGAATGCTTTAGAGAATCCAAGGATGAAGGATTTCAGGTCAGTAAGTCCAAGATTAAATTCTTTTCCTCAATCCCATCATAGGCCTAACTGTTCTGTTTATAATGTTTGCTTCCCTTCCTCCCCTCATTGCAAGAGATAGGGGGCCTATGGGTATGGATTGCAGCATACGTTGTCAGTGATGGTTAACGCATTGGTTGGCTTTGCTGTACTATTCTTTCCCTTTCCCCCCATTTTTAAACAAAGGATGGATCATTAGGCAAGGGATTTATTAAGAAGTGAATGTGATAACAGAAAGCACAAATAAAAATTCAAAAATAAATGAAAAATAGAATATTTGCTCCTACAACCCATAGTTACAATGCACAATATGCTGAACAAGATGTTTTATCTTCAGGAATGTTTATGGCTAATCCTTTTTAGGAGTTGTTGTTGCACCTCTTATAACTGGAGATGGTGACTAATATAACTAAATTCAAATAAAATTCTGCAGAAACTTAATTATTCATGAAGCTAGCATGTAAGACTAACAATAGTAACAAAAACTTTTCAAATAACCTACCATTCAAAAACAATCAGAACTCTATAGAAGAAGTTTTGAATTCTATTCAGCTTCTGATTTGGAAGCTGACTAGGCAGACTACAAGGTTTTTTTTTTTTCTCTTTCTTCAAATTACAATATGTCATGTTATCAAAGATGGCTATTTCTGCTTGGTTCCCATTTCCTTTTTGGTGAGATAATTAACTGATATGCCAGACCAATTTGTATTCAAAGTACCTACTGAAGACGTATTTAATGTGATAATAGGTTTTGGGAATCATCAAGTAGGGGCTTGAGCACCTTTTGGGGAAGATATTGGCAGGGGAGAGAATGGTAGCAGTTTGCAGGTTTGCTATATCCACGAATGTCAAGAGTGGAAAGTACCGAAGACACCATCTTGTTCCACCTGTCTCTCAACAAGACTCCCCTTTATAATATCTCTATCAAGGGGTCTCATAGCCTCTTCTTGAAGACTCTCAGTTATAGAAAACTCACTTCCTTTTGAGGCTGTTAACTTCATTTTTATTTTTCAAATAGTATTTTTTTCTAATTACATGTAAAGACAATTTTCAACATGCTTTTTCAAATAAGATTTTGAGTTCCAAATTTTTCTTCCTCCTTCCCCTCCTCTCCTTCCCAAGAGATGGCAAGCAATGTGATATAGGTTATACATGTGCATGATATTTCCACAATAGTCAGGTTGTGAAAGAAGAAATGGACCAAAAGGAAAAAAAAACCATGAAAAAAAAAGTGAGAAGAATATGCTTTGATCTGCAATAAGATTCCATTAATTCTTTCTCTGGATGTGTCTACTTCATTTTAAGACAGTTCTAATGGTCAGAATTCCTTCTTCTGTTGAGCTGAGATCTCTTTCTGCACATCATCTATTTTTCCTGATTCTGCCCTCTGTGGCCAAGCAGAACAATTCTAATATTTTTCCGGTACAAGAGTCCTTTCAATATTGGAAGACATGTAACACATCTTCTCTATGTCTTCTCCAAGATAAATATCCACAGTGTATTGAACTAATCCTCATACAGAATAGTGTCCAGTCCTTGCATCAGCCTGGTCCTCCTTCTTTGGATTCTCTCTAGCTTATCAGTGTCTATCCTAAAATGTGCCAGGCAGAAATGAACGCAACATTCTAGATGTGGTCTGATCTCAGCAGAGAAGGACAATCATATTTCATGTTACAGACATTATATTTCTTAATGTAGTCTAAGGTTTAAGTTTTTTGGCTGTCATATTGGTGACTCATACTGAACTCACCCTCAGGTCTTTTCTGGATGTAGTGATGTGGTCTAGCTATGTTTCAACTTTCTCCAACTTGTGAAGTTGGTTTTTGGAACCCAACTATAGAGTTTCACATTTATAGCCATTAAATTTCACGTTATTAGATTTCAACATCATTCTGGCCCAGGGGTTGGGAACCTGTGGATTCAAGGTAGCTCTGTAGGTCCTCAAGCGTGGCCCTTTGAATCCAAACTTCACAGAACAAACCCCCTTAATAAAAGGATTTTGTTCTGTAAAACTTAGGCTCAGTTAAAAGGCCACAATCAAGGACCTAGAAGGTCATACGTGGCCTTGAGGCTGCAGGTTTCCTACCCCTGTTCTAGCCCATTGAAATCATTTAGCATTCAGACTCTTGTTCATTGTATTAGCTGGCTCTCTTGGATTTTGGTCATCTGTTGTTTTTCCTTTATTTCAAAGAGGACCAATGACAGCACAGGGTGATGTCTAGCATGAATTTGGATTTAAGTGAGGCAGAGTTTCGCAAAGTTGTCAGTTTCACTCTCTCTTCCTGAGTCATCAAAATCCAGTGGCAAGACCAAAGTCAAGATGATTGATGATGGCCCAGGTTGCAGTGGATGACTCTGATGTCTTCAGTGTGTGACCAAGCAGCTCTAAGTTCTCTATAGTACCTGCTTTAGTTGCCTGCATGGCTATTGGAACAAACTGTTCTCATCCACCCATTGCATTGAAGGAAGTCTTCACATGCTTGGGGTAGACAGCCCCCTAACTCACTGACAGGTTTGAGACCTCCTGGTTACCTTCAGCCTGGTTTAGCCCATCTGCCAAGACAGTTTTTCCCAGGGTGTGGCCACTGCCCGTGCTATAGCCTCTTCGAGCCACAGGCGAGGGGTGGGTGAAAGTGGACACCAAAGGAGGATGTGCAGCCCAAAAAAAGCTCAGCAAGCCCTCACACCAGAGGTGCTGGTCCTCCCTGCTTTCATCCAAGTTACTGACAAAAGTGTCAAGTGTTATTGATGAACATTTTCCTTGTCAGTTTCATGTTCCAGGGTACATGAAAATAGCTGCTTGGCTGTGACTAACCTGGCCATGAAATTGTGTTTTCTTAGAAATATTCATAATGAATTTTCAGTGATGCAGAATCCTTTGTTATCCCACTAGTTCCAAATACTATCAGAAAGGCAGAACAATTCAAGAAAGGCTTTTACCCATCTCCCTACCTAACTATCACACAGCTTAGGCTATTTAAAGGTAGCTTGAATATTTGTTAAGCAAAAAGCTTTTACCCACTCAGAGTTCAAATGAGAGAGTGAGGCAAAAAGTAAGACTACTAGGACAGAACATTACATTAATGAAAAAGATTCAATGAAAAGGAAATAATATGCAATACTGTAGTAGCAGGACAAGGAAATCATATATGAATGCTGACCAGACATAGCTCTAGTAAAGGAAAGATAAGATTTCTATTTTATTATCTAAAATGTGTACAACAGTACCCTGGGTATATGGGAGAAATTTTTTTCTCTCCTTTATTTTTATTATATTTATTAATAAGTTTTGTAGTGCTTTGCTTATGCTCCCCCCCCTCCAAAAAGCCTGATTCTCCCCATCCTCCATTGCCTCTGCCAATCCTATTCCTAACCGTCTTTCAAGGCCCAACTTAATCAGTCAACAGGTATTTATTAAGAACTGACAATGGGCAAGGTGTCATGATATATATGGTGCCTAACTTCATGCCGCTTACAAGGGAGTTGGAGACTAGCCAAAACACAAGAAACGATGAGAGAACAACTAATGCTTAAATTATATTTGAAGGATAAGAGAATTTTGATCCCATAAGAGGTCAAATAAGGGAAAAGTCGGAGCAGCCTAGAATACTTGGAAGTGGTCTTGGGGAAATAGGAGACTTAAGACAGGCAATGATAATCACAAGAATAATCAGTTACCATTGATATAGTACTTTAAGGTTCGCAAAAGTACTTTATGAATATTATCTCATTTTGAATAATAAGCAACAGAGAGGGCCATCTAGGTGGAGGAAAAAACATGAGCAAAGGTATGGGAATGAGAATGATTTTGATGTGATTAAGAGACCAGTGTGATGAGACTGGAAGATGTATGTTGGGAAGCAGTGGAAAACAAGAAGGCCTAAGTAGAGTGTAATTAAACTGGACAGAATCTTGAAAGCAAGGATTTTGCTGGAACCAAAGCTCAAATCAAGCCAATTGTTAGATTTTCAGTGTGAGCATTTATACTCTGAAAATCAGCAAACAAGGCTTGATTTATTATTTTGTTGATTGTCTAGACTTAAAAAAAAGTGATGGAGAAAATGTTAATAATGGGGATTAAACTTTTAAAAAGTATAGCTTGCTCTTTAGAAAGCTGGTTGTTAAACATTTATCAGTACGCCCCTGTTTAAATACCAGACTGAAGAGTTTGGATTTGGCATAGTAGGCAGTAGAAAGTCACAGGAGGTTGTTGAGCAAGCGAGTAGTATGATGAAAATGGCAGCTGGAGGAGATTAATCTTGTAAGTACACACAAAGTGGTGTGGAGAAGAGAGGGAGATGATGATAAGGTTTTCAGTCTGAGAGATTAGAAGACCGGTCTGCTGCTGACAGGAACAGGACGGTTAGAAAAGAGAGGCTATATGGGGAGGAAGAAGACAGATTCAGTTTTGAGAGAAGTGATTATTTCTCTCGTATTAATAACTAATTATTGAATCAGGACCAATGTTTTCCCCTTTGCTACTTCTTCATCCAGAAATCAACCAGTGTGGGAATTTTTTTTTTCAAAGACTTACTCAGCCAGGATGGCTGAGATCTGGGCAAAGACAGTAAAATAAATTTTAGGCTAATGGGTGGATTCCCACTTGTGTTTACTCAGGTCCGGGAAAATGCTGATTCTCCCTTTTGTCAGACAGGAGATGTGGAAATAGATAAGTTTCTTTGACCAAGACTTGGGTTATCCAACTCATGTACCTCAAGACCTTCATTGTAATATAGCCCACCTTCCATTTTAATATTCGTTTTCTCTCATTAATTGTTAACCAATCAGAGTTGATTGCCACCTTCAGGAACACCTACTCATCCAAGGGCATATAAACTGTGAGCACAACACCATGAGGGGTCTTTGGCATTTGTGAGGGCCACTGACCTCTTTTATTAACAGCATGCTAGCTTTGTTAATAAAATGATTATATTACCTAGAAATTGTGTCTCTCAAACTTTTTTTGTACGTCACAGTTTTAACACGAATTTGAAATTACTGTGAGTCATTTAAAGTAGTTTATGTGGGCTATGAGTTTTACCTTCTTCAAGAAGGCTTCTCTACCTGCTCCAGCCCATTCTGATCTCTTCCTTCTCCAAATTCCGACTCAGTCACTATTTCAGCACTTAATTCTTCTTGAATCATTTACCATCTCCCTTATCCAGATGGTAAACTGCTTGAGTTGAGCAACCATCTCTTATAGTATGCATTGACCACACTACTCAATGAAGTGCTACAACAAAACAAGCCCTAACAGGATCTCAGATTTAGAGTTGAAAGAGACTTAGAGTTCATTTG
The DNA here is from genome assembly GCA_028646595.1 of Phalanger gymnotis. Lineage (NCBI taxonomy): Eukaryota > Metazoa > Chordata > Mammalia > Diprotodontia > Phalangeridae > Phalanger > Phalanger gymnotis. The sequence goes on along the minus strand of CM053622.1, from coordinate 200,331,362 downwards.
GTCCATACCCTACGTTTTAGAAATGATGAAATGGAAGGGCCAGGGAGGTTAAGTAATTTGCCCAAGGTCACACAGGTAGTAAGTGGCAGATATGGGATTCCAAACATTATGATTTGACTCCAGATCTAGTATTCTCCTCTGTACCAGGCTACCATTAAACAAATTCTTGGTGATTAATAAATTACTAAAGTGGTTTAGTATGCCAGTAAAATTAAGACAGCTTGTGAAAGGATCCTTTTGTGCAGCTGCTTGTTGTTGTTCAGCCACTTCAGTCATGTATGACTCTTTGTGACTCCATTTGGGGTTTTCTTGACAAAGGCACTGGAGAGGTTTGCTCTTTCCTTCTCTATTTTACAGATGGACTCATCAGCTTCACATACAATAGCCTTTCCTTAGTTGTCATCACCTTTTGACACTGCAGACCATCACCTCCTAATGGTTGTTTATTCTTTCTTGGCTTCAGAACTTCTCTCCTCATTCTCTTCCTATCTCTTTAATTGCTCCAACTCTGTCTCCTTTTCTACCTCCTCATCTTCTTCTTAATTCCTTAACATGGTTGTTATACAACTGAGGCAAATAGGTTAAGGTGACTTGCTCAGGGTCACACAGCTAGTAAGTGTCTGAGATGGGATCTGAACTCAAGAAGATGAATCTTCCTGAGTCCAGGCCCAGCACTCTATCCACTGCACCACCTGGGTGCCCCTTTTATATATCAGCCTTGCTTAAATTCTAGAAAAATAGAATATTGCTATGGGAAAGTTATGTGTGCCAGCTTTCTTGAGGAATAAGGAAAATTTAAAAATCTTAGTAAGTGACAGTGAAGGTGATTTCATTAGGGATGAGAATCAGTTGGATAGGTGTCTGCAGGCAATAGAATTTTCCTCATCTTAGTTACACGGTGACACATCAAAATGACCATAAGGCAGTGATCGGATCACATAACATACACAGGAGGTTCGTCCGAAGAAACTGTTTTTACAGCGATGCAATGCAGTGATATGAATAGGACTGAATAAGACAATTCTGACAAAGTTGGTGCTCAATAAAATGTCCCTTCTACTCGACCCTTTTCTACACCTATTTCATTCACTATGGCAGGCTTTCCAAACCTTATCCTCTCTCTTCTAGACCTCAATTGCATTCCAAATTCCCATGCTGACAGAAGATGATTTAGACTCCTACTTCTCTATGTCAACGTATTATCAATTAGGTTGGGTGTCTTTGACTGAATCATATTAGGTGCTAAGCCCCAGGCCAAACTCCTATCTATTAGGTGCTAAGCCTATGTGGGCTCGAAGCCCTCAAGGTTCTAAGGGGAGTTGCTAAGACCAGAGCCAATAGTAAGAGCTTAAGTTCTGGTCGCTCAGATGCCATTTGCTTAGGGCTCTCACTCTTGGCAGAGTAGTAAAGAGCCCTCCAGCTCATTAACTGGATGTTTGGACTTTGTTAAACTCTGGTAAGTATGCATTGAGATTTGAATCAGACAAGGTCTGTCTGCTGATGTTTGTAATTCATTTGTATTTGCTCTGAAGTTCAGGGTGCCCTGGCTTTTTCCCCCCGAACTAAGTGAATGATATTTGTATGCTGGATTAAAGTAAGATCGTTAACCCCTTAATATTGCTTTCCTTGGTAAAACAGATCAAAAGAACCCGGGCTTGCAGCGTTCTTGTTGGGCTCGTGTTGGTTTTTCACCCCCACAGCAGCTGCTAGCCGAATTGTTGAAACAGTCAAAACTTTCTGGAGCCATCATCCACTTTCTCATCAAAGAAGTGCTACTGCATCCGTACTCTTCACATTCTACCCACACTTTTGATTCTATTCGCTCCAGGACCCATTAGGACTCTCCCTTCCAGCCTTTCTAATTTTTTTCCCCCTCTGGTCCCATCCTTTGTCCTCCTACCCAACGAACACACACCTTCCCACACATATGTTTCAAAACTTTTTTATTTTATTTTTTCCCTAAAAGTAGTATTTAGTTACTCTTTGTCCCCTTCACAAATTTCTTGGGAAATGTATTTAAGCATGATGCCTCCAATCCTTCAACATCCACTCTTCATCCCTTGAAATGTGCTTTCTGCCCTACCACTTGACTGAAACTGCTCTCTACAAGGTTACCAACAAGCTCCTCATCTTCCCATTCAATGGCCTTTCCCCAGCTGCCATCAGCTTTTAACACTGCAGACCACCACCTCCTACAAGATATTATATTTTCTTGGCTTCAGAAGCTCTGCTCACCTCATTTTCTTCCTATCTCTTTACTTGCTCCCACTGTCTCCCTTCCTACCTCCTCATCCTCTTTTTAGTTCCTTAACATGGTTGTTATACAATTTTCTATCATTTCCCTCTTTTTCTTTCTATAATCACTTAGCACTCCCCTTCATTCCCAAAGGCTTCAACTATCACCTCTAAGGAGATAACTTGACAATCTATGTTTCCCAATCATCTTCTCTCTTCTAAGCTCCAGATCTGTATCTCCCAATAGGCACCTCCCACTCGACAGGTCCCAAACTAAGCTGATTATCTTTCCTCCTGAGTCTGTATCTCCTTCTGCCTTCATGATTTATGTCACTGGTACCAACCTGGCTTAGGATCCCATGATTGGAACTTTGGTGTTACTGGTAACACTTTCCTCTCCCTCATGTTTCACATTATCAGTTATCAAATCCTACTGGTTCTTCTTAACATCTTTCTGTCTTTTCCGTCCCAATTTCCATTCCCATTGCTACTGCCCTGGTATAGACCCTCATTACGACCTGCTGATATTATTTCAATATTTCCTAATATGTCTTCCAACTCTATTTACCTTCTGAACAATCCGTTGTACCATTGTCAGATTTACCTTCCTTATACATTGATCTGGACTTCTCTACTCAATAGCTAATATGGAAGTTTAAAGTTTGCAAGGTATTTTACAACATCCCTGGTAGGTAGATGCTATTATTATATCCATTTTATAGGAAACTGAAACAGAGGGAGATTAAGTGACTTTCCCAGGGTCATACAAGTAGGAAGAATGTGATGCTGAATTTGAACTCAGGCCTTCTTGCCTCCAGGCCCAGTGGTCTATCTACCGTACCTATTTCATGTCTTTCTAATAATAGCCTAATGAACAAAGTTTAAGTTCCATAGTTTATCATTTAAAGTTCTATACAATCTGACCCCATCTTACATTCCAACATGACTTCTCATTATTGTCTTCTATCCACATCTCTGAAAGGCAACATGGTGTGGTGAATAGATAGCCGGACTCTAAGTCAGGAAGTCCTGGGTTCAAATGTTGCTTCTGATCCATGACAGCTCTGTGACCTGAGGCAAGGCCCTTAATCAGAGCCTACACATAACTCTCTAAGGGAGTCTCGACGCTATACTTAACCTACACACTGATGAAAGCACAGGTCCAAACCAAACCCTCACTCCTTTGTAGCAGACAAACTGAACTCCTCTCTGGCCTATGCTTTTCACCTCTGAGTCTTTCTTCAAACTGTTCCCTGCTTCTGGAATGTCTTCCCTCTCTCTGTCGATCCCTAGCTATTGTTCAAAATAATTCAAGTTCAACCTCCTTCCCAACCCACCACCTGTAACCAACTTCCCCCACAGACCTCACCTACAAATTTGTTTTGTACTTTCATCTTACACAATCATATTTTACATTTTATAGTTATATATAGAACATTTTATATGCATTACCTCATTTAATTCTCACAACCTTATGAAGCAGATACTCTATGTACCTTAAAGTGCTGTGTAAATATGCTGCTTTTTCCTCTTCCTTCTCTTCTTACTCCTCTTCCTCTCCTCTTTCTCCCTTTATTTTCTTTTTCTACCACTATCACTACCACTATTACTACTACTACTGCTGCTGCTACTACAACTGCTGCTGCTATTGCTACTACTACTACTATTATTGCTAGTACTACTGCTACTACTACCACTACCACTGCTGCTGCTGTTGCTACTGCTACAACTACTACTACTACAAATAATAAGCAAGCAACAACAAGAAGGTTCGAAGTTCCATAAAGATGAAAAATATTTTATCTAAACTTTCCAGTAGTACTCAATACAATGTTTTGCACTCAATAGATGCTGAATGCATGTTTACTGTATAGAAATCCGGGGACTTGCAGCTCTACTATTTAGACAGTAGGCAGCATCTTACATGGCATTTTAATTTTCCAGAGCTATAGGAGCAATGAAACAGAACTCATTCACCACTGTATTCCCTCTCATGGTGATTACTATCTGCTCCTTCCACTCTTGTCACATCACAGCACCATCAGGAAACAAATTTTTGTGTGATTATCTGGATATCAGGATAGTTTAAAAGTATTTGAAGGACTAATAAGATGGAAGTGGGACAGAAAGGGAAGAGAAAGGTGCATTAGTCTAAACATTTTATTCAACAAACATTTATTGCATGCCTTCTGTGTATACCTGTGTGACCTGGACAAGTTAACTTCTGCTTACCTCAGTTTCCCCAACTATAAAATGCGGACTAAGAATAGTATCTATATCCCAGGGTTGTTGTCAGGATGAAATGAAATATATTTGTAAAATGCTTAGCACAGTACTTGGCATATAGAAGGTACTTAATAAATGCTTGATCTTTTTCCTTCTTCCTTCTTTCCTTCCTTCCTTCTTCTCCTCTCTCCTTTCTGCCTGCCTGCAAGACACTGTATTCAGTAAGCTCTAGAGATACAAAGATAGAGAAAGAAAATAATCCATATCCTTGAGGAATTTACAATCTAACTGGAGAATCTGACAACTGTAATACAAGGCATTGAACTAGAAGTGTAAACAAGGGGTCCAAAGCACTTGGAGAAACGTGAGAAGGAAGAGAGAGCAAGGGCAGGGAGAGATAAGAGCAGGCGTCACACAGAGGAGGAGGCTGGGTATTAGAAAAAAGAGATCCAAATAGTGAGAGAGTGAGGAAGATGTCCATTCCAGGAATGAAGGATGCCATGAACAAAGGCACCAAGATGGGGGGAAATAAGACAAGAATGGCGAGTGGTGATTATTCCAAATTGATTAAAATACAGTAATGAGGAAAAATATGAAGAACTTAGAAAGCTACATTACAATCAAGCTGCAGAAAAGTCTAGACTTCCAGGACGAGTCACTTATACTTAATTTGGTAGGCGATAGGGAACCATCACAAGCTTTTGTACAGGTAAGTGACATTATAGTGGCACATTTGGAAGATCAAGTGGGTGGTACTGTGAAGGCTGGGCTAGTGATAGGAGAAAATAAAGATGAGAAGACCAGTTTGGAGGCAATTGCAATCATCTAGCTTAGAGGAGGGGCTAATAGTAGGAATAAAAAAAGTGAGATGAAAGGGAAAGATCATGGATGTTGAACTGATAGAGTGTGGCTACTGATCGGATGTGTGGAACATGAATGAGAAGCAATAGTTAAATATGACTTCGTGTTTTTTAAGTCTGTATTATTTAGTAGCATGATGGCGGCATCAACCCCAGAAATAAGGGGAAAGGAAGGTTCTAGGGAGTGGTTTTAGATGGCTGATCTTTACGTACCAGTGGCTCATCTAAAAGGATGTGTTCAGTAGCCAAGTAGAAATATGGGACTAGAGCTCTGGTGAGAGGTTGGGACTAGAGATGTACATTTAGAATTCATTTGCATAGACGTAATTACTGATGCCATGGCAAAGGAAAATATCACTATGGAGAAAGTGATATAGAGAGGACAACACAGGACCGTGGGTAAAGCCACCTTGTTGAAAGCCCACATTTTGGCGTCCGAGGTATAAGGAGAAATAGGGAAGGAGTGGTCAGAACGGCAGAAAGATAACCTAAAAGGATAAGTGAACATGGGAAAGGGTGAGGGGGTACAGTCAATGGTATTAAATACTGCAGAGATCAAGGAGCATAGAGATTAGAAAAAGAGGCCTAATTTTTATTTGGGCAGTTAGGGGATATAGTGAGTGTTGGGCCTGGAGTCAGGAAGACTCATCTTCCTGAGTTCAAATTCTACCTCAGACTCTTACTAGCTGTATAACAGCTAGTTAAGTGACAAGTCCCTTAACCTTGTTTGCCTCAATTCCTGCAAAATGAGCTAGAGAAGGAAATGGCAAACCACTCCAGGAGCTCTGCCAAGAAAACCCCAAATGGGGTCATGGAGAGTCAAACACGGCTGAAATGACTGAGCAACAACAATCCATTTGGTGATAATGTGATAAGGAAACCTTAGAAAGTTTAATGGGAATGAAGCAGATGGAAAAGGGCTGAAGAGTAAATGAGTGATGTAGCTGAGGCAACAAATGGAGGCTACTCTTTTTGACTGTTTGGAAGTGAGGGGGAAGGGCAGGGCAACAGCTTGAGGGTATAACAGGCTCAAAGGAAGCTTGTTGTTGTTTGTTTAAAACAGAGACAGACAAGTGTGTAAGCATACAGTAGAGACTGAATATGCTTGAGAGAGAAAGAGGAAGATCAAGGAATCCAGGAGATAAGGTTGGAATGGGGTTGTTTTCTGATCCTAGGATAAAGAGGGTTTATACTGATTATGGAGAGGAAGAGGTGGAGATGGAGGAAATGAAATAGACTTTGAATATTCTGAGGAAATACTTAAGATACTTACAAGACACTTAAGACCCTCTGTAGTAGCAATTTAGATTTGAAGATCTTTCCCACCCATTAATAGGCCATGTGACCTGCTTACCATAGGAAGCCTAAATTACATGTGGTAGGAGGAGCTTCCTGATAGGAAAAGGAAGTTATGTCACAGAAAATGCAGAGAAAGAGAGAGAGAGGGAGGGAGGGAGAGAGAGAAAAAGAGAGAGAAAGAGAGAGAGAGAGAGAGAGAGAGAGAGAGAGAGAGAGAGAGAGAACAGTTATGGCTGCTAATGGCTGCCTTTGTGGTTGTTAGAACTGAACAGGCTGACTTAACTGTACTGTGAGTTTGTTTTGTGGAAGACCCCAGGAGAGGCTCAGAGAAGTTTTGGGATGGATAGGCTCCATGTTATGATATTGTATATTGAATACTTTGGGTTCCTTGCTGTTATGATGAAGTGGACTAACTGGCTTTGGGAGCTGAGCATTTGGTTATGGGATATGGTTCTCTGGTGTCTGAATAAACGTTATATTCCTTTTACCTTCTTTAGGGAGAGTGTCTCATACTTGTGATACAGAACTACATAGACATATTCATAATTATTGTTGATGTTGTGTTTAATGCCTTACTGTTACACCCTCCTACTCCAAAGAGAGAAATTAAATGTAGATAGGGTCACAGATCAAGAGCCAGAAGAGACCTCAGAGGCTAACAGAGCCAACACTCTCATTTTTACAGATGAGGAATGTGACTCACCCTAGCAAAAATTGGAATCCAGGTCCTCTGATTCCATAGACAGTGTTCCTTCCCCTATAAAATACAACTCTTTCTATGGGCTATTATCTTACACTAATGTCATCTGAGGCTGAGACAAAGGTCTGGAGATGATAATCTGGAGAGAACTTCCTGAGTGATGATGTCACCCACAATAGAGAGGACGAGCAGCCTAAAAATGGTGACCAACTCAGGTTTTAGAATGTAAGAATACTGGAATCCTCCTCTTCTTCTCTTCCTTCCCCAGACAAGAGTTAAGCGAGAGAAGGAAGGACAGAAAAGAGGAGATGCCAGAGAAATTCATCTAAATTAAGTTGTCTGTCCTTTGTTTCAAAGAAGACCAATGACATCATGGAGTGGTGTCTTAACTCGTGTGGTTAAGTGAAGCAGAGTTGCATGAAGTCATCAATTTCACTCTCTCTTCCAGAGTCATCGAAGTCCAGCGGCAGGATAGAAGTCAGGATGACTGGAGATGATAGCCCAGAATGGAGAAACCTTCAATGTCTGGCCAAGCTCTAAATGTTCTATAGCACCTGTTTTAGCCACTTAAATGGCCATTGGAACAAACTGTTCTCATCCATCCATTCTGCCAGGGGAAGTTTTCATGCGCTTGGGGTAGACATTCTCCTAACTCACTGAAGGGTTCGAAGTCTGTCAGTTACCCTCAAACCTGGTTTAGCCCATCCACCGAGAAAGTTTTATCACTGCGGTGTGGCCACTGTGCATACTACATCTTCTTGGAGCCTCAGGTGAGATTTGGTCCAAAGGTGAACACCAAAGGTGGATGGGCCACCCTGAAAAGGGCTCAGCAAACCCTCATGACAGAGCTGCTAGTTCTCACTGAACACCCCATATGACCCAATAAATAAGTAGTCAATGTAAGAAAGAAATTTGCAAGAAGGTGCTCTGAACTACTTTTATTTCTCTCAAAAGTAGAATATGATTAAAGTATTTCCAAACTACCCCCTTCATCCTAAAATACAACATTTCAAGAAATTCTGCCTGGATGTCATTATTCCAAAAAAAACCCCAAACATTTATTAAGTATCTACTATATGCCAGGCACTGTGCTAAGCCAGGGATACAAAGAGAGGCAAACGACAGTCTCACATCTCAAACAGCTCACAGTCTACATGTTACCTGAAATGTACAATTTAGCACTAAGTGGATATTATAATGGGGAAATCATCATTTCAGTTCAGATTACTGGTATTCGCTTTTATATAGTGTTAGCCCTCAATAATGCTGTACATGTGAAATCTCTAAATCTCATTGGAATTTCCACTTCCTTTCCAACACAATTGTTACATAACTTTGTAAGATTCAGTGAGGAAACAGAGACCTATTGAGGTTAAATGATTTGCTTAAGTCACAAATGCTGTATAAACAGAGGTGAGATTCACACCCACATCTTTTGACTCTAAATTCAGCATTCTTTTGATGGCTGATAAGTAATATTTTAAATGTATTTCCAGATCTGTCCCTTACCTGATTCACATTCTGGCAAAAAAAAAAGTGTTAAAAGCAGAGAAGTACCTAAAAGTAGGTTGGCTAAAAGGTGGGAAAGAGTACTTCTTAAATAGTCCTAAATTAGCATATGATCTGGCCATTACTCAATTGAACTAATAAACTAGGCCATTCAGATGTATCCCATCAATATTTTCCCTTGCAAGAGAGTGCCTATGTGATTGGCATTCAACTTCATATTAGCATTTAATTCCTTGCTTCTGAAAAATTGTAGGAACATTTCTCATTGTTAGGTGTACTTTTCTCAGACCTAGATACAAAGCATAGCCACTGTGTGTGTTTGCAACATACAATTATGTATAATTATATTAAAATATTAAACACTTCGTAGGCCATTAAAAAGTAATGTAATTCATTGGTACAGAGTCATTGCATGAATTACTCTACTGATTGTCAGAACCCTAATCAGAAAGATATGCCAGAATCTGCAAAGACAATGTGCCAAAGTATTTTAGTTCATCAGAAAATCAGATGCCTTTCAAAAGCAAAAAAAATCCTGAAACAACTCACACAAGCTCAAGAGTTAGAAAGGATTTCGGATGTCATTTAGTCCAAACTGTACTTGAAGTGGAATGTCCTAAAGGACGGGTCTATCCATCTAGCCAATGCCTGAGGACTTCCAGTGACAGAGAATCCACTACTCTTTAAGGCAGCCCATTTCACTTTTGGCAAGTATAAAGCACAAGTCTGACCGCATCATTTTTTTCTGCTCAGTAAGCTCCAAGGGCTCCCTGTTAACTCTAGAATAACAGCAACAATACACAACAATAAAGCATTCCCCTGTTTGGCATCTAAAGTCCTTTACCACCTGCCTCCAATACACCTTTCCAACCTTTTTATATAGTTACTCCCCTTCACATGATGCACAGTCCAAATAAACTGGTCTTTCTACTGTTCCTAAACATGATGTTGAATTTCTCCCTTCTATATACCTTTGCACAGGTAACCGTCCCCTGTGCCTAAAATACACTTCCTCTTGCCTTCTACCTCTTAGAATCTTTAATTTCCCTTAAAATTCAGCTCAAACCACAACTTCCACATGAGGTCTTTTCTTGATTCCCCCAGCTGTTAGGACCTCCCTGTGAAAAATTTGCCTTACATTTATTTTTGATATAATTATATGGATATGGATTACACAAATCTGCTCCACCCATTAGAATGTAAGCTCCTTGAGGGTAGTGGCTGTTATATATTTGTCTTTGTATTCTTAGCAGACTCTGGCACAATGCCTGGCAAACAGCAGGGCACTACAATAAAGACTTATCAAACTGCCACTTGATTCTAATTTTCAGAAAGTTCTACCTTAGTTACATAAGGCTGAATTCTGGCTCTTTGTAACTCCTACCCTTGCTATTAGCTCTGTCCTCTAGCCAAGCAGAACAAATTTAATCTTTCAAATATTTGAAGACCACTATAACATCTCCCCCTAAATCTTCTTTTCTCCACGTTAAACATCCTCTGCCCTTCTGACTGGGGAGATGAAGAAGGACTGAATAAGTGGTAAGGCCTTTGCTTGGGGGGGGGGCTCCATGAGGGTCGACAACACTGACAAGGGAGAGTTGCTTAATTTTTACTTTGCTTCTGTTTCTGTTTTGCCAAGGACAATGACCTTTGCAGTAGAAATGACAGAATAAAAATGGCTAATGAGGAGGTGACACCTGCGATAAGAAAGAGAGCGCGTATGCTGCCCTTGGTGAATTCAAGTCACCAGATCCAGATGAACAACACCTTGAGATCCTGCAAGAAGTGGCAGGTGTGACTGCTGGGTCACTGACAGGGACCTTTGAATGATTACGGAAAAATAAGAGTGGAGAAGGACAAATGTTCCAAGTGTTGAAACAGGGAATAGAACAAGGAAAGGTATCAATAAAAATCTGTTAAAACATGCCTATTTGGCAGCTATTTCATTTGTGCAGAAAATCAATTAATAAATACTTGAGCACTGATGCTAGGTATCGAGTACAAAGAAATATAAAGTTTTTGTATTCACGGAGATTACAATGTAATTGGGGGAGATAAGACATATAAATAATTCTGTTGTTCAGTTGTCTTCAGTTGTGTTCCATTCTTTGTGACCCCATTTGGGGTTTTCTTGGCAAAGATACTGGAGTGATTTGTCATTTTCTTCTCCAGCTCATTTTACAGATGAGGAAACTGAGGCGAACAGGGTTAAGTGACTTGCCCAGGGTCACACAGCTAGTAAGTGCCCGAGGCTGGATTTGAACTCAGGAAGATGAGTCTTCCCAACTCCAGGGCTAGAACTCTATCTACTGTGCCACCTAGCTGCCCCATAAAAAAAAATTATACATACACATATACATTATACTATATATAATTATACTATATGCACATTATAGACATATTACACATACACAATTGTATATGCACATTTTCATACATACATATATACATATACACACATGTATATACACATACACATATACTCTCTCTCCCTCTCTCTCTCTGATGAAGAGATGACTAGGTGGCACAATGGATAAGAGTACTGGGCCTGGAGTTAGGAAGAGTCATCTTTCAGAGTTCAAATCCGGCCTCAGATACTTACTAGCTGTGTCATCCTAGGCATATCATGTAACACCATTTGCCTCAGTTTCCTCATCTGTAAAATGAGCTGGAGAAGGAAATGGCAAACCACTCCAGTATTTTTGCCAAGAAAACCTTAAAAGGGGTCACAAAGCATTAGACACGACTGAACAACAGAATATATCATATTTTTATCATTCATTTATTATTTTTTTATATAAATAATACTAACAGCAATAAAGTAGCCTTTCCTGATCTTCCCAACCACTAGGGCCTCTTCCTGCCTCACCACCTCATATTTATTTGTACTTATTCTGCATGCACCCACATATGCCCTCCTTCTCTCCCCCATTAGAAAGCAAGCTTCTTGGGAGTAGGAATAATTTTACTTCTTCTGTTTTGTCCCCAGAATCTAGCACAAAGCCTGGCACATAGCAGGACTAGAAAAGAAAAAGCCTATTGGTTGACTGACTGATAAAGTAAAAAATATATGTTAAGTACGAAGTGAGGGGACAGGTTGTAAGTGCTACAGGGGTAGAGAGGAAGAAGAAAAAGCAGACAAAAGCTCATAGCGCAGCCTGGATCTGAGATGTCTCATGAAAGACGGCTAAGATCCAGATACAGGGAGAAAATGTCACTTCACTTCCTCTCCTAAATCCTCTGCATTCTGGTCTGAATTCATCTGAAACTGCTCTCTCCAAACTTACCAATGATCCCTTAATTACCAAATCAAATAACAGCTTTTTCTCATTCCTCATCCTTCTTCACCTCTCTGGCAGTTCATCCTTCAGTTAGTCAATAAACATTTATTAAGCACTTACTATGTGCCAGGCACTGGGCTAAGAGCTGGGGTACAAAAAAGAGGCAAAGCATCTCATATTCTAATGTGATAATGTGCAAACAACTATCTATAAAGAAGAGATATTGTACAAGATACACTGGAGATAATCAACATCAGGGAAGGCACTAGAATTAAGGGGGATTGGGAAAGGCTTCCTGTCACCTTCTTCTGGCTAACTCTCCTCTCTAGGATTTTGGTACATTACTCTCTCCCAGTTCTCCTATCTCTCTGACCACTCCATCTCATCCTCTTCTGTTGGATTACCCAGGGCACAGCCACTAACAAGTATTTCCTAGGGGTCTCTCCTTCACCCCTTTCCTTTTCCCCTCCCCACAGATTGAATTATCATCTCCATACAGTGGATTCTCAGATCTATTTATCCAGCTTCAAGTTCTCTTCTGAGCTCACAACACCAACTGCCTATTAGATATCTCAAACTCAACATATCCAAAACAGACCTTGTTATCTTTCCTCTTCAAACCCTCCCCTCTCCCAAACTTCCTCATCACGGTCTAAGGCACCATTATCCTTTCAGTCACCCTGGCTTGTAACTTCAGCATCAGCCTTATCCTCACTCACACTCACTGTGCATGGCCAATATGATGCTAAATCTTGTTTCTATCTTTACAGTACCATTTATATATTTCCTCATTTCTTATCCTACAACTGCTATCCTTATGCAGGCCCTCATCACCTCATACCTAGGCCACTTGCCACTTGAGGGTCCCTGATGCAAGACTCCCTCTATTCCACCCTTCAATCAGCTACCAAAGTGGTCTTTCTAAAGCAAAGATCTGATCATGCCATTCACCTACTCAATAAATTCCACTGGTTCCCTCTTATCTCCAGAATCAAATATAAAATCTTGTGTTTGGCTTTCAAAGCCCTTCCCAACCCATCACTCTCCTACCTTCCCAGTCTTCTTATATTCTGCTCCCCTCTACATACTCCCCTCTACTACATGACCCAGAAAAGCTGGCCTTTTTGCTAGACCTTGCCTAAGACACCTCATCTCCTGGATCCTCTTCCATCTTTTCACTGTCTCTCGTTCTTGGCATGCTCTCCTCGCTTACCTCTGCCTCCTTAGATTTGGCTTAAATCTTACCCTTCTGTATATAAGACGCCTTTCATGGTTCTCCTTAATGTTACTGCCTTTCTTCTGCAATTACCTCTAAGTTATCTTGTATACACCTTGTTTGTACACAGCTGCTTGCACATTGTTTCTCCATTCGAATGTGAGTTCTTTGAGCCAAGCACTTATTTTGCCCTCGTTCTTTGTCTCCCCGGAGCTCAGCACAGTGCCTGGCACATGGTCTAAACACTTCTTGTTGATCTTAGTGATGACGATGACAAAAATATAAGTTGGGCTCATGAGACGATGGTTTCCAAATTAGTATCATTAGAGGAGAGATGTCTTTCAGGGAAAGAAATGGTTGGAAAGATAATTTGGACCCCTGAATGGCAGAAAGAATAGTATTATCTTTCATTATTTTGTTGGCAATAGGGAGCCACTGAAGGTTTCTGAGCAGGGAGGGTGACATCATTAAGGTGGTGTTTTGGAAAGATTAATCTAAGAGACATGGGGGATAGATGGCAAGTGACAGACGCCGTTTTTGTCCCTTGTGCTGACCTTTTTTTTTCTTTTTTGGAGGCAATTGGAGTTAAAGTGACTTGCTCAGAGTCCCACAGTGTCTGAGACCAGATTTGAACTCCTACTTTCTTGTTTAAAAATAAGCCGACACTACTTCAGTAATAAAGAAAGGGTAACTTGTATAGGTGCTTTATCAATTCCCTGATACAGTTAAGGGGACGCTAAAGTGAAACAGGACACACCTGAAATCCCTGTTCTTACTTAAATGCTAAAATATCATTCTCAGTTACACAAGATTGAGATTCTTTTATGCAGCCTCTGAAAAAAATGTAATATCCAACCACTCTTACTAAGTCACCCTGGAGAGTTTGGGGGCATACTGAAACTGACCTAAAGTAGCTCCTAAAGCAGAAATGAATGAGCCTCAACACTGGTAAAACTGAACAATTTTCTCTCCAAAAAAAGATAATTTAGCCACTAAATAACAATATCTACTAACCATTAAGAGGAGAATCAGGCTACATTTCCATTGGTGTTAATAATCATTGATAGTATATGGGGATCTTTTCTTTTTCTCCTCTCAAATTTACTTAGGAAAAATGTGCCAAGGCAGAGTTAAAACATTTATGTTTTAAGCATGCCCCAAGCTCCTTGGTGCCTGGCAACACGTTCTTAGAATCACAGGATTCAGGAGCTAAAGGAATCTTAGTTTTGTCATATTCCATAAAACAGGGGTTGAGAGGAGAGACCAGATAATCTCTAAGACCTATAAAGGTGAAGTGAGTTGTCTATGGCCATATGCCATGCAAAGTTGAAGCAAGAACTTGAAGCTAGTTTGCTGACTCATACACAGTTTAGTGCTCTTTAGAAGCAAACAATAATAATGAGGATGATGATGAAAATAACTAGGTTTGCAGAGAAGAGTTTATATACATATATGTATACATATACACAGATATATGCAGGCAAACACACACACACACACACACACACACACACACACATATATATGTATATACACACACACATACATACATACATCTTTAGTGGGGGTCTGGCCAGTGGGGAACCCTGTCTTTAGGAGCTTGAACAGCAGGCTCTGTCTGATGCAATCTCCTGGACTCTTCAGGGTGTGCCCAGGTATTAGTTCAGGTCTGCTTATTCTGTGAAGAGAAGAGCTTTTGATGACCCAGCCCCTCTGTTTTCCTGGCTGTGTCTGCGTGTGAAATACCGTCAGCTTCCAAATGAGAAGAGAGGCCCCTGGGACTTTATCTCCTCACCTAGGCTGATGCTATGTGACCCAGGAGCATGTGGTCCTGCTTTTGCTTCTGTATCTGCGAAGTCTAATTTTTCCCTCTCTTAAGTGATGCAATATCAGATTGGGGTGCCCACTCCAGATCTTCAAAAGGAAAGCAAGCTGCCAGAGGTCCGGGAGCTAGAGTCTATGTCAGATTCTGTGAATAGCCAAGCCAAATAAAGAATAAAGTACTGAATAACCTGCTTAATCCAGCACAGAAGTTGATCAAAGGCAGCCAAGAGGGAAAGCCACTAACTCTTTCCTTGGCTGGGCTGCATTTGGAAGTGAACTTGATAGGGGCGGATGTCATGAAGAACATCCTTCAGGTTGGAGCCCACTCTCCCCAGGGATACTAAAGTGCTAACCACTGGAGGATATTGATGAGATGTGATGATACAAATTGTAACTGGTGTCTAACACTGGGGAGAAGTCAAACAAATAGAAATTTTAGATAACAGTATTAGTGAATTATCCCAAACCCTCAGAGGTATCCATAGAAACCCATAGAGAGAGATTAGCTTGCCTTATTTTATGGGATCTGATTTAATATAAGTGTGAGCTGGGATAAGGATCTCCAAAGCTAATAAAGTCATATGATATGTGCAACAACCCTGAGATATGTGCCATTATTAATTCAGTTAATAATTCTTGTAATAAGACTCCACTGTAAATAGGCTGAAGGAAGAACATAGTTCTTCACGTGTGAAGTATCTTGAAGAAAACTGACATTTGGCAGCAGTGGAGGTGTTAGGAAGACCTGGCGGGTTAGGGAGGAAAGAGCATAAGAAACCCATACGGTTCCTACCTTTATAATAACAATAACAAAATTTTAATTGATCTGCTTTGGCTTCACTGGAAATTTTGGAAAATCACTGCTATATTTTAGTGTCATGCTCACTTATAAAACACCAGTAGCATCTGAAAAATTCAACAGGCACAGTCAACACAGTCAAATTTGTGCTACTGAATCTGCCTGAACACAAAGCATAAGGAAAATGAAGCAAGTGTAGGTGATGCTCAGACATCCCCATCTTGCCTTGCCTCCAGGCACCTGAAGAGCCTGTGCTGCACTGGTGGCAGTACCTAGGACAGTACCTCGCACAGTACCTCAAGCCCAACACATCTGCCACAAGCTCTCCACCTCCTTTATAGCCAAGAGGTGCATTGTGCACAAGAGAAAACTGATGATAATAAGTGCACTTTTTACAAAGCATAGTTGAAAACTGTAGGCAGAGGAGGCTACTGCGACTTGGATATAACTCTCATTTTCCTATCAAAGCCTGGAAGACTTGGGTCAAATCCTGTCTATGACACATGTTGGCTCTGTGACCCTGGGCAAGTGCCCCCTTACTGCCCTAGGCAACTCTCTAATATTATAAGATGCAAGGAAGATACCAGCCTTCATTAACAGAGGGGATTTCCTCAGCCAAGATTTCCACATACCATTAAGAATAAAGGATATATGAAGAAAAACACTATCTCCATTCAGAGAAAGAACTGAT